>JARHVA010000486.1:1612500-2360000 GCA_037957365.1 Torreya grandis | reverse complement strand
GTTGGATAGTCTATTCATATGCACTTATGCTTTGAGATGGACAATTCTTGTTGATTTGTAGAAAGGATTCACAATACATTAAACATGCTAGTATAAACTTTTGAAAGCATTAAAGAAAATTACTGAACATAAGATGATACCATAGAAATATGCAAAAGTGCCAGCTCAAATGGAGGTAAAACACTTTTTTTGATTCAAGGTGAATTTCTTGAAGGGTTCACCATACAATGCTGAGAGAGAGATCCCCCCTCAAAATTAGAAGCTATAATTACATAGAGGATTGGGAAAATAGGTCATTGACCAATCAAGGGAAAGAAGCCCATGCTGCATTAATCATTCCTACAGTGAACACTAGCCCATGCTACTGTCAGCTCTTATTAAATGTGTATGTGAAAGCCATGTTGTAGGTGTTTAAGTCATTGCCTTTGAGCCCAATCCTGCAAGAGCATGGGTTACTTCCCCTAGCAACCGAAAAGGCCATTAGAAATATATGTTGACCGGTCCATGCTTCCTTCAATGCTCACAATCAATTCCTTTATTAGTTTTTGGTGGGGACTATTTCACCTACATGTATTTAATTCTCTTGTTGATGACTCTTGTGCCACCTACCTTGGTCTGGTCCCTCCTTGGGTTTGTGATTTTACTTGCTACACCACCTAGAACATTTTGAGCTTTTGTCCCATGTGCACGTGGCCACATTTTGGGTTACCCACATCACTTTCTCCTTCCTTTCTATTTTTTCCCTTTTTGTGGCAATTTAGGGTCTTAACATTTATGAATTTCCTCTCGCGCTCCTTTCCTTATCGGGTCGCTAAGTCATTCCTCGAGTTCTTGGGCATTTGAATTTCTTCAGACGTTTTATCTGAAAGAATTATATCATTTATGAGCTTACACTTATGGGCCTTTCTTTAGTGGGCTTTCTTTCCTTCATTCCTTCAGACAAAAGGTTTGAAATAATTCTTTTGAACATTTTATCCGAAAGAATTGTTCTTTGACTGTTTCCCAAGGGCCAAATCGCCACCTTGAATTTGATGTTCATGGACCTGTTACCTCTTTTCAATCTCAACGACTAGCTTATCACCTTTAATTTGACGTTCATGGGCTTATCAACCCTTTGGGACAATTTCTTCAAATTTTTTACAAATGAACCTTTCTGAAGGGAAAGTAACCCTTTGGAAAAATTGAAAAGGTCCTCTTTTAAAAGCCAAGGGCCCTTCGCAAGGACATTTACCCTTTAGGATTTTGTCTTCCAAATTTTTTTAGACTTTCTTCAACTGTAAAATTTCCTCAGACAAAATGTCTGAAGGAATTCCTTCAGACATTTTATCCAAAAAATTCTTCCTTGAGTTTTCATCCTTGGATTTCCTCCAGACAAAAAGTCTGAAGGAATTCTCCTTTGGCCTATCAATTTTTTTGAAGGGCAAGTCCTTTTTTAGCTTTCTACCTTGCCCCTTTGCTTCAACCATCTGCCCTTTGCAAGGACACCTCGAGCCCAAAATTACCCTTCAAGCTTTTTGCAAAGGTCCATTTTTCTCATTGTTTGCCCCCCGTAAGGGCTTCTTAGCCTCTAAGTTGCCTTTTAGAAGAATTGAAAAGGTTCTAATTTCCATCTAAGTGCCCTTCACAAGGGCACCTACCCTTTAGACTTTTTGAAAATGACCCTTGGCCCTTTGAACTTGGTCTATTTTGCCTATAAAAAGCCCTTCAAAGTAACTTACTTGCCATGTTAAGCATTCAATATCAAAATGAGTTTCAAGTTGACTCTTGCTTGCCATACCCAAAGCACTAGGTAATAAAAATAAGAAAACACTTGGTTTTTCCATGGAAAAGGGCTTGATAGAGAAAAATCTACACAAGGCAGCTGTGGGATGAACTAGCTAGAACCTAGATTGAAATACCCTTGCAAGGAAAAGGAAAGGGGGGCCCAAATTTTAGCCTGTAAGACCAAAAATTGGTCAACACATTTGGTGATTCATAGGGGAAGCATGTCAGCTATGCTTGAGAAGACTAGTGGCCTAAAATATCCATTGGGCATGGAGTCAGGCGGCAGCTTGAAAAGTTGACAACAACCTTGTAAAGACCTAAGAATCAATCAAAGATTCACCCCAAATGATAAAGAAAACACAAACAAAGGCTAAAAACCACTAAACACATGCATATAAACACTTAGGGAAAATGAGGAAAAGATAGGGAAACTATGTACATGGCAAAAGAAATCTAGTGACAATGTTTGAGATATATCCCACTGATTGGGATATGTAGCTCTTCACCATCTAACTTGGAGAGTTGAAAAGCATTATGTTGCTTACATTAGGTGATGACATATGGGCCATTCCACAAGGCATCAAACTATGTGTGCCTTTTAGGTTTGGCTTGATCTTCATCCCACTTCAAGACAATGTCACCTACTAAGAAACTCCTTGGCATAGACCTCTTGTAAAAATGCTTCTTTGTTTATTGTTGGCAGCTGGTCATTGCATCCATGGATTGATCTCTTTATTTTAGAAGCTCTATTAGCTCATAATACCTGACTTCTAGGCTATCACTCTCAACCAATTACAAATGATGGGTAAGATCCAAGGCTGGCAACTCAAGTGAAATAGGGAGTCTAGCTTCCCTTCCATACACAAGTGTGTATGGTGAATTCTCAATCACCCTCTTTGGAATGATCGTATCTGCCCAAAGAGCTATCTTCAACTTGGCATACCAAGTCCTTTTATTTTCTTCCATTATCCTTTTAATGATCCTAATCAGGTTGTTATTTGTGGACTCAGCCAACGCATTCCCTTGTGGATAGTAGTTGGAAGAAGTGCTGAGATAGATGCCATACTTTAGCACCCACTCACTTGTCTTTGTCCCCAAGAAATCTAATGGATTGTCTAAAATGATTGTGGCTGGGACCCCAAATATCATCATTATGCCTTCATAGAATTCTAAGACTACGCTCTCATTAGCTTCCTTTAAAGCGACAACTTATACCCATCTTGTGAAATAATTTATAGCAGTCAAGACCCACTTGTGGCCGACAATAGGAGGGTTGATCAGTCCTATGAAGTCCAACCCCCATTACATGAATGGTTAATCCACTTGAATAGGATGAAAAGGCATTATACCTAGCCATTGCTTCCCATCAAATAAAGCACATTTTTTACATCTTCTCACCCTAGAGTGAGTATCTCTGAATAAACTGGGATAAAAGTAGTTAGCCCTCATAATCTTTGCAGTCATGGCCTTGAGAGCAAAGTGGCCACCAACTAGTCCATCATGGAATTTGGACAACACCTTGTTGACTTGGTCAGAATTGATGCATCTCAAGAGTACCCCTGAAAGGTCATTTCTGAACAACACTCTATCAACTAGGACATAAGAAAGAGATTTGAGCCTAAAATACCTCCTCTTAGTCCTATCAAGACTTTGTGGACACTCACCAATTTGCATGAAATGAACCATGTCTTGTGCCCAGCTCTTCATGATTGTAGGTATTTCAGCTGCAGCTTCATCATGGAGTACCAAAATGTGCTCCTTCGACTCTTTGTAGTCTGTAGCGAGGTGTTCACACAACCCTCTTCCCCTTACCATCTTGGTGGTCTTGATCTCTACATCTTACTTCATTACTTTGGTGATCTACCCTGCCCTTTTTTCATTCAAGTATCGGCTCAGCAAGAAGTCCTTTACACTAGGATGTGGCACCATGATGTGAATCTTGTTGTTAGACAACATATGTCTGAATTTATTCAGACTTCATATGACTGCAAGTAGCTATTTCTCAACATATGTGTATCTAACCTCATAGCCTTCTAAACTTTGGCTGAAAAAGCCAGAGGTTGTTCTAAATTCTCACCATTTTCTTGAGTAAGCATAACATAGATTAACTCTTCATTCCAAAAGGTATATAAATTGAAGTCCTTGGAGAAGTTTGGACTAGCTAGGGTAGGAGTTTGGGTAATAAATTTCTTGATGCCTTCAAATCTTTCTCTTCTTCTTGTTGTCCATGTGAATGTCTCATCCTTCCTTAGCATGGAAGTTAGGGGCTTGACAAGCTCAACAAAGTTAGGAATGAATCTCCTAATGAAATTTATTTTGCAAAATAAACTTTGTAGGCCCTTCTTGTACTTAGGCAAGGATAATGCTATGATGGCATGCACTCTTTCTGGATCAATGGACAAGCCTTCTTTTGAAATGACATTGCCTAGGAGTTTGCCTTCGTGGATGGTAAACACAAATTTCTTAGGGTTGAGAGAGATGCCAAAATCTCTACACCTCTCAAAGATTTGCTTAAGGTGCTTTAAGTGTTCACTTGCCTCCTTGGAGAAGATTGTCACATCATCAAGATAAAATAACACAATGTCATTTGTTAAGCCTTGGAAAGCCATATCCATAGCATGTTGGAAGGTATCTCCAACATTTGATAGTCCAAATGGAATATTCCTATAGGTGAAAGTTCCCCACTTGGTGGTGAAGGCTGTCTTGTACTACGTCACAATCTTGCATCAAAATTTGATTGTATTTAGAGTAGCCATCTAGGAGGGAGAATCTTTCACTGCCTGTCACCATCTGAAGAATTTTCTCCATACTTGGGAGGGGATAGTGATCTCTTAATGAGACTTTATTCAGGTTTCTGAAATCCACACACAATTTGATCTCTCCATCTTTCTTCCTAACGGAGACCAAATTGGCCAACCAAAAAGAGTGTTTGATAGGGAGATGATCCTGGACTCGATTAGTTTGGTGAGTTCCTTCCTCATGAGAGGCTCAATCCTTGGATTGATTCACATTTACTTTTGCTTGATGGGTTTGGCACCTTCTTCCAGTTAAATGGTGTACTGGGCCAATCTTGGGTCAAACCCCTTACTCCCAAGCAAAGACATCGACAAACTCTTGGCATAACATAATGAAAGCATGCATTTTTTCATTGGTACATACATTCCCAAGTACGAGCAGCTTATCCTTGTAGATTTCTACCCTTTCATAATTTTCTTTCTTGGTTGGCATACTTGCTTTGTCCTTTTTGAGTTGGTCATCCTCATTGAAGATGCTCTCAAGAGTTATCAATCCTTTAGGAAGTCTGTTAGTCTTTAGTTGAACAATTTTCCCATCATATTTCTGTTGTAGCTTGGATTGATTCTTAGAAGTGAACTCAAATTCCTCCTGTAAAAAAAGTGCTATTTGCTGGTCACTGTCAAACACCTACCAATTGGTGACATTGTTTGGTATGGAGGGCCTCACTATCACCTTTAAATGGCGTTGATTCTTGCCTTGTCTCACCCCTTTTGGGATATCAAATTGAGCACCAACTGCTGCTAGTCTAACTGCATGTTTGTTCTCCCCTCTTGGGATGGAAGTGATGTTGAAAGTAGTGAAGCTCTCTATTAGGTCCCACACCCTATGCTTGTAATACTTGAGTAGGGAGTTCTTGGTCAAGTTTTGACCCCTCACCTGGTTCACAATCAGCTCATTGTCTTCAAACACTTGCAATTATTTGATTCCTCTTTTCCTTGCCCATTCTAGACCATGAACAAGAGCTTCATACTCTGCTACGTTACAAGTTCAGGAGAGATGGAACCTAAAAGCTGAGAAGTATTTCTCTTTTGAAGGTGAAATTAACATTGCTCCACCACCTGCTCCCAAATTGCTTCTAGATCCGTCAAAGAATAGCTGCCAAAAACCATAGCCCTCTTGGTTTGCCTTCATCAAATTTTACATGAAAACATCTTTCTCATGCATGCAGTAAACTCCAAGACCATCCTCTTTGATGAATTTGTAAGGATCATGCTCAAAATTGTCATTTCCCCATTCATCTAGGAGCAGGTCAACAACTCCTACAAGGGAAGATGATGGAGATTGGTTCTACTTGGAGTTCTTCTTTGTTAATGGTGGTGTAACTGACATTCACTACTTTGGGTGAGTATGTATTTGGTGATTTTTGTGGATGGGCTCTGAGTCAATCTTCACTTTAGTTCCATACTTTGTCTTATAAACCATGTAAGATCAATTGGCTACCAAGTATCCACCTTGACCCATCTCATGAAGGAGGTGATCCAAAATAGTTTCCATTTGATCTAGGTTGAAGGTATTTGTGAGTTTTCAACCTTGTATATATTAAATTAGACGTGTCTTTTCTCCTTGCATTTTGTTTTTCCCTTTTTTGAAGTGCCTTGTGCACATTTTCTTCTGTTGTGTGGTTTCCTTCCCTAAGTGCTTTCAGCACAGTGTTAGTTTTGTTTTTTTTGTCCTTGATGCTTCAAGAGGATTTTTTTAGAAGTGAAAAACCTCGTATCAATTTCATATCAATTGGGAAAGAGAGTCTTGTGACCCTGTAAGTCTAATGGATCAGATAAGGCAACTAGTATTTTGCATACACAGGCATGTAATCCCAGGAGGTCACCAAAAAAGTTAGCCAAAATTAGCTAAAATATAATTTTTTTGATTATATGTACTAGGCCTATAAAATATGACAATCAATTCTCTTCTTTTGTTGATGACTTATCTCCTTCTAATCATGCCTTGATGATGTAATGTACCATCCTAAAGAGGTCTTGATAAGGGGTTGTGATGATTTAGGATATTATTGTAGTGAGAAACCCAATGGGGAATATATAAGGTTGTGTGGATGGTGAATAATGATAAATATTAGTAAATAATTATATTGGAGTTTCCACTAATACCTCAAGGAAGAAATTTTGTGTTTTGCCCCCCTAAACCATGCATTTTCTTAAGCTTGGTACCATAGCTGTTTCAAGGTTTGCATATGAGAACAAGGTTTAACGGTATAAAATTGTAATGGGAAATAATGGTAGCTTAAAAAATGTGAATAAAACATGTTAAAATATTTTTCATACAAGTAAAGGTCAAAAAATCCATTTTTCAGGTTTCTAAGCCTAGAGAGATAAGAGAGACCTATAGTCCCAGAAGAGAGGGGGGTGATAATAGTAATTTAATTAAAAGTTAGGACCTGAAATTTTGAGGATATTTGGGGGAATGATTGAAATCCATAAAAATATCTTAGTTTCCTTATATCACCCATTGAACTCAATAACTGTTATCAAAGCTAAAATCAGTTTTAAGCCCTTCTTAAGCCCTCAAAGCTTGGTTTTGAGAGAACTTTCACATTTTTTAAGATTTTTGATACAAAATAAATGTGGTGTGAGATATTATGGGGTATATTTTACCTTTATACACCTTAATACATCAAATTTTAGAGGAAAAAAGTGGAAAAGTACAAGTTGGCCGAATTCAAGGTTTTGGCATGCAAATGTAGACAGTTAAAAAATGCATTTTTGAGGCACTTAAATGGTTGAATGGTCAAATATATTGCTTATATAAGTTATAGGGGTAATTATAAATTTAAAAAAAAAATTAATGAGGTTTTTATACCTCATAAATCTCAAGATACACCTTTTTATTTCTCCCTATGTCTCACAGTTCACAATTTTTGAGTGTGTTCGGGAGCAGAAAAATAAGTTTTGGGGCATATAGAGGTACTATCAAGTTATAAAATTTTGTTAAGTTGGTGATAATGAGTTTATATATATATATATATATATATATATTATATTTTTTTTTCAAACAATAAGTTTAATTACCCCCTATTTTTACACAGTCTTATGTTTTTCTATTGAGGAGAACATGGAACATTATGGCAATTTTTAGTCCTTGATGCATGTTTTGAGTTTTTTCACATGATATTATGAATTGATCAGGTTTATTAATAAGATAATAGGTTTTTAATAGAAAATAAAACTAATAAAAATTCTAATATGGTCCAAATAATTGCAGATGAGGATTATCAAAGAGAAAAATCAAGTTCTCATATCTCCATTAATGGAGTCCTTACTCAAAACTAGGTCTAAAAGTGAAGGTTAAAAGGGTAAAATGATAAATTAATGGGATGAAAAGTTCTCATAATTTTTAATGATATCCTAATCATGATGATCACAAATTTTAACGAGGCCAAAAGACTCTTAAAGGGCTTGAACTAGTTAAGAACACCATGAGAGCACACACGCCTAGAAATGCCAAAATCTTCCCAAGTAAGTATAATGAGAATTTGATGGAAAAGGAGGATAAATATGGTACCAAAATAATTGTATACCTCACCAAATAGTTACTGATCAGTCAATGAGGCCATGTAAGACTTCAAACATGCAGAGAGACCACAAAGCCAATGCATGCCTTAAGAAGGTTAGTGATGGATTAACAAGTAACTAATCAAGTTTTAATATTTTTCAAGTGTTCAAAAGAATTTTTAATCCATTTATAACATGAATTAAATTTTAAAATTATCCAAGGAGCTATTAAAATCCATTTGAGGTCGAATTTTGGTTTTTGGCCTTTTTTTCACTCTCTCAGCCAAGTGTAGTCTTGGAGCTCAAAGGTCAAGTTTCACTTGCTTGACACATGTCATAGAAGTTTAATGGGGGGATAATGAGTTAGGGAAGGGGTTATTTAGGTTTTTATATTACCATTACATGCATTTATCCAAACATGAAGACCCCTAGTTTTATGAATAATCATTAAGAAGCTTGCTCACTCTTAAACCTTTAAATTACCTTTTTGCCACCTGAGAAGCCAAATTGTTTTGAACGTTTTACACATGTGGGAAATATTAAAGACCTAAAATTTGGAGTATAGTTTTGGGCCTGATTTTAGTACATAAACCTCTCTCAGTTTCCAAATTTTACCCTCAAAATGTGATAACCATCATCAAACCTAATTATAGGTTTTAGCTTGCCTAGTCCTCTCAAAAGACCAATTTTGCCCAACACCTATTAAAACCTCCTAAATTGACCTAAAATGGTCATATAAACACCTAAAAACATTAATAAACTCCCATAATAATTATTTGGACCCATTTGGCAAACAAAGTTGGTACACGTGGGCCATCTTGAGGCTGGAAATGGCTAAAATTATAAGTTTTGAAGGTTTTTCAACATAGCTAACCTCCATTGATGGAGTCACAAAGAATTAGGTCTATTTAAAGACCATAAATGGTCATTAAATAATCATATGGCATGGTAATTACCTTTTAAGGTCATAAGTAAGCTTTTAGGGGCATTGACAAGCTTAAGGGTGAAGACTCTCATGGTGGCCCAAGCTCCTAAGAGGTCTCTAATGGTGGAATGGTCTAATGGTGTTTTGTTTACATGTGTAGGAGTAAAAAAGTTTTGTCAAGGTGGAAATAGACTCAAATTTACTTTATGGTATTCTATGCATTTGAACTAACCCTCAAGGTTAGTCAAATATCAAATGCCAAGACAACTAACCATGATGTCAAGTTGCAAACACAAGCCAAGTAAGGTGGGGAATAAAAGTGCAAGTGAGAGAGTATTTTGGAGTTTAATATCAAGTTGGATCATTAAAATGAGACTTATATACCATTGATGACTTTTCTCCAAGGTAGTGGAATGTGACATCATCATCCTCAAAGTTGTTCATCTTCTAGTGTTTTTCTAGGCCAATGAGAAGGCTTGGAGATCCTTTTGACCTTTAGAGGTTGATTTTTTGAGATAAAATCAGTGATTAATTAATATAAATGTGTTTGATACTCCATGGAATGTGGTTTATATTCATTTATTGAATTATGAGAGCTTCTTGCTTCTCTCTTCTCCTCTTTCTTCTATTTAAGAGACTTGTTCTCTTCATTATAATGATGATCCTCATTTTGGTATAGCGTATCCCTTCCCATTTTTGTAAGAATAACCTATTGAATCAATAGAAAAACTTATTTTGACTAATTATTTGCTTAAAATTAGTGATCTAGTTAGTTTGTGCATGATTACTTTGTGGAAGGGTGTCTTTCCTTCGTAATTGTCCATCTTTCTTGCCTTTTTACAAGTTTTCCACCATTGTTTTAGGTATGAAAATTGTGATTTTTGGTCATTAGTGAAGGTATTGTTTGAGTTTAATACTCATCCATAATTCATCTCTTACCTAGTGGGCCTAGTCTTATAAATATTGATGGCAAAATGGCATGTTTGAGAGGTTGTGTGAGTGAGGTTTATCTTTGAGCTTCCTTAGTGTCAATTTCATGCAAATTAGAGTGTCTTTAGGTTGGATGCATCACCTTATTTATGTTTTTTAGTCATCCTTTCAATCCTTCTATCCATTTCCTAAGAATAATCAATAGTTTAGGTGATCCATCAAGAGGAACCAACCTTCTTTGGAGGTTCAACCCCATCATAGGATACCCATAGCATGGGGTTGTTCCCATTTTGTATCTAAGAGTGAAAGATCCTGAAAAACTCTCCTACAATGGTGAAATTATGTGTTACAAATTTTTTTGGCACACCCAATGGGACTCACGTTGTTCACTGAGTGAAGATTTTTGGTGTTCTCTTCATCAAATCAGCCTTTGGAGGCATGTGCACAAACACTAATGGTGACTCAAAGTATTTATTAGCTGGTATACGCAGACCAAGTGCCTAATCATCATTATTTGGTATGTATTATCACTCACTTGATCAAAATGAATTTTCCTTACTCCCTTATCCTTTATATTGGATTAGTAATTTTATGGCTTCACCCCAAGTGGATCTAAAGCTTCAGTGTATTAGCCTTGTCAAAATTTGTTTCTCTTTAGTCAATCAAAAAAGAGTCTTAGAGAGATAAGACTTGATTTTGAAAGAGAATTAAGAGAGAGTGATAGGGTGGAAGAGTGTTATAGGTAGTAAGAAAATATTGAACACCAAGCTTTTGTTCAAGAGCAAGAGTTGAGGTTTCAGGAAGAGTGCTTGGTTAGGCAAGACCAAGCCAAGAAAGAAAATGACTATCAATTGTTATTAATAATGAGAGAAACCAATCTTAGACCCTAATTTCCCTCTCTTACCCCTATTTATGCTCAAATATATCCCCCTAATCAACCTTGTCAAATCTCATCTTTGTCAAGAGTCAAACAAATCATTTTAGACCATGGGAGATCGATCATGAAGGTAAATGCAAAGCTAGCCCTTGGCAAAGAGTTCCCCATCCATGCCATGAATAGGACAAAGGACATATTTAAAGAGATTTCGAGTGTGTAATAATTCATTAAATATGGAGATTATCTAGACTTTGGGAATAACCAAGTAAATGAATGTATACTCTCGATAGAAGAGATGTTGACTCATTAGGAGGATGAGTATGTCAAACCCAAACCAGTCAATTTGCCCACTCTTACCTCTACACCCATTCCTACTCAATATTTATAAACCATCTCAACTTGGAAACCCAATTACACCTTGGACCTTGACTATGTCATGCCCTCTCTTGTGAAACCACCCTATCCTATACCCATTCAAGAAGAAGAGAAGGTGGATGTACCATATAAATTCCCCTCATAGAAATCAGTGAAGGATATCATTGAGAAGAAAGAGGAGGTGCTAATTGAGGAATTATAAGAAGCAGTATTAGAGGAGGAGTTAGTTGTTAAAAAAATGGATCAAGCAACCATAGCTTAATTTAATGAGCTTGCTCTGCAATATTTTCAAGACTCTCTCTCACTTCCCCAAGAACCACCTAAAAGAGCCTTCAAAGTCCCTAGTTAGAAGGATACTCTCCTAATTTGAAAGCAAGGTTAAATTTTTCACCCTCCCACCATCTCCCTCTTGAATAAGGGAATTTTTATACCTATCCATGGTGAAGAGGAAAGGATTTATGAGTTGGCAATGACAGAGCCACAAACAGGCCCTTAGGATGCTACTATGAATGAGGAAATGGAAGACCAAATTGAGTTTGCAAAGTATGACCAATCACAAGAGGTAAAGTAAATTAAAGGTAGTACTGATGCCTTCATACTTGAAGAGATGTGTATTCAAGTTGAAATTGAGAGAAAAAGAGATTTTGATTTATTTCAAGATCTTCCATTTGGTATGGTTGAAGATGAAGATGAACAAGATGCATAAATTGATATGGTTGTATCAGTCAATCAGTCAGCTGATCTAATAGGTTATAAATAAGTAAGATAAAGAGATAGAGGTGAAGTTATTAGAACATCTTGGTGAAGTTGAAGAGCTTTATTTCACATACTTACGACTAAATGTCCTTAATGATGCTTCAAATGTGAAAGAAACAGTTGAACTAGGTAACTATGAAGACTTATTTGAAGTGTTGGAAGAAAGCTATATGTTGCTGTTAGGTAATTATGAGTTGACTAAGGTAATTGGAGGAAGTATTGGTGACCCAATTAATGAGCTAGAAGTGGTGGATGAATAAGTGGAAACTCCTTAAGAGGCTAATGAGAGCCAAATATGCCACTTCAATTAGCCATGGGTGAATAAGGTTACAATAATTGATTAATCATGAGATGAAGTGTCACTTGAAGGCAACACTGATGTTTTCCAGTTTGAAGAAGATTTGTCAAATCAAGAGCCTCAAATTTTGACCCATCTTAAAAAATTACCAAAATGAATCTAACTTTTTTGATGAATTATAACTCTTTTGCCTCAGCCTAGATAGTCAACCTTCATGTTCAAAAGAGCCATCAAGTGAGAAGATTGAAAGTGATCCTATAGTCCAACATGAAGCAAGATTTGAAGACTTGGAACAAGTATATACATTGGAGATATGTTATTCCCTTTTCATCCACTTGAGAGCATGTCAATAATATTGACAATCAAGTAACATACTATAAGATTGGCATCAATCAAATTGACACCCGAGCATGCTCTGTCACACCATCACTCATCTCATGAAGGAGGTGATCCAAAATATTTTCCATTTGATCTAGGTAGAAGGTAATGGTGAGTTTTTATCCTTGTATATATTATATTATATGTGTACTTACTCCTTGTGTTTTGTTTTTCCTTTCCTCTAAGTGCCTTATACACATTTCCTTCTGTTGTGCATTTCCCTTCCCTAAGTGCTTTGAGCATAGTGTTGGTATTATTTATTATTGTCCTTGATGATTCAAGAGAAAGTTTTTAGATGTGGACAGAGTTGTTTCAATTTCATATTAGTTGGGAAAGAGAGTCTTGTGACCCCATAAGCCTAATAGATCAGATAAGGCAACTAGTCTTTTGCATAGATAGACATGCAATCCCAGGTGGTTGCTAGAAATGTTGGCCAAAATTAGCATACATAATTTTTTTTGCTTAAATGTAATAGGATATTCCAATAGGCCAATAATTTCTCTTCTTTCCTTTGTGTCTTGTCTCCTTCTAATCATGCCTTGATGATGCAAAGTACCATCCTAGAGAGGTATTGGTAGGGCGTTGTGATGATTTAGGATCTTGTTGCAGTGAACAACCCAATAGGGAAGAGATAAGGTTGTGTGGATGGTTAATCATGCTAAATATAATTAAATAATTATATTTTAATCTCTAATGATCCATCAAATAAGAAATTTTGTGTTTTGCCCCCCTAAACCATGTATTTTCCCAAGCTTGGTGCCATAGTTATTTCAAGGTTTGCATATGAGCACAAGGTTTCAAGGTATAAAATTTATCATGGGACATAATGTTATCTTACCCAAGGTGAATATAATATTTCCCAATAGTTTTAATACATTTAGAGGTCAAAAAATCCATTTTTTTAATTTCTAATCCAAGAGAGCTAAGAGAGGCTTAACGTGCCAGAAGAGAGGGGGGTGAAAATAGTACTTTACTTGAGAGTTAGGACTTTAAAGTTTGAGGTTAGTTATAGGAGTGGGTGATATCCATAAACCTCTCTCAATTTAATTATCTCACCCCTATAACTCAATAACTATCATCATATCCAAAATCAATTTTGAGCTCTTCTTAAACCCTCAAAGCTTGGTTTTGAGAGAACTTTCAATTTTTTTGAGTTTTTTGAAAAAAAAAAGGTGGTGTGAGATATTATGGGTTATATTTGACCTTTATACACCTTCATAAATCAAATTGTGGAGAAAAAAATTGGAAAAGTGCAAGTTGGCCGAATTTAGGGTTTTGGCATGCAAATATAGATAGTTAAAAAGGCATTTTTTAGGCACTTAAAGCACTAATTTATAAAATATAATGATTTGGATAAGTTATAAGGTTACTTAAAATTTAAAATAAAAAATTAATGAGGTATTTATACATCATAAATCTCAAGATACACCTTTTTTTTCTACCTATGTCTCGTAGTTCACAATTCTTGAGTGTGCTCGAAAGCGAAAAATTGAGTTTTGGGGCATCTTAAGGTAAAATAAAGTTATTAAATTTGGTAAATTTGGTGATAAAGAGATGTTTTATATATATAATATTTGTTTTTTCAAACATTTAATTTATGTACCATCTATTTTTACACACTCCTATGCTTGTCCATTGAGGACAACATGGAACATTGTGGCAAATTTTAGTCCTTGATGTATGTTTTAAGTTTTTTCATATCATATTGTGGAATTAAAAGGTTTATTCATCAAATAATATTTTATAAGTGTCAAATAAACCTTATAAAAATTCTAGGATGATCCCAATAATGGCAGAGGAGAGTTATCAAATAGAAAAATCAAGTTCTCATATCTCCATTAATGGAGTCCTTACTCAAAACCAAGTCTCAAAGTGAAGGTTATAGGGGTCAAATGGGACATTAATGAGATAAAAAGTGATTATAATTTTTAAGGATAACCTAATCATTATTATCAAAAAGTTCAAATAGGCCAAGAGACTCTTAAAGGGCTTGAACTAGCTAAGAACACCATGAGAGCCCACATGCCTAGAAATGCCAAAATATTTCCAAGTAAGTGTAATAATAAGTTGATGGAAAAAGAGGATAAATATGGTCTAAAAATAAGGGTATACCTCACAAAATTAGTATTTATTAGTAAATATGCCCATGGAAGACCTCAAACATGCAAAGAGACCCCAAAGCTAATGCATGCCTTTAGAAGGCTAGTGATGGATTAACTAGTGACTAATCTAGTTTTGATCTTTTTCAGGTGTTACAAAGAATTTTTAATCCATTTATAATATGAATTAAATTTTAAAATAATCCAAAGATATCTTAAAATACATTTGAGGTTGAATTTTGGTTTTTGGCCTCTTTTTCACTCTCTCGACCAAGTGTAGTCTTGGAACTCGAAGGTCAAGTTTCACTTGCTTGACATCTATCATAGAGGTTGCATGGGGGGATAATAAGTTAGGAAAGGTTGATGTATTTTTTTGTATTCCAATTTCATGAATTTATCTAGACATGAATACCTTTGATTTTATGAACAATCATTAAGAAGCTTGCCCACTCTTAAACCTTCAAATTGCGTTTTTGCCACCCGAGAAGCCAAATTGTTTTGAACATTTATCACATGTGGGAAAGAGTTAGGACCTAAAATTTGGAGTTTAATCCATAAAAATATACTATTTTCCCAAGTTTATCCTCAAAATTTTAGAACCATCATCAAATCTAATTACAGGTTTTAGCTTGCCTAGCCCTCTCAAAAGACCAATTTTGCCTAAAATCTCTTAAAACCTCAAAAATTTCCCTATAATTTTCCTATAAACATATGAAAACATTAAAAAACTCCCATATTCACATTTTTGACCCATTTTTAAAATAAATTTGGCATGTGTGGGCTGTCTTGAGGCCCAAAATGGCTAAAATCATAAGTTTTAAAGGTTTTTCAGCATAGTTGACCTCCATTAATGGAGTCATGAATAACCAAGTCTGTTTAAAAACCATAACTGGTAAAGAAAGAATCATATGTCATGGAAAATACTTTTAAATTTAATAATAAATCTTCTAAGGGAATTGAAAAGCTTAAGGGTGAAGATTCTCATGGTGGCCCAAGCTCCTAAGAGGTCTCTAATGGTGGAGTGCAAGATAAAGGAAATATTTATAGGTTTAATGGTGTTACATTTGTAGGTGTAGGAGGAAAAAAGTTTTTTTAAAGGTGAAAATAGACTCAAATTTACTTTATGGTCTTCTAATCATTTGAACTAACCCTCAAGGTTAGTCAAAAATCAAATGCCAAGATAACTAACCATGATGCTAAGTTACAAACATAAGCCGAGAAAGGTAGGGTATAAAAGTGCAAGAGGGAGAGTCTTTTAGAGTTTAAGATCAAGTTGGAGCATTAAAATGATACTTATATAAATTTTATGACTTTTCTCGAAGGTAGTGGAATGTGACACCATCATCCTCAAAGTTGTTCATATTCTAGTGTCTTTCTAAGCCAATGAGAAGGCTTGGAGACCCTTTTGAAATTTAGAGGTTGATTTGTTGACATAATACCAGTGAATAATTAATCCAAATGTGTTTGAGACTCCATGGAATGTGGTTGAGCTTCATTTATTGAATTTTGAGAGCTTTTTATTCCTCTTTTCTCCTCTTTCTTCTATTTAAGAGACTTGTTCTCTTCATTATAATGATGATCCTCATTTTGGTATGGCGTAGCCCTACCCATTTTTTTAATAACCTATTGAAGTAATAAAATAACTTATTTTTCCTACCTCTTTGCTTGTAATTATTGATCTAGTCATTTTGTGCATGATTGCTTTGTGGAAGGGTGTCTTTCCTTGGTAATTATCCATATTTCTTGCTTTTTTATAGGTTTTCCACCATTGTTGTAGGTATGAAAATTGTGATTTTTGGTCATTAGTGAAGGTATTGTGTGAGTTTCATACTCCTCTATACTTCATCTCTTACCTATTGGGCATAGTCTTAGAAATATTGATGCAAAAATGGCATGTTGGAGAGGTTGTGTGAGTGAGGGTTGTCTTTGAGCTTCCTTAGTGTCGGTTTCATGAAAATTGGAGTGTATTTAAGTTTGGTGCATCACATTATTTATGTTTTTTAGTCATTATCTCAATTATTCTATCCCTTTCCCAAGTAGAATAAATAATCTAAGTGATCCATCAAGAGGAACCAAACTTCTCTAGTGGGTCAACCCCATCACAAGATACCCACAACCTAGGGTTATTCCCATTTTATAGCTAGGAGTGAGAGAACCTAAAAAAATCTCCCATAAGGGTAAAATTATATGCTACCACATGTACTATAGTACTAAAATGTTTACTTGAACCATACTGCCAAGACATATAAATGGTTATAGGCTTAAGCCTTACCTCCTTTAATCTCTATCATTCTACTAAAAAAATGAGTGGGCATTGAGTGGCACAAGGTAGTTAGGATTTTATTTAATGTTATGTTTCTTTCTGATTTTGTCAGGTTAAAATATTTTTATAGTGCATTTTTTATAGTGTAATACACCATAACAACCATAAAGCAATTATAATCGCAATGTGTGATAGCATTCTAGAGAAATATCATAGGAGACAGTTGGACATAACTACATTAAAGATATCAATTAAGTTTGAGAAAGTGGAGAAAAGACAGGTAAAAATAAAGGAATGCCAATGATCATTTTAAAATATTATATCATTTCTAAGTTAGATTGAGTAGTAAATGGATA
Source organism: Torreya grandis (assembly GCA_037957365.1). Classification (NCBI taxonomy): domain Eukaryota; kingdom Viridiplantae; phylum Streptophyta; class Pinopsida; order Cupressales; family Taxaceae; genus Torreya; species Torreya grandis. The sequence goes on along the minus strand of JARHVA010000486.1, from coordinate 2,342,677 downwards.
TGTGGATTCATTAATAGATTGGATAGATGAAAGGACAACCAGTCACATCAAATAAATATCAAAGGGGTAAATCAAATATTTCAAGCATAAAATGTCATTGTCAAGTTAAATTATTACAAGTGATATTAATTGGAAGAGGAACACTCGTGTGAAAATAGTTAATGCATTTAAAGTAGTTGGTGAGACAAAATTGGTGCTAAAAACTATATAAGAGTGAGGTATGGACAATAACAAAACATTACAAACTCTATCTAACAAGAGAATTATATAATCTGCTTTCAAAATACCTTTCTATGAATGGATTTTGAACTAGATCTTGATCAAGCATATTAATCATTCATCACAGATCATAAATATAACTATGAACAAAGGTCAATTGTTGATACCACTCATAAATGTATAGAAAGAGGAGATGGGGATTAGGTTAGGTCTTCACCAAACCAAGTAAAAAATCTAATCCATTTGATTTAATGACATAGTATAAGTTACTCTTTTTGTAAAAGATCCTCAGGGAGATGCATAATCAAGAGGCCTCACACTTGAACATCCACTTTGAGGTTTAGATACAAAATGGTTTATTAGGTTGCCTACATTTGGGAAACTAGATGAGGTCATGATAAATTTTTTGAGTCTCTATAATCAAGGGGATATATATTTATCCTAAGATTTCACAATTTAGATCACTGCACAAATAATGGTATGAGCCATAGGCCTTCCAAATCAAGGTAAATTCCTCATCCAATAGAAATCTATGGCACCACCAATCCATTCAGACATTTAGGAATAATATACCACACAAGCAAGCTGAGGAATACCATTTAATTCAATTGAGGATGCTTTTATGCACACTCTAGTAAAATGCATCATAAAAAAGTCTTGGTAAACTACCAAGTAGTTAAAACAAGTATAGAGAGGGGTAATGGATATTGTATATCATATGATATGGTTAGGGGTGACTTCAATTGGCCTAAGTTTTTGGCATTCAATATCACCATGAACATTGAGAAGGTACTTGAAATAACCATACAAACAGTTTAGTATCATTTTTTGGTTTTGTTATTATGTTTTACATAGTGTAAATTGCCACTTGGACCAATCAATGTGACTGTGGATTTTTTGCCTACTACTGCCCTCACAAATATCCCATGGATAAAAACAAAGCAGTAATATGAGAGATTGGGGTAGTTTAATATGTGGTGGTTGGAATTCCTAGATTTGATCAGAACACATTGAAGAATACCTAAAGATATCATGCAATATTTAAGATAAAATACTTCAGTCACCAAGTTGCATAATGGCATTCAAATCAAAATCCATGAGTTAGAATCATCACTTGTGATTCCTATACCATTCTTTCTTTATATGATAGAAACATAGGTTGAATTATATAGGCAAAAAGTCTTAGCTGCAAGGTTAGTGACACCTTTGTAAATTTTTCCTCCATAGGTGTAATAATTAGATATAGATAAAATTCCACCATAACAATCACTACAATAGCCACAATCTCCACCACCATAGGATGATGTAAAAATTAAGGCACCTAAATGGTGTGCTTTGACACCACCACCAAATAAAAGGTTGTGATGAACAAATTCCTAGTTGGATAACCTTATGGTTCCCAAGATAGTTACTGAGTGTGACCTATCAAAGATGGGAGTCAATGAGCATGAAGTTCTCAAATTTATGTTAGAAGAAATTAGGAAGGAGGTTTATGATAAAGAGGTGGGAAATGAATTCTTATTTTGGAAATCAGTGCACACTTCTCAAGTGCAAAATTAGGTATAAAAAGACCTTTTGATTGACATGACTCAATCACCCTATCTATTGTTTTGGATAATATAGGGTATGAAAGATCTTAGTATAAGATGGAGGCAAATATATTTCCAAATGATCCAACTGTATGATCATTAGCTATATAGGTGGTGGATCTACTAGAATAGGGTAGTCCTACCGACCCTTATTTTGATGACCATGTATACACTCACTACCAAACCATCATAAACTATCAGATAAAGAATGGTGTATTTTAGTGAACCTAAAAGAGCAAGTGGTATGAAAAAAACACAAGTAACATAGAAATATGTCCAACCTCATGTTGTGAAGAAGCAAAAAGAGATCGTCACTCTGCTAGATAGATTTAGGAAGAATAAGTTCATACACAAAGGTTAGGTGGTCAAATTAGAATCATCTAAACATACTAAATCAAAAATTGAGTTGGTAGATGTGAAAATTATTGAGGAACCCCAAGACACAACTATGTTGGATCCAATATAAGAATAGGAAACTATGCAGGATACATGAGAGCCTGACGAGGCAAAAAAAGAAGAGGAGAAGTAGAAAAAGGAATAAGGAAAAAAAACAAAGAAATAAGAAAGAAGTGACATAATAGTGGCTACACAAGAAACACAATACACACAACAAGAAGCTACATGGGTGCAAAAATAAAATTAATAAGGTGAAAAGAAATAAAGATAAAATAAATCCAAAGAAGCAGAGGCTGCATAGAATTAGGTCAAAGAAGTTGAGGCTACATTGAATAAAGCTAAAGAAACTGAGGCTATGAAGAAGATGGCCAAAGAATTAGAGGCAAAGAGGAAAGAACAAGAGAAATCCCACTGAGAACAAAAAATGGCACAAGTTTCACAACAAAATCAAGTAGAACAAGAAGCATAAGCCAAGGTTGCTTAGGAACAATATAGGTGCACAACAGAAGCTCAAGTAACAAAAGATAAAGCTATGACTGAAGCTGGCCAAAGCTAAGGCTGAGGTAGATGCTACAATAAAAGATCAAGATGATGCTAAATCTAAGGCTAAGGAAGAATCCAAAGGGTAAATTGAAGAGGATGCTAAGGCTAAGGATGAATCTAAAATTTAAATTGAGAGGGATAGGGAGGCTGGACAACCAAAAGTAGAAAGCATAACTTAGATGAAGGCTGCATAATAATCATTGTAACCCAAACCATAGAGCTCTAGATAGTGTCTTTGGGATGTACCTAAAACATCAACTATGAAAACGACCTTCTTATTTTCATTATCTCAATTTAAACCAACCCATGCATCACTAGAAATTGTATGTAATGAGAAATGTAGTAGATCTATAAATCAATCCTAGCTCAAACAATATAAATCCTTCTTACACTTTTGATTGGGATATATTAGATAATTGGGGTCATGACCAAGATGGATCCACTAGACCTATCTAAGAGATGTCTTACCATAATAATATCACTAGGGAGAGTTCTAAAGCCTCCAGTCAAGTAAAACTATGTGGTAACCCTAATTAGGTCATATGTTTTCATATTCACTAAACTAATAACAAGTAAATCAAAATCTAATATAGTGCTCACCAAATCTTGTTACACAAAGTGGGGGTAATAAACATGAAAAATTAACATGCATATAAGACATATACTGACATCAATGTATATAAAATTCTAATTCATGGAAGAGAAGTATAAATGCATATCTATCTACTCTTACAAAGTAAGAACAAAGTTAGGAATACTTACCTTTGAATATGAACCCATAGAGCCTTAATCTCTCCCTTGGCCAAGGTGATTCACAAAATGTTGTTGTGGTATGTAAGGATGACAAGGATAAATCAACTCTAGGTTACACAACCTATCAATGCATCCAAAAGACTTCTCCATAAGACAAGATGCATATCTACAAAGAAATTATTAATCCCTAAGTTTTCTCCTCAAGTATAATGGTGGATAAGCAAATGCACAATATAAAACTCTTCTTCTTCTCTTATTTTTAATAAATGATGGAAATGGATGTGTTTATATAAGCAGATATAACCCTAAACCCTTTGAAAAGTTTAGGCTAATAAGGTCGACCAGATTGACTTAGTATCATAATTGACAAAAACAAACTACATCATGGACTAGGTTATCCATGGGTTAACTTAGTCCCTAATAAGCTTTTTCAATAAGAATACAAGGTTGATGTGGCTGATTATGTCATGTAAACTATCAAAAAGGGGTTTAGGTTAGGGAAAGAGTTAATGAGGGTGGTAAAAGACTAGAGGAGGGTGAAAAGTAGGAGGCAAAGCTTAGGGGAATGTTTTTAGGAGACAAGTGTGTAGATCACAAGTGGAAAAAGGGACAATAATCTTGTGAATCACCAATGGTCTGCCCACCCCTTTCTTGGTGTACCCCTTAAGGCATGTACTCAAAGAGATTGAGACTTGACGGGTTCATTCAAGATAAAGAGCATTATTAATTGATAAAGTTTGAAAATATTATGTGTATACATATGCCCCACTCAAATCTCATCATGTGTCACATAAGTGCAACACGGGATGGTGCTTCAGGAAAAGAACATAATGACACATAATGCTGAAGCTAAATAAAGTGCATTAAGGAGCAAATAAGATAAATTAAAGGACAAAATTAAAAAACACATACCTTTACTTACCTTAGTGCTATAGATAAATAAGGATATGTGAGAAATATGAAGGTGTCTAATGTGAGGAACATGAGGTGAACCTATAGAGATTAGTGCAAAAGAGCAAAAAATTGAAATTTTTGTAACATATACATATGATAGTTGAAAAGACTCTCTATGACATCAAGATTATATAACATTTTATGATTTATAAAAAGAGTTAGTAGAGACAAAGATATGAATAAAATAATAAATCTAATGGTAAATTTTTGAAAGGTAAATAATTTTGAAAGAGTAAATATAAATAGGGTGAAAAAGAATTCATTTGATATTATTTCATATTTTTAGAAAAATAGAGCCGTGATAAACCTAGTGAGATATCCAGAGATCCAAGATGGTGAGGAGATGATAACTGAGATGGGGAGGATGCATAACACAATGAGGGTAGCATAGGTAAGCAATTAAAAATTTCAAAAATTGGAGTATTTTTATTTGAAATTGAGTAATTTATAGAAATTTGACTGTTAGACAAAATCTAGATACTAGAATGAACCCTAGAAAAATTTTAGGGGTACTAGGGGCCAAACAAGGTGTTGGGTAGGATAGAGTTGGAGAAAAAAAAATGCCCAAGGCATTTATGGAAATTAGTCAAAAAGTGATCATAGTGAAAAAACAAGGTTGACTCGATCGACTTAGTTGGTAGAAGATAAGAAAAACTAGTGGGCTGATTTAGTATTAGGTGGTCAAATAAGTACTAAAAAGGCCAATTTGGTTGAAATTTTGATAGGGCCAATTTAGTGTCCTTGACAAAGGATAGGTCTAATATAGTTTGAAAGAGATTAATCCTATAAAAAATAAGGAAACTAAATCAAACTAGTATTTTTTAATTTGAAATTTGTAAGAATGTATTTTTATTTTGAATGACATGGAGGTCTAATACATCCTTTGTTATTTGATATTTTATAGAGGCACTTGAGATTTTAGCAATTGATCGATGCCTCATAGTTACCTGATTTACTAAAGCATTTGATAGATGTGGATAGAGTGAGATTGGTTGTATTGGGCCTAAGAGGTATCATGGAGATAAGATGTATCCCATGGAGTGATGATCTCATTGTCATGTTCTTTGGATCATGGAAATAATTGACCAACACTTTTTGATGGGTGGTGGATGGGGATACCAGGTATCACACTAGATAATTCCCATGCATTTTATAGACTACTTATAAGAGGGACACTAGTGATCATAGGGACATCAGATGATCTAGAGGAGAGATGGGCACTAACCAGGTGGGTGATGTGCTCAGATCAAGACTTAGGGTGAACTTATTTGATATATATATTATGAAAATTTTAGATATCTATAAGGTTGTGATTGGACTTGTAATAGCATGAGTGTTGTGTCACAAGTCAGATGGCAAGGTACCACTGTATATGATAGCCTTGTGCCAGTTCATTTTGGATATAGGGGCACTCTATGATATTGAGTTTATCATCTGGGTCTAGCTCATGCATAATATGTATGGGATGTTATCTAGAGGGTAGGAGGCCATGGGTCTAATGGTATTATTGAGCGCATGGATATATGAGAGGTTCCTGATGTATCAACCAATTGGGTTACCCCATGTGGTTGATGATCAGTTACTTTGGGTTGTTTTATAGAAAGAGGACCAGGTAGAATGAGCCATGCCCCATGTGCCAACACTATAGATAGTCACATGAGGAGATATCATGTGGTATACCTACACATATATTATTACTATTTGGCCCAGTTGGGCCATTGTGACATTGGGGCTGGCTTGAGTATAGATCATGAGTCACTATATCTAGTGGGTAGATCCATATCTAGTGGTATGCTTGTTAGGATAGTTTGGAATCCTATACCTAGCAAATCCTATAGTAGTTCCTATATTTTTGTCACAACATGCAAGAGATTCAAGGGGGAGAGGAAGAGGAGGAACATCAATTGAGAGACTAGAGATCAAGTCATGGCATGTGAGAACATAAACTAGTTAAACATGATAGATGGTAGCCAAAGGAGAAAAAGGCATGAATGTGGATGTAAAATTACAATAGGTACTATATTAGGAAGAACAATGACCATCTCAAGCACACCACTAATGGATATTCCATCATCAACATCAAGCATAAAGGGTGTTAATATAGGATGACCTGATAATCAGCCTAGGGTAGAGCTAGTTAATAGAGGTAACACTAAGGAGAGGCCTAAGACATACACGGGTGGTGACTTTAGGATTTGATTTGATAGGGATATATCCCATGGATGAGGTGATGAAGAGATGGATAGATGGAGAGATTGTGCTCAGTGGATGAGCAGACAGAGAGATGGTGGTTGGTGATATTGAGATAAGTAAGAAATGTTGTAATTTTTAGTCTTTGAGATAAAATACTAGTTGTATATGATTGTAGGTAGATAGATTTTAAGATGTATGATCTAATATATATTTGGGTATTGGTTTTGTAGACCCTATGAGAGAGGAGATCATATGGAGATCCTTAGTCATGGAAATTCACCATGAGATTTTGGATGGGGTGATGGAACCATATGACTCCACCAAACTGGATGTCCTATGGTACTATTTGTCCTAGGTTAGGCAAACTAGTTTAGACTACTGGGGGAGGCCATGAGGTAGCTAGAAACATGTAGGGATGGATTGTATCCACAAAAAGGGGTGAGAGAAGGAGAGGCATAGGATTGGAAAGCCCTAGCTTAAGAGAGAGTTGGACACATGGCTACCATGATCTAGTTAGGATAGGTACAAGCCTAGGTGGCCAACCTATAAGTACATGTATCAAGGTTAAGGTTATGAATAGCCTCATTATAGCATACTGTATAGAGAGGTATAAGGCATCTATGGGTAGTGTGGCTAGGCCATGATATAGGAATGATAGATCCCAACCATAGAGTTATAGTAATGTAGTTTTATATGTTGTATAAAAACACATGCTATATATAGAGATATATTATTTTGACAGTTGGATGTTGGTCTCATGAGTTATATTTTGGTTGTGGTTATTTATGAATGGATATATTTATTTATATCACATGTGTTTTGATTTTTTTATATATGCTATAGGAAATATATGTGGGATGTTTTCTTTTCTAGCATTATATAGTACACATGCATGGTTAAAAATACATAGACAAAAAAGACTTGGAAAAGTATAAGTAATCATAAAAAACTACACTACACACTATTTCACAATGGGAAATGTGTAATAACAAAAGAGGACTAAGTATAATAAACCAAAAAGTGTTAAACAAGAGGGAAAAAATGTTTTTGAACCATGAAAAAGATTGAAACCAAATTAAAACAAGTAAAATCACACTAAATCACATTGGAAAGTATGAAAATAATGTAATAAAATGAAAGGCATGTGAAAGACCAATGTAGAAAATTAAATCAATTAAATCAATCAATCATACTAAATCATGTTGGAAAGTATAAAAGAGAAACAAAAATGGCAAGATGGTCTTAAATTAATCACACTAATTCAATTTGAAAATAATGAAAAATGTAAAAAAAATGGTTAGATTCTTACATGCGATTAGAAAATAAGAAGATAAAAGTGAAATATTAATGAACTAAGCATAAAACATACTAAATAAAGATGGGAAGCATGCCAATGATCTGTAACTTATAATCAATCACATCTTATCTCAAATTTGATGCATGTAATTTTGTTGTGACTTGAATATTGGAAAATTTTGTGAGGAAGGCTAGGTCCTATCCATGGTCTTAAATTGAAACTCATAAAGGGAACACAAATGAGGTGGAAAAAAAGGGTAAAATATGGTAAAAGGGGATATTTGGAGTGGTAATATGAAAATGTGGTAATTTGTGAGGAAGGTTTAGTCCTTTTTAAGGTCTTACATTGTAACTCACAAATGTAACACCTGGGGGGAGTGATAAGTAAACAGAACAATATTTATCAAGGGGTAATATGTGGGTTGTAAGTATTGAATAAGGGAATGTAATAAGCATAACATAGGCATCTTATGATAATACCTTAGGATACATGATGCACACTAAGGAAATAGAAAGACACTAAGTGACTAATGACCATTAATATATAAAGGATACCTGTTCGCTATAGGTACAAAGCTGTGTAAGCAAATAAGTGTGGTATTAAGATAAACTCATGTTGGTTTTTTTGAACAAAAAAATTAAAATGGACCTACCTTCCCACAATGTGTTCCCCATTCTTTAGGACCCCTTATAGTGCTGCTGATCTACTGTGAATATTAGGTACTTACGTGAGAAAGTAGGTATCACTAAAAGATTTTTTATTCTCCTTTTCCAATCTACTGGCCTACCACACCCCAATGGACCTCGACTCTATTATAAGGCCAACTATGGAGTTTTATATTTTATTAGAAAAAGGAGATGTGCTTAGAATCATGTCTTTTAGTATGATTTGACTTTTGAGAATTTTAAATATTTCTTTTTAGATCATTGCCTTTTGTTAAATGATTTGGCTTTTAACTGTTTATGGATTTTAAGATTCCTCCTCCATATGGATTTAGAATGACCAAGCATGAGAGATAAAGTGATACAAATGAATGATATTTTAGGATCAGGGTAAAGGAAGCTAAGTATCCAAAGATATGATTGACTAGAACACTTAGGCTAAACTATAAACCAACATGTTATCTCAAGTCTCAACTATGTGTATGCTTAGTTTATGAAAGGAAATAAGGGGAATAAGGGGAGATCCAAAGTGGACCGGTAGAAGGAGATTATAATGAGATGAAATAACTAATCACATGATAAAGAAGGAATGACTAAAGGGAACAAGGTTTATATAACTAAGTCATAATAACAATGATCCATGTTTATATAGACAATATAACAAACAATCATGAAAGAGAACAAGATAGCCATAAAAAAGGAACACATAGAGAAAGAGTATGTAATCATGAAAATAAATCATAAGAGAACATAATAAGAATAATTATATTATAAGTAACATGTAGTGCAAAACAAAAGTCATCATGTAAGATAGATAATAATTTGACAGTGTCAAATAATATAAGATAAATAATATAAAATTGGAGCACACATCAAATCCAAATGAAGAAAGAAATGAAATAACACCATGATTATGTTCATAAATACTAATATATTTTTCCACACACATTATCCATAACATCTAATAGGTCTTTATGAAGCAGAACTCAAACTGTAGCCAAAGTCTCATCGATCTTCAAGAAAAGTTGAGAAAATACTTCACATCGAATCTCCTAAAAAAAATGTAGGAACACCTGAAGGATCATGATGATGAGGGATATTCTGTAGGGGATTCTTATGAAAATGATTGGGAATGGAATCTATGGGAGATGAAGAGGTCATCAGTGGGGAATGGGCTATAGGTGGAGTCACTGGTGGAGAAGGGGCCATAGGTGGAGGAAGATCCATGGGTGAGGGAATCATTGGTGGAGAAACTATAGGTGGAGAAGAAACCATAGGTGGAAGAGACACATGGGAAGAAGGGGGAGCCTTCTTGTAAGGGTGACCTATGGGAGAAAGGGTAGTAGGCACATGAATTGTCCTAAGGTGATCCTTGAGATGCTAATAAAGGATGCAAAAATAATCATTGTGATGAGTAACACATTAGTACCAAAGAAAATATACCTCTCCATATTTGGGAAGATATTTAGGTGATACTTTTAGGGGAGATATAGCCTTGTTTGTGGGATGAGGAGTGGTGAGATACAAATTATCGATATATTATTTCAGCTTATGACAATACGTGGATGGATGATTATTTGTGCCATGGAAGGAATAGATATGCTGATTAGTAGAATTTTTAGGTGTAATGATAGGAGTAGAAATAAAAGCTAAGAAAGGCTAGTGTAGTGAATAGTCTCTAGTACAATGATTGACACCTTTATGAATATCACAATAGGGCTGATCGACCCATTTGGCAGGTAAAAGAGAAATCTATGATAAAGGGAGCAAACCATTACCAAGGGAAGGTGGGGATGGTGGAGAGACTAGGAAAATATCAATTGAAGGAGAAATATGATAAAAAATAAGAAGAGATTGAGATAGAGAGGGTGTGGGAATAGGATCTAAATTGGGCTCAACTGAAGGAGGGACAAGATGCATAGAAGGTTAAAGGAAAATCATAAGCATCTTAGGGATACGTCAGATAAAGGGGTCCTAGTATCTATCAAAGTGGTAGGGACTAGTCATAACATGATCCATAAGTATACTCCTATGAGGATCTTCAAAAACTAGAGGTGTGCACATCATATCTACACTGTAAACAAGAGGAAAAATGCTAAAATTAAGAATTATATAGGATGGAATGCTAGAAGATATATAAAAAGATTGAATCAAAGAGGAATGATAATGAATAATCTCAACATCTCAGGATTAGAAAATACCTCTTAAGAATGTATGATCTAGGTATAGCCATTATCATAGTCAGGTGTATATGAAGATTGATGGTGTAAGTAGGGTTGACCTTATTATCTGATGTGGTGTGATGAATGGAATGGTGAGTCTTAGTTAAGAAAAAGGGTATATCATCACTAGGTGGTTGATGAGAATGTGGTTTCATAGAAGGTGGAAGTGGAGAAATGAGATGAGGTGAGAGATATGAGTTTTTAATCTTGAGATTAATCTCGTCAGGTTCATCATCATCTAAATCTAAGAGGTTTGGTGGTATATTCCCAATGAGTTTAGGGTGACCATTATAATCCCAAGTGGATTTGATAAGAAAGTTAAACCATTGAGATTCATGAAATGGAATGCTTGGTAAGGGTTCAAGGGTTATAATCTTGAATACACCACATTCTTGGAATTATTCAAAATTCTAAGGGTTAGTGTCACCTTGAATCCTATAGATTGCTCTATTGTGAGGATATTTGACACATTGGCAGGTAGAAGATGCAACTTATCTCATGTGATGAGTCCATGGCCTACCAAGAAAAATGATATATGATAGAATAAATTTGAATATCATTAAATTCACTCGAATAGTGATAGGTAGAATAGTGAGAGGGAGCCACACATGACCTAAGGGAGGCATTTTCCTTCGATCATAGACTTGACAAATGTTACATGTGGACTTAAGATTATATTTAGAATATCCAAAGGTTTTAATAAAATTGAGAAAGGTAACACGAGTACCTAAAAACTCATCAATCAAGACATGCTTGACTTGGATATCACCAATTTAGACATTGATAAAAGGGGACGATCATCTGCGTGAAGCATAATCTCATCGAGCATCATAGAAGAAATGGGTAATTTGAGGGAAAGAGAACTTTTCATTATTTCATCAACATGTATGGACATATCTTCACATTATTTTAAAATGCTATCTTATGATCTAGATAAGGTGGCTTCATGTCCTACTAGAGGAGGAAGAGGGATGTTTGTTTCAAACAAGAGTTACATAAGACAATTATGATGATGTGGGGAAGTCCAGATAAGTTTGAGAAATGGGATTTGAGATGGGAAATTAGTAAGCTTATTGATAGTATCCCACTCATCATAACCCATAATGGGACTATTGGAGAGAGGTTTATAGTACTGAAGGAGGTCCTAGGAAGGAGGAACTGAAGTGCATGTGAATTGATGTTGATAGGATGCAAGAAGTTAGATTAGAGGATAAGTTATTTAGCTATCTTAAGAAGATGCAGTAGTGGATTCAGGCTTGGTTTTAGATAAAGTGGAATAAGTGTTAATATAAGTTTGAGTATCATTGGTGATGGGTAAATAGGTTTGAGGAGTGGTAGAAATGGTACGAGAAGTGTTATCCAAGGGAGGTGTTGGAATTGGTTCATAAAAAAATATAAGGTCTTATTGCCCCAACTTTGTTAAGTAAGTTGGGGAAGAATCTTGGATAATATGAAAAGTGTGGGAAAATTAAGGAGTGTGGATGAGATGAGGATGAATGAAGGTAATCAATCTTCACATATTAGTCTTATTAACCACATTCTCTTCAGGACTTGGGTCAATAAGACTATCAACATTATTGGTAAAAGGGGTAGGCTTATCTTGATTTTCTTGATGATTTAAAAGAGGAAATTTGTAGATGGCAAAATGGGCATTAGCTTGGTTCAAATATTGATTTTTTTTTTGTGTTTCATGGGATTTGAAGGAAATGTCATAAGCTTGTTGACGTTTACGAATGATAGAATCATGGTCAAAATTGGGACTAAGAAGGAAATCCATAGCTAAATTATGAAGTTGCCTAAAAGTCTCATGAGAATGACCCCATCTAGCATTAAACCAACAAAATTTATTGGGATCATACTAGGATTTCATGGGAAAAGTAGGATTAAGCTCTCATGAATAGGCCTTGGTAGACACTTTCGTAATTCTCCTACGGATAAAGGTTTATGAACATTGATGTTATTTGTTGAATATAGATGAGGATTAGTGATGTGGTTGGGAGGCGAAGCTTATTATGAAACTTGGTTGGGAACAATAACTTGAATATTATGAATGGTATAATAAGAATTAATGACACCATCATTTGTAGCATGATGATTCTTATTTTTAATTAACATGCGAGTACCCAAATATGGTTGGGATGGCTTGAATTAATGAATGAGGAAATCTTAACACTTGTCTTAGTTAATGGCCTCTTATAAAATGCATGGAGAGAGAGTTTGGACCCAATATTAGAACTTGGGATAAAGAGCATTGGTAAACATATGAAATAGGTTATCATATGCCATATTGTGTTCACATTTGTTAGACAAGGTTTTCCACCATTTGATGAAAGCTTGTGCAGGTTTTATCTCAAGTTACTTACAATTGATAAAATAGGCCAAGGTATTTTCAGGTAGATCACTAGTTTGAAAGTCTTAATGTAGAGCATTGACTAAATCTTCCAAACTAGTGATGGAATTAGATTTGAGTTGGTTATGCCAGTCTAAAACATTGCCTGTGAGAGTTTTTTAATAATAACTTAGTAGCGGCAAAATTATTTAACTTAACTCAATATTTATATAGATTTATAAATGTTTTTAAGTGGAGAGTAGGATTGGTTGACCCATTGTAAGTAATAGTAGGGGTGATACCTCCTATATCGATGTTAGAAATTTGAGGTGTAAGAGGCTCATTTTGAAGCTGCTTAATTATTTTGTTAATAAGAGGAAGTTGAGGGATAATATTACCATGGGAATCCCAAAGAGGAGGTTGGGAGGCATTTTGGTTATGTGTTCCCCATGGAACCTATTGAGGGTGATTTTGAAGATGGATAAGATGATTTTGCATTTGCATCATTTAGCTAGAATTGTTAGTTTGGAAATCATTCATTTGATTAATATTTTGTAATATAAGTTGATGGATTTGAGTGGTGTAATTGGCATTGTGTGAATCATTAGAATTGGTAGTAGGGGTTTGGGTACCACTACGGGTGTTAGTAGTAGCTTGAGAAGAATTGTTGATAAGTGAGGTAATAATAACATGATTTGCTTGTGTGGCAAAATACGTACTAGTAGAGGGATGAGAAGAAGCAACACTAGAGGTATTATTACCATGGGTATCAAGTGATGCACTAGTGGAGGAATTGAGAAGATTGAGTTTTAGAAGAGGCCCACTAGATGTAGAACCTATCATGTTAGTAGATATACTAGGCATAGAGTTGGAAGAAATCAAAGAGGAAGATGTCATGGTATGAGCATGGGTTAAAAGAGAGGGAAGAGGTTGAGAAAAAATAAGCTAGTGTCCCAAAATCCATGTGATAGTGTGGGATAAGGTGAATGGGGATCTTTGACTTAACCACTTATCATGAGATGGTAAATAATAGAAGGATATTTTCCTTGATGTTGAGTAAATTCATTGATGAAGAAGAGCATTTATAGGGTATAATATAATTAGGGTTGATTTTCTAAGGATAACAGAGAGTTTCAAATTAAAGATGAATGATGAGAGGTCCCATAGTTTGTAGTGTGAGTGGCTACATGAACATTACTTTCATTTAGGGCATGATCCACAAGATGCTTATGGGAGAACCTATTATGGTTGGTAAAGCTCATCATATCTTTTAAATTCAACTTAGTGTTATCAAATAGGAAGTTCATGATGAAGGAGAAAGACTAAGTAAAATTGATTTGATGCAAAAGCAAAGAGATAGGAAGGATACAAAGTTGACCAAGTTGACTATGTGATATAATCCAAGAGGTAAGTAAGGGTACAAAATAATACAGGTCAATTTTATATTGAAAATAGGATATGAAACTAAGATAATAAGGATACAAGGTCAAATAGGTCAGCTTAGTAGTATAACATGACTGGTAGAAGAGAATATAAATTCATACAGGTTGAATCTGTATTACAATTTTGGAGATAAAGTAGGTAGAAAAGGATACATAGTCATACAGGTTGACTATGTACTATTGATAGTGGAAAACATAGTCTATAAGAGACTATATCAAATAGAATGATAGTGTGCTAAAATAGGGAAAATTTTGTAATATAATTTAAGTAAGAAATTAAAGTAAACACACAACCAATTGGATCAATGTGCATGATCCAACTGGGGCACACAAAATGAAACCTTGCACCAATGTTGGATAATGCAAGTTTTTGCAATACAACACACAATTATTAGAGAGAAATCAATTAATTGAAAAGTAAATGCTAACTAAGTGGGCATCTAAAGTGTTATTAGATTATTAGAAAATATTAATTAAGTGTGATAGGGAAGTTGGCTAAAAATAGGGAACTAGAAAACAATCTATGGATGGTTTTAGTATCTTATGTTTAGGCTAAAAGGGATATGTGTTGGAAATGGTATTGGCTTGGTATTGGTGCCTACCCCCTCAATTCATAATCCTATAATGATAAGGGTGTTAGATACTTTTCCAATATATACCACTAGCCACATGTTTATACTTGGCTAGAAAACTAAGTCAACTTCCCATTTGGTGATGAAATACAAGTAGGTAGGCCTTTTGAAGACAAATGTTACATGAATTTTGAATATTATGTGATTTGGTAGTGTTGAAAAAAGAGAAAAATATTGTAACTAAATGGTAATTTGAAAAACCACCTTTTTAGACTATGTAAGATACTCTAAGCATGCAAACAAATGAAAATGAAAGTGTGAATTAATTATGAGTAAATGGTTTTCAATTCTTAAATTTATAATGGTACAAAGTCAATTCAAATGAAACTATAAAAATAGTAAAAAATAGAGTCGACTAGATCGCTGCTATTATATGGAAGCAAGAGTCTTTAAAAATAGAGTCAAATAGGTTGACTCAATCTTTTAGATAGAATATAGGCTATAGAACTAAGTCGACCAAGTTGAATTAGTTTGATATAGGGTTGTAGTCTTGAAGACTACTAACTTACACAAATAAAGACTAAAATGAAGTAGTCTCAAATGATTAAGAGAAAAAGAGAGGAACATTGGTGGGTTAGAGGATGATTAGGATAACAAATTTTATGCTAAAGTGCCTTGAATGCTACTTTCAAACTCTGCAAACTAAGTCGACTGGTTTTACCCAATTTTGCAAGACTCTATGTGTTGAAGAAGTATAAGATGACTAAGTTGACCTATTCAAGCTAGTTTATTGATATAGATGCTGATTGAGAGACTAAGTCAACCTATTAGACCTAGTTTGTTGATTTGAATGCTGACTGAAAGACTAAGTCAACATGTTTGACCTAGTTTATTGATTTAGATGCTGGCAAAGTGAATAAGATGAAAAAATCAACTTATTCAACCCTATATTCTTATATAGGATTGAAGAAGAGTAATATGTTTACCTATTTGATGTATTAACCTATATTTTTTGAATACCTACACACAAAGAATAAATTCATTTTGATGTGACTGTGTGTTAAACTTGTGCATAGAAAGTTAGAACTATACCAACTAGTTCAATACAGTAACGTAAATATGGAAAAATAATAAAATGATAGAAATAAAAGTGTGAAATAAAACCTACAAGGGTTAAATTAATGTTAGGTTCACCAAAATGTATGTAATAGAAGATGCATTAGATCTATAAATCAATCCTAGCTCAGAAAAGATAAATCCTACTTACACTTTTGTTTGGAGATACATTAGATAATCAAGGTCATGACCAAGATGGATCCACTAGACCTATCCAAGAGATCTCTTACCACAATAATATCACTAGGGAGGGTTCCAAAGTCTCCAGTCAAGCAAAACTATGTAGTAACCCTAACTAGGTCCTATGTTTTCATATTCAGTAAACTAATAAAAATTAAAGCAAAATCTAATTTAGTTCTCACCAAATCTTGTTGCAAAAAGTGAGGGTTAAAAACATGAAAATTAAACATGCATAGAAGACATATATTCATGTCAATGTATACAAAATCGTAATGCATGGAAGAGAAGTGAAAATTCATATCTATCTACTCTTTTAAAATAGGAATAAAGTTAGGAATACTTATTTTTGAAGATGAACCCACCGAGCCCTAATATCTCCCTTGGCAAAGGTGCTTCGTAAGATGTTATTTTAGTATGTAAGGATGATAAGGATAAATCAGCTCTAGGCTACACAACCTATCAATGAATCTAAAAGACTTCTCTACAAGACAAGATCCATATCTCCAAATAAAGTATGAACCCCTAAGCTATCTCCTTAAGTAAAATGGTGGATAAGCAAATGAAAAAAATATATCTCTTCTTCTCTTTTTTTCTAAAAAATGATGGAAATGGATGTGTTTATATAAATAGATCTAACTCTAAACCCTTCTGAAAGTTTAGGCCAACAAGGTCAACCATATTTACCTAGTATCATAATTGATAAAAACAAACTAGGCCATAGACTAGGTTAGCCATGGGTCAACCTAGTCCCTAATAAGATTTGTCAATAAGAATACAAGGTCGATATTGTCGACTATTTCATATAAACTATCAAAAAAGGGTTTAGGTTAGGGAAAGAGCTAATGAAGGTGTTAAAAGACTAGAGGAGGGTGAAAAATAGGAGGCAAAGCTTAGGTGAATGTTTTTAGGAGACAAGTGTATAGATAGTAAGTGGTAAAAGGGACAACAATCCTATGAAGCACCAATGGTCTACCTACCCCTTTCCTGGTGCACCCCTTGAGGTATGAACTTAGATAGATTGAGACTTGATGGGTTTTTACAAGATAAAGAGTGTCAATAATTGATAATTTTTTAAAATATTATGTGTATACAAAAACCACATCCATGAAATTTGATACAACAATGATGGAAACATATTTGGATGTGACTCAATTGTTGTTATCAAAGCACATTGATGGTGAAGTTGTATTTTAGGAGTTGATTATGTAGAAGGATTAAAAATTAGATCAAGAAGTTCTAAGGTTGTGTGAGGAAAAGGCCAAAGTAGAAGATCATCTAGAAAAGGGATGCCAATTAATAAATAACATTTATCACACCTTAGTTACATAGGTGCTAGGTGATCAAGTAATGTCTGAGGATATGTAATTCATTTCTCTTTTAATGTAGCTTATAAAGGATTGGGTGGTCATGTATAAAGTGATCACATTGCACACACAAAGGTATGATATCATAAATGAAATGGAAACTATCTATGAGCTCATTGAAGAATCTGAGTATTTATTAAAGATAACTACATCATAGGCTAAGAATTTATCCCAAGATATGCTAAATTGAAGAAAACATCTCAATCAGTCCTTGGCTACTACAAAAACTGAGTTTGCCACTATAGATAAAGATAAAGCAATAATGGATGACCAAATAACTACTTTGGAAGAAATGGGTAGGGCACTCAAGAAACTTCTTGATTCTAAGGATGATGAAATGTAGAAACTACAAGTTTGGCATACTAAATTAATTCATAATATCTTTGTAGCTATTCAAGCCCAAATAACTATAGATAGATTAGATGCGATCATATTGGATATCCATCTCAAGTTATCTAATGTCAAACCACTACTCACCATTATAGAGGATGAATATGTGCAAAATATTATGGTGATTTAGATGTCTCTATGCATTCTTCTTTCCATGGTTTGTGAAGTGATCATAGATTGGAAAATGCTTAGATAATATTTAGTTTATCTAAACCAAGGAGGTTTGTGCTTTAAGAGGGCTATAAGGAAAAGAGTCTCTAAAGAAGAAAGTGTGAGTTGGAAGGAGAGTTATGTTTTATACTTTGTGCCATTTATTTGAATATATGAGAGTGTTAAAATATTTAAGGAGAGGGCCTTGATATTACTCATAAGGGACAAGAACATTGGATCATGCTTTAGGCTTTTATGCCTATGTACAAAGAAGCAAAGAGAAAGAGACAAGTCTTAATAAGAATGTAAGATGTAGTATGGGAAAAGGTGTTTGAGAATATGTTGATGTTTATGAGAGAGAGAGTGTATAGGTATATGATGAAGTGAGATTAAGATGTTTAGATCATATAAAATTATATTATGCAAGCAAGAATCCTATTGAAGGTAAAACCAATCAAAGGAGTAAATAAGGAGTAGAGGATCAATCAAAGGGGTAAAGAAGGGGTAGAGTGAACAATAAATCAGTATGAATTATCTAGATTATGGATAAGAATATGAAGTAAAAGATTAGAAGTAACAATAAGAAAGAATTCCCATTTTTGAGGCATCAAGAGGGGCACATGAGCCTCAAAGTTTTAGGACTAATTATTTGTGTATGATTTCAGGTGAAACTAATGAGAAGACATCTAATTTTCAGAATGAGAAAGATAACTTTGAGAGTTGTAAGTAAGACAAGAATAAGGAGATAGATGAATTTTATGAACATATTGTGGATAATAAAAGAGAGAAACTTAAAAGAGGATAATAATAAGTGGAAGATGAAAGACAAACATGTTTATGAGCAATCATTAAATCATAAATACCAAAGAGGAAGCATTGATAAGAAGGTAGACCAACCAAGAATACTTGAACAAGCCATGAACAATGAAAAATAAATATATGGATTGAAAAAAATATTAAAGCATGATAACCAATTATTGAAGGCAAAATATGGTGAAAATAAATTATATTTAGAAGAGATAGAAGATACAATGAACAAGTAATTACAATAAGCTAGGTACTTCATAGAGGTAGAAGAGGAGTTGGCAAAGAGATAAGACGAGGCAAGAGGACAAGAAAAAATAAATAACTAAAAATAAAAGAGAAATACAAGTGTAATATCATAAAAATAAGATAAAAGGATCACATGAGGTAGAATTGGAAGACAAAAAAGAAGTGGTACAAAGCACATTTGAGCAAGAGCTCAAATTTCTCCCACTTGGGGAGTTTGATGCAAAAGATAACCAATATACATAAGTTTTAAACATGTTTAAGAAGTTATTTATTACCATATTGGTCTCAAAAGGTTTTTATAAGACTTATAGGTTCAATTAGGAAGTATTAGAGTCATTAAAAGTTTTGAAGTTGATGTGTTTGTAAGCCTTTTAGAGTTTCCAACCAAAATGGCTATTTTAAATATTTGAATTTATAATTCTAGTTTGAGGAAATTTTTAGAGTCTTAGGTGAAACATAATGATTTAAAATTATTATTAATGGTAATATAAGATGTATATGATGTGTATAAATGTACAAGAAATGATATAACAAATTAAAATTTAATAAAGTTGTTGTAACTACCCTCCATATGTGGAATTGACAAGATAGAGGAAGCTAATTACATGTTTTAGCATTATAAGAAGAATATAATGTTGGTATAAGGGGTATAAAATAGAGTATGGTAGTAGAGGAGGAAGGAGACATATGTATATATCTAAGGAAAGATAATATAAATAAATCTTACAAAGAACCTTGTTTCCCTGATCAAAATTCTGTACATGTTTATTATATATAGATGTGATAAATAAATAAAAGTATGTTTTTGAATGAGTGAATTGATAGAATTCATGATATTATTGATGTGAAAGTAATATTTAATTATTATTATTATTATTTAATAAATAATTAATTTTTTTTTGATAACCTTCATGTTAAGATCATATTACTCAACACAATCTATTTGGAAACATTGTATTAATGCATAGTCAAGGAAAGAGTAGAACAAAAGTTGTTACAAGAATCTTGGATGAACCTAAAAGGTTTGTAATAATTTAAGTGATTTATTTATTATGAATTAATATATTGTGGTTATATACTCATTTTTAGGTATTAAGGTGTCCATTCCTAGTATTGTCAAAATTGAGAATCTCCTTATTTACACAGTCAAAATTGAGTTTGTAAGGTTTCTTGAGATAACAATAAATGTTTTTAGGAATGTGAGGAGTAATATAAACCATTAAAAATTATTTGGTGATATATATACATATATACCCCTTGGTAACAATTGGATTATTACTTATGATCAAGAATTTGCTCTTATAGAAACTCAAGCCTATAGGTAATCTACATAATACCATAAATAAGATAGTTAATAAATTTCATAAGTTTGGACCAGTGAAATTAACCATTATAAGAGGTTAATAAATTTAGGGAAAAAATTTTCTAGGTGTTATTTTGGATTTAAGTGTCATAAAACTCTTTTAAAGCCTTTTCTTATGCTCTCAACCTATATAGGCCTGTGGTGAAGACTAACTAGGGTTTGAGATTAGAAAGTGCTATAACTATTATTTTCAATCATGAAAATTGATGAAACTTTATAATAATGTGTTATTATTCATTCCTAAGAGTATTATGGTAGTTTTAGTATGGTATAGTATATATTTGTATGGAAACCCATACGTGGCCTTGAATTGGGCCTAACAGAGACCTAATTGGTTGAAGGGAGTGTTGAGTCAGGTGATATCTCTTAAGAGTTGAGTCATGAAAATTTACATGAAGTAGGAAGAGAATAATGGTTAATAAAAAGTGGTTTTATATTATTTATATTCTCTGTAGTTTGTTTAAACCAAGGAGGTTTATGCTTTAGGAGGGCTACAAGGAAAAGAGTCGCTAAAGAAGAAAGTATGAGTCAGAAGGAGAGTTATTATTTATAGTTTGTGCCATTGATTTGTATATATTAGAATGTTCAAATAGATAGGGAGAGGGACTTAAGAGTCCTAATAAAGGGACAATAACATTGGATCATGCTTTAGGCTTTTAAGCCTATATACAAAGAAGCAGAGAGAGAGAGAGAGAGAGAGAGAGAGAGAGAGAGAGAGAGAGAGAGAGAGAGAGAGAGAGAGAGAGAGAGAGAGAGAGAGAGAGAGAGAGAGAGAGAGAGAGAGAGAGAGAGAGAGAGAGAGAGAGAGAGAGAGAGAGTCTTAATAATAATGTAAGATGGATTATGGGAAAAGGTGTATGAGAGGATGTTGATGTTCATGAGAGATAGAGTGTAGAGGTATATGATTAAGTGAGATTGAGATGTCTAGAGCATATAAAAGAAGATTACTTAAGTAATAATCCTATTGAAGGTAAAAATAATCAAAGGAGTAAATAAAGGGCAAAGGATCTATTTCAAAAAATACTATTAGGGACAAAATAAGGTTATTAGATCTAGGTAAGGGCATGAAGTTAGTGAAATGTTCAATTATTTCATGTGTATAGGTTTCCTCTTCATCAAGACCCTTGGTGAAAACCTGTTTCAAGTGCCACTAGATGGGGAAGTTCACCATTATCCTCAGGAAACTCGGATTCCTACACATTCACATCTTATATTTGGATCAAATATTAGCGTATAAGAACTAAGGGTATTTGAGTAGTTAGTTCAAGACATTCTTGAAACATATGTTAATTGGATGCTACCTAAATTGAATGATTCAAATTATTTTTACATGGGTGGCCTTGATGGTCCATAATTAGATGAAGAAGATCAATTCCCATTTGTATGTAATTTGTTAGAAGATGGTTCTACACTATTAGTAGAATATACAAAAGAAGCCAATATTGACATAACAACTAATTCTAAAATGATTAAGTGTGGCGCACCACTAAACCATAGAAGATAATGACTTTATAATTTCCATTCTTTGAGAGTTTATTGATATATTTCCATGGTCTTATGTGGAAATGCCAAGGTTGGATCCATATTTTATTGTACACCATCTTGTTGTAAATGAAAATGTTAAACCCATTAAGTAGAATTTACATAAGATGAATCTACAGATTCCTATCCTAGCCAAGAAAAAATTAGAAAAATTATTTGGTGTAGGCTTCATTCACCCAATTGATTACTCATAATGGATATCAAATATTATTTTAGTTAGTAATAAATTGTAGGGCATTCATTTATGCATAGACTTAGGGACATCAACAAAGCATGTCTAAAATATGATTTTACATTACAAATATCGACATGATTGTAGATTCAATGGTGGGTTATGAAATGATATCCCCTATGGATGGATTTTTAGGATACAACTTGATCAAGATTGTACATTAGCAGCAACACAAAATAGTGTTCACCATTCTATGGGAAGCATTCTGCTATCAAGTCATGCCATTTGGATTGAAAAATACTAGTGCCACATACCAACATGCCATGACTACCATCTTCCATGACATTGTTGAATATTATGTTGATGACATTATAGGAAAGTAAAAATCATGAGTCACTCATCCATAAGTTCTACAAAGGATATTTGAGAGACTTTATGAATACAAGGTGCACCTCAATCCAAAGAAATGTGTATTTGGAATCATATCATAAAAATTCTTGGGCTTCATTTTTTACCATTGTATAATTAAATTAAATCCATCCAAGGTGAATACCATCATAAAAATTCTTCCTCCTAATTTGAAATAATGTGACACTTTTAAGGGTAAAATCCAATCTATTTGTCACTTTATTTCACAATTTGTTAATCATTGCCTTCATTTCACTCATATTATAAACAATGGAAACACTTTTCAATGGGATGTCACTTGTCAAGTATCATTTGAGAAACTAAAAACCTATTTGGAAAACCCACTAATTTTAGTCCCACTAACACTAGGTAAGCCATTATTTCTCCATATTTTTGTAATAAAACATGCCTTGGGGGCAATTTAGGCTCAAGATGATGACTAGGGAAAAGATTATGTAGTCTAATATCTGAGTAAGACACTAGTTTCCTATGAACACAATTATACTAAAAGGCATGTTTGGCATTAGCCTTTGCATCACAAAAACTATGCCATTATTTGTTGAATAACAAGACCATTATTATTGTGAAGGTTGATCCCCTAAAATATCTTCTTTCTAAGGCAAAATTAAAAAGTCATATGGATAAGTGGATCATGCACCTACATGATTTTGACATAAACTAATCAAAAAACCATTAAAGGGTAATTTCTTGATGATCAACTTGCTAAGGCACCTTTGTCAAATATACATCCTCTAACCATGCATTTCCTAGATGAGTCAATCCTAAATATTGATTAATCATTTCAATTGAAGTTATAGTTTTTATATTTATTTCATGACTCATGGTTCATGGGATCATATTATATTTATTATGTCACATAGGGGTATCATTACCAAGGCATTCCAAATTGCTTTCACATGCACCAATAATATTATGAAATACAAGGTGCTTGTTGCAGGGATCCTCCTAGCAATATAGTGGAACATTCAAAAATTGGTTATTTATGGTGAATTGTAATTGATCATCAATTAGGTTACAAACTAATATAAAACTAAAGATGAGAATATAGTGACCTAAAAAATCATGGTTGATAATCTCAAACAACACTTTGAATATATCCATTTTGAGCAAATATGTACAACCAAAAATAGATCAGTAAATGCTATGGCTACCATTGGGTATTCGATATGGATATCTTATTATGTCTAGGAATATATATTTATTATTGATAATCTCCTTATGCAATCTTACGCTCATCTAGACATTGAAATGGTATGTGATATTATTGGTCCCAATTCCCCTTGGTACCAAGATTTATATGCTTATATCCAATACCTCATTTTGCTCATTGACCTAACAACCAACATACATAATTTATTCACAACACATACTAATACACTTTACTTAGAGGTACGCTCTATTTTAGAGGATATTATGGTAAATTTCTTTGATGTTTAAACTCAGGTGAATCTGAATTGGCACTTAAATATGTGCACAAAGGGATTTGTGGAGCCCTTACAAACATAATGATCCTTGCCAATAAACTTTTTAGGACAAGATATTATTGGCTCATAATAGAATCAGATGGATGTGCATATGTTAATAAATGACTTGCTTGCCAAAATCATGGTGATTTAATTCACTCTCTCTCATGCATGCTTCACCCTATTACTATTCCTTGGTCACATTCTTCTTGGGGACTTGATCTCATTGGTAAAATTAGACCCACTTTATTTTAAATTATCCTAACTACCATTGAGTAATTCACTAATTGGGTTGAGGCAATTCTTCTCACTTACCCAACCAAAAATCAGATTTACAAATTCATACTGAACCACATCATTATCTACTATGGCATTCCCACTTCCATTATATATGATAATGGTAAGTCATTAAAGAAGAAGGATGTGAAAAGCCTCTATGAAAAAATCCATATTAAACACAAATGGTCTACACCCTATTACTCCGAAGGTAATGGCCAAGCTAAAGCTTCTAATAAAATAATTGTCAAAATACTTAAGAAGATTGTTAATAAAGCTAGCCAAGATTGACACTTTCAATTATTTCCTACCCTATAGGCCTATCATACCAATGTTTGAAATCCTATAGGTTTAACCCTTTAATATTTAGTTTTGACTCTGAAACCATTTTTATAATTGAGATAGATTTTCCCTCTTCGAGTATTTCATTATAGGGTATTATTGTGTAAACATTATTTCTAAAGTATATAACACCTCAGTCTTGTATATTTGGAAAACCTAGACCTTAGTTATTCCTCTTAGGTCCATACATTTCCCACTTTCTAAAGTCTTGTATATGCTCTATCTTGTTTCCCTTGGCCCATCTCTTAGTCTAACTAATTTTATGTTTATGACCCAGACCTTATATCTTTCCCATACTACTCATAATTTGCTTATCTTCCACCTATACAAGTTTTGAGTCTATACCTAATTTCCTGGTCCCTAGACACTAGTGTCTAGGATAAACACCTATGTCTATACAAGTGTCTTGCTTCAACACAAATGTCTAGTTACCTAAAGTTATATATTTTTCAAATGAAACATATCCTTATGGTCAGCCTAAGTGATTTAATGTGAGTTATTTCTCCAAAGAATTGATATAAATATAAGATCAATCCTTATTCTTTCCTCACTTAGCATACACTCAAAAATACCTAAGCAACTTATCAAAGAACTCAATCATGCACTCGATAAAGTAAAGCTTCCCTATTTTCATATCAATCATAGGGACATCACATACACAGGTCTGAGGTAATAAAGGAGTAACCTAAGAGCATGATTTTCCAAGTTACAAGATATGTCACTATTGTACTTGATTTGCACATATTGCATGATTCACACACAATCTAACACATATGGGATAACTACATTAGTCTGAAGCCCTATTCAGAGTATTGGCTATGTAGACAACACTCATTGATAGAGGGATATTTGGGGTTATCTTGATGTCATGTGCCCACTAACCCATTTTTCTCCTAAGGTCACCATGAAGATGAAGAAATAGGGTTTTATAATTTTATGAGGTGTGATAGTCCATGACTCAGATCTAAATTCAATAGAGTGAAGGTGAAGTCAAACCCAAAACCATCCAAATGGTTACATCCTTTTCTAGTAGGTATGTTGTATGTGACACCTAGGTCAAGTTTAGATAGTAGTAACAATTCAACCATCCCAAGATGACACTAGTGTCTATAGATATAGAGGCACTCAATCTAGAATTTGATGATTGTTCCAAAATGCTCTTCTAGTTTGCTTTCTGCCTATTCTAGATCTAGAATTTCATTAGCATCAGAACCAACTAAGTATATTACTTCTTTGTCATTTTCATAGCTAGCATGGTTGTACTTACTATTTTTATCCTATATCAACATAAAAAATTTGGTATATGTTTAATTGAGTTAAAAATTTGGTGAACACAATCTTTGAACATCAAACACTAGGTCAATTAGTGTTTTTTGATTTTTACTCATTACTATACTTTGTTGCATATTTTAATTCTTTTCATTTATGAAGCAATGAAAAATGTCAATACAAAAATTTAATTCCAAATGGAAGATAAAGAAACATTGATTATTTATCTTAATAATAACAAGATCTTAATGGATGCATTTTTGTATGTTATAAGAGATGAAATAAGTAAACATGATAAAACTAAGGATACTTCACCTAGTGATGGTGAGTCCTTAGAAGGTATTACAAATAATTTCATACTAGTAAATATAACTACATCTAGTGGAGGCATATATTATGTCTTCCAACCTTTGTTTCTTAAAATTACTATTACTACATATACATAGAATTACCAATTATTTCAACTCAAATACTAGTTTCAATGCCTATTACTACTCAAACCATGTTTACATCCCTTTTGGTGACTACTAAGCTTGCTAATCTAAACCCCAATGCATCAACAATTCAAACACTCCTTCAAGTTATAAATACCTTAGAGGACAAGGTTACAAACATTGAACAAAATGCTTTAAAGTCTCCTCATACTGTTGATTCCCAAGATGTGTTGCATAACCCTCTTGCACTTGAGATATCTTTACACCCTTTGCCAAATAGTTTTTTTGTATCTAAGTTCACATTTTATGATGGCAAGGGTGATCCTAAACAACATCTTCAAACCTTTTATGTGACATGCATTTATTATGCCTACAATGATAAAATTTTGACCAAATTATTCCCAAGAAGCCTCAAGGAATATGCTTTGAGTTAGTTTTATGATTTACCTTTCCAATCTGTGAAAGAATTCAAACCTCATGTAGATCAATTTAGCACACAATTTTTGATTAATATTCTAAAAATGTTTCCTATGCTCAAATTTCCAAAATCAAACAAGGAAAAAATGAACCTATCAATGAATATGTATTGAAGTAAAAGACAATATTGGCTAAAATGACCAATCTTATAGAAAAAATGGAGTTGCAAGACATATTAAAGAAATTTTTTCTTGCTCCTTTACATGAGTCCATTATTTTCAATAAGTTCAAATATTTTAATGACTTATACCATGTTATACAGAACTATGAAATGAAGATTATTTCATTAAATAATCTCAAGTATGTATCAAACACACCAGTTGCATCTACATTTAATGCTAACATTATAATCAAACCAAGTTATAAGGTAAAACCTCCTAAACCTAAAAAGGAAGGAACTACCATGCTTAACATAGTTTCACAACAACCTAATCAACTTGTCCTATCTAATGCACCAAAGAGATAATTTACATGCTTATTTGAGTCTCACACCTCACCACTCCCTTGACTAGTAGAGTGTCAACTTATATATATCTCTCATCTTATAGAGGTTGATATAAATAGGCCTCTACCCAAAAGATATGATGTAAATGCTTATTTTTTTTATCACCAAGGATCAAGACATTCTAAAAACATATGTTTTACCTTGAAGCATAATATCCAAAACTTAATTGATGACCAAAATATTACATTTGATGGTCTTCCCAAGGAATCAGGTTCACAACCTGTGATCACCACAAACAAAAAATATTTAACAGTCCTTTGCAAGACCATTCTAATAAGGAACTAGAAGTGCAAATGTCATATAATGCACATCTTCCTCCATCACATTATGGGCACCCATTATATGGGATTATTGGTAATTATACATGACATACACCTCCTATGGTTCAAAGACCTATTTATTTTGTTGATAGTGAGATTAAGAATGATGAATTTGATCTTAATTCTTTGTTCATTTAAGTATACCTTGATAAACACCCTATATGTAGTGTTATGATTGATAATGGTGCAAGTGAGAATGTTTATACCATGACATTACTTATGCACTTGGGTTATACTCATCATGATTTGCATCCTTCTAATAGATCAATTAGAGCATTAATTGGGACTTCCCAAAAGGCTCTTAGCAATATTGACCTACCTTCATAGGTTGGTACTGCACATGTGGTTACTAAATTTTTATTTATACCTTCTATGTAAATATTTTTATATTTTATTAGAAAGACCTTGGATCCATACACTTTGAGAAGTACCTTTTATTATTCATGGATGTGGTATATACATTCATTCCAATTAGGTAACTATAGTTTATAGAATCCCATATGATAATTCTATTGAACAATAAAAATTTACACCCAATCATATAACCATCCAACCTAATAAGGTTAATATACCATAAAGGAGTAAGCAAAAATAAGTCCCCTTTACTAGGTGGTCATCACTTGAGATACCATTACATCAGATACACATGGTGTATTCTATAGAATTCTCATCTACTACGTACCATGTTTAGATATCTAGAGTACCCACACATATTCCTATTAATGCTATTTAAAATAAACCAAAGATAACTCAATGATGGGTTACATATACCCTTACTCCTATTAATCATATTATTTAAAGACCACAAAGTCATATTTTACATACACATAACATCACAAACAATACAATGACAAATATTAAATCTACACATGCTCCTCAATAGCACCATCAAATTATAACACTAGGTTCATAGTGGGGAAATATATATGATCACCATTTGTATGGGATCATAGAATATCCTTTCCCTTTCATATTCCAAAAATACCAAAACAAAAAAATTCAAAATACAAAAATATTTCTAGTACCTACATATTCTATTGGCTCCTTGGCATCTATGTGTTAGTTCCATGTTGATGGATGGCATATTAGTTATTCCTACATACACATGTATTATGATTATACTTGAGTGTGATAGAGGCATACACAAATACATGGACTATTCCTATTTTATATGTTTGGCCTTTCCTATACTCATGTCATATGGACATTGAGGGCATATATCTCTATGATAACGACACATCTAAGTTATATCATTCTATGGTCACTCTACATTATCAAGTTTTGAGCTCATATACATATTTACACATGACTTTATCCATGATTATATATTATATAGGGTACTTGATAAGCTATGCACTTGATATTTTTTATAACAAATTTGATCCATGGGCTACTATGTTATGTTTATGTTAGTTATTTATGTTTTCCTTTATACACCTCTTTGAGTGTCTTACCTTATTATTGTCCTACTTATTCAATCATTTGAATATGTTCCTTTGTTTTTAGCCCCCATGCCTATGTGTTATTTATTTGACATTTGAATATGTCATTCTTAATTTTATGGAAATTTTACTAAGTCTTGTCCCTTTGATTATGCGACATTTGAACATGCCCCTTGTTTGTGGTCTCTTAGGACCATTATATGTTGACTTAATTTCAAGTGATCTTATGTGCGTGCTTTATTTTTTTCTAATATTATACTGTTACTATCTAGATGTTTCCATGATCCTTATCATATATATTAAGCCTTCATGTGATTGCATTGTTCTATGAACTTCAATGTTGTATCTACCTAGACATGTCACTTTTATATATTACATGGTTCCATTTACATATTATACAATTATCTTATCCTTTTGAGGTGAGGTAACTAATTGTTTCTATTATTATCTCACCTCAAAGGGGGGAATAATAGTGGGATAATGTCATAGAGACATGTTCTTGACATTTGACACAATTTCCATATTCAGTGGGGGCATGTTCTGGAAGTATGTTCTTCACACTTAATCAATATTTGGTACTTGTATCAATTTTCAAAGTTAGTGGGGTCATGTCATATAGGCATGGATTCCACACATTCACATTTTGAGATTCAATGGGGGTATACTTTAAAAGCATGTTTTACACATTTATTAAGTATTCAACACACCCATATTCAGTGGGGGCATGTTTTGGAAATATATCCTCCACATTATAATTATTCCAATTTTTATATTTATCCATATATAGTGGGGGCATGCTTTAGAAACACGATCTCCACACTTACATAATTTTTAAATTGGATAAATCACATAATTATATAATTTAGATTGATATTTATGGTAAAATTTTATACATTATCATTTTTATACATAGTTTCAACATGATACATATCTAAGGTGTTGTAATATACCTAGTTAGGCAAATTTAATGTATATTTGGGATAGAATAGTGGAATTTAATAATAATATGAATATTAATAAATAGTAATGTCATAGAAGAATAATCCAACATGCATATAATGGAGGAGTGGGATGGATTATAATAGTATAAATATATGGGCATAGGCCATTATAAGACATCCAAGCAATATATCAATTAAAACCAAATGCTCTGATAAGGAGGTAGCTCCCTTGAAGTGAAAAGTGATTTGACATGATACCTTCTATAAAAAGAATATAATATAATATATATTTAGTATTTTTAATTATTTTATGTATTCTAACGTATATATTCTTAACATTTGGTTTCAGAGCTCTTTCTAAAACCATTTTTGTATTATTATATTTTTGTAGGAGGTTGTACAAGTAGTATTTTTGTTCACCATATACTCTCACATTATATTAATGGGATCTTGGTGATAATAAAGTGGATATAGTGAAAGATTATAATTGTAAAAGTGTAAGTTTTGTGGTATTGTGAAATCAGTTGGATCTGCCATTTAATTGTGGTTTTAAGTGAAAATTTATGTTTTTAGTCATTAAAAACCTTAATTGATATTTTGCATACAAATTATCAATAGTAAACAATCACACCAAATTTTTTTTGGATTTTGTGTGCCTAATTTCCATATTTATAGAACAGTTCAAATTTTTGAATTTTGTTAAGTATTGTAAAAGTTATTATAGTTTTAATACTTGATACTATTTAAAAAAATAAAAAAATAAACCCAACCGTTCTTATGCATGTTGCTCTCAAATAGAAAATAATTTTACCAATTAATTTTTAAGTTTTGTGTGTATCATTCCATATTTTTAGAACAATTTGAAGTTTTGAATTTCATTAAGTATTGTAAAAGTTATCATAGTTTTACTAACTATTATAGTTGTTAAAAAAATATTATGGTTGTTACTCACTGCTACCCAAAAATATCAAATAAGTTTTTTAATATAAAAAGTGTATGCTACTTTGAATAAGATAAACATTAATATAAATAAATTAAGTAGTGATATAATGCTTCACTCCCATATACTAACACATTATGATGAAAAAATTAATGCATGGTTAGATTTAGAGAATAACTACAACACATGGTATGAGGATTTATTTCTTATAGTTGAAGCATATGAGATGGACATAACTACATGGATAGATTTGGAGGATTATTAAAACACCTAGTATGTTAATTTAATTCCTTTGGTCCAGACTAATTCACATTTAGATGCACTCAAGAAAATATTATATGCATCCATGCTAACAACAAAATCACCTAAACATGCCATCGATGAGCCCACACTGGCCACCAATTCTTCAAAAAAATTATGCATTGTTTATTGGGGTTATCAACTCCAAAAATAATGCTTGTAAAGATTAATGCTAAGGGGGATGTCATATATCCTCTATTGGCTCACAAAGCAAATTATTTTGAGCCTCCTTATTATTACTTTGAGATGATGATCACCAAGCTTCAAATTTTAGTTCTTCCCTCCACTGATCTCTATGCACTTAAACCTCATGTTATAGTGCTTAATTTCACATTGATAATGTACTTGCTCATCTCCAAGAATAAGAGGAAGAAGTAGAAGTAGAAAAGGATGCATGGATGTGCCTCCATATGGTCTTCTAGATATTTTAGATATGTAATTCTTTGCATGTTTTGAGGGTGAAACACGTCAAAGGGGATGAAATGTAATATACCTAGGTAGAGGAATATAATGTATATTTGGGGTATAATAGTGGAATGTAATATTAGTATAAATAGTAATGTCATAGAGGAATAATGCCACATGTATAGAATGAAAAAGTGAGATAATTTATAATATTATAAATAGAGGGGCATAGGCCATTGTAAGACATCCAAGTAAAATATATTAGTTATATCTAAATGCTCTGATAAGGAGGTAGCCCATTCTAAGTGGAAAATGATTCAGAGTGATTCCTTGTATAAAGGGAATATAATATAATATATATTCAATAATTGTAGTTATTTTGTGTATTCTAGCATAGACGTTCTTAACAGGTGTATATATTATGCAATGTGTACTTAATATTATAAAATCTAAATTAGTTTTATATTTCAAAAACACTATCATGTATTGGCATCACCCATTAGGATGTCCTTTTATGCACTGATACCTAGGATGCATTTTTATAAACTATATTGAGCCAATCTACTGTAGTAGTTGGTTCACTTTTGGTATGGTTGAGGTGATTAAATCACTTGATCTTACCAAATTTTTGGGTTGGAATTGATTGTATCATCCAACCTTAACAATTTTATAGTATGAGTTTACTTTTTTCTTTCATACCCACTAAGTTACATGTATGATTGAGTTGCATAGTTGAGATAATATCAATTATCAGGTGGATACTCACATTTTATCCAAGGTTGGGGGCATGTGCCTTCTAATATCAATTTCTCTATCTCCTTAGATATATGCACTTTATAGATTTATATATATTTTTCCTAATCTCAATTTTAGAGCTTTACAATGATACATCTTTCAAATCAACTTGACAATAAGAAAGGCAATTCAATTGATACACAAGTGTACTCCTAAACTATGGTCTTTCAATTTATTTTTTTCAAATACTTTTAATTCTAGATTATATGCAGTGATTATATACCATAACATGCTCTTGGTTTCAGATCAGTCATGATCAAATCACTCAAGTCAGACTCACATAAGATAAGGTGTGTTATACACACCCAGGTACACATTCATTTCTTTTAAACTAGCAATTCAATGACTAGATTAAAAGGGGACAAATGTAGACACTATTTTTGAATTATATATCAACTCAGTCTTATATATTTGGAAAACTTAGACCTTGGTTGTTCCTCTAAGTTCTAGACCTTTCCTAATTTATAAAGTCTCACATCTACTCTATCTTATGTCCCTTAGCCTATCTCTTAGTTTGATCAATCTTATGTTGATGACCTAAACCTTATTTCTTGCCCATAATGCTTAAAACCTACTTATCTTCCACCTCTACAAGTTCTGAGTCTATACCTACTTTCATGCTCCTTGGATACTAGCATCTAGGATAGATACTATGTCAATGCAAGTGTCTTGATTTGATGCATGCATCTAATTCCCTAAAGTCATATAATTTATAAATGAAATATATCTTAAGGGTTGACTGAAGTGATTTAAGGGGATTTATTTCTCCAAAGGTATTGATATAAATATAAGATCAATCCTCATACTTTCCTCACCTAACATACACTCAAAAATACCTAAGGTAACTTATCAAAGCACTCAATCAGGCACTCAATAAGTAAAACTTCCCTATTTTCTCTTATTTTAATATTAGTCATAGGGAAACACATACATATGTCTAAGGTACTGAAGGAGTAATCTAAGACCCTAATTTGAAAACTTAAAAGCTAAGTCATTATTGTACTTACTTTGCACATATTGTATGATTCACACATAATCTAACACATAGGGGATAACTACATCATTTTGAGGCCCTTTTTAGAGTATTGACTATGTACATAATGCTCATTGACCAAGGGGTCTTTAGGGTTAGCTTGACATCATGTGCCTAGTAACCCATTTTTCTCATAAGGTCACCATGAAGACGAAGAACTAGTGTTTTGTAATTTCATGAGGAATGATAGTCCATAACCTAGATATAAATGCACCAGAGTGAAGGTAAAGTTAAACCTAGAAGTATCTAGGTGGTCTCATCCTTTTCCAATAAGAATTTTGTATAGGATAGCTATGTCAGGTTTAGATAGTAAATTCATCATAACCATCCTAGGTTAACACTAGTGTTTGTAGCTCTAAAGGAACTCAAGTCAAAAGATGACAATTACTCCAAAATCTTCTTCTAGTTTGCTTTCTACTTGTTCTATATCGAGAACTACATTAGCATAAAAAATAGCTAAGTACATTACTTCTTTGTTATTTCCATATGTAACATAGTTTTACTTACTATTTTTGTTTTATCTTAGCATAATAAATTTAGTATATGTTTATCTAATTTTAACACCCAATTGGCCTGATGTAGATCTAATCATCACCCTTGTGTATTATTATTTCTATATTCTTAACCCTATCTACCCAAGTAGGATCCTTATCAAATTAAAGGTTAAACACATTGATGACAAAAACTATCAAGTGGCTAGACTAAAAGAACTGGAAGTCTTAGATGAGAAATGATAAGTTGAATTGAGTCATCTTGAGGAATATTAAAATTATCTATGTCATAGTTATAACAAGAATATCATCCAAAGATAATTTAAGGTGGGTGACCTTGTCCTAAAAGAATATAAAAAAATACTAATGTAGAGTGTGAAAATAAAGGGAAGTTAGCCTATTTAGTTAGGTCCTTTCATTATCACTAAAAATTATGATTTTGGGGCATACAAATTTGATACACCAGAAGGATATGAGTTTGATAAGACCATGAACACTATACATCTCAAGAATTTTCATGCCTAACTTGGTTAAACATTTTTTATAAGTTCCCTTGTTTGGGGGCATTTCTCTTTATATGTCTTATTTCCCTTCTTTCATTTATCATTCTAGAGTCAAGCCTTATTTTCTTCCCATTTCCTCTTCCCATTTTGAATCTTGATTTTGACCTATAGGTATTGTAAGTGGATTCAATAGAAGGTTCAACAAATAGTTCATATTTAGTCATCCCCAATGTGTCCTCACGAATATAATTTTAGAATGTCAGCTTATTTTTTGCATGGTTTTCTTACTTGGTAGACCTTGATGCAACTTATTTTATCCCTTTGATAATCCCAAATTCCCATACCTTCCATTCCTTTTGTATCCTAAATTTTTGTTGAAGGATATTTATTTTGTTCCTTGATGTTTTTGTGGATCATAAATCCTTTCATGTTTTCCCTTTTATTTCCATGCTCTCACTATTTTGTGAGCATGTCCCATTACAGTCAGTTTAACTATTATGTGAGCCCCTAACCAAGATTATTTTGTCCTTTGCTAGATAGTACTTTGTACATTTGTCTATATTCCCTTCTGCATCTTATTCCAAAAATCTCAAAAACATTTAGAAATTCTAAAAAAACCTAAACATTCAAAAATAAAAAATACCAAAAAGAAATGTAAAGCCACCAAACCATTTACACAATTAGTCATCATATTAGATAATGGTTTTCCCTACTAGTGTTTTTATAAGTGGCACTATTTTAGTCTCATGTGGATATATCATTTCATTATCATTGAACAAACTCATAGGTGGATAACCTTTTTTATCCATACCTTGATATCTCCATTGCATCATTTAATCAAAGTTGGTCATTCACACCATGTTTGGATTATCCCATTCCATACATGTTATATTATAAGTTGGGTGGGTATTCTTAATTCTAAAATGATCATGTTAATAAAAAGTGTTACCCATTGATTACACTCCCATTTCTTAGGAGAACTACATCAGCCTGAGATCCACACAAACTATGTAGAAAACACTTGGCTACATGGGGTAGCCCAAATCATCTCAACCACTATCATTTCCATTTGATTTTTTTCATTTATTTTTATATTAAACTCTTTCCATTATGTATGCTAACTATTTTTATGCTCTTATAGTTTTAAGAGTCATTCCTAGTTTCTTCTTCTAGTTTCATCTTTTCCATTGGTCATCACTTTTATTCTTCCCATTATTAGAATAACTACATTTACCTAAGGTACATTTGGACTATGTAGACAACACTCAGTTATATTTAGTTCTTGGGGTCAACTTGGTATTATGTAGACAACACTTAGTTATATTCAATTCTTGGGGTCAACCATTATCTCATTATTCTTTAACCAATATTGTGTTCTTCTAATCATTTCTTTCATTACCTTTGAGCATTCTCATGTGTTCATTTTTTGTGGCTTCTTCATTATTTAAAATGTCATTATACCATAACACCAATGTTTGTGTCATTCATCTCATTTTTTAATATATGTAATAGGTGAAATCCTTGAGCTATGCTCGATAATCAATCAATCAACCAATTACTTTGATCAATGATCAAATCTACCTTGTTGGGGGAAATTATTTAATCAATTATCACATCTACCCTATTGGAGAAAATTTATTAATAAATCATTTATACCTTCTTTGGGTAAATTCATGCATTCACTCTTTCTTATAATTCCAATCTCTCAGCTTTCACCCTATTTGGGGTAAGTCAAAGTGTTCTACTAATCTTAGGATACATCCTTCCCAATTCCCCCCTCTTTGGGATAAATCATTATTATACTCTATCATCATTAGATATCACATTATGTAAACATTAACTCACATGGATTATTATAATCTATGGGTTAATATCACTATTATTTTTGTACATTTTCTTCCTTTTGATGGCCTATCCATTAGTGTCATTTTTTGACCACTCCTTCAAGGGGGCATCATGGATATCCTAAATATTATTTGGGACATCATTGTGAACTGATTTTTAGTAAATTTAATAAGATTCAATAAAATGTGAACACATAATTATTTAATATTTATTAAGTCATTTTAATAACTTTTTCATTCTTTGAAAAACCATTGATTCATCTAGTGTCTCACAATGCTCTTTCAAATAGGGAAAAATGTAGACACTCGATTCTCATCACTTTTATGTCTAAATTACAATCAAAATTGATTTTTGGTAATAATGAAAAAGACACCAAAACTTCCAAATTCTTCCACACATATTGTGTGTATATTCTAAAATGTATTAGTGCATCCCTAATTGGGATAATATATTATACAAAATCATTAGTTTCACTTAATTCATCTCGAGTCAAATTGTGACTATGCATGATTTTTTTTAAATTAATTAGGTTAAATGGTTCTTTGCCTTTCAAAAGTAACATCACGTTTCATTAAGTTAATTAACCTAATCTTCCTCTAATGGGAAATTCCATAGATTTTAGAATTCCCTATTTTATAAATTCATTAATTGAATTTATTTCTCAATTTTCATGACAAGTGTCCAAGTGGTTGATGACATCATCAAGAAAATTGTCAAACATTTAAAAATTATCAAACAAATATCAAAATTTACAAGCCATGCCTAATCAATACAAACTCAACCATAATTATTAATAAGTCATCCAAGATTGACTGATTCTCATCCATTCATCTTAATCATCACTAATCATCATGTGATGATCACAATTAATCTAAAAAATATATAAATACAAGGCTCACCTTATGAATTAAATAATATTTTTTTGTGTATACTTATAATTCATAAATATTATAAATGCTTCAACCATTTTTCATAATGATCAAGAAAAACTACTCATAAACAAGGGGATATGTTGTCAAAATACACTTGTAACATTTTTGAAGACTCTTAGATCTATAATATTGGCACAAACAAACCTAAAATAGGTATAGAAGTGACATCCATGATGAAGGTATAATTATTTTGTTTGTGTTTTTTATTTTTTCTTTAATTTTATGTCTTACCCAATCTAAGGGATTATGCAAGAGGTGTTGTGTTTATTCACTTTGTTGTTTTGAATGAACTAAAAAGGAAACTAACCCCTCTTGTAATCCTACTATATAGTAAGAATGTCAAAATAAATAAAATGTGAGGAGTATATTTGTGAGTTGAAGGGATGAAATCATAGTTGGATATGGTGGAACCAATAGAAACAATCAACATCTAAGAGATGAAATCAAAATTCAAGAAGAAAACTCAAAAAATTAAATCCTAGATGGATGAAGAATAAGGAAACCCTAGGGGTTAAGGTGGTCAAAAAGTGGAAGGATTCACAAAAATGTTTAAATTAATTATGGTTTAGGGGGTAAATACTACATGTAAGATAAGATAAAATTAATGCAAATTAAATATCTATAATAAAATAGTAAACTATAGCAATCAGAACCAAACTTCATATAAAATAGAAACTAAAAATACAAAAAATAAAGAACAAGTAATAAAAATGTACTAAAACTAAAAGAGATATATAATCAAAAACCCCTGGTCAATGTTATATAAATTTGAGGCTAGAAAAAAGATCATAAAGTTGTCAAAGATAAAACCCTACAATCTGGACCTGCACTGTGAAAGGGGACATAATAAGTGTTAAAATTTATACAATAAGCAATGTATAGAATAGATATAGATATTAATAAATTAGTAAAGAACACATAGATCAAGATGACACATAATATAATGTGGAAAACCTCAGAGAGGTTAAAAACCATGATTGATATTCATTTATTGAGAAAACACACACCAATACATAAATCTATCTCTTCTCACTTCTTTATCTGATCTTCAAAAAAATCTCTAAATAATATTTATCACACATAAATATCTACATGTCACAATAACAAGAATAAATTTGTGTTTATTGAATCATTATTTATTTAACAAGGGTGTAAAACCCTTTTTATATTGGGGTGTAGAGGTGGACCATTGCAACCAATGGGTCCAAAATCTCCTTGAGAATAGTTAAAATAATAGTAATAAATAAATATGTTTTATTATTTATTTGCAAAAGGTTTTAAATGCATGTTAATAAATAATAAAATATTATTATTTAATTAATCGACATATGCTAAGGTTCCATAAAAGGCACCACTTAGACATTAAATATTTCAATGCCCCCCCTTAATGTTAAGTGGGCACCTTAATAAAGGAATTATACTCTCATGAATCAACTATAATTTTCTTAGGAGGCATATAAAATTTTGAGGATGTAAAAACCTTCATCATTCTAATATCACCTCTTAAAATAAAAATATTTATAATCCATAAACTACTTAAATTAAGTTTAGGTTAACATGATTGTGAGACTAGGTCTCACAGTTTGTCATGAATAATCAACCAATTTTTTAAACCTTTTGTAACATAAGGACCTCCATTACAAAGTGTTATTTTATATCTTAGGTACAATGTAAACTCAAAATTTATGAATTTTACTATAAAATCACAATAAATAGCTTATTACAATGGTTTACAATGAGGAGAAGCATAGATAAGAAGAATGAAACACATGGATATTAGGAAGCAAAATTGTAATGCACACTTCCCCTCAATGATAAATTTGAAAGGCCTGACATTACATGAAATTGATAAAAAATGGTAGTACCAAGTGGTTTTATGAAGATATCTACCACTTATTCATCCATTAGACAAAATTTTAGATCAATATCACCATTGAGGACTTTCTTTTTGATAAAATACACATGAACTTCAATATACCTAGTTCATTGGTGTTGTACTAAATTTTTCGTCAAAGTTATACAACTTTGGTTATCATATATAAGGGTGGTATTATGAGAAACATTCAAATGAAGTTCTCTTAACAACCTTAATATCCACATGGCTTCTTAATTATCTTCCATAACACTTATATGCTTTAATTTCACATAAGAGGTAGAAACATTAAGTTATTATTTGTTTCTTCAAGTAATAGTACGTGCACCAAACTTATACACCTATCTAGAAATATATTTATGAACTATAGTGGTGAGTATCATAATAACCATATAATTTAGTATTATCGATAGAGGAATTAAAAAAACCAAAATTTATAGTTTCTTTGATATAATGAAATATACATTTTTCTAATTTCTAATGATTCAAATATAGATCCTATATGAATCTAGATGTAACAAATATAACATATGAAATATATGGCCTAGTAATGGTTATATAAATCAAACTAATGATAATTTGTCTATAAATATTGAGGTTATCTTTTTCACATGCCATGTTTGGATCAATATTAACACTAATTTCAATAGGAGTAGATGAAAGATTACAATAAACAATATTAAACTTAACAATAAGATTATGAACATAATGAGATTATGACATAATAATTGAATTTTTATCCTAAAATATAGCTATTCCTAAAAAATAATGAAGAGTGTATAGATTAGTCATTTCAAAATAACTTTTACCTTTATATTTAAGAATTAAACTAAACTAATTAGATCACATGTCATAAGAAGATCATCGACATATAATACAATTAAGATTAAACAACCATTTTCAAGTCTAACAAAGAGATCATTATTAGAATAATAGTTAGATAAACTTAATTATTTAAAATAATTAGTGATTTTAGAATACCAAGATTGAGGATATTGTTTAAAACCATAAGATGATTTATTTAAATTACAAACATAATGCTCTTTGTTAGATTTAATGAAAATTTTAGGTTGATTCATATATATTTCTTCTTCTAAACAACCATTTAGGAATGCATTTTTGACATCCATTTAGTGTTTAATCCAACTATTTTGAGCTACAAGGACAATGATTAATATAATAATACTCATTTTTACTATGAGAGCAAAGGTTTAAACATAGTCAATCTTGGGTTTTTGAGTAAAACCACAAGCAACTAATCTTGCTTTAAATTTTATCAATTGAATTATATTTGATTTTATAAATCCAACTAAAAACAAAACATGTATTTTAGGTGGAGGAGGGACAATATACCAAGTATAATTTTTAATTAATGCATTATACTCAACTTGCATAACAACTTTTTGCCTATCAAATTGAATGGCTTCCTCAAAATATTGAGGTTTAAATTCATACATAGTCATTAAAACATGATAAGAATGTTGATTTCTAGTTAATTTATTAAGATTATGAAGAATATAAGTCTAGATTAAGAATTCTATCCATTTAGGTATTTTAGATTAGACATGCAATTTAGAAGGTTCTTAATATTATAAGTTATCCAAAATTAGATCAACTTCCTCTAGGACCTTAGTTTCGTTATAAGAAGAAACAAGAGAGTCAGGTTCATCAAAAGAAGAATATTGAGGTTCCTTAGAAAGCTCACAAAAACATTTTTCAAGGATAATAATATTACTATTCTCAATGATTTGTATTTTAGATAGATCATACACTCTTAATCCTTTAATTTTACCTCTATAACCTATGAAAATACAATAATAGGAGGTAGGATCAAGTTTATTTCTTTTTTACTTTAGGAACAAAAATGGAAGCAAGACTACCAAAGATCTTAAGATGAGCCACACTAGGTTTTTTTTATACCACATTTATAAAGGATTAAAAAGATGAAAAATTTTATTAGGGACCCTATTTATAATATGAATAATAGGTTTCATTACTTCAACCTATAAGAACTAGGAACATTTGCAGAATGCAACATTGTTCTAACCATTTCAATAATGGCGTAGTTTTTCATTTCAGCAATACCATTTTATTTTAAGGAATATGGAGCTGTTAATTCCATTTGAATACTATAACTAATACAAAAATAATAAAATTATTTACTAATATATTCACCACCATTATCATATCCTTCATATCCTAATCTCTTAATAGAAAAACTAGAAGTATTTTAAAAAATAGCTTTAAATGTTTTGAATTTAGACAAAAATTTAGATTTTTATTTTATAAAATATGACCAAATAATTTTAGTATGATCATATATAAAATTAAAATAATATAAAAAACCACTAATATATATAAATTCAAAGGGATCCTATAACATTTTTTTGAATTAACTTTAAAGTATGTGTGTAATTCACATCATTATTATTGTGAAAGGGATTAGTATGTTGCTTATCATATGTACACAATATTTATAGATTATATAACACTTATCTTGTACACTTGGAAAACTTAGATCTTGGTTATTATTCTTAGTTATGGACCTTTGTCACTTTTAGAAGTCTCATATTTGCTCTATCTTATGCCCCTTATCTTATATCTTGGTCTGACTAGTCTTATGTTGATGAACCAATCCTTTTATCTTTCTAAGAATGTTTAAAAACTAGTTATCTTCCACATTTATAAGTTTTGAGTCTGTACCTAATTTCATATTCCCTAGACACTAGCGCCTCAGGAAACACCTTTGTCAATGTAGGTGTCTTGTTCCAATGTAAGTTTCTAGTTCCCTAAAGTCATCTAATTTACAAATGAAATGTATCTTAATGATTGGCTTAATAGATTTTATGTGATATATTTATCGATATGATTGGTATATATTCATAATTATTTCTTATTCATTCCTCACCTAACATTCATATGAAAGAGCATTCAAT
The DNA here is from genome assembly GCA_037957365.1 of Torreya grandis. Classification (NCBI taxonomy): domain Eukaryota; kingdom Viridiplantae; phylum Streptophyta; class Pinopsida; order Cupressales; family Taxaceae; genus Torreya; species Torreya grandis. The sequence goes on along the minus strand of JARHVA010000486.1, from coordinate 2,300,225 downwards.
TGAGTAAATATTTCATATTTATTCATATTTCCATATCAATCATAGGAACTGCACATCTATAGGTATGAAGTATTAAATTAGTAGCCTAAAAGATGGATTTGCCAAGTTACAAGCCAGATCACTATTGTATTTAATTTTCATATATTTCGTGATTCACACATAAGATAATATGTATGGGAGAACTAAATTAGTTTGAGACCTTATTCAAAGTATTAGCTATGTATGCAATGCTCATTGATAGAGGAATTTTTGGGGTCAGATTGACATCGTGTACCCACTAACCCATTTCCCCCCAAGGTCACTATGAAGATGAAGAATTAGGATTTTGAAATTTCATGAAGAGCGATAGTCCATGACCCAAATATGAATGCACTAGAGTGAAGGAGAAGACAAACCTAAAAGTAGTTAGGTGGTTGCATCCTTTTGTAATAGGTATTTTGTACATGATGTCTGCATCTAGTTAGATAATAATGTTGATGTAATTATTCTAGGCTGATGATAGTGTCTATAACTCTAGAGGAACCAATATAGAATTTAGTGACTATTCTAGAATATGTTTCTAGTCTGATTCCTACATGTTCTATATCTAAAACTATGTCAGCATCATAACCAACTCAGTAAACTATTTATTTGTCATTTCCATATCGAGCATAGTTGTATTTTCTATATTTAGCCTATCTTAATTTAATAAATTCAACATATGTTATATCTAAATTTAACATTTAATTAGCCTAGTATAGAGATAATTTATCACCCTTGTACCTTAGGCTATCTCTATCCCAGTTAATCATAAATAACCCTAATCTAATTTTTTTAGGGCTAAACATTTAGTGAGATTGACCTATGAACTCCAAATCATATAGGATTTTGTGTTTCTTATTTTCATAATTTTTATACTTTATTGTAAATTCTAAAATTTTCATTTGTAAAGCAATGTAAAATGTTAATGCAAAAACTTGATTTCAAATGGAAGATAAAGAAACATTCATTACTCATCTCAATAATAACAAGAGATTAATGGATGCATTTATGTATGATACAAGAGATGAAATAAGTAAACATGATAAAACTACGGATTCTTCACCTAGTGATGGTGAATACTTAGAAATTACTACAACTAATTCCATACCAATCAATCTACCTACATCTAGTGGAGGCATAGATTATGTCTTCCAACCTTTATTCCCTAAAACTACTATTGATACATCTACCATGGGGATAATAAATGTTTAAACTCAAATACCAATTTATATGCCTATTCATACCATGATTGCATCCCCTTTAGTGACTAATCATCTTTCTAATCTAAATTCCAACGGGTTCACAATTAAAACACTCTTTCAAGTTATAAAGACCTTAGAGGACAAGGTTACAAACATTGATCAAAATGTTTTAAGTTCTCCTCATGATATTGATTCCCAAGATGTGTTACATAATCCTCTTACACTTGAGATATATTTTCACCCTTTTCCAACTAGTTTTGTTTCATCTAAGTTCATATTTTATGATGTAAATGGCGATCCTAAATAATATATTCAATATTTTTATGTGAAATGCCTTGATTATGCCTCCAATGATAAACTTTTGACAAAATAATTCCCAATAAGCCTCAAGGAATATGCTTTGAGTTAGTTCTATGATTTAATATAGATGTTATTTTGTGATTAGTAGTACCTCAATCTTTTACACTTGATAAACTCATACCTTGGATATTCTTCTTAATTTTACACATGCCTTTCTTCCACAAGCCTCACATCTACTCTATCTCATACTCCTTGGCTTATATTTTAGTCTAAACAACCTTATATTGATGACATAGACCTCCCATATTGCCTAGGATGATTAAAATGTACTTATCTTACACCTATACAAGGTTTAAGTCTATGCTTGCTTTCTTTTTCCCTAGACACTAATGGGACAAACAATATCATTGATGTTACTCTCCTACCATCATGCAAGTGTCTAGTGCCCTAAATTCATCCAATTTATAAATAAAATGTATTAAAATGGTCAACATAAGTGTTTTAATGCTATTTATCTCATGAAAATATTGGTGTAAATACAATATCAACCCTCATTCATTTCTCACCTAGAAATTTGATCAAAAAAGAATTAAAAAAGAAGTCAAGTTACCAAAAGCTTTCTTATTCTACCCTATTTTGATATTAGTCAAAAGAACAACCCAAATACATGTCTTAAGTACTAAATTAGAAGTCATGAGGTCATATTTTCCAAGTTATGAGGTAGGTCACTATTGTACTTACTTTACACATATTGCATGATTCACACACAAGCCAACACATAAGGGAGAACTACATGAGTTTGATGCCTTTTTATAGATAATTGGCTATGTAGATAGTACCCTTAAATGGAGGTTAGCTCAACACTGTGTGTCGACTAACTAATTTTTACCCAAGGTCACAATGAAGATGAAAAGCTAGGATTTTTTCATTTCACCAGGAGTTACAATTCAAAACCTAGATCTAAATGTACTAGAGTAAAGGTGAAGTCAAATACAAAGGCATCCAAGTGGTCACATCTTTTTTCAATTAATATTCCATGCTAGAAACTAGTGTCAAACTCATAAAATAGCATCGATGGAACCATATCAAGTTGACATAACTATCCAAAGAGCCAGAGACACCAGATCCATAATATGATGATTGATCCAAAACTATCTTCCTACCTACTTTCTACCTATACTAGATCCAAATCTAAATTAATATCAAAGATAGATAAGTAATCTCTTTTATGTCATTTATATATCTAGCATAGTTATACTTTTTATTAATATATTATCTCAGTTTAATAAATATAGCATATGATACATCTGAGTTTAGTATATTAATTGACCTATTGTAGATCTAATATTCACCCTTTTGACTTATCATTTATATATCCTTACCCTATATACCCAAGTAGGATACCTAATCCAAATTAGGGTTAAACATTTGGTGAACTCAAACTTTGATCATCATTTCTATATAAACATTCTCTTGTAGATGCTTATCTACCACCTTGTCTTAATCTTTGTGTTCTTTTTCTCTTTTATGATGGATGAAATTGATTACTTTGATGATTATGACTATGAAACCCTTAAACAATCTCTCCAATTAGGGATCAAAATCCATTACTCCATTATTCCAAGTGTTAAAGGTAAATAATATAAAATCTTTAAATGGTGGTAGTTACTATCCATCTATTCAGGTCCATGCTCCCATCCTTTCATGACATGAAGTGATCCATCCCAAGGAGGATCTAAATAATGTGTCCTTTCCTTCTATACCAAAATTTATTCCATATAGAGATAAGGTATTTTCATTTTATCATGATAATTTATATCAAATCCATAATGAAATTATGGAGGATTTGCAAATCATTAATAAATGGGATGTTATTTCAAGTTCATTGATCAAAACCACTCTTATTCCTACATTTACAAAAAATAATCCCCTTATTAAGGTCAATGATTATTCTTTGCCTTCATTTTATATTGAATTTTTTTGAAAGGTTAACCTATAAATTATGGCATACTTACCAATTCATATTAATCTATCAATAAAAAGTAAACATCCTACATCTATAGAGAAAAATAATATTAATGCTCCAAATAAAATACATGTACCAATGTTAACCAAGTTGTCTCAAATAAAAGAACTACCTTTACCAATTATTCCTCAAGATACACTTGATATATATTTACAAAATGTGCATAAGTCAAATTCTTAAATACATTACAACCTCTTGAAATAGCATACCAAGGGTAAAAAAATTCAAAGATCCATTATCATTACCAAAGTATCCAAAATTCAAGGATTACAAACTTGAACTTATTGTCCATGAGGATGATGAAACTCATATGCCTGGATTCAAAAGAGGTGGTGGTTTAGAACCAATTATAAACACTACCATTCCCATGTATTATCTTATGTCTATGATGATCAATATTGGGGACCTTCAAAAATATGTTTCTATACTTAAAATTTAAGTGGATTTCCATATTGAAAATACACATATTACCTCATTCAATAATCAACCTTTGGCATGTGTATACTTAAGTATCCTTATCCACTTGGTTTTAAATTACCACATTTACCTATATTTAGGCACCATTAGGATCCAATTGAGAACATGCTAAGTTATGTACATTCTTTTGGTCAATGGGAAAATGATTACAGACTATTATTAAAAGTATTTGATATGAGCATTTTTGATGAGGCTCACAATTGGTTATATAACTTACCAAAGGGTTCCTTAACCACTTTTTAAAATTTGGAAGATCATTTATTCATGGATTTAAATATTCAAAAGGTATAAAAAATTATATTAGAACATTTGCACAATTTCAAACAACATGATGATGAGTACCTTAAAGATTATACATTCAATTCAAAATTACATCATATGAGCTAGCATTTAGACCCTTAGATTTGGAACTATAATTTATATTTAGTAGAGGAATTATTTCCACCTTAAATCAAAGAGTATTTCATAAAAAATATGAGTCCTTAACTCATTTACATGTGGATATACATAGGTATGTTTCATTCATACTTACTCATCCAATGAAGCTTAACATTTCTCCTTTCAAGTACCAAAGTTTTATACCTAAAATAAAGGAAGGAGATCAAATGCCTAAATAATTTTTGAAAAATAATGTGGCATTCCTAATATCTATATGACCTATTTAAAAATGTTACTTAACATGGCCCCGATCCAAGATCCATATCTTATGCAAGAATCTCAAAATGAACAAAACAAGTGTCTGTATCAACAAGATTTAATAATTAAATTATACATGGGTGGCACTTATTTTTGGCATAATCGTATTTATCTTACATAATAAAAATATACTTTTAGTTTAAGATGTTTAAATAAAACAGGATTCAATCTAAAAAACTTACAAAACAAAGGAGGTTGGAAATACTCCTTGGGTAACATAACAATACCAATTGCTTATGTTCCTAAAGTGATTCAAACATGGGTTTATGTTATACCTACCACATATCCATATATATTTACACTTGGAAATTTTTAGATATACCAAATGGAAGAAAAAATTAACCAAAATCAACAAGGTATTTCCTTTCCTCTAAAATTAAAACATATTTCAAGTGATAGCATTACATCTTCTAGTACACATGCAAAACATGATGAGGATCATGCTATGTCCCTTTTCAACCTATCCAATCATGATGAAAATAATTTAAAAGATCAAAATTAAGGTTGTAAGGGTCATAGTGGGTGGAGATATCTATGAACATATATTGGATGACATCATAGGATGATCTTTCCCCATCTTCAAAAATACCAAAAAAATAAAAAACATTCAAAAAATACAAAAACTATTTCAACACCTACATGTTTTATTAGATCCTTCACAACTATGTGTTAGTTCCATGTTGAGGGATAACATATCATTTAATTCTACATACACATATACAGGCATACATAGATACATGATACACTTATGTGTGTTGGGATTTCCCTCTACCCATCTCATCTGGATGTTTGGGGCATTCATGTATGATCTTGATACACACAGGTTATATAATTCGATGATCACTCTACACTATCATGTTTGAGCTTACGCATGCCTTATCCGTGCTTATAAATTATACATGGCACTTGATATAGTATGCACTTGACATTTTTAGCTAACACATTTGATCTATGGGCCACTATGACATGTTTATTCTAGTTTCTTATGTTTTTCCTTAATACACTTCTTTGAGTGTTTTACCTTGCTATTATCTTTCTTATTCAAGAATTTGAATATGATCCATTGTATATGGCCCCTGTTCCTATGTTTGTTTATAAAACATTTGAATATGTCATTAATCATTGTATGTACATTTGAATATGTCAATCATTGCTTTGTGGACATTTGACTAAGTTATGTCCATTTGATTTTGTGGAATTCAAACATGCCCCTTATTTGTGATATCCTTGGACCATTGACTTTTGATTGATCTTGTGTGTGTGCTTATTTTCTTGTTAAACTTATACTATTGATATCTATACATTGTCATGATATTTATCTTACATCTTAGGCCTATATGTGATCACATTGGTTTTATGTGCTTCAATGATATATTCACCTAAGAAATGTTTCTTTTTATATGTTACATGGTTACATTCACATATTTTACAATTGTCTTACCCTTTTGAGGTGAGGTAACTTCCAGGTACTATTTTTACCTCACCTAAAATGGGGGAATATTAGTGGGGGAATGCTTGGGAAGCATGTTATCCATAATTTTCGTAGTTCTTAAATTTAGTGTGGGCATGCCATATGGACATGGCTTACACACATTCATAATTTATATATTATAGTGGAGGCATGCTTTGAAATCATGTTTTGCACATTTATTTAGTATTCAATACTTATACCAATTTACAGATTCAGTGGAGGCATGTCATATGGACATAACTTCCACACATTCATAGTTTTTAGATTTAGTGGGGGCATGATTTAGAAGTGAGTGATCCACACTCATTGAGTATGGTAATTATATTGATTCATAGATTTAGTAGTCGTATAATTTATAAGCATGTTATCCACACCTAATTATTATTCAACATATCTAGTTTAAATTGGTACTTATATCAATTTCAAATTCTCCATATAGACTAGGGGCATGCTTTGGAAGCATATCCTCCACACTTACATAGTTTTCTAAATTGTCCAAATCACATAATTATATGATTTTAATACACATTTGTGGCTGAATTTTGTACATGGTACCATTGTTATAAATAGTTTTAAAATGATAAATATATAAGGTGTATATGCTATGCAACATGTTTCAAATATTTCAAAATCTAAATCAATCTTAAATTAAACTATTGCACATACTGATACCTCACACACTTTTATGGACTTTAGAAAGCCAATTTATTGTAGTATTTGGTTCAACTTTTGGTATGGTTGAGGTGATTAAATCACTCAATCTTTCCAATTTTTTATTTTAGACTTGATCACCCAAATTCATCAAGTTATAAGTGTCACCAGGTTTCATGATTGAGAAAATCTCAACTACCAAGTGGCAACTCACTTTTGCTCCAAATTTGAAGGAATACACCTTCCAATCTTGCTCTCTTTATCTTATTGCATATATGAACTTTAAATATTTATCTATATTTGTCCTAATATAATTTTTAAATCCTTATAATGATACATCTTTTGAAAAAAAACTTTCCAATAGGCAAGGTGGTTACATCGACACACATGTGTACTCCTAAGCCCTGTTGTTTCAATTTTAATCTATTTCAAATAATTTTGACCCAAATTATATGCATTGATAATATATAGTAACATGTTCTTGGTTTTAGGTTAATCACCAACAAAGCACTCATAATCAAATCAAGAAATGACAAGGTGTGCAGACATACCCATGTACTTATTCATTTCCTTTAATCTATTAATTTCACTACTAGATTAAATAGGAGGAAAATGTAGATGATATTTTGTGATTATGTAGTACCTCAGTCTTATACACTTTTAAAAGACAAACCTTGTTTTTTCCTCTTAGTTCTACACATGACTTGATTTTGTAAGTCTCACATTTACTCTATCTTGTGCCCCTTGGCCTATCTATTAGTCTAACCAACCTTATATTGATGACATAAACATCTCATCTTTCTTAGAATTATTAAAATATACTTATATTACATCTCTACAATTTCTAAGCTTATACCTACTCTCCTTCTCCATGAACACTAAAATTCATGATAGATAATAACATTAATGCTATTATCTATTTTAGTGAATTTTAGATTATATTTTGAAAAGGGAAGAAGAAAATAAATACGGGTATGGTTGAAAAACCTATTTGACCATGCATGCATTGAATTAGATGATTGTGAAGAAATCCTCTTTGGATTGGGAGGATGACTTATAAATAATACAACACTAAAGTAAATGGTTGTTTAGATAGGTAGCTGAGTAGATTGCCTAGTGCTAACTAGATCCCAGAAGCAAGAGCTTCGTTGACGGTTTTCAATCCACACATTTAAAAAAATTAAGTTTATAAAATAGAATATAAAGTACTTGCATCAATAATAAAAAGGTACTAAAATTGAACACAAGAAATGCTTACTAAAGAAATAGACTATAAATGATTAATATAATAATAAACAAGTCAATACTAGTGCTAAATGGTTAGGGTCTATTTCAAAAAATCAAATAAGGGTCTGTGAATAGGTAGGGACACAAAAAAATTAGATTAGGATGAGGGTAGGTAAGTGGAAATAACTTACATTTATTTTTTGGCATAGTGACCATTGGTGGTTGGGATGACCATTGATGATTAAGGTGATCATTAGTGGTCAAGGTGAACATCGATAGTTGGGCATACCATTGGTGGTTGAGACAACTATCGATAGTTACTATGTGTAGGTTTGGGTTGGTAAATGGTTAGATTGATAGAATCCCAAAGTTAGATTCTGAGAGGTGGGTTGGTGTTGGGCTGAGTATGGAAGAAAATAAAGTAGTTGAATACTAAAAAGTAAATACTTATCTTGTAGAAGGTTGATTAGGTGGGTGCTAAAGGTGGTTGACTTAGTTGGTGGAGTCTAACATGATTTTGGTAGAGTAACAATACTTGGTGCTTTGACAAAGTGGTGGCAATAATTTGGCTCTTTGATGTGATAGCTAGATCGTTGGGTTGTTGATGATGATTAAAATACAAAATAAAGGAATTGGATGCACAAGCTCTTGATAATAGTTGTAGATGGATTTCACCTCCCTACTCCTTTTTTCTTTTAGGCAAGGCAAGAGAGTTGCAATAAGACATTAACTAGGCCTTCTAATTTTAATGATGGTAATCACAAAATAAGGTAGCAAATACATTAAAATTGGTATGTTAGATTAATTTTATAAGTGCATTAGGGATTAAGGGTAGGTTGGGTTTGATTTGCTATGACCTAGTTAGGGTTTTTTTGGGTTTTGGGTAAATTTATAGGTAAAAGGAAAAATTGAATGGGTGGGTAGGTGAAGTAGGGTAGTTAGGTATATGAGGGTAGCAAGGTAGAAGGTTTTGGTTACAATTTAGGTGGTTTTAGGTTAGGGTAGGTTTTGGGTGTTCCACTCATGGAACACCCATAGTGACTGTCAGTGGTCAGGCCTGACCATCGATGGTCGACATCCCTATAAAAAAGGATGTTTGATCATCAATGGTCACCATGACCATTGATGATTGACAAGTAAAAGGATAGTGTTTAGAAAGCATTTTAAATGCTAAGGCCAAGTAAATGTTGTTGGTTAGGTACAGGATAGCCTTGAAGTTTGAGAAGGTAAATTTTGTGGGTATTGGGTAGATGGGTAGAGGGTAGGGTGGTTGTTTAAAGGGTAAGGTAGGGTAGGGTAGGTGTTGGTAGGTGATAATAGTGTAGGTACTAATTTATGTTTCTAAATGAATTATTGTAGGCTAGGGAATAGATATAGATGCATGACCAAGTGTTATTTCTCTTTATAGAGATCCATTAGGGGATGACCCCAATCAACTAGGCCTATATAGAGGAGGTTGGGTTGGGGATGATGAGGCATTATTAGTATGTGCCTTGGGATGCCTATATTATCCTATCACTCATCAATATATGGGATCCCATTATAAACACCTTACTACTGATCAATGAGATGATGATATTACCAGAGGATGTGCATAGGATCACATGGCTTCTACTCTAGGGTGATCTGATCTATCACATAGAGTGGGAAGAGTGAAAGGATAATATTGATTTATTATATGATGATGCTTATGATGGCCATCTCATGCTTTGGCCTTCTTGATTTAAGCAGTGAGAGATTCCCATACTTACTAATGGGGGTGATGATTGAGTTGCTACTAGGATAGACCATATTTAGCTAGGTACATATTCTCTTAGTAAATATATATAGGGAGTTATGGGGGTTTAGGGCCCTTAAGAGGTATGATATTAGTGTTGTCATAGTTATACATTGCTAAGATTGCAAGCACATCTGAGTGCTAAGGCCAGTGGGATTGCCATGGGTAGGATACATGTAGATTGAGTTCTCAGTTGGGTTCATGTGGTGGAGAGGTGACTTCATTGCTTTAAGTGCAGGGGGAGGAGCCCATGGTATTGATTGGTTTAAAGGTGAATTGGGTGCATTAGTGATCATTAACATTGTCTTGAGGCCCTATGTCTAGTTTTTAGTATGGCCTAGCTACAAGAGGTAGAATTTGTCCTTATAGTGTTATAGGTGGATTCTCAATTGGAGGGAGGAGAGGTAGAACTAATCCTATTTGATAGGGTGCATAGTCAATTTGGCCTTGTATAGGGTATTCTAAGTGTATTTCCTAGGTACACAAATGAGGACTCAATGATCTTATTACCATAGTCATATCCCATGCTGACATTGCTAAATCATGAGGAACTGCTAGCTAGGCCACATATAGATGACATAGGCTTTGTAGATGGCTACATGATATGGTATTAGGCATTATATGTAGTAGTGGATTTTAGTGATGATGATGGTAGTAGGAGGCCTATAGATGTGGAACCAACTAGGAGAGGGGGCCATAGGGTATAGGTGTAGAGGGCTAGCCCTGATGGATAGGTAGGAGTAGTGTTAACCACTACTCAGATACATGTCATATCACTACAAGGTTAGGTGGCTGGTCTACGGGGTTAGGTTTCTACTCTCATAGGTGATAGGGATTTGGTAAAGGCTTCACTAGCCTTGGTTACATAGGAGAGGGACTCCCTAAGGCAGAGAGGAGGAGGGGTAGTGGCACTAATAGGACCACCAAGCACCATCTCCATGGCATGATAACTGGATAAAGTGGATGAGCCATGGTATTATAAGGCTATAGTTTTGAGTTGATGCCCTAATGAGCCCTTTTAGGGTGAGTACAGAGTGAGCTTTTCAGGTGGTGCCAATGTGGTGACACTAGGATAGTGGGCAACATATATAGGTGGGTAAACATGTACTATAGGTGGACAGGTACTAGGACCTAGTGTTACACCAAGAGATAGTGGTGGCCCAAGGGCATAGGTAGGACATAGTTTAGATATACATGTGTTTATATATTATTGTATATCATTTTGATTTTAGCTTACAAGCTGATGTGATGATATGTACACTTTAAGAGAGAGACATGTCTATCTGTTTGTATAAATTATGGCATTATTTGACTCATGATATATATATATATATATATATATATATATATCTGATCTTTATTTATTTCTTATGCTCATGGCATATGATTTACGTTCATGTTTAATGTTTATGATGTGATGTTTATATTGCTTATGGATTGTTATTATATTATATACGCTAGATACTGATGTAGACTTAGCTAGCTAGGTATGAGATGGTTTTAATTTATGGTTATGCTTATGACATGCTACATTTCAATGAGGATATGCTTCATTATTTAGATTTAGACATGCAGTGAAAAATGGTTGATTGATTTATTGCTCATGGATGTTATGGTTTTATTATGCCTGTTATAGTTGTGATGATGATTATGTTGTTGCTTATGACACATGTGCATATGCTTTGTTGTTAATTTGTTTTAAAGTAAAACACATGAGGTAGCTTAATTAACAACACTAGATGGGAAGATAGATAATATAATCAAGAGACAAACACCATAATGAAAATATCAACTAGTCATGATAGGATAAGAAGAGGGCACAATGCTTCTTCTTTGACAAGGGTAAATATAGAAATGAAGATGGATTGTCTTAATGAATATAATCCCTTTGAATGCTCCACATTAGCATTTGTTAGTTGGTTAAAAATGTGTCTTGATCACATAATGTTAAGTAAGCTCAAAATCCCTTGCTTATAGTGTATAAAGGGAAGATGGATGAAAATGGAACCCTGTTGTGAGACTAGCATGCAACTTTTGTAGGTGCCCAAAGAGTCAGTATAAACAAGTCTATGTTGTATAAAGTGTAGATTGATCGATGTGGGAAGTCTACTTGTGAAAACTGGTTATGGTTTTCACCTTATTATGTTGTGTGAATGCTGATTATGGCTTTCAAAATTAGTTTGATTTTGTTGTGATTTTGAAAATGGGTCTTTTGCTTTGTTGTTATATATGGGAATCTGATCGATGTAGGAAGCTTGCAATAAATCTTTATTATTTTTACAAATGCTTTACTCAACCATCCTTCAATGAAGTGGTCTAAGTTTATTTGCTTTGTTCAAGGATTTGTGATAATTGTCCTTCAAGGGAGTAGTCTACCTTATATTTGTGAAATTTTAGTATGCTTATGTAGTTTTCCTTTAAGGGAGCAGTCTGTGAATTCTTAGGAATGACCCATGATTTCTATTGGTTTGGATTTTGATTTTTGATTGTTCAAATTTTGCTTGACATAGACTTACTTATATAAGCTTAAGGGTTCACCATTATGAAGACAAAACTAAAATAAAAAAAGGTTGATTAGGTGTAGAGAGGGTTAGGTGACAATAATCATGGAAATACATCCTTGGAAAGGGGTGGAAAGTACAATGCGAATCATCCCATGGGTAGAGTCATGGTACCCATTTGTTTAATATTAAGCTATGACTATGACAGATAATCACATGATTTAGTTTTAATCAATTGCCCCTAAGATAGGGAGATGAATGTGTTTAAAATCAAGGGATGAGAATAAGTTAAAATAAAAGGTGAACTTGATATTTCTTAACAAAAAAATGGATGTAGATGCGAAGCATTAAGGGGTTCAAGTTCTGGGTAGCCTTTGAGAGAAGACAATTGATAAGCTCTTGATCCACACTTATGAGTTATGATATATGGTCCAATCCAATTGAAATCAAATTTTCCCCACTTGATTTTCTCCATATTGGTGACATGTTGATTTTACTTTAAGATGAGGTCTTCGATGCTAAATTTTCATACTCTAAGGTATTTTTTATAGGCATGCTTGATGTGCTCTTGATAGAAATGAATATGGGTAAGGGATGCTAAATAACACTCATTAAGTATCTCAAGTTGGGCTAAGTAGTGCTAATGATAATCTTCCTTAGAAACAAGATCTTAAAAATATATGTAAAGAGAAGGTATTTATACATCGAGAGGCAAGACAACCTCTAATCCAAACACAAGAGAGAAAGGGGTAGCACTTGTATGATTTTTAATGATAGTGTGATATGCCCATAAGGCAAAAGTGATGTGAAATTTCCAATATTAACCAGATGCATTGGCCATTTTAGTTAGCATGTTGTTAATATTTTTTTAAGAGGCCTCAACCTATCCATTTGATTGAGCAAGATAGGGTGAGGAAAAGCTTAACTTAATGTTGAATGCATCATAAATACCCTAGACTTACTTGTTCTTAAAAGACTTACCATTATTGTTGATAATCTTATGAGAAACACCAAAATGTTAGATGATATGATGGTTGTTAAAGTCAACAATATTTTATGCTTTGGTCAAGACTAGAGGGACAACCTCTACCCACTTGGTAAAATATTTGGTCCCAATGATGATGGAATGGTGTCACTATAAGTAATGGGGATTAATTTGACCAATAAGGTGTAGACCCCATTATGAGAAGGGATAAAAATTGGTGGAAATATGAAGACTATGGCTAGGTGCATGATGTAAATTGGCATGTTGTTGGCATTTAACACACGTTTTCACATAATTTCAATAGTCTTGGTTAAGGGTAAGCTAATGATAGCCTAGGAAAAGGATGTGCTTGGTTATAGTGAGGCCACTAAAGTGTCCCCCAGAGATACCATTGTGCATTTCCTTGATAGCATGAAAATATTCATGACTGCATAGGCAATGGAAGAGGAGGCCATCAAAGCCACATTTATCAAGAATTCCCCCTGTTAGGTTGTGGAGCTAAAAGCTTCAACCCTTTGCAAACTAAAGGAACAATGGTTGCTGAGATCCAGGAGCACCGATGTCGACAGCAGGATCGACGTCGATCGAGACCAGTGCAGAAGGCCATCGGCGACGGCAGGGAGTCGGCCGACGTCGACAGAACTAGACAAGCAGGGACCGACATCGGTCGCTTGTGTGTTCCAAAACTGCTCGTTTCATGGACAGTTAGCTAAGTAAACGAAGAGTTTGCATGTTGAGACCAATCAGAGTCTTAGGCTGCGAGGATAATTGTCTAAATTAAGAGTCTAAGTTATTGTTTGAGTTAGGGATCTATTTATAGACCCATTGGCATGTATTATTTATGCATGAGATAGAAAGGAAGAGTTCCTTCTAGTTGTAAGATCTGTGAGTTACAGGTTGTTGTAAGCTCATTGGGGATCTACATGTGAGTTTGGTCTTTGAATTGCAGGTTGCAGGTTCATGAGAGATAAGCTTGAAGTGCTATTGAGTGCTTGGTGTACCGACAGGGTTATTACTGACTGGTTGGTGAGGTGAACACCAATTTTGTGTGTGAGTTGGTTATTGGGACCGTTTTTTGTGTAGGAGAGTGTACGTGAGAAGAATTACTATACACTTGAGGTGTGGCGAACCTCTGTAAGGTGAAAGAGTGTGGCGGCTCTTTATTGTATTCTTTTCTGTAAAGTGTTAATACAAGATAGTGTATTGTCTCTCATATTCTGTGCTATTGGTGAATTCTAGTTACTTGTGTTTCTGGTTATTTCTGCATATTCAATTGCTTATATTTGGTAATCATACTATGCTCTTTCTGAGGAGCAAGATCCTAACAGGTGGAATTAGAACAGGTGTGTTTGTTCTTGGATTACCTCCACCCCCTAACAAGTGGTATCAGAGCCAGGTTGGGATACTAACAGATTGGTTTAGATCTAGGTAGTGTGTTTTGATTACAGGTTACTCACAGGGTTTCTGTTTGAGTGGGAGTTGAGCAATGGCAGAAAATAGTCAGCTATGAATGGAAAAGTTTAATGGCAAGAACTACCAATTATGGAGGATGCAGATTGAGGACTATCTGTATCAAAAAGATTTGTACTTACCGTTGGGTGGGGTTGCTAGCAAACCCTCGGATATGAAAGATGAAGAATGGGAGGTTCTTGATTGGAAGGCTCTGGGATCTATTATATTGAGTCTTGAATCATCTGTGATTTCCAGCTTATCACAGTGTAAGACAACGGTGGAGTTGATGAAATCTTTGGCAAATTTGTATGAAAAACCCTCGGCTTCTAATAAGGTATTTCTTATGAAGCGTTTATTTAATTTGCAAATGTTGGAAGGTGGATCTGTTCATAGCCATCTTAGTGATTTCCATGGTTTGGTAAACCAGCTAAGTTCAGTCAATATTGTATTTGATGATGAAATTAGAGCTCTCTTAATCTTGTGTTCATTACCTGAAAGTTGGGAAGGTTTGGTAATGGTAATTTCTAATACTGTGTCTCCTTCAAAAGTCTTAAAAGTGGATGATGTTGTGAGTGTGATCTTGAATGAAGAGATATGCAGGAAAAGCACAGGTGAATCATCAAGAGATGCTTTGAGTGTTGAAGGAAGAGGAAGGCCAAGAGAGAAGATAGAGCGTGGGAGATCAAGGTCGAAGACAGGCAGAAGATCCAAGTCCAGGTATGGCAGAATAACCTGCTGGAAATGTGGAAAGCAAGGGCACTTAAAGAGAGATTGTAGATCAGGTGAAGATCAACATGAAGGACATGGAGAAGAAGCAGATGTTGTGGATTACGTTGGACAAGATGCTCTGGTATGTTCTTTGGATAAAGTAGAATCTTGGGTTTTAGATTCTGGTGCCTCTTTTCATGCATCCCCACATAGGGAATTTTTTCATGAGTATGTCCAGGGAGACTTTGGAGAAATTTGTGTAGGGGATGGTAAGCCTTGTCAGATTGTTGGTAAAGGCAAAGTGAAGCTGAAATTGCAGACAGGTGACACATGGGTGTTAAAGGAGGTCATGCATGTCCCAGTTCTGAAGCGGAATTTGATTTCTGTTAGAAGTTTGGGTGATGAGGGTTGCACAATAAATCTCACAGCGGACTCTTAGAAGGTTACCAAGGGTACACTTGTTGTAGTTAGAGGTAAGAAAGTAGGTACGCTTTATCTATCTACTTGTTTTACTGATTCTCTTTTTGGGTTATCTACTTTAGCTGTAGATTTGGAGATGTGGCTTAATAGGCTTGGTCACATAGATAAGAAGGAGATGCTTGTTCTTGAGTCAAAGAGTATGCTTTCAGATTTGGAAGGCATGGATCGTGGTTTCTGTATGCAGAAGAAGAAGGTGACGTTTCTTGAGGAATCTGATGTTAGTGACAAGAACAGGAAAGCCTTGGTTTTCAAGGAGAAGGTGACAGACAGAGTTCAGCACAAGATGCAGAGGAATTCTGAGTAGAGCAAGGGTGATTTGGACAAGGGTTTAATCCAAAAGGAGCTCGCGGGAAAAAGTCAGGTCTCACTAGAAAAACACAGAGACCGACGTCGACAGGAAAACTGGCGTCAGAGTCTAGACAGGGACCGACGTCGGCTATGTGCAGCCTGACGTTGGTGACTCGGGGTAGATAGAGACCGGCGTCGGCCAGGGGAAACCGACGTCAGTAAGGTGGCAGTCGCAGGGAACCAACATCGGTCGGCTGTAGACTGAGATGTGACCAGCATCGGTCATTGAGATGAATTTTGGGTGGACAGCTTGTTGTCATGGAGTCTCAAGCGCCCATATGGAGGACTGAACATGTAAGTAAGTTCTTAAATTCATCATTTCCATTCTTTACACTACTTGTTGCTCACTTACGGTATAGAACCAGGAAGTTGTTAAAGAAGCAGAACAGGTAGATCCAGGAAACAGTGGGAGCTTGGCATGGATGAGGATGTGATTCCTTGGAGGAGAACCAAATAGGTGTTTTGGGTAGAGTTGCCAGCTGGAAGTAAGCACTGAGAGACGAATGGATGTTGAGGATGAAGAAGAGCGAAAATGGATATGTGAGACAAAAGATCAGGGTATATGATCTTGTATTAGCTGCAGGGCAATGGAGGTTTGATCATTGTGTTTCTCTTTACCAGGTTGGATAATATTAGCTACATTATCCTATTTTTTGTATGATGTGCTTGTTGCAGGGTTACATATACAGGTATTGCTGAACTAAAGGTAAATCTAGTTCAGGTGTGTGTCATGGAGAATCTGGGAGCAGCAAGATTCTTTGGCATGAGTGTGTTCTAGAGACATGGAGGTCTTGTTGACTTTGTTTCAGGATGATTGTGTGAAACCGGTTAGCACGCCGATGGTTAGACAGTTCACAGAATAGGTGTCTTGATTCACATAATGAGGTTGAGTGCATGGTATGTACTAAATCTGAGTTTTCCCAAGCAGTGGGAGTTGTCACAAGTTTGGAGTCAATCCAGGAGAGTAATACTGAAGGGCAGTTCAGTGGGACCAGCAGCAGGTGCACATGCTATGCAGGGTCAAGTTCTTTTTCTACATGGTTGTAGATGCGGATGTGGCAGGTAATTTGGATGACAGGTTTTGCACTACAGGATTTGTGGTGGTTGGTCTTCAAGAGTGATCTTGAGGAGGGATACAAAGCCAAGGGAATAAACTAGATGGAGTACAGGTACAGGTTACAGCTGTTTATCTCCAAGTGGGAGATTGTTAGGTTGTGGAGCTAAAAGCTTCAACCCTTTGCAAACTGAAGGAATAATGGTTGCTGAGATCTAGGAGCACCGGCATCGATAGTAGGACCAACGTCAGTTGAGACCAGTGCAGAAGGCCACCGGCGATGGCAGGGAGTCGGCCAACATCGGCAGAACCAGACAAGCAAGGACCGACGTCGGTCGCCTGTGTGTTCCAGAACTGCTCGTTTCACGGACAGTTAGCTAAGTGAACGAAGAGTTTGCATGTTGAGACTAGTTAGAGTCTTGGGCTGCGAGGATAATTGTCTAAATTAAGAGTCTAAGTTATTGTTTGAGTTAGGGATCTATTTATAGACCCATTGGCATGTATTGTTTATGCATGAGATAGAAAGGAAGAGTTCCTTCTAGTTGTAAGATGTGTGAGTTGCAGGTTGTTGTAAGCTCATTGGGGATCTACATGTGAGTTTGGTCTTTGAATTGCAGGTTGCAGGTTCATGAGAGATTAGCTTGAAGTGCTATAGAGTGCTTGGTGTACCGGCAGGGTTATTACTAACTGGTTGGTGAGGTGAACACCAATTCTGTGTGTGAGTTGGTTGTTGGGACCATTTTTTGTGTAGGAGAGTGTGCGTGAGAAGAATTACTGTACACTTGAGGTGTGGCAAACCTTTGTAAGGTGAAAGAGTGTGGTGGATCTTTGTTGTATTCTTTTCTGTAAAGTGTTAATACAAGATAGTGTATTGTCTCTCATATTCTGTGCTATTGGTGAATTCTAGTTACTTGTGTTTCTGGTTATTTCCGCATATTCAATTGCTTATATTTGGTAATCATACTATGCTCTTTCTGAGGAGCAAGATCCTAACAGGTGGAATTAGAACAGGTGTGTTTGTTCTTGGATTACCTCCACCCCCTAACACCCCCCATAATGGTATAATGTGAGGTAATCTAGATAAATTCTCTTCAAACATTCCTAGAGAGGTCAAAAGGAATGATGGAAAGGTTGAGATAGTTGAATGTCTACTGATACCAAAGGTCAGGTTGGGTCTCTTCCACATTGAAAATGGTGGGATAATCTAGTTTGACATAGGATGGTTGGGTAAGTTTATGGATAATTATTGATAGGTTAGAGTTAAAGGGTATATATGGGATCTAAGAGGTAAGGGAAGCCATGGTATTGGTGAACTTATTGGTAGATCGTGAGGTTGATTGGATACTATAGTGTTCAAATGATGCCAAGATCTCATCAACTAGTTTCTTATACTATTTCAAAACATCATTCTTACACTGGTAGGAGCCATTGATTTGATTGACCACAAGTTGGGAGTCAATAAAGATGTTGATTTTTTTGACTCCTAGGGATACGGTAGTTTGAAAGCCTATGATTAGGGCTTCATACTTAGCCATATTGTTGGTACATTCAAAATCAAGCTTGAAGGATAGAGGAAGAGGTTATCCATTAAAGGGGATAAGGATGATACCCACTCCCCCATGATGTTGACATTTTAATCCATCAAATAACATGGTGAATTAATAGGGGCAGTCCACCTGAGAGAGGGTTATGATGGACTCATCAGGGAACTCAAGAGGAAGAGTTTGGTTGTTTGATAATGGTGCCTTAGACAATTGGTTGGTAATGACTTTCCATTTAATTGACTGTTTATAAAGGAACTCAATGTCAAACTTTGATAAAATCATGAGCCACTTAGCCATATGCTAGTTTTGGTATGGTTTAGAGTGCATGTACTTGAGTGGGTTAGTATTGGTTATGATATAGGGTTTGTGGTTAAGAAGGTAGTGGTGAAGTTTGGTGGCTACGAATACTAAATATAAGCAAAATTTCTTGGTATGGGTATAGTGAGTCTCATACTCTACAAGTGTGTGGCTAATGTAGTATATGGCTTGCTCTCTATGTTGTTCATCCTGATGAGAAAGCATTGACCCTATGGAGTGGTCAGTGGTGGAGATATGAAGGTATAAAGGTTGCTCATCCTTGGGAGGGGTGAGGATAGGAGGAGACAAAAGGTACTTTTTGAGTGAATCAAAGGCCTTTTGACAATCACTATTCCAATTAAAATAGACATTTTTAGTTAGAAGGTGGTGGAAGGGTTAACATCGATCTAAAATCTGGGAGATAAAGCAATGAATGGATTGGATATTTCCTTGAAAAATATGAAGTTACTTGATTTTGACTAGAGGAAACATGTTAAAGATTGCTTTGATTTTGGTAGGATCAAATTTGATTCAATAAAAGGAAATGATAAAACCAAGAAATTTTCCTGACAAGACCCCAAAATGCACTTCTTAGGGTTTAGGTGGACATGTTAATGGATAAGCCACTCAAAAGTGATCTTGATAATGACCAAATTATCTTTTCAAGGTTTGGATTTTCTAAGAAGGTCATCCACATAGTCATCTACAATATTATGAATAAGGTCATGAAAGATATAAGTCATGACATGTTAGTAAGTTATACCAACATTCTTTAACCTAAAAGGCATGACTCTATAGGAGAATGTCCCCCATGGGGTGGTAAAGGTAGTTTTATGTTGATATTTAGGGGTCATTAGGTTTTGATTTTAACTCAAAAATCCATCCATGAGAGATAACATCTCATGGTTGGCTATAAGATCAACCAGCTAGTCAATGCTCGGTAGAGGAAAGTCATCTTTAGGGTAATAAAGGTTGAGGTCATAAAATTACACATAAATGTGTAGTCCCCCTATGGATTTAGTGACATACATGACATTTGAGACCCATTGGGGATAGTCAATGCGTTGAATGAAGTTAACAGATAGAAAATGTTGAAGCTCTTCTTTGATGAGAAGGGCTATGTGGGGGTGCATGCATTAAAGTTTATACTTGATAGACTTAGAATCATGGTAGGTGACTATGTTATGGGTAACAATTGTGGGGTCAATTTTAGGCATGTCACTATAATACCAATGAATGCTATGCTTCAGTCTTAGAGGAAAGAGGGGAAATCCTAAAGTTCCTCAACATTCAATGATTGCCTGATTTTAATAATGCAGCGGTTTTCTAGAGTGCCCAAGTTGATATCCATGGTGAATTCAATCAACATGGTCAAAGTCTTGAGAGGAATGGATTTTTAGATGGAAGAATCTAAGGCACCAAGGTAGGTGAGAATGGATTCATCAACCTGGCACTAAATAGTGTTAATGGTAGGGGAGTCATCCCCTATCATCTTAGGATGGGTCAAAGGGATGATTATGGTTTCCCCCTCCTTTTGATAATTTAAGGGTCTAAGGCTAATCATGTTGATGAAAAAAATATTTAAGTGGGATGATGCCATCATCTTCACACACAAGTGGAGGAGAGGTTGGTGAGGAAGGGGTATCTTTCTTAATAATGGTGGTGGTAGGTGGTTTGGTTTGATTTTTGGTAGGTAGAATGAAACTAAGGCCATGATTCTCATGAGGATTTTTGGTCTCAATGGAGACTATTTCATGTGGTCCATGCTCATATCATCCAAGACCAAATCCTTTCCAAGCACACCTATGGAAGTATGTCTTGGCAAAGCTTGGTTTATCTAGGTAAGAGAAACCAAAAGTAAATGGTCAAGGTGAAAGAGAGCTGGTAGAAGCGCTAAGTGGTTTTTTGAGTCCCCCATAAATGAAATGGGTTTGAAAATTTAAAGGTTCAAAGGAAACAATAGCTTTGACATTAGGGTCATACTTGAATTGGTGGTCAAGTTTCAATACACTTGGGGAGTAGGGAAAGTGTCAAGGGCAAGGAGGCGATATTACCCACTAAAAGAAATTGGAATGTTGATTCTAAAAGGTCTGAGGTAGGGATCTGATAAGAGTGGATAGATAAGCTAGTTGATGACTCATTAGTATAAGGATGAGTGACTTCCTCTTTCATGGTAAAGGTCTTATCTTTGGTTAAGGAGGGTGTGCTAGATGGATGTAAGAGGACATTATTGGGTTGGTAGGTCATGTTTCATGTTGAAAAGGGACTTGGGTCAGCTTGGATGTTGATGACCTAGCCTTTTTTCTCAAATTTAATGCAATGATGCAAGGTATAGGGGACACAACCCATGGAGTGGATCCAAGGTCATCCCAATAAAACATTGTATTAGAATTCACCTTATACTACATAGAAGAGTTTGGGGAGTGTGTGAGGCCCTTCATGGATATTAAGGACAAAAATTCCTATGGTAATGGTCATGGTGTCATTAAAAGATCAAAGGATGGCCAGGGTTTCAAAAATATCATTATCCAAAAAGTTAAGATGGTTATAGGCATGAGAGGAGATAATGTTAATACTAGTTCCCCCATTAACCAAACCCACATTAAGTAGGCTTGGTTGATGTAAGCAACAATAAAGAGAGGGGAATATGGGTAATTTAGATAAATAGAAGGCATTTTTGAATCCTTGAAGGTGACAAGGTTGGAAAATTAGAGAGCATTGATAAAGGTTGTTAGGGGTTGAGGGTCTTCAGGTTGGACCTCTACTGATTTTAATGTCTCTATCATTGCTTGATGATGATGAGGTGAAGTTGCAATAAACTCATATAAGCTCATCTTTTCTAGGGTCTGGTGAATTTTTTTGAGCACCACTCTCCTAATGGACTTAGAGGGGTTGGATTGGGAGGCACCTAAGATAGATACCTTAGGTTTGGGTGAAGGTGAAGGTGTTTAGGTAGAGTTTAGTTGGGAGGTGGAAGATGGGTATGTCTATAGAATGGACACTTTGGCCTTCCCCTTATCCTTCTATTATACTCTTGAGACCACATTGATGGTATGGATAGAGGGAGGAATTAGGGTAGGATATCAATTAGGTTATTCATCACTCTAAGGTGAGAGTGGAGGAGTAGGCAAGCATTGGGTAGAAGGTGTTGTTATTGGTTAGATTGGTATAGGGCTTATGGGAGGTTAATATGTTAAAAGATCATCTTCATCATAAATCTGGTGTATAATGGTTTGGAGAGATTTACAGTTCTTTGTGTCATAACTTGGTGTCCTATGATAGGAACACACATGGTGGTCATTATACTAGGAAAGTTTTAAACTAAGAGGGTCAAACATCCTAATAAGGGTAAATTTAATCAAGAAGCTTGCAGTAATTATAATAAAATGATGGAGTAGGATTTGGCTAAAGCTGAAGAGGCTTTAGGGGTTTTGGTCTTGATTGGTAAGGTGGAAGTCCTTTTGGTAGTGGGTTTGGTGATAGAAGGTTTGGGTAAGTTAGTGCATTTGGTTGGTGGATTTGGTTTTGGTAAGGTGGTGGTTGAGAAAGTAGAGGTAGGATATTTTAGGATAGGTATCTTAATGATTGATGATTTGGTGAAAATAAGTGTGTCTAAAAGTAAGTGTGCTGGTGTAACCAATAATGATAGTTGGTTCTTGGTTGGGACAACTATATTTATAATTAGAGTGGAGGAATGAGGCCCTAAAATAGAGGCTAGGGTAGGAGTTTGGCTCTCTGATCTTTTTGTATTTATACTCCCTTAGTTGATTTAGGTTGGTGCTTGGTTGTTGGGTTTGGTGAGGTAAGATTCACCTTCATAGATGGGGAATTAACAATCTATTTAGGGAGTGTACCAAGGTTCTTTGTTGGCTTAGCAAGTTTGGTTGGGGAATGTGATTTGGTTTCTTGGGGTTTAGGTGTTTTGGATGGTTTAGGAGTTTTTGGGTTGGTAGAAGTTATTATTGGTTTATTTGATAGGGTAAGAGTTTGGATAACAAAAGTGGTGGGTTGGTCTTCCAAAGGCATGGTTGTAGGTTCTTGATTGATGACATAAGGTAACCCTAATTTATACTAGAAGGTGGCTCTATCCATGTCTAGGTTAGAAATAAATTCCAATTTCTGCACTAACATAGAGAATGGTTTGTAGGCTAGTTTTATTCCCTAGATAGTGGACTTGAAAGATAATCCTTAAGATAGAGGGATGGTGACCTCATCCTTTTCCTCAATAAAAGGATGCAAGGTTTGATTGGGTGACTCCTCTATGGGAAGTGAAGACATGGGGGCTTCCTCTTTGGGGAAGATCTCTAAAGGGGTAGTAAGTTTCTTGATGGTTAAGCGAGACAGTAAAATGGGTGCTTGTTCTATAATGTCGATCAAGGGAGAGGTTGATGGCTCCACTACCTCAGTAATCAAAGGGGGAGAAATGGGTGCTTCCTTGATTTAGGTTTCTAAAAGAGGAAAAGGTAACTCTACTACCTCAATAAGTGGAGAGGGTGAGGAATAGATAGGTTGGTCAGTAGGTTCTTTAGCAACGAATGTGCCAAGAACCATGTTAATAATATGGGTATCATGAGAGCACTCAATCATGTAACTCTCATTCTTGGTAGGTGAATGATTGGGGAAAGGCTACCTAAAGATGTCAAGGGATTGGTTTTGAGGTGCATTGGCGTTATCTAACACAAGCTCACCCTTGTCAATGAGAGATTGGACAATGCTCTTGAAGGTGTTTTACCTACTAACATCATGTCTAATTACTTAGTGGAAAGTACATATATCATTCTCATTATACCATCCAGGCATAGGATAAAAAGAATCAAATTACTGAGGTGTCTTGATAAGGGGAATTTCTATGATGTTAGCCTTCAATAACTTTTCCAAGATTGAAGTGTAAGATTTTCTAAGTGGATTAAATTGCTTTTGGGTGTTCTGATTTTGGTTTCTCATGTTTTCCTTTACAGAACCAGAGGAATTTGGTTAGTTTTTAGATGATGAAAAAATGACTTTAAGGACAACCACATTTGTAGTGCCCTTGCTTTTGGTCCTAGTATTGGTTTGGTTGTTTGGTTTGGAGGAGGAAGCCTCATTGGTTTTGTAGGTAGAGTTTTTGTTTTCAGTTTTAGCTTTATGCCATCAATGGATTTGTTCTCTAAGTTATGTGCCATGGTGAAAGTTTCATCAAAGGTTCTAAAGCTCTAGACATGCAATATATAAGAGATATGCTTGGCACATGCCCAAGCAAATATTTTGATCAATTTGGGTTTGGGTTAGGAAAGGAGAGTTGGCTTATTAGGCTCTGCCAATGAGCTAAAAAATCTCCCATAGATTTCTCATCAAACTTTTAGATAGAGTAGAGGTCAATGATGGAAACTTTCTTGGAGATATTTATCAAAAAGTGATCCAAGAAAGTTTGAGCCAGTTAGGTGAAAGAGAAGATGGAATGCTTGGTTAAGGCACTATACCAATCTAATATCGATCTTGATAAAGACATAGGAAACATGGGGAGAAGGAGGCATCATCATAGGAAAATAAATAACATGAATACCTGAATGCTCTAAGGTGCTATTGGGTATTCTCATTACTCTAAAACTTGGAGAACTTGGGAAGTTCCCATTGAGGAAGATATGGCCTGATAGGCACAGATGGGTGGATGGGCTTGTTATAGATCTGGTCATAGGATAGGATATTGTGATCCTTGAAGATGGATGACTCCAAAGTTGTCATTTTATCCATGACCATCTTCATTAGGTCCATTTGGGGTGGTGCACCTGAAGGGTTATAAGGTGCATATTGTGTTTGGGTTTGAGTGATATATTGATAATTTATCAGAGGTTGAGAAGTTACCACATATGGGTAAGTGGTCATAGGTGGTTAGGTTGAAGCCACATATGAATATGTGGTCATTGGTGGTTGGGTAGAGGGTATGTACTACTAAGTGGGTGTGGATGGTTGAGTCAGAGGTAAGGGAAAAGTGGTAACCCTAGTAGTGATAAGTGGAAAAGTAAAAGCTATTGGTGTTACTATGTTTTGAAGTGGAGTGGGGGTAGCCAAAGGAATGTTAGTGATGGTGGTAGTGGGTACTCTAACAATGATTGGGGTATGGGTAGGTAAAGGTTGAGTGGTGGCATTGTTGGAAGAATTATTAGTTAAGCTATGAAGTGTTTGGGTGTTAGAAGGTTGAGTTGGTTAGTTTTGTATGGTTGTGTCAAATGGGTTATCAGTTGAGGTAGATGCTTGATTAGCTAACAGTTGGGTGGTGATAGCAAAAATAGAAGAGTTGCCTAAAAATCCTAATGGCATGCCTTAGGGTGGATCAATAGGTAGTGTCAAAATAGGTGTATGGTGAGATACTATGCTAAGATAATGTTGCAAGGCTACTGAGTTATTATCCAAAAAGGTAGCAAAGTCTAGGTCACCTTGGGAGACTATTTGAGGCATACTAGAAGCATCAAAATGATGAGGATAACTCTCATCATTTGAGATATACTCCATAGATGAAGAGGTAGAGGAGACTGGATAATCTATAGATGGGTCCTGACTTGTTAAGTCTCTTCGTTGTTGATGAGTAAGAACCATGCAAGTAGGATGAGAGGAAAAACATAAAGAATCTTAAAACTCAAATAGAGAAAAATAAATAAAATGATCAAGGAAATCCAACACACACTAGATTACGTTAAAATCATGTGGTTAATTTTAATCTTAATTTTGGCTTATGCCTTAAGTTATGAGAATGTGTGGTAGAATTTAGATTGTAGATCAGGTACTATAGAAGTAATCTATGGTTGGTTTTAAGTTATTTAGGTGCTCAAAATAGATCTATTTTGGGAATCAATTTTTAGCTTGGTATTGGGGCCTACCCCCTCACTTCACATGCTACAATGATAAGGGTGTCGAGTGCTTAGCCAATACATACTAATTTATAGAGTTTATACTCAACTAGAGAGCTGAGTTGGTTCTCCCCTTGGTAATGACCTCTAATTAAGATTTTTTGGAAAGGGTAAGGTGACTATTAGGTGATGAAATCCTAGTTGGGCCTTGTCTCAATTTTGTTTGATGTTTAATTTATGAAGGTGGTTTGGTTTAGTGTGTGCAACAAAAGTGATGCTATGATGGGATTATTGTGCTTTAAACTAAAAGTGAGATAAAATTAGAAGCAAAAAATCAATGTCTATAATTGATTTTAAACCCAAAAGAGATTTTAGTTTCATTAATGAGCATAAATAAAGAGAAGATCATATAGATGCAAAGAAAGGATACTCAAAGTAAAGACTCAAGGTCCCACCAGGTGTGCCAAAATATTTTAGTGAATTTTAGCTTATATTTTGAAAGTAGAAGAAAAAAATAAATATAGGTATGGTTAAAAAACCTATTTGATCATGTGTGTGTTAAATCAGATGATTGTGAAAAACTCCTCTTTGGGTTGGGAGGATGACCTACAAATAAGACAACACTAAAGCAAATGGTTGGTTAGATAGGTAGTTGAGTGGATTGCCTAACACTATCTAGATCCTAGAAGAAAGAGCTTTCTTATAAGTTGTCAATCCACACATTTTAAACAATTAAGTTTATAAAACATAATAGAAAGTACTTGCATCAACAATCAAAAGATACTGAAATTGAGCACAAGAAATGCTTGTTAAAGAAATAGACTAGAAATGACTGATATAGTAATAAACAAGTCAATACTAGTGCTAAATGGTTAGGGTCCATTTCAAAAAATCAAACAAGGGTTTGTGAATAGGTAGGGACAAAAAATCAGATTGGGCTGAGGGTAGGTAGGTGGAAGTAACTTGTTATTTCCTACCACAATGACCATCAATGGTTATGATGATTGTTGGCAGTTAAGGTGACCATCAGTGGTCAGGGTGACCACTGATGATTGGGTAGACCATTAGTGGTTGAGACAAACATTGATGGTTATTGTGTGTAGGCCTAGGTTGGTAAATGGTCAGATTGATGAGATCCCAAAGTTGGATTATAAGAGGTGGGTTGGTGTTGGGCTGAGTGCAAAAGTAAATAAAGTAGTTGAATACTAAAAATTAAATACTTATCTTGTATAAGGATGATCAGGTGGGTGCTTGAGGTCGTTGATTTGGTTGGTGGAGTCTGACATGATTTCAATAGAGTAACAATACTTGGCACTTTAATAGAGTGGCATGACAAGTTGGATCTTTGATGTGATAGCTAGATCACTGGGTTTCTGATAATGATTGACCTACAAAACAAAGGAACTCTAGATGCACAAGCTCTTGATAATAGTTACAGATGGATTTCACCTCCCTACTCCTCTCTTCTTATAGGCAAGGCAAGAGAGTTATGACAAGACATTAACTAGGCCTTCTAATTTTAACTTATGCATGTAATGGTTTACATGTAGATTTAGATAAGCTATTTTTAGAAAATCAAGGTGTGTGGTTTACATGTTAGTGGTTAAGGAGGTGCAGCTTGACTGTCGATGGTCATCTTGACTATCAATGGTTGAGGGTGAAGGGAAAAAGTAGGTAAAAGCTAGGTTAAGTCAATTGGTCAAATTGACCATGGGTTAGGCTTGGTTAGGGGTATAAGGGCTAAATTGGTCCCGAGAGGGGTCCTAAGGTAGTCCAAGGGAATTTTGACATTTATAATCATGGTGCATAGATTTTTGGTGTCTACATTATCCTACCATGACATAAATGTATAGTGCCCTAAATTTATCCAATTTAAAAATTAAATGTATTAAAATGGTTTGCTTAAGTGATTTGGTACAAATGTGATATCAACCTTCATTCATTCTTCACCTAATAATCATACCAAAAGAGCATTCAATAAGAACTTAAGTTACCAAATGATCTAAAAACTCAATTTAACTTTTTGGATAAACCAAATAGTTTTTGAAAATGCATATTGAAAATCTCAATTCCTTAAGTAAAGTAGAATTAGATGTCCCATAATTTAGGAATGAATGAAAAGTGCTAAAAAAACTCTATAAATTCATTTCCCACTTAAAACTCCTAATTTAGGTCATTTGTATAACTTTCCCATAACTTGTTTAGAGTTTCATTAATTCATTTGCAAACTACATTAAATAAACTAAAACCCATAATGAAATGTAAAGGAAAATGACACCAATCTGATAACGGAGTTCACCCTTTTAAGGGCTATGTTTCCATGTTTGTAATCACAAACCAATCCATTAAAAAAGATGCAAATATTAAGAAAAACTTACAACTTACATCCAATGGATATGAGAACCTAAAATAGTACCATAATCTGATAGTGTGCTCTGAGATGCTTAGAAACCCATCTTCCCTTCATCCATAGTACTTGTACTTCATCTCCATGCATTCAGTCAAAATTCTCCATTAGAGTGTATACAAACTCTAATACATGGGCATTAATGACAATAAGGAGTGTTTCTAGTTTTTATAGACCTGTAACTCCTTACAAATAACGATGTAATTAAATACATTTACTCCTCATGGCCAAGGGCCTTATAAAATAGAGGAATTAATTATAATAATCTCAGGACTATGTGTGTATCATATACAAAATGTGTGCATTTAATATATAATGACACATTAAACATATCCCATTATGGCTAAAAGGCCTTTCAAATATAGAAGAAAAATATCCACAACTCAAGTCTCTATCTCCATTCAAATAGATAATCATTCCTCATGGGCCTTATCAAATAGGATGAATAATCATCAAAAGACTCAGGTCTATCCCTTATAATTAAAGGCCAAAATAGATGAACACATCCGTTACCTACTTAGTTTGTGTGCCTATAAGAATATACACTACATCTATGACCACAAGGCCTTGTAATGTAGATGCATCCCTCCACACTTAGCTCTACTTTACACAAACACATAGTCACCTTATGTCCAATAGCTTTACCAAATCAATGCACAATCATAAATAATGGCTTGGGTCTATCTCTCCCATCTTATTTTGATCTTCATCATTCAAATTAGGTCAATGACTTTTATCGAATAGAATAATATGCCAAAAATAAAGGTTGGGGTCTATTAAATTTAAAACACCTTCACCCATGCATTTAAAAACCATCTAAATAGGCATATCTTCCTTATGGTTTGGGTCTATGTATATAAATATATATTCATATGTCATGGCCAAAAAACCTCTCAAAATAGGCCATCTTTTTTCTTCCATTCCAAATTATATCTTTTTCAATTAAACAGTCACACAAATCTATCTTCCATGGCTAAAGGCCATACAATAAAATAAAAATTCCTTTCATTGGCTCAGCTCCCTCCTTTACATTCATGGCCTATGTAATGACATTCGAGACTATATAAAATAATAATCATCTATTACCTTTAGAGACTGTGTATTCATCCTTTATTTGAGATCATGCATTCCTCCTCTAATATCGAGGCTAATTGTAGTATCCTTCCATGCTTGTTATAACTATGATATTTCAATGGTGAAATCCTCCAACAGTCTGACCACTTTGAATAACTAATTCTATAGGCAAATGTTAGCCTCTAGGCCATGTCCTAATGGCCAGGCCTTACCTTATTATAAAAATAGGTAAAGGGTTCAAACTTTATTCTCAGTAGTGGATTTTCCTTTTGGGTATTTAATCCCACATTCACTAGAGTGAATGTTGATAAGGCCTTTAAATAGGATTCATTGTAATGTTATAACTGTGGCTTTGGATACATCTAACTCACCATTTTTCTTGGCACAATTTGGTGTTAAGTTTAGAGATCTGTGTGGATGAGCCTGACAATTGGTTAATTAAGCTATCATTGCTAAGCATATCCTTTGATCTCAGTCATAATGAGTTGATCCTCAATCTATCACAACTCAAACTCAGCCAAGTCTCAAGTTACATAATTTAAAATTGACATAGAGTATGTATGACTTGTAAAATAACATGAATTGGTGGTAGGCCATGTGGTGGCTAGAGAATCCTCCACATGGACCTCTCCAAATGCTTAGATTTGGGTGTTGAGATAATTATATAGGATCTCCATCATTTTCCAATTAAATGACACATGTCACAATCTAAATAAATCTAAATGGCAGGTGCCAAACCCTGATTGGTCCACTTGGTGATGGTACACTGGTCTATTTTATTTCTATGTCATTAGTTTTGTTAGGTTTGACTACAAATTTGATTGGTCATAACTTTCACACATGGACTCAAATTTGGTCCATTTTAAGTACATCAAAAATCTTTCAAAAGGATCTTCCATTTTGTACTGGTTTTGGGAGATCTTGGTAATATATGAAGGATGAAAAATCCTCTAGATAAAACCTTCCCACAAAGAGGCTTTTGGTCTCTAAAATCCCAAATAATCCAAATGACCCAGAAAATATCATTGTGAGTTCTCTTCTTTGCCATTGATATTATTCATGCATTGATTCCAAACATACAGGAGCCAAAAATAACATATAAAGGAGTTATGGAGTCAATCTATCAAAATGATGCAATAAAACTTCATTTGAAAAACATAAGTCTACATCAGTGAAATAAGACATTATAAAACTTCCCTATAAGAAGTCAACTGTCCAAATGAAACTGTAACCTAATTATGTAGAGTAAAACAAACTCTGTATCCATTCTATCAAAATAACCTATTACCCAAAAATAGTAATTGAATCTAGTAGATTCTCTCAACCCCTGCACTATATGAAGGCTAAGGTGTTCTCCTTGTTATCAACATCACACAAGGGAAAATAAAATGTGTTGCATACCCCTATAGGACTTGGAAAAAAATTGCAACACCTATATACTTGCATTTACAAAATTTCCCATTTATGGGTCTTTAAAAGTACAACTACATGACGTGCATGGCAAACATGCATGTGAGTGTACACAATTTTTTTAATACAATTATTTCCCAAGATACTATAGGACTTAAATTTATATGTCAGGTATAAAATTGTGCAATGAATTTTTCTATCCCAAGGTTATAACTGTATAATTCACAAATAAGAGCCTCTTTACAAACTTACTAACTCTGTAAGTATCTGTAAGACATATTATAAATGCGAGGAGAAAACTAAGAATTTTAAACTTGTCTCAAAGTTTCCTCACTGTTGACTGCTCCCTGATTCATACCTCCACAACTCATCCCAACTAAGTTATCTTCCCAAAAATTATATCATAATGGGAAAACTAAAATAGGAGATGGTAAAAAAATTATTCAAAACACAACTTTATCAAAATTCCTTCCCTGGATCCAATAGTTAAGAATTTCCCTAAAATAGTGTTTTGAATTGCAACTAAGCATATTATGCAATACTATAGTTATGATTTCCAAAACTATTCATGTTAACCATTTGATCAATAAGGGATGTTCCCTCTTCATGGTTTCCACAACTGAATAGGAGGTGGTTTCATCTTATTTAAAACTCTATCTTCTAAGAGTTAGATGATCCATTTTAATTTTTAAAAAGTCTTTAAAACAATTCCAAATCAAGGCATATTTTACTTTCAAATCAACCCTACACAAAGGATTCAAAATTGTGTATACATAGTTACATTTGAAAATAATGTATACCTCTAAAGAAACTGTGAAGTGCACACCTATTGAGAAATGGGTGGCATATTTTTGGTGTTTAAACAATTTATTTTTTGCTTCTAAAAAATCTTAACAAAGCTGTGAAACATAAAACAACTTATGAACCAATTCAAAATCTCAATATTTAAAGTGTAAAAACTTGTTCATTCCTAAACAATGCCCTATTTTCCATTCTCATATCTTACCATGGAACTGGTCTTTTCACTTGTTCCTATAATCAAGGACATATGCATCCATAGTATGATTAGTTATCCAAAAATAAAAGCTACACAACTAGTTATCAAAGACCAAAATATTATGTCAATACTAATATGAAATCAAATCACCATCATACCTTATTTTTCCCTCTATGTAGAAATGATGATAGGATTGTAACTGATTCCTCTTGTATGTGCATCACTAAAAATGCCTTGAATTTTATCTAAATGCATCCCAAGAAAGAAAAGTTGATCCTCTCTCAACACCATCTCACACCTTTAAGTGATAATGTGTTTTTTCATCACTTGTGTTGATCTTATAGGGCTAGTGGTCTCAGAACCTTGTCTATTAGAAGCTTGTATACTTCCAATGTATTAGAACATCTTCAAATTTTGCTTTGTACTAGCCAACCTGCACAATTAAATCAATAGAAGAACACAAAATGAGAATTTGATATATAAAAACTTTAAACTAAAGTTTATCAACCATTGAAGTAAGTCCTTTATCAACCTGCACTAATACCAAAATTGAATAAAAAACTAGATTTACCTCTTTAGATAAACCAAATAGTTTTTGAAAATGGATACTAAAAGTCTTAATTCCTTAAGTAAAATATAATTAGATGTAAAATAATCTGGGAATGAATAAAAAGTGCTTAGAAAACTCTACAAATTCATTTCCCACTTAAAACTCCTGATTTGGGTCATTTGTATAACTTTTCCATAATTTGTTTAGAGTGTTATTAATTCATTTACAAACTAAATTAAATAAAATAAAACCCATAATGAACTGTAAAATAAAATGACACCAATATGATAACTGACTTCACCCTTTTAGGGGCTATGTATATGGGTTTGTAATCATGAACTGATCCATTAAAAAAGATGCAAATATTAAGAAAAAATTACAACTTGCATCCAATGGATATGAGAACCTAAAATAGTACTATAATATGACAGTGTGAAGACTCTTAGATGCTCAGAAATCCATCTTCCCTTCATCCACAATACTTGTACTTCATCTCTCTGCATTCAATAAAATTTATCCATTAGAGTGCATGCAAACTCTAATACATGAGCAATAATGATAATGAGTGTATCTAGTTTTTATAGACTTGTAACTCCTTAAAAATATTCCTATAATTAAATACATTTATTCCTCATGGCCAATGGTCTTATAAAATAAATGAATTTATAATAATAGTCTTGGGACTATGTGTGTATCATATACAAACTATGTGTATTCAATATACAACCACACATTAAACATCTCCCATTATGGCCAAAAGCCCTTTCAAATCTAGAAGAAAAACATCCACAACTCAAGTCTATATCTCCATTCAAATAGATAGTCATTCCTCATAGGCCTTATCAAATAGGATGCATAATCACCAAACGACTCAGGTATGTCCCTTATAGCTTTTCACATTTGTCCATGGCTCTAAATGCCAAAATAGATGAAGACATCCATTACCTACTCAATTTATGTGTCTTTAAGGATATACATTACATCCATGATCACAAAGCCTTATGACATAAATGCATCCCTCTAGACTCATCTCTACCCTACACAAATACATAATCACTTTACGGCCAATGACTTTACCAAATCAATGCATAATCACAAATAATGGATCAGGTATGTCTTTCCTATCCTGTCTCGATCTGCATCATTCGCCATAAGTCAATGGCCTTTACTGAATAGAAAAACACACAAAAATAAAGGCTCAAGTCTATTAAACTCAAAACACATTCTCCCATGGCTTTAAAAACCATCTAAATAGGTGTATCTTCCTACTGGATCGGGTCTACGTATACAAATATATATTCATACATCATGGCCCAAAAACCTTCTAAAATAGGCCATCCCTTTTCTTCCATTTCAAACTATATCTTATTCAATTAAACAACCACACACATATATCTTCCATGGATGAAGGCTATACAATAGAATAAAAATGCCTTTCATAGGCTCGACTCCCTCATTTACATATGTGGCCTATGTAATGACATTGAATACTATATAAAATAATAGTCATCTATTACCTTCGAAGATTGTGTATCCATCCTCAATTCAAGATTGTGTGTTCCTCCTCTAATGTCGAGGCTACTTATAGAATCCTTCCATGCTTGTTCTAACTATGAGATTTTGATGACAATCTCCTCCAATGGTCAACCACTTTGAATAATCAATTTTATAGGCTAATGTTAGCCTCTAGACTATGGCCCAATGACTAGGCCTTACCTTTTTCTAAACAGAGGTTAAGGGTTAGACCTTTATTCTTGGAAATGGATTTTCCTTTAGGGGATTTAATCCCACATTCACCAGAGTGAATGTTGATAAAGCCTTTAAATACACTTTGTTAGAATTTTATAACCATGGCTTTGGCCATGTCTGAATTACCATTTTTCTTAGCATGATTTGGTGCTAAGTTTAGAGATCTATATGGATGAGCTCAAATATTGGTTAATTAAGTTGTCACTCCAAACATATCCTTTGATCTTGGTCATGATGAGCTGATCCTCAAATTGGCACAACTCAAACTCAGCCAGATTTCAAGTTGCATACTTTAAACTTGACATAGTGTATACATGACCTGCAAAATAGCATGAAATGGTGGCAAGCCATGTGGTGGCCTTAGGAACCACCACATGAACCTCTCCAAATGCTTTGACTTTGAAATTGAGATAATTAGATATGATCTTCCTCATTTGATAATAAAATGACACATGCCACAATTTGAATAACTCAAAATTCCATGTGTTATACCTTGATTGGTCCACTTGGCAAAGGTACACTGATCTATTTTACTACCACACCATCAATTTTGCTAGGTTTGACCACAAATTTTTTTGGTCATAAATTTCACATATGGACTTAAATTTGGTCCATTCTAAGTGTGTTGAAAATATTTTAGAATGTTCTTCCATTCTGTACTAGTTTTGTGAGATCTTGGGAATATATGAAGGATGAAAAATCCTCTAGATCACCAAAAAATTTCCTATTCTACCCTATTCTAATATCAATCAGAGGAAAAACCTATTTATTGGTTTGAAGTAAAAAATGAGTATTCATAGGTCATATTTTCTAAGTTACGAGTTAGGTCACTATTGTACTTATTTAACACACATTACATGATTCACACATAAGCCAACACATAGGGGAGAACTACATGAGTACGAGACACTCTTCTAGAGTATTGTCTATTTAGGTAACACCCTTTTGATAGTGGGGTCATTGTGGGTTAGCTCAACACCATGTTCTCACTAAACCATTTTTCCCCAAGGTCATATTGAAGATGGAAAGCTAGGGTTTTACCATTTCTCCAGGAGTGATAATATATGACCTAGATCTAAATGCACCAAAGTGAGGGTGACGCCAAACCCATAAACATCTAGGTGGTCTTATCTTATTTTAGTTGATATTCCACACTGGACACTAGTATTGAACTTAGAGAGTAGCATCGATTGAACCATCCCAAGATGACGTAATTATCTAGAGAGCTAGAGGCACCAGATTTAGGATTTGATGATTGATCTAGAACTATCTTCCTACCTAATTTTTACCTTACCAGATCTAAATCTACATTAGTATTAGAACTAACTAAGTTCTCTCTATGACCTTAACCTTTAGCATGTCTAGGGATATGTGTGGTTGACTTAGGACTTACATACCTTTTTATATTATAGTTATATTTCTCTATGTTCTTAGTTAGGTTGACCTATGGAATAACCATGGCTAAGTAAACTATATATAGAAAGTAGTGGTTAGTAGTTTTGCTCATCATATTAAGTATTATTATCTTATTACATTGTTGTGGAGGTTGCCCCCTCGAAGTGGCTTTAATATATTATCTAATATTCTATTTTATTATCAATTATTGTTGTGTGATCTCTTATCTTTGATTATTTTGTGTGATATATAATTATTCTATGTGAAAATATAAGTAATTTAATTACAAGTGGTATCAGAGCTTTGATTTGGGCAAGTTTTTTGTAGTGTTTTTTTTGGATCTGGTGAGGTGTGACTTCGATGAGTGGAAGGAGCAAAAAAAAAAACTTATAATCTAGGAAGATTTAATTTTTTCTATTAGTACAGTATTATTCAAAACACTTTTTTTTGAAAAAAATATTAAAAAAAAGTATGAAGAATTTTTTCCCCTTTGCATATTTGTAGTCATTGAATTCATCTTGGTGAGACGATCATAATGGTATATTCTATCGATACTCTTTTTTGTGCCAAAATTTTTCACCCTAGTACACAAAAGTAGTCATTGGATTCATCTTGACAAGGCGATCACAATGGTACCATCTTCTAGTATAGTTTTTTTAAGACAAAAACCCTCCTAGGGTTTATGTATGGTGAGTCCTACTACTTGGGGAAAAAAAGGGGGCAAGAAACTCCTAAGACTCCTTCTAGGGATGATATATAATTTATAACTTCAAATATAATGATTTCTCAACTTTAGGCTGACATAAAAGGCTTGGTATGGTAGGATGACTTTGTTATTGTTTAAACTTATGTTTCAAGGATGTGTAGAGAGATTAATGGGGAACACACTCAATTACATCAGATCACTACATAATTGGCTACCATTTCATCTTAGTTATAAATAAACAACCCTCCATTTCATCACTCAGGTCCTCTTCCTCTCAACACTAATAATTCCAATCCTGGTGTGAAATTGATGT
This sequence comes from Torreya grandis, assembly GCA_037957365.1. NCBI lineage: Eukaryota > Viridiplantae > Streptophyta > Pinopsida > Cupressales > Taxaceae > Torreya > Torreya grandis. Next base: position 2,263,583 of record JARHVA010000486.1, on the reverse strand, counting down.
TGATAAAGTGGACATGCATACGTTTGATGGTAAGGATCCTCTAACTTGGATTACCCAAAATGTGAATTTATTTTATCTACACCAAACTCCTAGTTCTCAGAGGGTGATAGTGGCATCTATGTATCTAGAACCTAAGAATTTCATTTGGTATCATTGGTTATGTGCTCAAAATAAAAAGAATGGTGTTCTTGTTACATGGTCTATTTTCATCAATGGCTCATTATCATAATAATGTCTCTTAGAAATACTTCAGCTATTAGCTAAACTATGTTAAATAGGAACTATGTAGGATTATATTAATCAATTTTAGAAGCTATCTTTATGGGTGGAAGACATTGATGAGGCAAATTTGACTAATCTTTTTATGTATGGACTCAAAAATAACATCCAATTGAAGGTTAGGATGTTTAATCCATCATCTATATCAGAAGCTATTCCAAGGGCATGCATGATAGAAAAAAAAGAGATGGTCAAATAGAAAAAATTCACTATTGGTCATGATCACACCTTTTCATCACCATTATTTCCTCAACCTAGAAAATTGAGGAGAAGTGAGCCAAAGGGTTGTGTTATGGGTGAGATAACAAATGGAGCAAAGGACATCATCATGCTAAAATAAGTTATTTTACATCAAAGGTGCCAATGAGGATGCAAATGATGAGGATGCAATTGGTGAGGATGTAGAAGGACCTAAGGAGGAATTTGAAGACTCTTAGCCTATTATTTTATATCACGCCCTTTCATGTATTAATACTCCCCCAAATCTTAAGGTGGTAAGTTTCCTTAAGAAATAGGTCACTATTTTGATTAATTTTGGGAGTACACACAACTTTAATCAATAGTAAGTTGGTTACTCATTTGAACTGTTACATTTATCCCACTCTATAATTTTAGGTCATGATTGTATATGGTGGTATTATCAGTTATTCAAGAAAATGCCATAGTATTAAGCTAGATATGGGAGACTACCTATTAGATTATCCCATCTTTTTTATTCCCATGGGTGGACCTAACATTATTTTGGGATCACAATGGCTCACCACTTTGGGAACTATTGAGATTAATTTACATGAATTATTCATGTGATTTCATTTTAAGGGAAGGACACTTGAGCTAAGGGGATTGAGGGATAAATATACACAACTTTTTAGCTCCCATCAAATGACCAAGATTATTTTAAAGGGTGATAAAATATGTATGGCTCACTTGTTTTCCATTGAAGTCCAGCCAACCCAACCATCTACACCTCCTAATCTACAATAAGTGATTGACACACATTATGTTGTTTTTAGTGACATGTCGAAAGGACTTCCACCTAGCCACACACATGATCATGATATCATACTTATTCTTGGTAGTACACCACCCAATATCAATCCATATAGGTATCCCTATACCCAAAAAAATTAAATTGAAAATATGGTATAGGAAACGTTGGAAGCAAGAATCATTTGCTGTAACCAAAGTGAATATTCTTCACCTGTTGTCATGGTGAGAAATAAAGATGACACTTGGAGGATGTGTCTTGACTATAGAGAGCTCAATAAGTACACTATCAAAGATACATTTCTTATTCCTATCATTGATGATTTATTAGATGAATTTATTAGTTTTATTTATTTTACCAATTTATATCTATGTTCTAGGTATCATCAAATCTAGATCAATGATGAAGACATACCTAAAACATATTTCAGAACTCATGAAGGCCATTATGAGTTTATGGTTATACCTTTTGGTCTAAAAAATACACTATCTACCTTTTAGAGTTTGATGAATACTATTTTAGGCCATTTTTGAGGAAATTTATTCTTGTGTTTTTGATGATATCCTTATTTACAGTAAAAATTGGGAAGACTATTTATAACATGTGAAATAGGTACTCTTAATTCTAGAACAACATCAGTTATATGCCAAACCTTCCAAACATACTTTTGGAGATCATGAGGTTGAGTATTTAGGACATATGGTTTCACAAAAAGGAGTGCAATTAGATACTAAAAAAATCCAAGAAATAGTGGACTGGTTGGCTCCTAAAACACTCAAGCAACTAAGGGGATTTATGGGGCTAATTGGTTACTATCATAGGTTTATCAAAAATTATGGTAGAATTATAGCCACACTCACCTATTTATTGAAGAAAGACTCCTTTTAGTGGACTGATATATCTACCAAGGCATTTAAACAATTGAAATTGGCTATGTAAAGTCCCTTACTTAGGGGCTCTCTTATCTGCACAAAAAGCTCTGATACCACTGTAATATCCCCTTCCAAACAGGAAATATAGCAACACAAAAAATCTGAACCAAGATATAATTGCTGTTGAATAAATTCAGAAAGATCACAATAATATAGTCTCTTAATAACAAATTACAGATTGTATCACTTGTCCTTCTAAATTATTACAATTGCAGTCCTCTAATATGCATATAAATATGAAATACAGTCTTGAAAACCCTGGCTTTGCAAATCTAGAAGTGCAAATTGAGTTCTGGAAAGTCTCGGCCCTTCTGTGTCGACACACAGTCGCCGTCGTCGGTCGATATCTCGCCGACGTCGGTCTCTGCCGGTCGGATTTCTGCCGACGTCGGTCTTCAGTCGATCGATGTCGGTCACTGGAACCCTCTGTCTGCCAAGGTCGGTTCCTGCACTGATCTGTACGAACCCGTACAGATTCTGTACGGCCACAAATTAAGCACAACTTCCCTATTTTCAACCCCTGATCTGAAGATATATGTCTCTAGCATAGTAGATCTCTAGCTGTATAATTTATTGAATCAAAACATAAAGCAATAAATACCTGGAATATCTGTGATAACTTCTGTGTGACGTTATCTCTCAAACCTGAAATTCTGTGATAACTTCTGGATGAAGCTATCTCTCACTTTGGCAATAGATCAGCTGATATTCCACAGCCTCTTAATTGCACACACTGAAGAGGGAACGTTCTCCAATGCAAATGGAATCCTTGAACCCTAGGCTCAGTCTTCACAGAAGAAATTCTCAAAATCAATATCAATATTCAATAACATAATGAACAATGGCCTCCATGAGAAACCCTTATACCCTCAAAAGATATGCTTGCCCTAATTAGGGTTTCTTAAATTAGAATTAGGGTTTCTAATTAAAAATAGGCTAAATAATTAATATTTGATTAAATCAATCAAATATTAATATCTCCCTCAATAAATGTCGGATCCACGAACCGATCGAAGCTAGTGAATCAGGGAGTGATTCCGCACATAACCATGCCACAATAAAGGCGCTCCGCTGCATATCAAATATCCCTAAAAAGTAGGAGCTCAAGCCAAATGTGTTTGAAATATCCTGAATGAAAATCAAATGAAGAAATCCTGTGAATCAAAGTCGAGCCAAGCTCCATTATGACCCTCTATCCATCTTATTAGCCTATGAAGGTCGCATAATAGGCTAACCATGAACTCAGAACATGTCAATTGAAAAGGGGACATGACAATCCGCCCCTCCTAGAATTGCTTGCCCTCAAGCAATCACTGAATGACAAATCAATCAATCCACCTGGATCCCAAATGTAGTTAGGATCTCCACCACTGTCAATTAACACGAACCCCATGCCATGTCCATCCCAACTCTCATGTAATGGCGTCACATCATCTCTTGTACTAAGATAAGCACTCCAACATCCAATCCATAAATGACAATCAACAAGAAAACTCCGTACCTGAATAATATCTAAAACTAGATTGTGAAGGCTAGACATAGTCATATCATCATCAACCTGTGACCCGACTGTAACAGAAAGTTGAGTCCTCACCACATGTGACAACTCCTGAACTGAACTCACCTCAAGACCAAGCTCATCCTCGTACCTCTCCTGTACTGGTGCCAATGTGCTCTTGTCATCACCCTCTATCATGTTATGTGGTATAGGTACCTCTATCCGATGAAAAAACATATATCTGAAGCTGCTGCCCTGTATTGCCTTAAGAATATGTGTCATCCCATCAACATTAAAGAGAACCTCCATGTCCTTGAGACGAAGAGTAACTTCCTCAAATGAATGAAGCCACTTCATACCCAAGACTAAGTCTATATCCCCCATGTTTACCACATAATAATCAGCGTTGAACTCATAGTTGTTCAAGCGCAATGGGAGGTCTCTAATCATACGCTCACACTTAAGAGTGTGACCATCAGCTACCTTAACTCTGATGCCCTCAAAACCTTTTGTAGTGAGTCCACGCTTCTCCACAAATCTAGCATCTATGAAATTGTGAGTGGCTCCTGTATCAAGAAGGGTGATAACCTTCTGCCCTGCCAAAACTCCACGGAGTCTGAATGACTCATCCGACTATATGTTGGATATGCGGGCCTCCTGTAGGTGAAGCTCTAACTTTGCCTCTGCATTAGGCCCTGAAGCCTCTGCCTCTGCCCCCTCAGCACTGTTATGCTGTTCAGAATCCTCAGAATCTGACTCCTCATAATATATCCACATCATACGATTTGCCTTGCCCTTAGGCCTCAAAGGACAATCGTGATGGATATCATATGGTCCTTTGCAGTAGAAGCAAAGCTTCTTCCTGCGTAGATCATTAAGCACCTCACGATCCAAAGGTGGTGCTGCTGTATTGGCCTTTGAATCATTTTTAACTCCGGATTTATCTATGTTAAAATCCGGTCTCTCCGTATCCCCGTGGGAGTGCTTATGGTCTCTAGAAGAAGAAGTACCTTTGGTGTTAAATTTATTGGATGGGGCTGCCATCTCCATATCACGTGCCTTCCTCATAGCTACCTGTAATGAAGGAGGATCAAAGGCTTTGATCCAACCCCGCAATGGCTCTGTCAATCCCTCTATGAAGAGAACTACCAATCTACGCTCTGAAATATTGGGTACCATGACTGCTAATCTCTAAAACTCACCAATGAAGGACTCCAAGCTACCTGTTTGTCTCAATTGTGCCAGATCTCGGAAGTAAACCTCGGGATCTCTCCTGTCAAACCGCTCAACCAATCTATCCACAAAGTCCTGGTACTCTGTCACTTGATTATGCTGAAGTGTTACCATACCATGGTACCACCAATCATGTGCTACTCCATCTAAGTGCAAAGTGGCGTATTTGATGGCATCTATCTCTAACATTGGTCTCAACGCCAAAAAGGTGTCAAGCTTATGAACCCAAGCTTGAGCTGTCATCTTACCGCTGCCGTCAAAAGTAGTCAAAGAAAGTTTACCAGTAGCCTTCTGTAGCTCACTGAATTGGACTCTAGGTCTCCTGTCCTGTCTAGCCAATCTATAGTGCTCTCTCCTCAAATTGACAAAACGATCAAAGGTTTTTCTCTCCTGGATATGAGGAGGTAATAAGTCCCACTCATCATTTGCAGCCATGTAAACATCTGCAAATGGAGAATTCCCTGCCTCCTCATCTGCTGGTACCTCTGGTTCTTCTTGAATAAATGAAGGGCATGTAGGTCTATCAACTGTTCTAGAGTGAGTTTATTGTGGTCTCTGATTAACCGTAGCACTCCTATCATCTCTTTGGTCCCTGTTCTGTCCATTAGGTGCATTCATTCTCTCTATCATGGTCATAAGTCCCTGTAGTGTCTGAGCCATCTGCTGTTGGCTTATCATCATAGCACGCTGAAACTCTCTGGTGGCCTGATCAGCATCATACCTGTGGCCCCTGGGTGGGCTGCCCTCACGTCTGTCACTCATGATGATCGGCCTTGGATCTAACAACTGGATACCTTCAAGCAAGGCTCGGCTGCGTGTGTTATACCTGTGTGGTCCCAACTCTTGTGGCTGCATAAGGTCTATAGACCCTCAGGCTGGCAAGATTTAGCTCTGATACCACTGTAAAGTCCCTTACTTAGGGGCTCTCTTATTTGCACAAAAAGCTCTGATACCACTGTAATATCCCCTTCCAAATAGGAAATATAGCAACACAAAAAATCTGAACCAAGATATAATCGCTGTTGAATAAATTCAGAAAGATCACAATAATATAGTCTCTTAATAACAAATTACAGATTGTATCACTTGTCCTTCTAAATTATTACAATTGCAGTCCTCTAATATGCATATAAATATGAAATACAATCTTGAAAACCCTGGCTTTGCAAATCTGGAAGTGCAAATTGAGTTCTGGAAAGTCTCGGCCCTTCTGTGTCGACACACAGTCACCGTCGTCGGTCGATATCTCGCCGACGTCGGTCTCTGCCGGTCGGATTTCTGCCGACGTCGGTCTTCAGTCGACCGATGTCGGTCACTGGAACCCTCTGTCTGCCGAGGTCGGTTCCTACACTGATCTGTACGAACCCGTACGGATTCTGTATGGCCGCAAATTAAGCACAACTTCCCTGTTTTCAACCCCTGATCTGAAGATATATGTCTCTAGCACAGTAGATCTCTAGCTGTATAATTTATTGAATCAAAACATAAAGCAATAAATACCTGGAATATCTGTGATAACTTCTGTGTGACGTTATCTCTCAAACCTGAAATTCTGTGATAACTTCTGGATGAAGCTATCTCTCACTTTGGCAATAGATCAGCTGATATTCCACAGCCTCTTAATTGCACACACTGAAGAGGGAACGTTCTCCAATGCAAATGGAATCCTTGAACCCTAGGCTCAGTCTTCACAGAAGAAATTCTCAAAATCAATATCAATATTCAATAGCATAATGAACAATGGCCTCCATGAGAAACCCTTATACCCTCAAAAGATATGCTTGCCCTAATTAGGGTTTCTTAAATTAGAATTAGGGTTTCTAATTAAAAATAGGCTAAATAATTAATATTTGATTAAATCAATCAAATATTAATATCTCCCTCAATAAATGTCGGATCCACGAACCGATCGAAGCTAGTGAATCAGGGAGTGATTCCGCACATAACCATGCCACAATAAAGGCGCTCCGCTGCATATCAAATATCCCTAAAAAGTAGGAGCTCAAGCCAAATGTGTCTGAAATATCCTGAATGAAAATCAAATGAAGAAATCCTGTGAATCAAAGTCGAGCCAAGCTCCATTATGACCCTCTATCCATCTTATTAGCCTACGAAGGTCGCATAATAGGCTAACCATGAACTCAGAACATGTCAATTGAAAAGGGGACATGACAGGCTATGTGTACCACTCCAGTGTTGGCCACTCCTAATTTTTATAAGACTTTCGTGGTTAAATTTGATGCATCTAGATATGGTATGGGTGTTGTGATCATGTAAGAAGGAAAACCACTTGCATTTGAAAGTCACCAATTGAAAGGTAAAAATTGGCTCAAACCCATCTATGAGAAGGAAATGATGGCCATTCTGCATGCAGTCGAACAATAGAGACCTTATTTGATGGGTCATCACTTTTAGGTAAAGACTGATAATGATAGTCTCAAATATTTTTTGGAATAATGGTTGTCATCATAAGAACAATAGAAATGTGTAACTAAGATGTTAGGCTATGATTTTGAAATAGTATATAAGAAAGGCAAGGAAAATATGGTGGTAAATGCACTATCTAGGAGGGATGAATCATTTGAGGCATTTATATGTGCCATGACCATTTGGTAGGTAGATTGGCTAGAAGAAGCAAGATCAGAATGGAAAAATGACAGTGCTACCCATGATTTGATTTAGACTCTTCAATAAGGTTTGGGTGGATTTTAACAATTCACATGGAAGGGTAATGCATTATGGAATAAAGATAGATTATACCTATATAAGAATTCTCTTCTCAAACACAAAATCCTTTAGGAACTTCATTCAACTCCACTTGGGGGTCATTCAAGATTTTTGAAAACCTATCATAAAATCAAGCATGATTTTTTTGGGAAGGACTCAAGGGGGATGTCTAAAAATATGTGGTTGAAAGTATGATCTATCAACAAAATAAAGGTGAGACCATTAAAACCCTAGGTCTTTTACATCCTTTATCCATCTCTAGCCAACATTGGGAAGAGGTGTCTATGGATTTCATTACAAGGTTACCAAGATCTAATGGTCAAAATGTTATCATGGTTGTTGTGGATCATCTCAGTAAGTATGCTCATTTTTGTTCTTTATCACAACCCTTTGTTGCTAGTATAGTGGCTTCTACTTTTCTCAATATAGTTCAAAAACTTTTTTGTATTTTTAAGATCATTATCAGTGATAGAGATCCCATTTTCACTAGAAAATTTTAGACTACATTTTTTGCATGTTTGAACACCAAATTGGCTCATAACTCATCCTATCATCCTCAATTAGATGGACAAATTGAGGTAGTCAAAAAATATATGGAAGGATATCTCCATTGTTTTTTTTTGATAAATAGGATAAATGGGTTCATTGGTTTCCACTTGTTGAATGGTGGTATAATACTTCTATTCATAGTTCTTTCAAAGTGTCTCTCTTTGTGGCACTATATGTGTTGTCCTCGAAAAATGCCACTCATTTTTGGGACAACCTACGGACTATTTTGGCCTTACACAGACCAAAATTTCTCTCTTCCCTTCTCAAAATTTGTTCTGAGCTTTCAAATTCCTCATTTTTCAAGATTTTTCCGTAAAGGGATTCACAGGTTCAATAGGTTGAAAAGCTTTTGCAGGTGAGTTCAGTCAAAAGAACAAGTTTATAACACTTAGTCATTTCCAGGATTGGTTCAGCACCTCGGTTCAATCAAAAGAGTTCAATCAGAAAATGATAAAGAACAAAGGTTTAAACCATTGAAATTTGAACCACTTTAGTTCAAAGGTTTAATGGGTTCAATGACCAAGTTGGTTCAACACTCTTGGTGTAAAAGATCAAAAAGACTTAGCCAAATAATGAAAAATGAGCCGATTGAACCATTGAACCATTGAACCACAGTTGGTTCAATCGATAGGTTCAAGGGGCTGCCCCAAAGTGAAAAAGGTAAGTGCCCTTGTGGAGGGCAGACAACATTGGTTCGAAGGTCAAAGAAAAGACAAAATTCCTTTGGATTTGTTCAAATGCCCAAAAAGAACAATTCTTTCATAATTTTTGTCCGATGGAAATGATTAAGTGAAGAAGGCCGAAGGAATTCACTCGAGAAGAAATTGAAAGGAACAAACAGTTAAGGAAAAGAAGCTTTCTTGTTGACTTTTTGTCCAAAGGAAAAGCCCGATGAAAAAATCTAGAGAGCCAAAAGCCCACCGAAGAAGCAAGAACCCGTCGAGAAAGTTGAAGCCTGAAGTCCACCCAAAAAAATTTGAAGGGTAGATACCCTTGCAGGGGACACTTGACGTCAGAAAAAGGACCTTTTCCAAGGACCCAAAGGGACACCTTCCCTTTGGGACGTTCCAAAGGCTGAATAAAGATGCAAAAATGAATCTTCAAAGACTTGGACAAAAAGGGCTTCTAAGGATGAACTGAATGAATCGATTGAACCATTGAACTGTTGAACCGAATGGTTAAACTGGTTCAAGGTTCAAAGGCTCAACTAGAGCTTAGAAAGATAAAGGAAGCAATGATTGAGTGAGACACAAAATGAACCAATGAACTGATTGAACTTTGAACCAAAAGAGTTCAAAGTTTAATGGTTCATAGGTTCAAAAGTTCAAAGGCGGCCTCAGTCAAGGAAAAAGCAATAAATAAGTGGTTCAACGGATGGTTCAACCAAGGAGAGAAGAAGCGATTGAACCAATAAGCAATAAAACAAAAGAGACAGAATGAACCAATGAACTTTCATAGGTTTGCTGGTTTAAAGTTCAACATGGTTCAAGCAGCTGGTGACCATTGACGACCCCTCAGACGTCAAATTTAAAGTGAGGGAAAATCTATGGAAATTCAAATAGAGTGTAGAACTTAAAGGAAGAACCAAGTGATTAAATGAAAAGAGAGCCCAAAGATTTAAATTGCTATAGGGAAGAGAAGATCAACGCAAAGGACCAGAAATATTTTCAAAAGAATTATTTCCAGTAGGTGAAACAGTGGATCGAGTAGACTTAGAATTTTGGGTGTACCAAATCAAGGACGCAAGCCTATTTTTCTTCCATGAAGTAATGGTGAAATTGGACAACTGTAAAAATATTAGGAAAAAGACCAGACAGTCCATACCAAAGAAGAGACATATTAGATGAAGGGACACGCCATAGTTATGGTAGCACACTGTTCTCAACATGGCCTCTTCAGATAGGACTGAAGGCACATTGAAGACGTTGACTGCAACATGGGTCATCCCATGGAAAAAAGTGCCAATCCTCGCGTAGTTGATATAAGTTTATAATTTCTCTCATTTGAGAGGGAGACTTTTCATTTTTACAAGAGCGAAACTCTACCCATTTTTAAAGAAGAAGACTGAGACTTTGAGCTCAGATTGTAATTTCATTTCATTTTATCTGAATGAGAAAGCAAGTTGTTTGCAAACTTTGTGCTATTTTGACTTGTGCTACTTTAAGAAATTGTTCTTATGTCTATTTCCTAAAATCATTCTTATTTATTTAATTTAACAAGTAGAATTAGTGAAGGTAAAAAGGGAGGTGTCCTGAAGCCAACTATGAGAAGACTTTGTGCTTTCACAATTGTTTTCAGCGTGCGTTTTTCCTTTTCTTTTTGTGTTGAGGATTCTGGGATGACTTTGTGCCCCCATTATCTTTTGTGTTATAATCTTTAGGTAGTTGAGGTGGAAACTTTGTGTTCTATTTCATCCTGCTGGTTACTACACCCTTTGGTCACCAGTTATTTCACTACCTAAAAGAAACTCCTACTATTTCCTGCAAGAACACTTCTAAAAGAAGAGAAGTGCCTTCAGTGTTTCCACCAAGATTTTATCCTTTATCTGTGAGCATCATCTCTGAAAGAAGAGAGATGGATGGTTTATTCTACCCCCATGTGTTATTTTTTACTTATTTATATTGTATATAGCTCCTATGTATCTATAGGGAACCTTCCCTTGATGAGAGGAGAGATTTGTCCCCTGTTGATGTAGTAAACTTACACAACTAGCCAACCAATCTTCTTGCTGTGGTTGATTAGACCTATTTTGTTTATCAGTACGCTGATTGACAAAATATTCAACCAAAAATTTTTGATGACTCTACTGGGGATAAACGTGCAGTATGAAGCCTTAAGTTTTAGATTGAAGCAGTTCCTTCCCTTATCCATTACATAGTTTTTGGTGACTCTGCTGGGGACACAGTAATTTTGTGCAATTTGGAACCTCAAGTTTTAGATTGAAACATCACCTGTGTCTTACCCATTATCATTATACCCTTATCCATTACAGACTCTGGTGACTCCATTTCGTGTCTTACCCATTATCCATTTATAGCCTTACCATTTTACTCCATCTCCATTATTTTATCTGGTCTACAAAACTAGAGCTACTGGAAAAGAGTGCACAATTTGAAGCCTCAAGCTGAAGCAGGGCCAATTCTTTTCCATTTTTGTTCTATAATTTGGCCACTCCACCTAGATTTGTTATCCCTATTTTTCATAATTAAATCATGGCAGTTTGAGGCCCTTGGGGTAACTATTTTGGCCCAATTAATTTTACTCCACCCCTGCATGAACTCCCACACAGTTCAAGAAAGAATTTCTCCAAATTCTTTAGTGATGGGATAGTTCACCCTGATGAACACATTGCAGCCTTCAGCATAGCCTGTGGTGTGATTAGGGAATTTGTTGATTTTGATCTAATGGAAAGAAATATGGTGATTTGTTCCATTTTCATCTCGATGGAGAGTAATATAATGATTGGTAGGAATGTTTTTGTTTGAGCTTGGCATAGTATTGTATCTAAATTAATGATATTTGTTACAAGTCAGTGGAATATTCATAGAGATGGCAATAGAATTATTATTCAACATGGTATGTGAAAAATCCAAGATAATAAATTTTCTCAGCCTATGTTTTGGTGATTTTTTTATAGCTTTAGTACTTAAAAATTATTTTATTGACTTCTTTATCAACATCTTCCTTTGAATTTTATTGCATAACTACTTCCAAGGGTATCTCCTCTAGTGGCTTCTTACTCACCTTTATAATAAATCTAATTTACACAAAAAGTGTAAGAAATTTTTCATCTAGTTGATATTGAGTTTATTTTCATTCTTTAGTTCTTTGGATCAACTTGATTACTAATACTTGGAAGTGTTGAATGTCACTTTAGTGAGTTTATTTTTTGATATTTGTTTGACTCATGACATAATATGTTGTAGTCATATCTTATTCATTTTTTCTCTCTCTCTCTCTCTCTCTCTCTCTCTCTCTGTGTGTGTGTGTGTGTGTGTGTGTGTGTGTGTGTTTGATTATGCTATTATATATTTTGTTCAACATTATTATATATTTATGTAAGTATGGTTGTTATATATATATGTTTGATTAGTGGAGACCCTACAAGGTGCTGCTGTAGACTGGTTCTACCATCTGCAAGCTAGATTAGTGATAGACTGGAACACCCTAAAAGCCAAGTTTGAAGCCAGGTTCAAGCCTGTAGAGGATGCACATGCTTTACTGGCCCAACTCACTCAGATGAAGAAGAAACCTCATGAGCTTATGAGGGATTTTATTTTCAAGTTCAACAAGTTGAGGCACAGGATTCCCATGGTTGCCCAGCCGACACCTCAGAATCTCAAATGCTTCATCAACTCACAATTGCCTGAAGTGAGTTTTCTATTGAGACAGGCTAGACACATAGACCTTGAGGCTACTCAAGACTTGGTTACTAAGCTAGAATATGACCTTATCTTGGTAGGAAAGATAAGGAGAGATCCTAACAGAGGTAAAACCTCTTCATCTTTTGAATACTCACCCACAACCACCATTGACCCAATGGTGCAAAAGCTGGCAAATGAATTGCTAGCCTTAAAAAGGTAAATGACCCTAAGTACGTCTGCTCCTCCTAATTAGGATATGCCAAGGAGGGCATTTCATAGTCATTCATATCAAGGCAATGCCACCAAGAATCAAGGGTAGCCAAATCGTCTTCCTCCCCCACAGAGGAACCTTGTCCTTGAAACACCTCCAACCAACTCAGCAGTTGGATATTTGGAAATAGAACATGCTTTCTCTTTCCAACCTGAGTTTGAGCAAGAAAATGATGCTGATATCTTCATAGAGGATCAAGAAGAATTAGCTAGTGAATCCCACATTGGTTTCCTGAATTACCAGGATGAACCTAGAAGTGAAGGTGAAGCAGTCAAAGAATCATAAGCAATATTCACCCGGTCCAAGAATCAGTCAGCCCAACAAGCTAGTAAAGAAAGAATAGAGAAATGAACTCAGCCTACAATTCCAATTGCTAAGTGTGGAACCACTTTGCCTTTCTAGTCAAAGGACCCAGTGATTGCCAAGAAGGTTAGTACATCAAACATCTTTGCACCTTCTACTTCAACTTCACAGATCAGTCCTCCCCCTCCCAAAAACCAAAAAGATGAACTCCCATCCTCTCTTCCAAGTCCATCTCAGTAATTTGACATGATTGATCATGTCAAGAAATTTGAAATTCAAATGACTACATTTGAATCCTTGTAAGCTAATCATGAGTAGTTAAACATTGGTGAAGAGCTAGGTGTGGACCTATCTGAGGCAAAGATTGTGGTCACCCAAATGTCAGCCCCTGTTGCTCAAATTTTGTTCAAGCCTTCAGGCAGGGGTAATTACTCATTGACCATAGAGGATGCTCATGTCTTAGTTGATCAAAGTCCCATGGTTGGCAATCCAGGATTTGATCCAAATTAGGCATCAAAAAAATTGGTAGGGCATAATACAAATCAAGAATGATCTTCCATATCTCATGAAGAGAAATCTGATAGAAGATCAACTTCTGATGATGCTTGGATCCTGGAATCTGATGGCAAAAATTCTTCCATAGCTAGATGTGGATCTCTGTTGCTCATATTGAAGACTGCTAAGGGTAAAGAGGTCAAACTCCTTCACACCAAAGGAGATGCTAAGCTAATGCTTTGTCAGGAGTTTGATGCTAACAATCAAAGCATGTGCTAGACTGAACCAACAGAACAATAAGTTATGATGGTGGACCATACTACTGTATTCTGAAGTCAGCAAAAGGAACTCTTCACCAAGAGAGCAAGGAGTTATGGTTTTCAATTTGAAGACCACATCTTTCCATGGGGAAAGAAGAAGAAAGAGCCAAGAAGAAGACACAGAAAATTGGTTTCCTGTTGGAGAGTTCCATTTGCCCGTCACCATTTTTAGGGACAAAATGGTTTCCTACTGGTTTATCAGGATGGCACACCATTTTCACTATCTCATAGTGGGAGGCATCTGAAGCACTTCAAATCTGAGGCATCAAATAAGATCATCTATACATATGTATATTTGTATAGTCTTTAGTTCTATTTTGTGCTTTTCATTTTCATTTTTGGCACCTTTCTTTTTGGGTAGTATGACTCCGTAGCCCAATGGCACACTTCAAGGCACTAGAGATTTTGGTTTCTACTCCCCTCAGCTATTTCAAGTTTCCAACTGAAGGTAGTTCCCCAATTGGAGCTAGCTGTTGTCCCCAAAAAATGCCACTCATTTTTGGGATAACCTATGAACTATTTTGGCCTTGCACAGACCAAAATTTCTCTCTTCCCTTCTCAAAATTTGTTTTGAGCTTTCAAATTCCTCATTTTTCAAGATTTTTTCGTAAAGGGATTCACAGGTTTAACAAGTTAAAAATATTCTACATGTGAGTTCAGTAAAAAAAACAAGTTTCTAACACTTAGTCATTTCCAGGATTGGTTTAATGCCTCGGTTCAATCAAAAGAGTTCAATCGACAAATGATAAAGAACAAAGGATTGGACCATTGAACTTTGAACCACTTTGGTTCAAAGGTTCAATGGGTTCAACGACCAAGTTGGTTCAATGCGCTTGGTGCAAAAGATCAAAAAGACTTAGCCAAATAACAAAAATGAGCTGATTGAACCATTAAACAATTGAACCACAGTTGGTTCAATAGGTTGGTTCAATCGATAGGTTCAAGGGGCTACCCAAAAGCAAAAAATGCAAATGCCCTTGCAGAGGGTAGGCAACATTGGTTCAAAGGTCAAAGAAAAGATATAATTCCTTTGGATTTGTTCAAAGGCCCAAAAGGAATAATTCTTTTGAATTTTTTGTGCAATGGAAATGATTAAGTGAAGAAGGCCAAAGGAATTCAATCAAGAAGAAAGCCTAAAGAAATTGAAAGGAATAAATATTTAAGGAAAAGAAGCTTTCTTTCAGACTTTTTTTTTGAAGGAAAAGCCTAACGGAAAAAGCCTGAGAGCCAAAAGCCCGTCGAAGAAGCAATAACTCGTCAGGAAAGTTGAAGCCTGAAGACTGCCCAAATTTTTTTGAAGGGTAGATACCCTTGTAGGGGACACTTGACGTTAGAAAAAGGACCTTTTCCAAGGACCCAAAGGGACACCTTCCCTTTAGGATGTTCCAAAGGCTGAACAAAGACGTAGAAAGGAATCTTCAAAGACTTGGACAAAACGGCCTCCAAGGATGAACCGAATGATCCGATTGAACCATTGAACCAAATGGTTCAACTGGTTCAAGGTTCAAAGGTTAAACTAGAGCTTAGAAAGATAAAGGAAGCAATGATTGAGTGAGACACAAAATAAACCAATGAATCAATTGAACTTTGAACCAAAAGAGTTCAAAGTTCAATGGTTCATAGGTTCAAAAGTTTAAAGGCGGCCTCAGTCAAGGAAAAAGCAGCAAACAAGTGGTTCAACGGATGGTTCAATCAAGGAGCAAAGAAGTGATTAAACCAAGAAGTGATAAAACAAAAGAGATAGAATGAACCAATGAACTTTCATAGGTTTGCTGGTTCAAGGTTCAACATGGTTCAAGCAGCTGGCGACCATTGATGGCCCCTCAGATGTCAAATTTAAAGTGAGGGAAAATCTATGGAAATTCAAATAGAGCACAAAAATTAAAGGAAGAACCAATTGATTAAATGAAAAGAGAGCCCAAATATTTAAATTGCTATAGGGAAGAGAAGATCAATGCAAAGGACCAAAAATATTTTCAAAGGAATTATTTCTAGTAGGTGAAACAGTGGATCGAGTAGACTTAGACTTATGGGCGCACCAAATCAAGGATGCAAGCCTATTTTTCTTCCATGAAGTAATGGAAAAATTAGACAGCTGCATAGATATCACAAAAAGGACCAGACAATCCATACCAAAAAAGAGACATATTAGATGAAGGGACACACCATAGTTATGGCAGTGCACTATTCTCAGCATGGCCTCTCTAGATAGGACTGAAGATGCATTGAAGACGTTGACTGTAGCATGGGCTGTCACTTGGAAAAAAGTGCCAATCCTTATGTAGTTGATATAAGTTTGTAATTTCTCTCATTTGAGAGGGAGACTTTTCATTTTTACAAGAGTGAAACTCTGCCCATTTTGAAAGAAGAAGACTGAGACTTTGAGCTCAGATTGTAATTTCATTTCATTTTATCTGAATGAGAAAGCAAGTTGTTTGTAGACTTTGTTCTGTTTTGACTTGTGCTACTTTAGGAAATTGTTCTTATGTCTATTTCCTAGAAGCATTCTTATTTATTTAATTTGATAAGCAGAATTAGTGAAGGTAAAAAGGGAGGTGTCTTGAAGCCAACTGTGAGAAGACTTTGTGCTTTCACAATTGTTTTCAGCGTGTGTTTTTCCTTTTCTTTCTGTGTTGAGGATTCTGGGATGACTTTGTGCCCCCATTATCCTTTGTGTTATACTCTTTGGGAAGTTGAGGTGGAAACTTTGTGTTCTATTTCATCCTACTGGTTACTTCACCCTTTGGTCACCAGTTATTTCACTACCTAAAAGAAACTCCTGCTGTTTCCTGCAAGAACACTTCTGAAAGAAGAGAAGTGCCTTCAGTGTTTCCACCAAGATTTTCTCCTTTGTCTATGAGCATCATCTCTAAAAGAAGAGAGATGGATGGTTTATTTTGCCCCCATGTGTTATTTTCTGCTTATTTATATTGTATATATCTCCTATATATCTATAAGGAACCTCCCCTTGATGAGAGGAGAGATTTGCCCCTGTTGATATAGTAAACCTACACAACTGGCTGACCAATCTTCCTGCTATGGTTGATCAGACCTATTTTGTTTATCAGTATGCTGATTGACAAAATATTCACCCAACAATATGGATACCACGTTCCATCCATCACTTCAAAATTTAAGGTGCATCCTAAGGTTTATGTAGTTGAGGAACATATTCACCATCAATTGTTTGTGAGTTTACATGAAAATTTAGCCATGGCCCAGAATCACATGAAGCAACATGAAAATCAACATAAGAGTGAGAGGAATTTTGACATTGGTGATTGGGTCTTTGTTTGCTTGCATCCATATAAGTAGATGTCCTTGAATCAATAGAAAAAGGATAAAAAGCTATCCCCTAAGTATTATGGGCCTTATCAGATCTTGAAAAAAATTGGTAGTGTGGCCTGTAAGTTAGAGCTTTATTTATCCACTCACACACATCCAATATATTATGTGTCATGCTTGAAGAAAGTCATTGGACATAGAGTTAATACTCAAAATAATTTACCAAAATTGGATGAGGAAGGGAGAGTTATTATTTATCTTAAAGAAATCCTTCAAATGTGCACTAACTATGGTCTAGAGCGATTAAGGAGTACTTGATCAAATGGAAGAATCTTCCATGTGACGATGCCACTTGGGAGGATGAATCTTTTGTGTAGCAACATCTAGAGTTGATTCAATTTTGAGTTAAACATTGTTTTGAATGGGAGGGGCATGTTATGCACTTAACCTTTGGCATGTATATGGATATGTGTGTTTGACTTATGGCTTACATAGCTCTTTTATATTCTTGTTACGTTTCTCTATGTTCATAGTTAGGTCAGCCAAGGGAATAACCATGGCTAAGTAGACTATATATAGGAGGTAGTGGTTAGTCTTTGATCATGATATTAAGTAATTTTCTTTTATTACATTACTATGGAGGTTTCCCCCTTGAAGTGGCTCTATTATATTAACCAATATTCTACTCTACTATCAATTATTGCTATGTGATCTCTTATCTTTGATTATTATGTGTGAACATATAAGTAATTTGATTACACCCTCTTATATATTATTGGCTATGAAGTCAACACATTTTGATAGTGGGGTAATTATGGGTCATCTCAATACTATGTTCCCACTAACCCATTTTTCCCAAGAGTCACATTGAAGATGGAAAGCTAAGATTTTACCATTTCACCAAGAGTGACAATCCATAACCCATATCTAAATACACCATAACAAAGGTGAAACCCAACCATAAGAATCCATGTGGTCACATATTTTTTAAGAAGATATTTCATACAAGACACTAGCATTGAAATCAAACACTAATATTAATTTAATTATCTTAGGTTGATTTACATGTCTAGAGAGCCAGAGGCACTAGATCTATAATCTGATGATTGATCTAGAACTATCTTCTTGCCTATTTTTTGCTTGTACTAGATCTAGATCTAGATTATTATCAGAAATAGCTAATTAATCTCTTTTATATCATTTATATATCTAACATAGTTTTACTTTTTATTAATATCCTATCTCAATTTTTTAAATTTAGCATATGGTAAATATGAGTTTAGCACATTAATTGGCCCACTGTAGATCAAATTTTCACCCTTGTGCCATGTCATCTCTATATCCTTAACCCTATCTACCAAATAAGTATTCCTTAATATAAATTATGGAATTTCAAAAATAGGTTTCTATACTTCAAATGCAAGTGGATTTCCATAATAGAAATGCACATGTTACCTAATTCAATAATCAACATCTTGCATAATATATTTTTGAATATCCTTATCCACCTAGTTTTGTGTTACACATTTACCTATCTTTTGGAACCATAAGGATACACTTGAGCACATGATAAATTATGCACATTATTTTTTTCAATGGGAAAATGATGAAAAACTATTATTAAAGGTATTCCATACGAGTATTTTTAATGAGGCTCATAATTGGTTCTATAGCTTACCAAAGAGTTCCTTAACCACTTTTTCAAACTTGGAAGATGATTTATTCATGTATTTAAATATTCAAAAGGTTCCAAAACTTATATTAGAAAATTTTCACAATTTCAAACAAAGTGATGATAATTCCCTTCAAGATTATACTATTCGATGCAAAAGTACATCATATGAGCTAGCATTTAGACCCTCAGATTTGAAACTGTAATTTATATTTAGTAGAGGCCTTCATTTCCACTTAAAGTAAAGATAATTGTATAAAAAATATGAGTCCTTCACTCATTTACATGTGGATGTACATAGATATGCTACATTCATACCTCCTCATCCAAAAAAGCTTGACATTTCTCCTTTCAAGTGCCAAAGTTTTATCCCTTAAATCAAGGAAGGAGACCAATTGCCTACAGAAAAATATGAACAAAAATGTGGAATTATTAATATCTATATGACCAATTTAAAAATGTTACTTAACATGGGATTAATCCAAGGTCCATGTCCCATACAAAAATCTCAAAATAAATAAAACAAGTGTCCATGCCAATAGATTTAACAATTAAATTATACATGGGTGGCAATTTTTTTTGGCATAACCATATTACTTCTACATAATAAAAAACTATTTGTAATGTAATATTTTTGAAACAAATGGGATTCAATATAAAAAACTTATAAAACAAAGGAGGTTTGAAAGACTCCTTGGGTAACATAACAATACAGATTGCTTTGCTCTTAAAGTAATTCAAACTTGGGTTCAGGTTATGCCTACCACATCTCCATATGCATTTACACTTGGAACTCTTTGTCTATACCAAATGGAAGAAATAAATGAATAAAATAAATAAGGTATTTATTTTCCTCATGAAGGAAAATTAATACATATTTCAAATGGTAGCATTACATTTTCTACTATACATGAAAAATGTGAGGAGCATGCCATGTCCCTTTTTAACCTATCCAAGCATGATGCAAACAATAAAAAATATCCAACTTGAGGTTTTAAGGTTCATAGTGTGGGGAGATACATATGATAATCCATTAGATGGCTTCATATACAGATCTTTCTTCATCATCAAAAAATACCAAAAAATTCAAAATAACATTCAAAAATCTAAAAACATTTTTGGCACCTACACGTTCTATTGGTTGCTTGACATCTATGTGTTAGTTCCATGTTGAGGACTAGAATATCATTTAATCCTACATAAACATACAAAGGATTACATAGATAGATGATACACTTATGGTATTTCCCTCTACTCACTTCAATAATATGTTAGGGACATCCATATTCTACGATCTTTATATACATAGGTTATATGATTTGATGATCACTTTACACTATCATGTTTGAGCTTAGACATGTAGTTACACATGCCTATTATCCATGGTTATACATTACATAGGGTAACTGATATGCTATGTACTTGATGTTTTTTTCTAACACATTCAATCCATGGTCCACTATGACATTTTTATGTTGGTTGCTTATACTTTTCCTTTACATAATTCCTTGAGTGTTTTACCTTGATTTTGTCTTACTTTTTTGAGTATTTGGATATGCTCCATTACATGTGGTCTCTATGCCTATGTTTTCCTTATTGGATATTTGAATATTTCATTTATTTTTGTATGGACATTTGAATATTTTATTCCTTAATTTTGTGTACATTTTACTAAGTCATGTCCATTCGATTTTATGACATTTGAACATGCCTCTTATTTGCGGTCTCCTTGGACCATTACTTTTTGACTTGATTTTGAGTGCTCTTATGTGCATGATTATTTTATTATTGAGTTTGTATTATTACTATCTAGATGTTGCCATGATATTTATCATGCATCTTAGGTCTACATGTGGTCACATTGGTTCTATGCACTTCAATGATACATTTACCTAAGATATGTTCCTTATATATGATACATAGTTACATTCAAAGATTTTACAGTTATCTTACTCTTTTGAGGTGAGGTAACTTATAGGTACTATTTTTACCTCACTCTAAATGGGGGGAATATTAGTGGGGTCATGTTTTAGAGGCATGTTTTTCATACTTTACACCAATTTTTAGATTTAGTGGTGGCATATCATATGGACATGGTTTCCACACATTCATAATTTTCAAATTACATTGGGGGCATGATTTGGAAGCATGTTTTCCACATTAATTTAGTATTTAATACTTATACTAGTTTGCAGATTCAATGGGGGCATGCTTTGAAAGTGTGTTCTCCACACCTACTCAGTATTCAACATCTCCAATTTAAAGTGGGGGAAGGTTTTGGAAACATGTCCTCCACATTGGTACTTATATTAGTTTCATATTTATCCATATATAGTGGGGGCATGATTTGGAAGCATGTCTTCCACACTTACAGAGTTTTTTGAATTGGCCAAAGCACATAATTATATGATTTTAATACATAATTTTATTAGAATTATATAAAGGTACCATTGTTACACATAATTTTAGCATGAGACATATCTAATGTACATATGTTATTCAACATGTGACTAATATTACAAAATAAAAATGAATCTCATTCTAAAACTATCGCACATACTGATACCCCATTGACTTTTATAGACTTTAGCAAGACAATCTATTGTAGTAGTTGGTTCACATTTTGGTATGGTTTGGGTTATTAAATCACTCAAGTTTTCCAAGTTTTTAGTTTGGACTTGATCATCCAAACTCACTAGGTTATAAGTATCATTAGGTTGCATGGTTGAGATAATCTCAACTACTAGGTGTAAACTCTCTTTTGATCTAAAGTTGGGGGCATGTGCCTTTCAACCTCTCTCTATCTCCTTGGATATATGCACTTTAAAGATTTATCTATATTTATCATAATCTCAATTTCATAGCCTTGAAATGACACATTTTTTTTCAAAAAGTAACTTTTCAAAAGGCAAGGTGGTTATTGTTCATACTCCAAGCTGCACCCTTAGGAGAAGATGGTTCAGTTCTCTCCAAGCTTGGGGTAATATGAGATTGGTCTAAAGGCTATGGGTGACCTATAAGAGGACTAAACCTATAGTTTATGGGGATAACTCCCCTTTTACATAAACTTAGCTTAATTTATAAGACCTACTAATTTTTGGGGTGAAAAGAGATAGAGAAATGCACAAGGGAAACCTAATCTAAAGAGGTGATGCACCAATGTTCATCTATCCACTCTAACTGATCTTAAAACAACACTTTATGAATAAAGTGAAGAATTATGATTGAAACAAACCTTCTAATGAAATCCTAAACATGAGTATTTCATGTGAATGTTGTGGTGGATGCTTGCAACCTAAAGGTAATGGAAAAGAGGTATGCTTGAGGGAGTATCAACCAAATTACTCTTCAACACAACTACCACACTCTAACACATCACATGATCTGAATAGGATGGCATTATAACAACTAGGTGAAGCAGAGGAGATATAAAGGAGGATAAACATCACACTTTATGAAAATAAATAAACCATAACACACTAATTATAGAAAATAGAAATGTAATCAATCTTTTCTTTATTGGTCTTCAAGGTTTTCAAGATACAATTTGGTAGAGTTTCATTACACCTAGCTGAGGGATGTCTTACAATGGCCTTAAGGCCTAAATATACATAATAATAGATCAAAATAAAAGATAATGTGGCATGGGTATAACATTAATGGGTCATGGATGACCAATATCCCTTCAATTAGCAGTTACAAACAGCCTCCACACTCCTTCATGCGTTACCTAGGCTGATTGGTGCCTTGAATGAGAATCTTTGGGGCATTGAAGTCTATTTTTAGAAAGAAAAAAATCCCATGAAGAGCATATTCATGATACTCTTTGTTGATTATCTCTCCTTATAATAATTACCAAGCATTGAAATGGTTCAATTATGTCTCCTCCATGAAACACTTAGTGGTCACCTCTTTATTAGATGTTGACTATGTTTAAGAAACTGCCTAAATCCTCCATAATGGACATGGATGTTGAGCCTTATCACTTTAGGAGATAGTTAAAAAAGTTTAATAACCATATATTAACTCCATAATAGCCTTATATGCTCATGAATATCTCCCTCTTGTTGATTTAGTAGGCATATAAATAAGTGGTCTAGTCTCTTGCCTATTTACTACTTGGATAGCTATGAGAACTGAATTAGATATTTAGGATGCCTGAGTAAGATTATTTCCCATTTGAATTAACCTAATATACTATGACTTAGGTTCTATAATTATCTCACACCTACAATCTTACCTCATTTAGATGACTAGGTCACCTCCCTTTTACACATTTAGACTACCTATTTGGCACAGATGTGTATACATTTTTTAAGGAATACTTGTGAGTGTTTCATGATTTAAGGAGGTGAAAAATTTCTCATAATACCTCTTCTAGTGATTGGAAATCTTTGACCAACTTTTTCACCTTGGATTCTACTTAAAATCTTAAAAAATTATAGTTTCTAGAGGGTCTATACAGACCAGTACTATAGATGGGATCCTCTGAGAGTGCACTATAGGCTCTAAGTGTTTATAAAGACATTATAATTCATTTTAATGCATTTTATCTAATTTATTCTTAATCAAGTCCATATTAGGGTTTTATGGAGGTTTAAGAGTGTTATGGACTCTTAAAAATGATTCATAAAGGTTATGATCCTAATCTCTAAACCAATGCTACTGATCTCTTATAGACAAGCCCCCTCAACTCTCCCAAAGTGATTATCTCCCCATGCAACTATTCTATATAGTTATGAGTTTGCCAAGTTGCCCCTCAATTGAGAAATGTGTTTTATGAGCATTCCTAATGCATGTTTAGGCCAAAATGACCAATTTTGACCTCTATCCTACAAACCAAAGTGGCTCACACACCTAAAACAACATGATAAACATATCCATGGTGGTTTTAGGTGTTATCTAATCTCCATTTTGTCTTATATTTTAGACTTAAAGTGGTATTTATTTGAGGAAGGTGATAAATCAATAGGCTTAAATGTATGGTTTCTAAGTTTTGACCTCAAGATGGAACTATGAAGCACTTATCCACCTTCTTTCAAATGAAATTCACCCTTTAGGGACTTAAGATCATCTATATTGGCTTGAGAAAGCTATTTACCTCCTCGTGTGTGCATACAATCTTTCATTTAGGAATCTAAGTTAGTTTTCAAGTGGTTATCAGGTATGGAGGCCCCTATAGGTGGCCAATGTGTAACTATTTTATACCTTAGGGTCCCTCTCCCTCGATAAAAATATATGGGATATTTAGATCCTTCTCAAATTCTTGCATATAGCCCTATAGTGGCTATTTTAGGTATGATATGTACACTACACATCTTTCACATGTCAACTAATAGGCCATTTGAGTGCTTAAGGGACCTAGGGAGACCATTAAGACCTTTTCATACCCCAATTATCTCATTTAGATGCATTTGGATGTGTAATTTCTTCATAAGGTTTGAACCAGGGTTTGAGGAGGGTTTTGGAGGTCTACCATATTAACAATGGTTCATAGAGTATGAACCTCCAAAAAAAAAATTATTATGATGAAAATTTAGCCTAAATAATCCTTAAAATCTCTTGAATACCCCTACATCCCATGTAGACTATATGTTGATATATGAATGAAATATGGTGTGCCTCGAGCTCCTTACTAGGAAATTTATGTAGGTTACCTTATTAAGGTTTATTCATAGAGTTAGGCCCATAAATCCCAATATATCCTTCATGGATCTTGATTCCATATGGGTTCCCAACTCCCCCTAAGAATATTAGGTTTGATTCCCTCTATGATGAAAGATATGAGTGTTGAAAGTTACAAATCGACATGGTTGCTTAAGTCAATGGAGCTTGTTATGGGGTTAAGACTAAATTAGACCATTTATTTACATTATCATAATTTAAACATGTCATTTAAGGTCTAAAATATATTTATAAAATCCATATTTCCTTGATTCTACTTGGAGGTTTGGATTTGCCCCTAAAGTGAATATGAGGTCTTAAGGCTTCATGGTGGCTTTAGGCCTTATAGGCTCAAATTGGGGTAGGAAATTCAACCCACCTATAGATGAATTCATAGCCTCAATGTCATCATATAATAATCCTCAGACCATTCCCCATATTTTGCACTTATCCTTATCTTCTCAAACCATTATATCAACCCTTCTCTCTCTTAGGCTTATTTGAAGCATCACTATCTAGTATAGATGCTTGTAATAGTTAATGGTGATGACCTGAGCAATCCCTCATAGCCATTTTTAGTGATTAGATTAGGGTTAAAATAACATATTTCAAGTTTTTAATATATACTTTAAGGCTTTTCTTCCCTAACTCTATTATCAATGCTCATTTATAAAGTCATACATCAAATCCTATGTGTCATAGGTGTGAAATCCAAACCAAGTAGTCATTTTAAACTAGTGTCACCATCATATGGATACTTGATGGATATATATGTCCTTATAACCTTGATATTCCCTTTTACATGCCATTGGAATTACCATTCACTTTAGGCATGCATTCTAAACTGAATGAGTGAGCATAATTCACTATATATGCTTGAGCCATTCTTCTTAGTCATCTATTCAAACCTCTTTATTTGGCACCATTATCTCCATGATATGAAAACCATGTTAGTTTTATTTTTATTCTCCATGACATACTAGATCTCATATTCAAGGTAGGACATAAACTACCAATAGTCCTGTAGGTATTGATTCATGTGTGTTGACTATCAAGAGGTTTGTATTATAAGACCCTGAGTTAGAAGAGTGTTTCTATTGTTATACTTGAGACCCAAATGGCCTTCCTTATGTTCAAATCCATCTCCTTAATAAAAAAATATTCACAATCCATGGCCCTTCCTTACATTTGAAATTTATTTGCATATAATATTTGAGAGACTTTGAAGGGTGGATGCGAGTTATCTGTTGTAGGTGATGATTATGCTCTCTCAATAGCGATTATACCTATATTGGTCCATTTACTCATAGTACCAATGGAACTTGATAGAATTATGGGGTATTTCAACCTTGATTATATGCCTTGGGCTTGGGTATAAGGTCAAACCTATTGGTGATGGTTGTAAGGTCACATGGAGCTCCAAAATTGGGACTTAGAGCCTATTATGAGGTAAGTTGATGGTGATGAGACCATCATATGCCATAGGTTATTTAAGGGATTAAATTGGACTATTGACTCATAGCCAAGATGATATACAAAGACCTTATGCATCTCAACTCACATAATTAATAGATCAAAATTCTTGGAGGTCATCAATCAGGCATATGTAGTGAGAAATAGAAACCTAAGACTCTATGAATACCTCAACTTTTTCTAAACAACCTTAACTTTTGATAAATAAGAATGTGAAGATATTGGATGGATAGTTGATAGTTTCTTGGTCTGTGAGGGCTGTAATGAGGTCTGTTCATCCTAAAATAAGGACATTTTAATATGAATACAATACTCCCTAGATGCCTTTATGGTATCTTGATGACATTCAACAACCATCTTCATCAAACACACTATCTTTCTTTATAATAAAGCCCAAACATGCAGGCAGTCACATTTGGAGGTGATATCTTGTGATAGTTATGTCCATCTAACCATTTCACCTATAAAAAATATGCAAGAAGACATAAACAATTAGAAAGAGCCATCAACACACCTAAAACCACTTTTCATTATCAAAAATATGCACTGAATATCCTTTTTCATTAATGAGACCTTACTTGCAATTTGTAGATAGTGACAAACTAGATGTTTCTTACTTCCATAGGCTTACACATGTGAACCAGGGGTGGAGGCTGCCATGGTGGGACCTGTAATGACTGGATAAGACATAAAAAACAATTAGTTTCTTTAATTAAGATAACAATCCATTGAAACCATTCCTTTTTTGGCCCTATGTAGATGAGGAATGTAACCCAGATTCCTTAACTTCTTAATGTTTGTTCATAAACCATAGAGGACTAATATTGAAATCAGTGCCCAAGATTGGATGGCCATTAGATCCCCTTATTTTGGCCAAGATCTTGGACCCTTACCTTCTCTCTCCTATATGGACTGAGTACAAACTTGAAGTGTTATCCATGGATGCTAAAGAGTTTGGTGGAGGAAATGGACTAGTTTTTGGATATTTTGGCTCTAAAACAACTCGAATACTTCATATGATACCTATGTTAAACTCTCCATCTAACCAAATTCATAATGTATAAATTAGTACTTGTCTATGAAATCTTGTAAAACATGTCATTCTTATATTTTCTCATGTTTTTAGACCATAAATCATCATTGGTGTGTAGGAAGAAGGAAAATAGGGGTTAGATAGTATTTCAAAACACATGGTACTTTTTGGGAATTTAAAGGGGCATGTTTTCACTCATGTGGGGCCCATTTAGTGGTAAATAAAGGTCTTTGACTTATGAGGAGACACCTTTAGCATATGAAATGGTTTGACCATGGCATAATGGGATGCATGGAGGATTTTGAGGATGTAATTGATGTTTTAGTGGAATTTTGAGGTCAAATGACATCACCTTAGGGTCAAACACCCCCTTTTAAATAAATATATATGACTTCAAGTGAAGGCTTCAAATGGAGATCATTTTAATACCTATTAAAGGACCTTAGAATATTTGAAATAACTAAATTAGGTTACCATATATATTTATATCATCCTTAATACTATGATTAAGCCATGAATCATCATACTAAATAGCTCCATGATAGGGTCATCAACTGCAAACATTGGGTTATCCTCATCATGAGAAAAAATGGACTATTGAGGCTACCCTAAGGCCTGTTATAGATCATCATAAATGACTAAACACAAAGGAAACACCTGACACAAGCTCAAACAGGGTGAGAAGATAACTACCATGGTATTCTTTGACATACTTAAAATACTTGAATCTATTGCCTGGTATGATGATTAGTGATATCCTTTTTGACTATCTTACCACTTCAAGAAACATAATAAGGGTGATCAAAAGTGTTATTTTTGGGTTCTCATGCATGAGTTAACTCCTTTCTATGATTAAAGGGTAGAAAGTAGTCAACATTATTGTTGATAATTTTGACCTCATAGGTCAAATTGTCACCCCTACCACTCAAAAATATGCATACCATGCCAGTTTGTCTTGTGAGTCAATAGTTGGTCCTAAAAATTCCTTGAAAAATCCATGGTTAACAGGTCTTAATGTTGTTTATGTGATTTAAGGTCTTTTCCTTCAGTTGTCTTGTACTTGTCTAGTCATTTCTTGGCCTTTTTGATCCATTTTTAGTGGTAAGAAGATTCTAGAGTGTCTCATTGAGTGTCATAGCATGTTTCAAGGTAATTACATACCTAACAAATGAATAATCAGGTTGATCACTTTATAGACTAACTCTATGACTCATTTATATGAAAAATTTGACCTTTTTATGACATTAAGAGAAGGTTTTGATAGTATCTAATAATGATAAATATTTATTCCATATTTATTCACCTCATTAGATATGTGAGAGACTCAGAAAAACATTTTACAATATTTAGTTCAGAGTTCCCTGGTGAAAATAACTTTTTTAGTGAAACATAGGCCTTTTTGAGGCATTCATTTTGGTTTTTAGAGGATTTTTGTAAAAAAAATAGTCATATAGGATTCATTGGGTCCTTATAGGTTCATATTAGTTGTTTGGAGGAAGTTTCAAGTGAAAAATTTGCAAAAACCAACTTCGCTTCAATATTGACCTTTCTTGCATGCCTAAAAGGGCAATTTTCAAATGCTCGGTACGAGAAGAGGAGAGAGATTTAGGACCTGAAAATTTGTCCATTTTTAGGGTACTAATATTCAAATTTGTATAATTTGTTTTCAATTTAAATGTCATAACTTTATGAACAAAGGTTAAGAGTAAAAACTAGCATAAAACCCTCCAAAAACCCTGATTTGAACTAGTTTGTAAATTTTGAGTTAGATACCACACCAAACCACATATTTTATTCATTAATCCTACCCAAGGTTTTATGGGAATATTATAGGATCCTTAACATGGTTTTTTTGTACCTTCACTTGTACATATTTGGGCAAAAATAGTACTTTTTGATATTTTTGAGCTAAAACAAGGGTTATTTGAGCACATGAAAAGATTTCAATCAATTTGGAGGAAATATTAGGAATTTTTTTACCTTTTTAAACTCAAAAAAATATAATAATCCATCCAAATATTCCAAAACCATTTAACTCTTTTGGGCCAGTTAGAAAATGCTTTAAAAGGATAAGCCTTCTAAAAGCCATTTCATGGTTTTGGTACTTCCAAGTGGTTCTAGACCAAAAAAAATGACATGAATAATTATGGTGGAATGATAAAAGAGAATCAAAAACTTTTTTAAGTTTTAAAACCTATATGATCTTCCAACATCAAAATTTCTCTTCTAGGCCTAAATGGGCTAATTAGGCCTAATTTGGCAAGCTAAATGAGCTAGAAAGCATATCAAAATATGGAGTTTGGCCATGAAATTTTGTATGTATCTATGGGGGGGTGAAATATACCTTTAAAAATTCTTTTTTCTCATAATAAACTCTATTTTATCCCATATAAGGAGCTTTGATTGGAACATGCTATAAGGAATACATGGAAAAGGCATTGTTTGAATGCCAAATCAAGATTTTTAGAGTATTTGGTGATTTAAATCATATTTAACCAGGTATGGTGTGTACTAAATAATCCATACATGGTGTAAAAGTTTAGGTTTGATGCAAGTTTGGAAAAAAATCCTGCTTTTCCCTATACGCCATAGTGCAAAATGAGCCTTTTAAGGGTTTTCAGGGCTAAATAGGAGCATATAGCCTATTAAAAAGACTTATAAAGTTAAATAAGGATATTTCATGACACATTAAAGTTATTAATAAGTAAAGGAATATTTATAATGAAATAATGATTTGAAAAAGGTCTCCAACAAGTGCAAATAGGACTCTTCCTCTTCCAAAGCCTCATGTGCAAGACAAAGTTAATTTGTTGAAGGAGTCTTATAACCAAATCATTCCAAGTGTTAAAGCATAATTAATGAGAATATACAATGTTAAAAATCAAATAATTTAAATTAATTTAAAACCTACATCCATGGAAGATACTTTTTCATCAAGGGAGATAAAAAGGCTAAAATCTAAGGTTTGGTGCAAGAATCTAGGCACTCTCCAAGTGCTCTAGCTTGACCAAGCATTATGAAAAAGTTTGTAAGTAAAAAAAACATATAATAATATATTATCCATGCCACCCTATGTATAATTAATATTTTTAAGGTTGAAAAATTCTATGTTAGGTTTGAAGAAGGATAAAGAAAAGGTCTTGTGTCCTAGTTTTGAGGATTCTTGTCTCTTTCTCTCTCTTATTCTCTATATATAAGCTATTTTTTGGAATTAAAAGGGATAATTAACATTATTTTTTGAAATTAAATTCTCATAAAACATTTTTAATTTCCTATTTTGATGAATAATATAGAATTCATACCTCCTCAAAAGCTTATTTTATTGTATTTTCATGGTTTGTTGGGAGATGATAGTGATATTTCATGCTTCCTCTCATATTATAATTTAATTAATACATATTTTAAGGTGTTAATATCATAATTTTAGGTTTTATAGTTTGCTTTAATCATATTTTTTGTAAGACAAGTGCAAGTTTTCTTTAGTGTCTTTGAGAGACCTATTGAACAAATGCCTTAGATCATGCATCAAGTCTAAGCCTCTATGTGAAATATTCATGTTTGGAGGATATAATTTGAGAAGTGTTGATCCAAAAATCAAAAGATTTGGTTGAAATATAATTCAAGAAACAAGAACAAAACAATTAAAATAATGCTATCTCTGAGAAGAGATGTATGATTTCCTTTTCAGGTTACATATTAATTTATACATGTTTTTAAGGTGTGGGGAGTATGTGGAAGGTCACCAATCTTGAGGGAGATGAATTGGTTTGACTTCCACGATTTACAACAATACAGAATTTGAGGAATTACTATTTTTAGAAACTTACTATTTTTAGACTGCACTACTAAAATTGAAATTTTGGACACTTCCATTGGGTTTTAGGGGGTAAAAATTCATTTATCAGATCTCAATTCAATCTCACGATGTTATCCTCATTATTATATTTCCAACGGTTCCAACGGTGAGTCAATTGGAGCTACGGTGCAAAAGTTATGGCTCCCAGAAGTTTCACCATCAATTGAGGTGGACCCATCACCCGAATTGTCATCTGAATTGTTTCCCGGATCAAGTATAATCATGTTTATGTCATTATTCATCATTTTATTGCATAAAACATAAGTTGAGGTCAAATTTTGGTGTATCACCTCAATTAGATAGGTTTTTCTTTATGTTTTCCTTCTTCGCCTTTCCCTTGCAAGCTAGTAGTGTAGAGTAGGGATACTAACCGATACATTAAGGGAAGATATCCCTTAGAATTTATAGATTAAATCCACATATTATTAAACCCACATCCTAATATTTTTTCCATGTTAATTCATACTTTTAAGGCTTAAAACTACCTTCACAAGGGTGCCAGTCTAGAAGACAACAATTATTGGTGACTTTGAAGGCTTGACCTACCTATTGGTCAATAGGACCCTAAATATCTTTGCCTGTCACTCATGCCTAGGTGAAGACTCCTTGAATTCACTATCACTTCTTTAATAATACATTTCAAACCTCAAGGAATAAAACAAACTCAACAAGACACACAAAAAGATACAAGAAACATGATAAGGACACACATTAGAAAGTAACAAGAACAAATAAACAACTAGCAAAGTATTTGTTGCAATAATTGGAGGAAGGAAACTAACTAATATGTATAATATAGTTGTGTGATTCAAGTAACAATACTTGATTAACATCCTATTGATAGGTATAAAGAGTTCCTTGTGATCAAGGAATCTAAGGAGGGTGGTTAGATTATATGTTAGCTTCATAATGAAATCAACTCAAATTGAAAGCAATAACATACTAACATGCATAAAACTACCTTTCCTAATCAAAGTGAGGAGAAAGGTGAAGAAAATAAAATGACAAAGCACAACTAAAATTCAAAAAAACATAACTTTCTTACCTTCCTTAAATGCCCCAAGAAATTTCTTCGTTTGGTTTGCTCAGATTGTGCTCAAGAAGTCTTCATCAATGGAACTTGGCTATCTCCATATCCTCTTGGCATCATTCTCATGGTTCTTTGGCTTGGATTGGCTTAGAATTTTGGGATTATAATACTATGTATTTTCTTCATGCCCTAAATATTGCATTATAACTCTACTATGTTCCAAGCTCTCTAAATGAAGAGCTCTAGGATTGATTTTATAGGCTTTGAAATCAACTTGGAATGGGTTAAATCCTGACCTAGGTTTGCTTAGTTAACCCCAATAGGGTTAAAAGGTGTCAAATGGTCATGATTAGAATGGAATAAGCATACTTTAGATCTTTTTAATTTTGGACAAATAATAAAATCTAATGATTAATTCCTAGGATATTCATTGATTTTTGAATTTCCTTTTTTGATAATTCATTTAATTGTTCATGGATGAATTCAATTAGGATTTGCATGTTAATTAATCCCTTTTATGATTTTGAATTCCAAGTTTTGTTTTAATTTGTTTTGAGAATTTTCTCTTTTTAATTGATTTTTAGGCCAAATTGATTTAATTACATGTGATGAAGCCAAATTTAAGACATTTAGAAATTACTAGGCTAGATGTTCAATGGTTGGTAATAATTGTTCTAAAGTCAATTATGCAGCCATTGATGGCTAATTCTAGATGTCTAAATTCCTCACCACTCAATTTGGATAATTGGAAGGCATTATTTTTCTTATAGTTTAAGTTGATGGTTAGTCCAGTTACTTATCAAGAAATTATTTGGCTGTCCAAATCAATTCTAGACTTGTTACAACTAGGTGCAAACCTAGACTAATCCTTTAGTGCTTGACATTTATCACTCGAATATGCCGATATCAATTCACATAAGGTGCAAGCCTTATGTGCTCACCCAAAGTGTAGTAGATAAAGAATCAAGGACTATATTAGCCTAGCCATGTCATGGCACAACTCATTCTTTAAGGGACTTGGTCATTGCAACAATAGTATTGTCAAGGTTATTAGTGAAAGACATTATACATGGAGTCTGATGGTGTGTAGGCATAAAGCCTATATGGGGTTAGTTATATAATTTCATGGGCATAAGCCTATCGTTCCCTTAGCTTAGCTCATTTAGGTGCTTGGAGGGTTTAATGAAATACTTTTAGATTGAAGGGTCATTCTTAGGCTTGTGCTCTTGGCACCAATATCATCTCTTGGTGTGGGATCTTTCCTACAATTAAATTATTTCTATAGAATATGTTGATGTCATCATTTACATAGGATTCCATTAATGGATTTAACTAGAAGCTTTCTATAACTTTCTATTTATATATTAAATCTAAGAATTACAACTATTACAAACATTACACAATCAATCCACATTCAAAGAACATAACTATAACCATATAAACCAGATCAATACTCAATTAAGGATAATGTCATTCTTCATTAAACATTGTTTAGATAAACAAATTACATAGTAAGTAAAATAGATCAAATGTTCATTTAAAGCTACTAAAGGCCCAGAGGCTCACAAGTGAGCTTGGGCACTACAAAATAGAACCTCAAAGGCATCCATGCTAGTCCTAAGTTTTAATGGTGGTTACTTTGCCATGTCTGGAACCAATTTTGTAGAGCTTTTCTATCTCAAATTCAGGTCCCTTTGCATACTATTTCAATCTTAGATTTATATAACTTAGAAGTGTCTTCATACCATGGTGGAGGGTGAACACTAGGTGTTGATCTGGAGCCTTGGTTGATCATTCCATCAGCTCTATCACCTTGTGCCCTTTGCACTCTAGTTGCCACATACAACCACTTATTAAGATTCCCTACAAAACTTGGCCACCAAGTAACTACTTTCCAACTGGCATAAAAGGTACCAAAATAACAATAATTCTAAATAATTTCCTCACATCAAGATATCTATTGAGTTGGTATAGATCCATACTTAACCAAAAGGGGTCTAACATTACCCCATACAAAATTTCTAGTTCACCCTCAGACTAATCTTTTAATGATCTTAGCATGCATAAATCCATCATGCTCTCCTTTAGTTTAGTGTTGAAGTCCTCAAATCCCTGAATTGTGAGCTTTAGTTCTTCAATGGCATTTTCTATCTCTTTTGAGGTGGTACTGAACACGAGCACATTCATCTTTTCCAATTCCTTCTAGAAGGCCTCAAGGTTTGCCTTATCTTTTAAAACTCCTTTATCTAGGATTTATCATTATTTATAGGCCTTAGTTTACAAGGAATAAAAGAGTTCTTATAGGATTTATTCTTGGTCTTTTATTCTAGTGCTCAAGATATTGACCTTTCCCATTATTTGGTTGCACTCTGATCTACTCACAGTGTATACCTACACCACCAATTCCTCCTTTTTACCCCTTTACCTTTTTGATGTGCATGTCTATGGTTGATGCCTAGTTGGATGAGCCACAAAATATGGCATCGGTAGCATCTATGCTTTATTGAAGTTTCACAAAGAGGTATTCCACCTCTTTGATTTTATAGCTAGCTCTTACTTTATTACAATACATGGGTCTTCCTCTTCTAGCACCAGATCTGCCTTCAACCTTGGGAGCATTCGCTCCATTAGAACACATGCCTTATCAAAATTTGAAATATTTTAAGCATTAACATCATCTAATAGGGATAGCTCAGCATCTTTTATGCACTCGACCAATTATTTCAATTTGCATTGTTGGCCAATTTTGGCCTACATATGGAAATTTGCCTAGATGGATCAGTTTCTAGTGGTATTGGTATGGAGTGATAAACTAAGCATATTTTTTAAATGAAATGAGTGGAACTAAATTAAGATAATAATAAATCATATTGCTTATAAATATTTTTGAAACACATTAAGCAAACTTAAAGTGTAATTTGTTGATCTTTGGGCAGTAGGCTTGGAAATAGGTCTAAGATTGTAAAGTGTAAATATTGGTAGGTTATCATCATGATCATGCACTTAATGGACATAAAAAAGGTTTCATATGTCTCAAAAACTCATTTTTATCCTTGAAGTTTTAAGACCAATCCTATAAGAACCAGACCATCACGAGCACATCATGCAAAAATGAATAGATCAACTTGATCATATTTTAAATAAATGCACTTAGGGAATCAGTCAAGGCTAAAAGACAATTTACACATTATTATTTTAGTTCCAAGATCATCCTCTAAAAATTTCATTTCTTGATGTATTTTTTATCTTAAGATATAAAGCTTAAAGTTAGACTTGCAGATTGAAACGTGCATGGGGACGTCAAGTTTAAGCTTTGTGAACTTGTCGTTTGAATTCAAATGTTTCAAAATCAATGGTTAGAATTTGATCAGATCAAATATAATGGTAAGTATAAATATGACATATGCCAATGGGTCTTAAATATCCAATGACATGCATTTGATCATATATTCTAGATCAATTATGAGCATCAAGTCAAAAGGTCAAAGGATCTCTAGGGTAAATATGTGGTTGAAAAGTGGCAAGATTGTGGGAGCTCAAATCAAATATAATGATGAAAGAAAATTTGATATATGTCAGTGGGCCCAAGTAGATCAATGGTGCATAATCAATCTTACAAGTAGATCTAACAAAGAGTGATGGGTTAAAAGGTCAGCGAATCTCAAAGACAAATGCATGGGTGACAAATATCTCAACCGTGTTAAACTGGCAGAAGATCTACAACTTGTATTCATTCGTAAAGAGGAAGATTGATGGTGCATGATAGTCAAGATCGATGGTTATTATTAAAATTCTAAGATAGTGGGTCAAAGCAGATCTATAGTGCTTTTTCAATCACAAGGAAGTAGATCGACAACCAATATTTAAGGTTGAAAGATAAGAGATTTCAAGTGGAGAATAATTGTGACCTAGGTCAAAATAGAATTAAGTCATGTAAGGATCACCATTAAAGCTTAGTTGAATACCATTAAAAGGACATAGTGATATAGTTAGGATGATCAATGATGGAGTTATAACACCATTGAATCTCAATAGGAACCTTTGTTTCAAATATTTGTAACATGCAAGGTTCATCTTCTAGGGTCATGGTATTATTTTATAATTATGTTTGCTATTCTTTAAATAATACCTATGTATATGGTGATTTATTAGTTTCCATAAATGCTCAGAGGTAGTATAGGTCTATTTAACCTAATGGAGATCAAGAAGGAGGCTATGCAGTCTATAGGTCTTCATCGATATAAAATCTATAGGAAAACCAATAAAGGAGATTAGTTTTCCATCTATAGAAAATACCTATGCTTAGATATTGAAGTAAGGGTAGATATATGGTTATGGACAAGTGTTTCATATTTAGACAAAACTATAGCTCCAAAAAACAACTACTAAGATAAAACTTGGGCATGGCTCTATCAAGTACATGGATATAAGGACCTTGTCCTCATATAAAGCAAGCGGAAATGGCATATAGTCCCAGATGGAGATCTAGTTTTTGGAGAAAGTAGATATATCATTTAATAGATTTTGAGGGTGCTTAATGGTTTTCCTTCATAAATAGGATCATGACTCATCGCTTTTGGAAACTATTGTCTTCTAGTGCATTT
Organism: Torreya grandis; assembly: GCA_037957365.1. NCBI lineage: Eukaryota > Viridiplantae > Streptophyta > Pinopsida > Cupressales > Taxaceae > Torreya > Torreya grandis. The sequence goes on along the minus strand of JARHVA010000486.1, from coordinate 2,227,007 downwards.
TTATCAGCCAATGAGAAGATTCAAGGGCTATTAGGACAAATAAAAAGTTAACTTGTCAATAGAGAACTGGTGCTGATTTGATCAAAAAGGTGGCATCTCAATTAATTATTTTTATACCCATGCTCCCTCTTCTCTCTCTTTTTCTCATATATTATCCATTCTTTTCCATTTTATGTAATCTCTCAAGGGATTTTAGAAGAAGACTCTCACTTTTGATAAGATTTCTCTCTCAATTACAGAAGAGCAAAGACTCTCATTTAATAAGGCTAGACCCTATCAAAATTGTATGAAAGACCTCTTGAAGATAATAAGGAATTTGTTTACCTATCTCTTGATTTTGAACTATGTTTAGTAAGCTTGTGCATGATGACATTGTGAAGGAGAATCTTCCATGCCCATTGATTTTTCTTGACTATTTTAGGGTGTTTTCTAGTTAATTATAGGTCTGCATTTATGTTCTTTCTACCGTTAATATAAGCTTGGTGTGAGTTTTATAATTCCTCTTGGATTTATTCATTGCTTCTTGAACCTAGTGTATGAATACTTATGCAATCATCTATATTTTAAGATTGTGTGAGCTAGTACTATTTTATGCTCCTTCAGTGTATATTTCATGCTTGTGTGAGTTCTCATTTAACTTAGTGCATCACCTTGTTAGATTTATTAGGAGCCTTATTTCCCCTTTCTAACCCTTTTCCCCATGCAAACATTAGTATAGGTGATACATCAAGAGGAATCCAACCTTCTCCAAAGGTTCAACCCCACCATAGGTGACCCACATCATGGGGTTGTTCCCACAGTGTAGCTTAATTAGAGAGAGATTGAATAACCCTCTCCACAGGTGTAAATTGATGCTATAATATTTTATGGCATGCCTAATGGGACCCAAATTTGAAGAAAATATTAATCAAATTTGATTCTATTTTGATCTATTTTCAATATTTATAGCTTCACACAATAGTATCTGATGACTCCAATAGAATAATAAACACTTTGGTGCAAATCAATAGCTATCTTTCATGCCAAAGGTGACTAGAAGCTCAGCTTCTAGAGGTATTCCTTTTGAATTTGTTGAACTACCTTTAAATTTAGAAAAGAGGTTAAGATTTTCTAATACACACCTATATAAAGGCAGCTTTATTCCTAAATCACTTTGAAAGTTTACCCCTGCAAGGAGATCCTTGTTAAACCATTTCCTAGCTATGACAGTCTCTAGATATTTTATGGCTTTTAATGGCTAAAGTCCTCTATCCCTCCCTCAGTATGATCTTATTCCAATATTAGCTCTTAAAAGTGTCCCTTATTTTACTAGAGACCAAGCTACAACCATTTTTGAACACCTCATGGATATAGCCAACTTCTACAACATTCATGATATCAATGAGGACAATGTGGCAATCAGGTTATTAGCCATCTCTTTCAAAGGTAAAGCCTTAGACTGGTATAAAAACCTTGATGCTAATTCAATTTCCACATGGGATTAATTAGGAGAGGCTTTGTGTAAAATATTTGAGGATAAAAGTGACTATTTGTCACTTGTAGAGCAGTTAACCACAATAAAAAAGTCCCCTCATGAAGTTATGCAAGACTTCAACACAAGGTTTCAAAAAAATTGGTTCAAAATCCTATTCTCTATTAGGCCTACCCCTAACTTTGCCTCCCTATACTATTTTAAGGCCCTAAATAGTGTCATTGTAGTAATGATCTAGTCCATAGGAGGAAACACATTGCCAAATGCATATAAAGTGGTAATTAGAGCAAAAAATTATCTAGTCCAAGCTGGCAAGCTAACACCTAGACCACCAATGCCTTTTTTCCCTGAGATAAAACCACCCCATGTTTATATTATTGCCCTTAACATCATTCATCTTGTGCCCAAAATTGTTTCTATACCCTCACCAAAGCAAGAAAAGGCTTCCACTAGTTAATCTAGTGATTCCCAAGAACATAAAAACTTTCAAGAGCTTCAGAGCATGTTTTACTCCTTGGGAAATGAGCTAGTGAATGTTAAGAGGTAGAAAACTTTCAATAGGCCTTATGAAGCCTCATATCAACCTTATCAGTAATCTTATCAAGAAAATAAGCCACCCTATAAAGGAAATTTCCAAGGACAAGGGTAGCTTAACTACAATAGATAGAGTAACTACAATCCAAATGTTGTAAGCACTTCCAACATTTTGGTCCCTATTCAAAATAACATTTGTCAAGAAGATGAGGTTACCATGCCTTGGAATTAATCTTTTTGGAAATCCATTATCCAAAACACTGACTTCAATCAAGCTTTTAATGATCAATAGAAGAGGGATACCAATTATGGGTATAATCAAGCTCTTATGGCTCAAAACATAGAGGTGCCCATGATGATGAAACAAGAATATCTTCAACAAGGTCAAATCCCTGATCAAGGACTAAGCCAATTGGGTAATACAATGGTGAAATATGATCAAGAAGAGTGTTATGCACTCAATCAACAAGCTAATTCTAGTCAATCATACATCCTAGTGGCAGCTAATACAAGATTCAAAATAAGGAACATGGATGATAATCAAAAAGTAGTCAAAGAGCATCCTACCATTACTCCAATATCAAAACCATATGGAATTGATGCTACTCTAAAGGTTCTAATTTCTCTAAGGAATCAAAATTAGGGGAATGCCTTTATTTCCCAAAGCTCATAAATTAAAGTACAGTTGTGGCTGCCAAAGCACAACCAAAGGTTGGTGGTTTACCCATCAACATTGTGGAATGAATGAAAAGATCCAATGTGAGTGTGCCAATGTGGGATATGCTCTCCATGTTTGGTCAGGTGGATATCCTCCAAGAAGGGTTGTCAAGAATAAATGTTTCTAAGAAACCACCAATCAAGGAGAATGTGGTTCTCACCAATGCAACCAAAGTATCAAATGAAGGACAATCAGGTAAGGTGGTCAAACCTCCTCCCTTCTACATTTTAATAATAATTGGTGACTCTTTAGTGAAAAATTTATTGGTATGTAATTGGGATATCACCTTAGTAATGCCAAATTCCATAGCTGATCAGCTAGGAATAAAATATGAACCCCAATCTAAATAAGTGTTGTATCTTGATGGTTCTTCCACCAAGCCATATGGTATCATCAAAGACCTCAACTTGACCCATAATGCTTGTCCTAGTGCCTCAGTCATTCAATATGTATTTATCCTTAATGTACCTCCTCATTTTTCCATATGCCTATCTAGGTAATTCACTACAAATATTAGAGGTTATCTTGCAGTAGATTGGTCTCATACATGTCATTCAAAATAAGATATGGAACCAAAGTATCTATTAAGGTTGAGTCCATTGCATAATTCCACATAGATAATTATGGGATAGATAGCATAAAACTTAATTTTACTATTATTAATTAGGATGAACATATGGTTGGTCAATAATTAAAAACTCACTCTAAAGAGACCCTAGACAAGTTCTTGGATGAACTATGGGATGACAATCATTTGGTTGATCCCTTGGAAAAGGTTGAAGAGAGGGACATGAGTGTCTACTTCTTACATGAAGAGAATCAATCCATGCCATCCCTCATTATACCTCAATAAGATCCTAGTGGCTTATGGAAATTGTTCTTTGATGGTTCAAGGAGCAAACATAGAGTGGGTATAAGTGCAATGCTAGTTTTTGTGTAATTCAACTTGGGTTTACAATCTAGTTCTTGTGTAGAAAAAAATGGAGAAATATGACTGTGTAGATTATTAAAATCTAAATAAGACATCCCTAAAGTACCATTAACCCTTCCCTCCATGGAGTAGATCCTCCACATGGTAGTGGTTGAAGAGATGTTTTCCCTATTGGATAAATTCTTTGGGTACAACTAGGTATGGGTGAATGAAGACCAAAATAAGACCACCTTCACCATGAAGTGGGGAACCTTCAAATATGTGAAAGATGTCTTTAAACCTTTCTAATGTCAATGCAACATTATAACAAGTGATGGATGTAGCCTTCAATGGGATAATTAATGAGATCATCCTCATCTGCCTAGATGACCTCACTATGTTTTCTAAGGAGGGTCACTTTGACCATCTAGATAAGGTTTTCGAAAGATTCCAAGAATTTGGGGTGTCTCTAAACCCCAATAAATGTGTATTTAAGGTCCCTTAGGGTAAACTACGTAGACACATGGTATCCCAGGATGGGATCACTATTGATCTAGAGAGGATAAAGTCCATCATAGACTTGGTTTTGCTAGTGAACAAGAAAGGGGTTCAATCTTTCCTTGAAAATATTAATTTTGTCAGTAGGTTTATATCTAATTTTTAAGGATTGGTTAGACTAATCACCTTAATGCTAAAAAAACACTAGGTCTTCAAATAGACACATGAAAGAAGAGAAACATTTGAAGAAATCAAAGGCACAATATCTATCGCACTCGTACTTGTTAACCCCAACTTTTCTAAAGATTTCATTATTTACGTAAATGGGAGTGAGCACAATCTCATAGCTATGTTAACTCAAGTAAAATAAGAGGTAAGGAATGAATACCCAATCACATTCTATTCAAAAACATTGTGTGGGTATAAATTCAAATACAATTCATGGAGAGACAAGCCTTCACCATCATCAAGGGCCTTAAGAAGTTCAAGCACCTTATGGCAGGCAACAAAATAATGGTGTATGTGGATGTGAACTAGATCAAGTTTTCCATTGGATCGATAAGTACTTTTATAAAATGGAACTCGGTGTTGCTTTCTTACTAAAAAATCATGACATTTGTCTATACCCTTTTTAAGAGGTGGTATTCCTCTTACCATTATAAATGTCATCATTAATTCAAGATATATTTACAAATTATATGTATATGTGTATATGTGCATATATATATATATATACATACGTATGCATGTATATGTATATATGTATATATATGTATGTATGTATATATATATATATATATATATATATATATGTATATGTATGATTGTATATATGTATATGTATGTATGTATATATATATATATATATATATATGTATATGTATGTATGTATATATGTATATATATATATATATATGTATGTATATGTATGTATGTATATGTATATATATATGTATATGTATGTATGTATGTATATATACATACATATATATATATATATGTATATATATACATATATACATATATATATATATATACATATATATATATATACATACATACACACACACATATATATATATACATATATACATATACATATATACATATATACATATATATACATATATATACATATATACATATATATATACATATATATATTTCCAACTTATTATAAAAACCCAGAAGCATTTGATACTTTTTTAAATTTAATTTCTCCATCTTCATGTTATACCATCACCTAAACCTACTCCTTTATGCTTATTGCCTACATAGGCATACATAGGGTTGTAGGTGTGTGTTAGAGCCTTAAGAGGTCTAGGTAAGCTTGTTTAGCATTTTAAATAGTTCATGAAAATAAAAATTATGCTAAGTTATTGTTCATAGGTAGTTTCAACATTTTAATTTCACTTGTATCCTCTTTTCAAGCACTTTAAGATCCAAAACTAAGTTTCCTCCCTCTTGATTGAGACACTCTACCAAAGTGACTATTGTAGGTGTCTATTGCCTATTTAAAACTTGGTATAGATGTTTAGAGACTTATTTTTAATCCCATGATGTCACAAGGCTTTTTATTATGTTTTTACTCCACTTTAATGTCCTCAAACAACACCAAAGCATCATATTTAGGTCATTATTTCCCTGCATATTTTTTATTTTTTACCTGTTACCTTAAACTGTTTGATTTCACATAAATATATATTTGTGAAATATATATTTGGAAAAGGGTATGAAATCTACCAAATATGTGATAAATAACACAAATTAATAATATAAGTTACTAATAAGTAAGTCATGCTTAGGTCTTTATTTTTTAATTTTTTTAGTAATATTTAATTTTTTATGTATATTTTATGTGTGTAATATTTAAAAATGAGATTTTCATGTTTAATAACAACTTAAGTTCATGATGTGCATAAGGTTCATAATGGGTTTCCATTCAATTGTATCCAAACAATAAGCACATGTACCAACTATTTCTATAACCACAAATGAACCCAACTTATTTGGTTTAAACAAGCCTTTGTTTTCTCTTATCTACATTGGTATTATTTTGATTTTATTTTAATACCAAATCACCAACTTCAAATTCACAATTTTTAACCTTATTTTCATATGCTATCTTTATATGATCCTAATAAACTTTGAGATGCTCGATTACCTTTATGCAATTTCATCCAAAATTTATAACTTGTGTAACCATTTTTATCAATATTCATTATCCTTGATAATGAATTTTAAAAAAATATGTTAAGATGGTATCTATATCTATTAAGACAATATAGATTTTGATTCATTTAATCCTTAAGATAAGTGGTTAAATGCATGAATTTCCCCATAAATCTAATCCTATATATAACCTTATGAGTTTAGTGATGCTAATCCTGATAATAATAAAAAGGTCACGTAGCGTCACTAACTTTGACACTAATAACATTACACGAAAAAACAAAGAAAAGAGGTTGCATTAATTTGTATAAAAAAACATTTTAATTAAAAAAGGCATCAAGTTCGATGTTATTAGTGATTTGAAAACCTCAAAATCTACTAGTTTATATACCATCTAAATATGAAGTCTTCCTCTATCTTGATATATTGATATGGCACTAGGTATTTAATTGGTGGGACTAAAAACTAAAACATTTTAGGGTCTAAAGTCTGTATCAGAGTTAAAGTTGAAGACCAATTTATAGCCAAAGATTCTAACTCGAAACAAGATAAATCCATCCTAAAATAAGGTTGGATTTAGGATGACTTTCAATATAGTTTACCATCAGTTTTATATATATAACCATTATACTATATATATATATATATATATATTATTGAGTATATCATAGAAGGAGATATTATAGAGAAAAGGTCCAATTATATCACCAAGATCCTAGAATATGATATAGAAGTTAGGCCAACAAAAGTAATCAGAGGGAGAGGAATCTATGAGTATCTAGCTTGATGAGTAGACATCTTGAAAGAAGATCAAAACACATCATAAGTATCGCTAGTAAACTAATTCAAAGCCGATGGGTCTTGGGTAAGTGACAGGGTCCACTTTATGTAAACCAATTAGTATCTTGATGGGCTCCCCATACATAAAAGGAATTTTATAGGTTGTAGGGGTCTAGCTACATGATAGTCCAAGGGGTCCTATTCAAGAGGAATTTTTATGGAGATCTCCTCTTATGCATTGATAAACCCCAAGTAGAAAAAATTCTCAAAGATATGCATTTTTCTCCCCCATGTGGCCACTTCTCAACTAAAACCACCATGACATAAATTATGTGCACAAGGTATTACTGGCTGACCATGTTTGTGGACTACCATAAAGTATTCAAGAAGTACCAAAAATGTTAATTCTTTATAGGAAAGAGGAAAAATTATACCATACTTCTAAACCCAATTGTGATCGATGAACCCTTTGTATAGTGGGGCCTAAACTTCATCAAGATGGTCAATCTGATCTCCAATAGTGGTCATAAATAGATACTAATAACCATTGACTACTTCACTAGGTATATCAAAGTAGTTCCATTGAGGGAAGTGATTGAGAACATGATCCCCAACTTTGTAGAAGATCTTGTGGTAAGGATCGACCCACCCAAAACAATAATTTTTGACAATGCAAAAGCCTTCTTTGGGTCTAAAATTGCTGAATTTACACTCTAAAATGGTATATTCTTGAAAGCTTCATCCAATTACTACCCTCAAGGGAATGGGTTGGTGGAGTCTACTAACAAAAATCTGATCAGGCTGAGTAAAAGGATGTGTGATGATAAATAGAGGGAGTGGCACTTACATGTAAATATGACCTTATGGTGGATCACATCACCCCTAAACAAATTCTAAAAAGCTCCCTGTATGAACTTGTATATAGGAAGGAAGTAATTATGCTAGTATCATTAGAAATCCCTACATGATAGATATTGAAGGCTATTAAAAATGAATAAAATAGAGCAATGGAGGTTTAACTTACTAAATTGATTAGACTCTAGGAGGCAAGAGAATAATCAAGTTATGCAAAGCTCATCTGATAACAAGTAGTTAAGTAATGGTTAGATATAAAGTCATCAAACCTAGGATTTAAATTGAGAGATTTAGTTCTCAATTATAATTAGCAAGTTGTAAAGCTAGGACAACATGCAAAGTTTGATTCTCTTTGGAGATGACCTTTTTTCATCATCAGTGATAGGTGGGTAAATGCTTTTGAATTTTAATATTAAGAGTGTAATGTGTTGGAGATCCCCATCAATGGGATAGACTTGAAGCATTTCAACTAACTGGCTCATCTCCCCCTTGTACATAATTAGTTGGTCTCCCTTTTTTATTGTGTGCTTCCTTTTCCTCATTTTTTCCCCCTTGCTTTATTTTATTTCCCTTTGTTGTTTCCTTTTTCAAATAAGTGTTTCTGCCATAAGTGGCTAATTGAATTGCCACACATCCTCTCCCTAGTCCTCTCAATATTCAAAAACATTCTCTAAAAGATGGTTATCTACCCACCTCACCTGCCATTAATATTAGATGCTCTATTATGCATGATTTATCATAATGATCACTACAAAATCTCTTACAAATGGCCCTTCAAGCATGTTTGTTACTCTTATCATTTATGGGGATGTTCATTTTTTGAAATTCCAATGATGAACCCACCTAGTGGCATCAATGCATAAATACCCCCTCTCTCATTTGATCTAAACACTTGTCACTTTAAATATTATTAAAGAGCATCAAGAAATTGAAAGGAGCAGAGAGAGAGAGTCTACAGATTGAACAAAGTAAGAAAAGAATCATCAATCTAGTATTTCTAGTAGGAATAAAGAGTGAATTTGGAATAGATTTTTTAGCTATGGAAGTTTCTACATCTTCATCCAAGAGAAATAAACATCCTTCAAAATAGAGAACCTATGGTTTGATTAATGGGGGAGACCCTCCCCCCAAATACACTACAAGCAAAGCCAATGATTCAGCCCCTACTCAAGTGAAAGAAAAGGTGCCAAACACCAAGAAGGTGACCAAGGGAACTTGTAAGGACTAGACATTGGTGACCAACTTCATAGATGAAATATTCAATTTGAAGTTAGCCCAAAATCCCAATAATTTTAGAGAGGGTGCCCATGCCTAAATACTCAATAGGGTTAGTAGGAAAGAGTATAACTCTTTCAATTTTAGAATATGAGAGTGCCCACTGGCATAATACCTAGTGCCTTATGTGTATCTATACCCAAAAATCATTTCTCTCTACACAAAAATATATGATGTCAGCACTGGAATGATTGTTAGCAATAACCATCTAAGGGTGAAAATCAATGAAAATAACGTAGAGAGATTCTTCAGCTCCAATACAATTCTAAGGACACTATATGTATCATTGAGAGCCTTTAGAGCATTTAGGATTCCCAAGTTAAGAAAAAGGCTTTCTTTCTTAGATATCTCCTCAGAATCAAGGTCATGGAGATGCATCCTCTACCCATGCCCCAATCAACTTTCCCCATGTATAATTTAAATGAAATCTTGTCCATGCTAACCTTCATCCTAGGTATGGATGCTAACAACAATGTCAATGACTTTCAATTGGGTGCACTCTACCTCATGACCATCATGGAGAAGGGATAGCAGTTTAAGATAAAAAAATTTGAATTTATCACTTCCACCATAAGGGATGAACTAGAGAATTTATTGGTTATGGGTACCTTCTGGTACTCATCCTTATTCATGCAACTCATTTTATACTAGCACTCCTAATTCTTCTCCTTGCTCCTATCACTTAGAACTTTTGAGATAGAATTCTTCCCAAATGTAGTGGCCCCAATCACTATATGGACACACATCCTATTGATCATTGGAGACTAATACCAATTTTTGGGGCTATTTATGGTTCTAATTCTCATAGACCTTGGTTAATAGGCTATCACCTCTAGGATGATGGATTGGTAATAATCTTGGCTTGTAGGTAGCAAAGTCCCAGCCAACTAGTTTTGGGGGACCCCACTTTTTATTTATTCAAGTACACAAGTTCCAAAGAGAGCCCTTTCAACTCCCCTAATGTTAACTAATAGAACCTTATCCCTAGAGTTAGCTCACCAACTTGACATGGTGGATTCTATCTATAGGGTGGGCAAGAAGAAGAAAGGTGTATATGATGTCCCTTTTATAAGGGATGACATCATAGTGTTGAAAAGGCACTAGGGGTGCCTATTCAAAACCAAGCTTGTAGAGCTCAGCCTAGACTTAATAAATAATAGATGGGATTATGATCCGTCAAGATACATAGCTAATTTGGAAACCACCAATGCTTCTAGGCATCAAGCATAGCCTTATCTAGAGCAGAAGAAGTCACCCATGGAGGACATTCCATAGAATTATGTGGACCTAGTTTATATATCACTATATTCCATTAAACCATGGGAGTCTTTCTATGTAAAGATCCAAGCATATGACCCAACCAAGAATTTATCAAAGGGGAGGAAGAAATAGCTTAGCCAGTTGAGCTAGACTGAAGAAAATATGGTTGCCTTCATGAAATATAGGTACAAAATTAACATTCCTTACATTGGTTTTAATGATTAATATCAAGATGAGACATTTGAAAAGATCTGGGATGAACTCCACCCAAAAGAAGGTAACTTAGAATAGAAATCCACTCCTAAAATTTAAATAGGAGATGATGAAGAAGAAGAATAAGACACTCCCAGGGAAGAGGTAAAATATGCACCTCCATAAAAAGAAGTGATATTAGAGGTCACAGTGACCCAGAGGCCTTCAACATAGCCACCACCCTATTCCTATATCTTCAACCCTACAAAAATAGTAAGATCCCTGTAGGCACCTCGCGATTGGGTCAACCTAGCTCAATCAGATAGAGGCACCCATTTCTAACCCTCCATCAACACCCCCTAGAAGAAGATCTACTTTGTAGATCCCTTTCTTTCCACCTCTACTTCCTTTTTCGCTTCCCCATCACCTTCCATAATTCCATTACAATTTACGACATCATCTACTACCCAACCAAGCACTTCAGCTCCTCTAGTCACCTCTTCATCTACCCTTACAATCCCACTACATGTTATGATACCCTCTACTGCTCAACCTTATACCACCTTAACTTCTATCTTTTCCTCATCTACCTAACCTACCATAAGGCTCACCCCTTTTTCTTCTACAATACCTATCTCCTTTTGCATGCCTTTCCTCACCCCTCTACTTATATCATCCTCCTCATCCTCCCTCATAATTCAATCACCAATCACCTCACCATGTGGGCTCCCACCTTTCTCTCCTTCAACCCTCATCATTCATTCACCAAATTCTATAGGAGTAGGGTCTATTGCTTTACAACAAGTAACTATTCCATTTACACTACTACAAGAAATCCCCTTTGTAGGGGAGATCATTCAATCACCATATCGATACCAATAGTAGGCAGATATATCAAGGATAGACTAAAATTCCCAAATGGAAATAAAAAGGGGGAATTAGATTAAATCCAATGCTAAAACTCACATATAGTCATTTTATGACCCTACACAATAATCCCTTATGATTGTTGATCTGACCCCCCAAGTAGTCAAGCCCCAAGTATAAATGTAACTAGGGAACTACACCATTAAAGCTATTAGTCTCAACCTCATGTAGTCCAGACCCACTGATAGGGTCAAACTCATGGAGGAGACACAAAAGTTTGTGACTACAGACTATATCAAGGTGGCCCAATAGTTAGAAAAGATGAAGTTGAAGCTCATAAAGGTGAAGGATATAGTCGATCACCTCAATGTCAAGGATAAAGCCAAAGATTTCAACCTTAATAAGGTAAGACCTAACATCTAGGGTAACGTCTTAAATAAAATCTTCCAAGTGAAAGCCAGCCTATGGCTAGCTATAAAAACTAAGTTGTAGGAGATAGAGATAGAACTGGTTGAAACTCACCAAAAACTCTCTAATTCATACTAATTATATCAACTATAGAATAATGTGAAATAAGACTCCTTGATCAAGGACCAAGAGATTGAGAAGTTGAATAACGACCTCATCACTCACCCACAGGCCAAAAAAATCCTTCCCATAGGCTAATAGCTATACAAATCCTATTGGGAGAGGATCAAGGTTATGGTAACAAACCTAAAGATAGTGATAACTTTCATCATAGATGTGTAGAAACTAGCCTCTTAGGTGAGCACATCTATTGATGATGTGATCATTTTCATCACCCCTAAGGTCCTAGATTCATAAAACCTTATTCAACAGATCTATAGATTTTCTACCAAAATGATATAAGCAGTAGGGGTGGTCAATCAGAGGTAAGAAGTGGCAAAGGTCAATGAGTTCCTAGGCTAAAATGAGGCACTAAATAAATGCAAGGCATCCCTTAATTCCTTAAATCAATTAGCCAAAGAGTGGTAGGGATACATAGAGTAATTAGTCCAGTTGGGACTCACCTCCCCTTTCTTGGTGGATAATAGTATCCTCCTTGAGGACCAAATCAAGGCACTACTCGAGCAAAAATAAAATGACCAAACCATTTTCATGGATCTCAATCAAGCACTTGATGTCTCTAAGGTAGAGAAAATTTAACACCCACTCACCCAATTGGAGTTCCAAATGTTGGTGATTCTCAAAGGCTTGGGGAACATCTCCTTCAAGGAGATAATATATTTGGATAGAGCCTTTGAGGCTCTTAATAAGAAGACCTAGCTAAAGGAAGAAGAATGGGTACCCTTATAGGTGACCCCTCAAAAAATTTAGGTATCTGTACCTTCTTCCTTTTTTTGTAGTTTTGCTTTGCTTGTCCATTTACCAAAGTTTTTGGGTTCTCCCGCTTATAGGCAGATGCCCTTGTGAGTCACCAAGAACTATAGATAAAAAATCCATAGTCATTATTTTTGGAGTAGTTCATATCTACCTTTGGGGTTACTTGATAGTTAGTAGTTCTTCAAAACCTTTTAGTGGCTACCCTTTTGGCCCCTTCCTTCTTTGGGACCCCCTTTTTTGAATTTTGCCTAAGTACCAGCCTTTATCTACTTCTTCCACATGGAAACTTGATGCTCATTTGGCTCGAAGAGACTTTCATATCACTCTAATGGATCACCATCTTGATACATGATGACTCCATACTCTTCAAAGACTTTTCATTTTTGGGTTAGACCTCTAAGTAATGCCATTTGTTGATAGAATGATAGACAAGACCCACTGAATAGTAAATGAAATGATTAATGTTGCTTCATCATGTGGCACCCTCATGCTTATTTTAGCAAGGGGGTGCCTAAATTTTTATGAAGGAGAATCTTATTGACATGTGGTGGATGCATGCTTAATCTCTCCAAAGAAGTCCCCAATCCCTCTAGATAAGTTTCATCTTGATGCATGTCATCCCTATATTTACCTAGGAGTAATGTTGGTTTGCTAGAATTTAAAGTAGTGTCATTAGATGAGAGCATGGGTCCCTCCTTTTGAGCAAAGCTTTTGAAACACTTTAATCCTAGATTAAAGTATAATATATTAGTTTTTAAGGGGGACAAAATCCATTGAACATGGCATGGGTGAGATATCTTTGGAAGTATACATGTGGCACCACCTCGTTGCTCCTAAGTGTAGTGGTCATAATAAGAATGATGCAGTTGCACTATATCTAGGATCTGATGACTGATTGCACTCATAAATTCAAGACCCTTTTTATTTGTCATGATGTCATCATGGCATTATTTTTGGATACTCTAGGTGTCATTTTACTTAGGTAGTCACCTCACCTATTTATTTTGGGCTCATTCCTTTTAAAAGGGGTTAGTGATCATTTTATTTGATCTCTCTATTTTATGAAAAACCATTGTAATAGACTAGATATAGTAGTAATTAGCATTTTTTATATTCTACAACCTTAGTAGGTATACCTCATGGATGTGATTGGATGCTTTGTATGTGCCCATCATGGCCTTATGTACTCTATTCTCCATTCACAATGAAGAGGATGTGATGTTTTGTGTTATATGGAGTGGAAAATTATCTTTGTCTGTTATTTCTCTTCTTCTGCTTTTATAGTTTTGACCTTTTTTTGCATAATATAATGTAGCTCATGCTTTATGCTCCATTATAGTCTATGATGATTGAGGATCTAATCTATTTTATGAAATTATAGGTTAATGTTTCAAATCTCTCGATACATCACCTTAGATTAGATTTACTTTCCATGTTATCTATTTTTATTTCTTCTATCCCTTATCACCCCCCAAAATTTTATGAAGAGTTGGATTATAAAATCTTTGAGGTTGTTTTACAGACTGCATTCAGTCCCATATCTGTAAAGCTTCCCATAGATGTTGTTTAACCTGAAGTGAAAGTTTTAGGCATAAAAAATAACCATTCAAAATATGAATTATAAAATTTTATATTATTATCATTAAACACAATCATAATATACATCTTATTTTTATTTATTAGATCATCTAATCGAGTAAAACTTCAAGAGAATCCAATAAAACCTCAAGTGAATGTTTTTCATAGTCCACTGACACATTGTTATACTTTGGTCTATCTACTATACTTATATTTCATTTTTAATTGGATTGATCTTTGCAACTTAATAAACCTATAGATTCATTTGAGTTTCCATTATTCCAATCAATTAAATTTTATTATTGTCAATTCTTTCTTGTATTTAATGTTTCAAATCCATGCAAGTATTTATTGAATGTTGAAATCTATGATAGTCACAAAAGGCATTGGTCATAAGATCAAGGTAAGGGTCTTACATGATATAATTCCATTCTTGAAGGTATGATAATCATTACACATTCAAGTAGTTTATGCACTATTTTTTTTAGGTGCTCATTAAAATTAGTAAATTATTTATGCCCTCTTTATTGAGTGAAGATGAGCCTTTGAGATGGTTTCTATATAATATTGAATTTATTTATATGATCACTTTTGGTTGGAAACATATCATTATTCCTTCTAGTCTTAAAGTTTGATTTGTTTTGAAATGTAGAAGCATTGGGATAATATTCAATATTATATCTTGATTTTTTCTCAGTTTAGGAATATTAAAGAAAATTTATGGAATGACAAGTTGACATACGGCATCATCTCATATACTTTGCTCATTTTTTTATTTCTTTATGTTGAAGTTGAATTGATTGATTTTTTTTTAAATTAGGTGAAATGACTATGAATGATAACAAGAGAAGAAATTCAAGAAATATTTGGCATATAAACAAATTGAGGTTACAATAAGTGTTGGATGGGATCTCTATATGTGATCATGAGAAATAGATGTTACTTTCAAGAAAAAATGAAAATTAAAACCAATGTTTAATTAGTTTTAAAAAGATCAAGGAGATCAATTTTTCATGTCTTAGTTTTAGCACAAAGATCAGTTTTATTTGGGTTATCTTGGTGAAGGAATGAGAGAGATAAAAAAAATACTTGGGGATTAATCACTAGAAGAAATATTGATACCATATTCAATGAAAGATAATGCTCAGAAGAAAATAAGACAACAACACATGAACATGTGAAGGATATGGAATTTTAGGGTGTTTTTGGAAAATATGAGAACAAATTTAAAGTGGGATTTTAACCTTGAAGGTGAATCAATCAAGTTCATGAGACATTGTGTTCAAAGTGAGTAGTGAGATTTTAAACCTTAAAGTTTTGATGAAGAATTTGATAAAAATATTTTATGTTATTTTTATTGTTATATTCAATAAAATTAATAGTCATGTTTTTTGTATTTTTTTTTAGTATTTGATGCTTAGAAAACAACATAAATGGATGCTATCTCATGTAAAAAATTATGTTGTTTCATTTTGAATATTAAAAAATCTTAATTTACTTGCAAGAGTAGATTTAACATGATTTCTAATGGAGTTAGTTATTTTTTTCAAACACAATTCTACCATTAATTTAACCCCCTATACTTGGAATCATTGTTGAGTACATTAATGGTGAGGGCATGACATGTGTTTAAGGTATAATATGAACTCAAAAATGTATAAGATTATTTCTAATAGATGAATATGGTATAAATATGGTAGAGACAAATGTTTGCATCAATCTCATAGAAAAAACATCTTACTTCCAAAAGATATGCTTTGGGACATATTTACTCTATGTAACATGGTGATTTACTACACAAAATATTTTAAATAGAATTTATATTAATGTTTCTATAAATATGGATGGCATGAAGGTGTAGGGTGGAAAGTAATAAGGCACAAGTGGGATGTTGTGGAAGGGGAGGAAAGGACCTGAATGGTGTTGCATGGAAATTGGAGGTGAGCTTAGTAGAGGAAATATAATGGACATTGTGAAACTCAAAACAAAAGGAGATAGCTAAGGGGAAAAAATTGGTCAATATATTCAAAGCAATAAATCTAGAATAATGGAAAACTGAAGCTAAAGACAAAACTTTAAAACTCCATCTATTACTACCTAAAATTAAAATTTAAAATCACATAATACAATCAATATATTAATAATTGGGGCATGAATAGGTATAGGAAACAAAATATGAAACCCTAAGGGAGAAAATATGAGGGCAAACAATAAAATTAACCCTTTGAGGTTTTAAAACTATTCAATTTTATCAGGTCTTAAAATCATTCATGTTTATCAAAAGATGAAATAATAAGAGGATTATAATACACTATGGGTTCACCAAAATGTAATATATATATATATATATATATATATATATATTTACATTAAAAATTAATACAAATACATAATTATTATTAACTAGTCTAAAAATATTATAATAAAATGGTTATTAATATAGCTAGTTAGTTTCCAATACTTAAGAAAGAGAAAAATATGCAAGGTTTAGTCTGTAGACACATAAATTTGGTCACATGTACTTGATAATGTTAAATATTGACATATTCCTAACCACATGACTTACACCCAATTACATGACCGTTATTCACCATTTATTTATATGTGGGGTTGAACTTTTATTTACCATTATCACTACATAAAAATATCATTGCCAAATGCTCAAATTGCTTAAAATCACCATCATATTAACTCTATCTCATAACACATGTCCCTAAACTTTATGGACAAGTTTTCACTAAGAAGACTGGGGAGATGTGTTTCATTATCTACTTAGGTCGGTCGTGTTTTTCCAAATAACATCTTGGTTCCAAATTTGAAATCAATATTTTGGGTCTTCCTACACATTTCACATGGTTATAAATACACATCAAGGTTTGTTCACTTTCCCCACTTACTATTAACTTGGTCCAGGCATATACACTTTTATACATTAATCAAATATGCCCTATTTTTCCCAAATTTTGCATCACTCACAAGGAGAAATTATATGCCAAGTTAAGATACCTCTAAATCAAGTCAAGAGATATCATTATCAAGTAGAAAATTTATCATCTAACATACATATAGTCAAAATATCACAATTTCACATTCACTTTAAGTGAGATAACTATGTAGACTTGATTTCTCTTCTTAGAGTATTGGATATGTAGGCAACAATCAATCATCAAGGGATGATTGAGGTTATCTCATCCCATTACACTCCCCTCTTTTTCTTATATATTTTCAAGCTATCAAAGTTATATAAGGGTTTCAAAGATAAGAATAAAAATAGCAATTTCTATTTACCTAAATCCTAAGTGCAATATCTCATATTTCTCATCATCCATAAGTGTAACAAGCACAATGATCAATTTTTATGTATAATCAATTAGGACAAGTCCACAATCAATAGACTTAAGCACACTACACCTCTATCTACTTACAATTATCTTATATATATATATATATATATATATATTTCTTTCTTTAATATGTTATTCCATATTTCTAATTTCCATGTCTTTTTCTGTCATAGTCAATTAGGAAAAGTCTACAGTGAACAACTTGGAACACACTATGCCTCCATCCTCATACAACACACCTATCTATATGTTGTTTTTATTCTTGATTCTAATTTTGAGCCTATACAGTCACATCTTCTCTTGATTTCCACTTGTAGATAGTTAAAATAGTCAACATATATTAATGTGAAAGCTAAATATATCCCTTCCTAGTGTTTTTAAGAAAAACAACTTTCTATATTTATCATATTATCAAAATTAAATTTTTTGAATATTGATGTCTTTAACATTCTGATATTTCTATTTTTAGAGTTATTATAACATTACAATATTTATTTATTTTATAAAAAGTAGGGTAAAACATATTGGTAAACTTGAACATTTATTTTTGAGCCCTTACTTTCTAATTTGGTCTTCATTTTCATTTTTTATGTATTTTCCTAGAAATTATGTTCTAGTATGTTTAAAATTCATAAGAGCTATCATTATAGGAAAATATATCATTAAGCATATCTGAGTTGTGGTTTGAGGAATACTTCCCCAATACTCAAGCCAATAGACAACACTATTAATGAATTTTAGTTTCCATGTAATTCATGGCATATAAAAAATGCTTGGGTTATATTTTCACCCATAGAAATCCTTTGGTAATTTGTTCTTTTAGTGAACTATTAAGTGCTTATCCCTAGGAAGCTACTCTCAATGTGTTTTATAGATGATATGGTTTGCTATAGGAATGATATAATCCTCCATAGTTATTACCTTCACATTTGGGTTCATTATTCATGACTGGGATCAATATATTATCTAAAAAAGCCTACAATGCAAACACACCCTTGCCTAATTGTACCCATTGATTTCCTTTCTTTCATGGTATGATCAATTATTTTTTAGCTTAATATTTGTCATATTTTCTACATTTTGGGTTAACAAATATAAAATAGCTTCTAAATATGAAATGACCAATAATACTTACTCTCTAGATTTAATCTTCTCTAGCAATGCTAAACCTTATGCCTGTAATAATGAATGGACTAATGATCATACTAATACTATTTATGATGCTTATTACATTAACCAATAATATGATAGATATGACTATGATTATGAAAATCAATATGAATGGTACAATAGTGAAAAATTTAGTGAAGAGAAAAATGAGCTAACTAACATATAAATTACACAACTGATTCCTCTTTTGTATTCTTCTTTTCATAAAGCAATAGAAAAAGGACATGCTAAAAAATGCAAATATTATCTCTCTTAATCTCTCACATGGATAAAAATGTGAAAATTCAATAAGCAGTGCACCTTGTTTATCTCTTAAACTTTATAATGATTTACATAAATTAATCAATACAAGTTACAAAATCATAATCATTACATAGAAATGCCAAATGCTACAAATGAATGTGTTACTCATTCTCTCTCTTTACAATTGATAAATTATATACACACACATGATCTTCCATATTCTCCTTTAGACATAGTTAATGCTATTAAAGATTATGATAATTGTATCTTAGGATTTTGAAGAGCATACAAACAATGATTAGTTCCTTGTTAGTCTAGAAACTAAACACTATTTCCTAAGAACGAGGGGAGCATAACATAACGAATAAGATCACAAAATAGAAATAAAAACAACACAATTAATTTAACTCCTTTGTTGAATTTTATGTCCATTTTTTGGCATAAGAATGTTCATGTTCGATCTATTATAATTAGAGTCTTATAGTAATTTTTCTCCACGGTGGTAGCACTTATCTAATGGTCACTTGTGGCTTGGTGTAAAGCTTGACATAAAATGGGTATTATAACACTATTCTCAATGGCTTCTTAAAGGTATTCTATAAAAATAACCTTACACACAAAAGCTCATTGGCATATGGTATGGGCACTTGTATTTATATCTCTAATAACTAATTCTATTCCTAGGGAGGTTAGGTTAAATTCTAACTTTGGTTGAGTCTAAAATAACCTAGGTTGAGTCAGGCTAAGCCTAGGTTGGGTCAAAGCACTCTTGAAATCTTGACACCTCAGTTTCAAATATTTTTTAGGCATGACAACTCACTTTAAATATTTGTGAGGTTGTGACTCATAATTTTGGAATATTTAGAAAATAATAAATCACTTTATTAGCTCCTTTGACCTTTGACTTCATATTTGGCTAAAAATTTCTTTTTTGATAACTAAAATTCACTAATTTGATTGTATTTTTTACTTAGGTAATTTAATTAAGATTTGTAATGTAATTAATCTTGCTTATGGATTTTTGTATTTTGGCAATTGTTTTAAATGTTTTGAATTAATAGCTTGATAGGCCAAAGGTGTCAAATTACTAGGTCATAGTTTTACTAGGGTTGAAACTAAACTAGGTTATTAGTGCATATAGGGTAATACACCAAATAAACTAGCTTTATCATATTCCTAAATAATTAAATCCATTACATGAATAAATTTGGAAAATTTAGGTGATTTATAGGATTGAATTATGTCATTTACTAGAAATTGAATTGATTCCTAGTCTAGGCATGAAAGTGGCCAAAATTAAGTATCTATAATTTTCCCATATTTAAAAAGGCATTATAAGACACAGGCACAATAATGTCTTTTCAAAAAATGCAAAATTCATTAAGATGAAAGGTTCAATCCCCAAAGGGCAGTCGATAAGCTCTTGATGGTCCCTCGAGGGATTTGGTGGAAAAATAGATTCATCAAACACTCTCTTAAAATGAATAAAAAAACATGATCTAGTGGAAATGGAGGTGGAATTACTTAACTACCCAAAGGTGGTTATAAATAGTAATGGTAGTGGAGTCACAAATTTACCCAAAGGTAGTTATAGTCAGTAATGAAGGGTGTGACACTGGTTTGCCCAAAGGCAGTTATAAGAAGTGGCATAGATATACACCTTAGTAAGGTAGTGCGATGAATACTAATTTTCCCAAAGGAAGTTATAATCAGTAATAAAATGCAAAACATTTATTTTCCCAAAGGTAGTTATAATTAGTGATATAGGTATTTGCCCTGGTAGGGTGGGTGGAGTGGGAAAAAAATAATGATTTACCCAAAGGTAATTATTATCATTAACACATGATACAAAAATAATGATTTTCCCATAGCGGTTATAATCATTTGCACATTTAAATTACTTGGTTTGAAATGTGTTTACCCCAGGAAGGAAAAATACAATGTTTATCAATTGATAAATATTTTTTTGCAATGGGGAAAATTGGCAAGCATAGTTTATGCAAAAAATCTATAAAATAGATTGACGATGAGTTGAAAAAGAGTAATAACACTTTTCTATCCTAAATGTGATTTTGAAGATGTGTGTTTAAACAAACATAGGATATAGGTAGAAAAATAGTGTTGTTAAATGGGTCTCAGGGGAGGCCCAAAAAGATAGTTTAATTATAATACAGCTAAAAAATAAGGCACATAAGATCAAACAGTGCATAAAACACACCACATATGTGAAAAATACACTTCTTAGAGTGTGTGAAAATAACTATAGTCCCTAGAGGGGTATAAATTCAAATTTTTGGCTATATATTCACCCTTGGGGTGAAAAAAAATTCATTTTCACCCTAATCAATTGAAATTTCTAAGCTATAGTTTTCTACAAAGTGAGTTGAGAAAAATGGCCTACAAGGGAGCTCAACATCATGTTTTAGAGTGGGTGAGAGAGCACATGCAACCACCACATGATAAGCTATCAATAAAAAACATCAACTTGGTTATTAATACACTTTTTATTGCATTTATTTCATGTTTTAGGTCAAAAAATGGTGAAGACATCATTTGCATTTTAGGGCAAACAATGACTTTGCCAAGGAAAATGTTAATTTCATATGAAGTCATCCTTCCTAGAAAATATGATGATAGGGATGATTTGATGGTTCTTGATCCTACCTCGATAGTAATTATAGTGGCTTAAGTTAATCCAAGCTAGGTAAGGCCTTCTAGCACACATGTAAATTTAAGCTAGGTAGGGCCTTTAGGCATAGATAGAATAGGTAGGGATACATGCATGCTAGAGTGGGAGATCATTGCTTCGGTGAGAAATATTGTAGCCTTACAACATTAGGTAATTGATTTATAGATCACCCTAGATATGAGGGATGATGATATGACTCAGTTGCAGAGAGAGATCACTCAGCTGAACGTTGAGATAGATAGGAACATATAGGTACAAGGATAGCTCACTATAGAGAGATCAATCCATTAACAAGAGAGATTAGGCATTAGCCATTATGAATAGGCTTAGTAGAGAGTGAGATGTAGCTTTAGGAGTTATTACACATGTTATATTCTCAAAAATGGTTAGGGAGTGCTTTCAAGCCAAGGATGAGGCATCATATTATTGGAGAGCCTATGAGATGACTATGCCTAGAGACTATCAGGTTGCTTCTTTTGAGGTTTGGGATGCACATAGGGTAGTTAATAGATTTGGTCAATCCCATACTAGGACTTGTGTTATAGGTACGTTATGTTAGTCCATCTATTAGCCATAACCACCACCACCAGGACCTTAAGGGCATTAGGACCACCACCATCCATAGGTCCCATTAACACACAAAGCTATATTTGAGTGTAGGGATCTTAGAATTTTAATATTTTGGTACAATTTTGGCATATGGAACTCTACTTATTATACTGACATATTGATGTACTTTGAGACACCATTGTGATATGTATATATCCTCTATATATTATGACATTTAAGATATATGGACATTCAGTTTTAGGTCCTTCAAGGCCAATGTGCATGTATATGATATTCCTTGGATATATATACGATGCCATGTTGTTATCTTATTTATCTCATTTTTAGCATTGATTAGCATTGAGTAGCATTATGGATGCTTAACATTGTTGATGTTTATGCTCATGAATGATTTTGTTAATTCATTGTTTATGTCATGTTTATGAGATATTCTATTGTTTATTCATCTAATTATGTTTTAGGACTCATATGTATGCTTATTCAAAGATGCATGTATATATAAACACATAATAAATAATTTTTACTATTGTTTATTACTCATGGATTCAGGTATGTGTCTGGGTATTTGGTTGGTTTTGATATATCAAAGAACTATCACCACAACATTGATCTAATAGTCTCTATATGCTTGGTTTTTGCTTTATCTTGTGATAATATGCATCATAGTTATGAAAAACTAAAATGACAATATATACCCTAAGCACAAAAAACTTAGTTTAAATGTAAATATAAATAACCTAGGAATAAAATGTGAACAATCAAATCCCAAGTGTGAATATAACCAAAAAACCAAGTGAGAGAATAAATACAAACATTCACAACCTAAGTATATGATATGGATAATCAAGACTTAATTGTAAACAAAATGTAATAATCTTATGACAATAAAAAAAATACAAAAAGGTAAATAAAAACAAAATAAATAAACAAAGACTAAACAAAACAAACACATATAATAAGTAACAGACACAAATAATAAAATGTAAACAAATAAACAAAACTGATAAATAAACTAATAAAATAAATAAACTAGACAAACAAAATAACAAGCAAGGATGTAAACAAATAATAAGATGACAAACAGACAAAAATAAACAAATAACAAAACACCAATAAACAAAAACAAACAAAACAACAACAAACAAAAAATAAAATGCTGATAAACAAAAAAATACACCAATAAATAAAACACAAACATAAAAACAACAAAACATCGATAAATAAAAATAAATAAATAAATAAACACAATAACTAAACAAAATAAAAACTATGAATAAACAAAAAATATAAACAAGACAAAATAAATAGAACAAACAAAGATAGATAAAATAAGTAAATATACAAATAAAACAAATAAAATTATAAACAAATAAAATAAAATAATCAAAACAACTAAACAATCCAAAGCAAATAAAAGTGCAATACACAAACTATTCTAAACACACAAAGGCAAACAAAAAAAGGCAAACAACAATACAAAAACAATGGTTAATCATAATGTTAGTACAAATGAAAAACAAATTATTTGTACATGTGTGATATATCTATTACTCTTGGCAATAGGGTGACCCCTAAGCTAGGTAGCAACAACACAAGATCAAATAGCACAAGGTTGCCCCTAGTTTATAGGGAAATAATGACACAAAATATGATGAAAAACTATTACCCCTAGGACATAGGGAACAACAACACAAACAAGATGGTAAACATTGCCCTTACGCTATAATTTACAAAAAACAAAATAAACAAAATGGGAAGAAAAAAAAGAAAAGGAAGGGATAGTTGAGATGACTCTAGATGCACTAGGTGAGTGGATGTTGCCTACATAGTTCCATGGACACTAGGTCTAATGTGAATTTTAGGAAAAATGTAAATCTCCCATGATATGGGATAAAATAAAATGGATGATAAAAAAACATGATTGTCTTGTAGAATAAAATCGTAGTGGTCTCGCAAAATAGCAAGTGCATAAGAAAAGAGGGGGATGATGCTCACAGTCATGAAATTTTAACACAAATAAATAGTGAAAGTGTGATAATATGGTTTAGGCTAAAACCACACTCAAAATTAAGAGATGAGTATCCATAAATAATTGAATTGGTAATTTATAGTGTTTAATACATTTAAGTCTTGGAATGAGAATAGTTGCTCCCAAAATGGTGAGAACATTAACAATTATTGCTTGTAAAATGGTGAGAGTGTAAGAAAATCTAAGTGGTCATTAATGCATCGAGTTTGAATACACAATGCTCACAAAATGGAAAGAGCATATGGCTAAGGCTAATAAAGATGGGGAAACTAAAGGACAAGTGGTTACTTTTGAAATAGCTAAGATTCCTATAATATTTGAGGCAAAGAAGTTGGTCAAAAAATAAAATAAGGTGGCTGAGCTAACCCTAAATACCATATGTATCCAAGTTCTACCTACATATTTTGTGTGGACCTCATGTTGATGTAATTATCTTAGAAATTGGATGAAAAAGACAAAGGTGGTCTAGAAATGAAGCTAGCTAGGTAAGATGACCTATTCCAGACAATAAAAAATTTGATGGTTTTATATCTTGCATGGAAATTCTAAGCCAATTTTCATGATTTTGTGATTTTTAGAATTTTCTTTGGTCATTTGCAAATATTTAGGGTTTTCTAAATATTTTAAATGTTTTGGAAATTTTCTAGGTATCTCAACTCAATCAAGAGTTATGAGATATGAAATGGTCCAACTCATAAAATGATGATAGCATGGCTTAGATTGCTAATAAAATAACAATAGTATGGCAAACGAGTGACTAAGTTCACCTCAATGTGAATCAATCATTGCCTACATAGTCCTATAATACCTCAATTCACTATAATTTTTCTTACATAAAAGGCATCTGCCTAAGTACCAACAAGCTCCGGTATAGGTAAATGGCAAGGTATGGCAATAGTAATGGCAAAGTGATGCAAAAATGCATGGTAAATATGTTGCTCCTAATTTTTCCATAGGTGGTTATAATTAAGAAACATTGATAAAGGGTCAGTGCTAATAATTTTCCCATAGCCAGTTATAATTAGTAGCACTAGTATAAAATGTAATAACAAATGAAGGATATAATTTCTAGGACCACTATCAAACTACATTCATATACTACCATTAAGACATTTAATTATGAAAAAACTATTAGAACTTAATTTGTCATCAACTATTGAATTTATTTGAAGTATAAATGAATCAAAACCAAGGCTAAACATGATAATCAAGGTTAGGTAAAAAGAATGGTCTAGTAAGGGTTAATGGCATGGTATAACGGTATAGGGTATAGTACAAAGAATGGGTATAATTTGGCATACTTAAATGATCCTTGTAGATAATAATTCAAGTTCCTCAAGAATAAAAATGTTTGACGTGCATTATGTTCATTGGTTCATCAAGTTCATCTCCCTCTAACATAGTGATCATGTATGCTCTAGAATCATAGTTATCAATAACTATATAGGGTCCTAACTAGTTTGCTTGGAACTTTCTTTTTTTCTTTGTTTCAGCATTTACATTCTTCTAATTCTATTTTAACACTAGGTCATCAAGCTCAAATTCATGATGCTTAATATGCCTATTATATTAGCCTTTTAATATATTTTGATATGCTTGATTATTATTCAAGGTGGCCATGCATTTTCCATCAAGTAAATCTAGCTCTTGTATGTGAGCTACTATGTAGTCCTCATCATTTATGATGTGTTATAGTTAAATTCAAAGAGAAGGC
This sequence comes from Torreya grandis, assembly GCA_037957365.1. Lineage (NCBI taxonomy): Eukaryota > Viridiplantae > Streptophyta > Pinopsida > Cupressales > Taxaceae > Torreya > Torreya grandis. Next base: position 2,200,794 of record JARHVA010000486.1, on the reverse strand, counting down.
AACTCGACCTGGAAAGGAAGAATAGCCTCAGTGTTGTAAACAAGTGAATAGGGTATAGCCCCTATTGGAGTACAAAATATGGTATGATATTCCCAAAGGGCATTAAATAGTTGCAAGTGTCAAATATGATCAACATCATTAATAATCTTATTAAAAATATTGATAATAGTTTTATTATAAGCCTCAGCATGGAAATTTCCTTATGGGTAGTAGACAGTAGATAAATGTTGTTTGATGTAGTATTGGGTACAAAGTGCTTTCACATCTTTGTTTTTAAATAATCTATCATTATTATATATAATGTCAGAGGGGATGCCATAATGGTAGATGAGATGGTTAAATATGAACTTAGATATATGTTTACCGGTTACGTAAGTGAAGGTAATGGCTTCCACCCACTTAGTGAAACACCCAACAACAGTTAGGATGTGTTTATGGCCATCGAAGGATGTGGGATTGATCTTTCCTATGAGGTCAAGTCCACACATAAATAATGGCCATGATTTTATCAATGGTTTAAGAATCTTAGCTAACTCATGAATCATATTAGCATGCTTCTGAAACTTAACACACCTCTTTACATACATTGTTGTGTCTACTTACATAGTCAACCTGTAATAACCAATACATAGTAACTTTGTGGCTAATATTACCCTACTAGTGTGGCTTTCACACACTCCTTTGTGAACTTCCTTCAATGCTAATCCAAATTCTATCAATGAGAGGATTTTTGGGCAAAGGGTTTTTATTTTTATGTGATAAGTCAGGAGGCATAGTTTGGTCTTGAAGATAGGCATATATGTTTGAGTACAAGGGAGACGTGGGACCAATAATGTCACAAACCATCTCAATGATTGATTTTTCATGTGCCAATGCTAAAATATTCTAAATTAGAAATCAATAATCACTTTATCTATGATCTGAATCATCGATCCAATAGTGTCCATAACATCAGCTATTCTATTATTTGGGTGAGGTATTCTTTCAAATTGGATGTTGGCAATCTACTACTTGAGATCATTGACCATATCCTTATATGGTACCAAATTCTCATCCTTGGTCTAGTCCTAGTCTATGACATGATTGATGATTAGTTGAGAATCACCATGAACCAATAAACATTGAATGTTTCACTATACTACTTGATGAATCCCTACAATGAGTGTTTCATACTTGGCCATGTTATTAGTACATGAAAATATAATATGAAAGGACTTGAGAATGATATCCCCCTAAGCCATAACAAATAATTCACTTGATCCATGAGATATGAATGATCCATCAAAGTACATCTTCTATTGTTCAACCTCAGGAGGTAGGGTAAGTTCACAAAGTTGGGGGACAAAAAGTGACCAACCTGTGGACATGATTTTCCTAAAATTTCATAAATATAAATATTTTTAGATATCTTGAGATATCTACACTTAAAATTTGAAGATGGTGTAAGAATATAAAATGTAGCATTCTGAGTCTAGTTTCCAAAACACTATTTTTTTTCAAAAAATGGTTAAGTATAACTAGGTCAAACATCTAAAATTTTAATAGGAACTCCTATTTTTTAAAAGAAAATAGAGTAGATAGACGGTCATGTGGTGCACCATTTTTTGAGTAGCATTTAATATTCTTTGAAACCCTTTGGACAAAATTTAGATAAAATCTTCGATTTTGTGACCTATACTTTTTTATATTTTTTAATAAATACCTTTTTTAATGAATTTTTCAAGTAAATAGATCTTGAAAATTGACAAATAAATGGATAGCCATCCGTGTGACCCTAACTACCTCAAAAAAAAATGAAAATCAATTTTTTTGTGAATTTGTGTAGAATTAGGCCTAGTTTGTGACCATATAATTTGTTTTTCACTTGGATCAATGAAAGACAAATTACATGAACATGTATGGGTATGTATGTTTGTGGAATGTAGTGGCCTAAAAAGGGTATAGTTATAAATCAACATAGTTTGAACCTTAAATTAGTCCAAAATTATAAAAAACATATTTTTGGAAAGAGGAGACCATGCTTGTCATGATGGTATAAAATTTTTGAATTTTCACATTGAAATTCATAGTATATTTGTAAATCAAATTTCAATTTTGTTGTTTTTTAATCATAACTCTTAGACTTAGTTTTAGATTGATAGGTCCAAGCCTTATGATCTAGAATCCAAGCCATTCCTGAGCCAAAAAGCATGAGATTTGAATTCAAATTCAAATAACATGATCATATTAATAATGTGATCATGGTATTAACATGATCACATTATTAACTACATTATTAACGTGATCACATTATTTAATAACATGATCATGTTATATATTCACAACACCCAAAAACCTGAATTGGCATTTTGACCTAGTAAAGGAGCCATTAGGCCTAGTAGTCTTAAGAACAAAGTTTGGTTGATTAAGATTGTTATTTGGGACCAATGTTCTTATCAAGATTTGATAACATTGAATGATAATTGGAGATGTATTAATCTATAAATCAATTTATTATTCATTTGACATGAGTCTAATCTTCCTTAAAATGCAAATAGACCTAGTTCATCCTAGACAGGGTCAAGAAGTCAAAACTTGGTTTTTGATGATCTACTGATCCCAATCACTCATAATTTGGTAGATTTGATTTATTTTTTATTTTTTACATAATTAAATAAATTATATTATCCAAAAATTAATTGGAGTACAAGTATCCTCTGACTGAGTACTAACGAACCCTGAGTATTAGGTCTGAAAGAGAGTTCAGTGATATTATGAATGTTTAAGGATTAGCTATTTAAAAGTTGGTATTTAAGAAAAAAATTATAGTCTTCAAAAGATTCAAATGGTGTTTTGTAACAACAAATAAATCAAGGGTCATTGTATTCTATGTCAAGAGTGTATATAATCTTAAAAGAGGTTGAATTTGGTTAAACAAGACTACGCTAATTTTATGGATAATTGGTGATGTTTGGAACTTGTAAAAAACTTTTATAAACTTTATAGTATTATTTGAGTCTCTAATAAGATTTTTTGAGTAAGTGAAGTTTTATAAGGATCTATTTTCAAGGTATATTAATGTGTTAGTATCCTATTTTACATATAAGAAGTTATCTTTTGTTAAGTTCAGAGATATCACAAACATACATGCTAAAAACATACATGCCTTAAGATATAACTAATTTTATCATGAGATTTCATAAAATTTATTTTTTAAACCTATGGCCAAAACTTAGCCTTCGGATTACCTATCTAGTTGTGCATCTAAAGTAAATTGGGGCTATTTAGATCCCCTTCATCTTAATTGCATGACTATAAAATATGATTTGGGGATTGATCAACTCCAATTTCATTATCTCTATTGAATAAAAGAAACATAATTTATTTATATGCAAGTTATACATGTATAAAATGTGGTTTTGAGCTCAATAAACTTGAAGTCATTAGCTAATGAATGCAAATGTCAATTAATTCAATTGTGGAGGTAACTAGGGTCAAAATGAGCCATGTGAACGTATTTTAAATTATATATTCAATGTGATTTGGAGTGAAATTAACCCTAATTCCATGTCATATATAATTAACCAAAGAGTTGATTCATTTAATCTAGGAGGCATTTGAGGCCAATTTGAACCCCTTAAAAAGTAAGATATGATTTGGGGCAAAATTAAAAGTTTGATTCTATCATGAATTGATCCAATTAGTAATATTGTGCAATTAGGGGTGTGATTTGGGAAAATTAAGCCCCTAAATAAAATTTATAGATCAATCAATTGTATAAAATGTATGCAACATGTATGGCTTAACTAACCCTACTTTTATTTAAAATGCAAACATGTTTAGGTAATTATAATAAATAGGCGAACCATTCAACTAAATTTTCTTTAGTTACCTAATGATTGGACCCTATATCCAATATCTTAAACCCTAAACCCTATACCATTTAACTTAAACCCTAAACCCTATATCATTTACCTTAAACCCTAAGCCATAATCCCTAAACCCCAAACCCTTTAAATTGTAGACCCTAACCAATAAATTTAGCCCCAGTTAACATCATTTATATATAGTAGGAATTAGGTTCACAGGGATGAACTTGGTCAAAATCACATCACTCATTACCACAATTGACTTAATCAGTTCAATTTGTGATGATGTGCGAACTAACTGAGTCCAAAATCATGTTCTTTACTTACATATCTAAGTTCAAAGAGCTCAAAATTTCCCCAATTGCCATCATGATTGTACCTTATATACCCTAAAACCTATATCCTAAGCCCTAATCCATAAACTCTAAACCATAAATATAAACTATTTAAACCTTGAACCAATCATTTTAGCCCAAATTAACATCATTTAGACTAAGAATTAACTTCACAGGGCTCAATTTGGCCTAAATCACATGAATGATTGCCCCATTTGACTAATTTACTCAATTTGCATGATGACATGGGGTATAATGAGAAACCAAAAACACATTCTATAGTCACAAATGGTTCCAATTGATTCAAATTATTGTTTATTATCTGTGATTAAACCTATGTATGTAGACACCTAAATCTGGCCACCGATAACCTCTAATCAGGGTTTTGGCCAATTTCCACCCAAAATGCATAATTTGGCTTAAAAACACTAAAACATGATAAATGAGTTGAAATTTATATATTCAAGTGCCAATTTTATCTAGGGTATCCCTAAATGGGGCAATGCAATTTATGGGCTAGTTAACTTTGATTAGATTATTTCGAGTCAAAATGCCAATTTTGCACTTGGGTGCTCTGGATTGCTCTTTCCTATTAAATATCTTGAACAAGACATGTGATTTTGTTATTTATTTTTGGTAACATCCTAAATGGGATAAATGATCCAATGCATCTAACATTGCCTTCCAATTCTAATCCAATCAAACTTTGGACCAATAACAAGGCATTCTGATCAATTTGAGTAATTTATGCACAAAGTGCTTAAGCATGCTTAAGAGCTAATTATTCCAAATCAAGGCCTAATTAATAATTTCATGAAAACTTGTTGAATACTTTTTTTTTAAATGAATATTGAATATCTTCATCATCAGGTGACCTCATTTCTTGGAAAGACATCCCTAGGCCATAAATGCCACAAATATCAAGATTCATACCCTCCATGCCTCTTAATTGACCCTTATTCCAATGTCATGATGAGAATAATTATAAACTTAATTCCAAAAATTGAATTAATCCTCAACCACACATCTCAATCTCAGGATGGATGGTTTAGGTTGATTCTAGACATTCTCAAAAATCTATAAATAGAGAGGCCATGAACATCATTTCTAAGTTATTTTGGTGCAAAGTTATAATGCATAAATATCTTCAAGAAGCCATTGAAATTAGTGTTACCATGCCAAATTTATTCCAATCCAAGCCAAGCCACAATCCAAAGGTTCCAATAAGATATGGAGGTATCCAAGCTTCCATTGCCAAGGACTTCTTGAGCACAAGCCGAGCAATCCACTACAATAAGCATTTTGGAGCATCCAAGGAAGGTAAAAGAAGGTTTATTTTGCATTTTAGTTGTGTGTTTTATTCATGTTTGTTAACGAATCTCTCCTTAGTGTCTAGGGATAGATATGTTATGCTAGTTAGTGTGATTCTTTTATTTTTTTTCAGTTTGGAACTAACACCATACTAACCATCTTCTCTTGAGTCAAATTTTTAGATCACATATGGCATGCATGGTGGGACTAGATGCATCTGAAAAATGAAAAAGATCATTTCAAAGATTTAAAATATTCATTTGGATCATTAAAACTCTTGTAAATTGATTTTCTAATTTTGTTTTACCATTTTTGTTTGCCATGGGTTTACAGAGTAACTAACGTTGGTTAGTAAAATTGACATCAGTTGGATAGTTTTCGTCGATCACATTGGTATAAATGATGTTGGTTAGATAACCATCATTAGTTAGTAAATGTAACTATCATTGGTTATATAACCGATGTTGGTCAATATGTTTTTTTTAAAACACAGACCTGAGAGCTCTTTTTTTAAAGTTCATTGTTTCAAACTGAAAAGAGCTAAGGGACATGCTAACATTTTTGTTGTAGGATCAACCTAGACATTTGCTAAAAAAATGTTTAGATCACCTTTTTCATGCTTAAAAATGAATTAGAAACATTATTTTGGTGCTTAAAGTAACATTTAGGTGCTTAAATAAGTGTTTTTAGCATTAGTTTTCAAAGTTACAACTAAGACCAAGGGGTCAAATGAACACCACCTCATTTTTCATTTGGGATTAAAAATGAACTTGCATTTTCAAGATTTTTGTATTCACTTAGTTGATAAAATTATTATTTTTTTGGTAAAAAGAGGGGTGTTGCATGTATGCTCTTCCATTTGTCCCCTTTAGGGAACCCTTGGAATCAAAATCACCATTCCTATTGCAAGTAGCCTAGTCTAAGGCTTAGAAAGAATGTCATATAAAGCACTCCCAAAAAACTCATCAAAGTTTGGGTGACCTTGAAAATGACCCTAAAGTATTTCTATTAGTCTTTTATTTTCATGTAAACTTGGCTTGTGAGTGGGACGTCATTACCTCCCATGAGTTCTTTAGGGAAGCTTTGACCCAAGGTTTCACCTCCTAGCATTGACTACATTTAGCTCCTAATTAGAGTTGTACATGAGATGTAGTGGCACTTTGGACATCGTACTACATAAAGCGAATATCAGGATGTAGTGGTTGAAAAAAGGACTAGACCTTTTTACAACAAGCCAAGTGACATTATTTGGCGTGAAAGTCATTGTGTAATTGATTCCCCTAGAACATTAAAAAGCTTATTAGTTTAGTCAACCCCACATTGATATACCTTTGTTAGGATTTGGATGATTATACTTAGTGTATTTTGGTCATTTATCTTACTTGGTGTTTTTGAGACTAAAACTTGTTTGTTTGTTCATAAATCCATGTCAAAACCAATTTGTCTATATGTCACTCTTTTGTCTAAAGAGGTGTTATGCTAGCTATTTTACACCACACTTGTGCCTTGAAATTTTTGTTAGAATTTTTTGTGTGTGTGTGTCATTTGAGTTGAGGAGGGTAGTGTTATGCTTCCCAAATCATGTCAAAACATTTTGAGCCTTTTTAAGTCTTTGAAACATAACATTGACCACATTATATGAGTATGCTTATGTTGTTAGACTGCTCAATTTGTTTCAAGACTTGTTTACCATTATATCAAAACCATTTTCCAAACCATGTTATGTATATCATTTAGACCTTTGTCATGTGCCGTCATGTTGTCCGATCTTGTCTAGCTTGTTTGATCAAATCCTAGTCTTTAACGTTGAGTTTTCAATTAACCTTGTCAAGTTTGGATTCAAAAAATTGATTTATTTCAATTTAGGCCTTAATTTGTGGGGTTAATACATAGATATTTCTCTTTTGGGTTACATAACTTTGGTTAATTGATTACCCAAATTTGAAAAACTATTGATGGTTTGTTTGTTCAGTTGCTATCCTTATCATTGTTTGTGATTTTATTTGGAAAAACATGATCTTTCTTCAAAGAGCCTTTTTTTATGCCTTATGCCAACTAATCATGTTTATGTTTAATTTCATGTGTCAAGTATATGTCAAAGTTGTTTCCAAACTTTTTACATTAAATCAAATTACATCAGCCTTTATTTTAAGTCTAAATTTTGATGTTGTTTGGCCAAAAGTCCTAGCATATGCCTATTTGGATTTTGACTCTGTGTTTGGACGAAAGACCTAGTAACTCAACTTTTCCCTTTCCTAGTTTAGACCTTTTTTGGAACACTTTGACCTAGACCTTTGACATGCTAATTTTTATTCAATTACTTGACCTTTTGTGCATATGACATTTGACATTAGACATTTGATGTTAGATTGTTTAAAGCCAAGTCTTAACACAAATCATATTGGAGATATAGCTCCACTTTTAGACCACATTAGAGATATAGCTCCACATTTTGACTAAGTTAGACCAAGTTTGAATCATTTATCTTTTGGACATAGTTTTTTAAAGGTTGTAGAACTCTAATACTTTTTTTTTTTGAGCTTTCATCATTTATGCAAATATGTCTAGCTACACTTATGGTGGATTCATATATTGTAGATATGTCTAGTATAAAGGGAAATTCAAACCAAACTAGATAGGGAATTTCATCATTACTACATATTATGGATCAGGAGCATACATGCTTACCACACTAGATGGAGATGAACTTCCTAAGCTAATGAATATTATTCATCTCAAGTGGTACTATGATTGAGCACTATGATGTATTGTCTATAAGGAAAATTTTAGTTATGCCATTTTATCACTATTCTTATTTATACAAATATCATCCTTATCTATCTTCTTAGTCATATCCACTTTTTGCTTCTGACCTATCAGCCCAATGTGTTCTAAAGCCTAGCCTATTTGACCTTGGTTTTTTCCATTCATTACACATTTTTAGCATCAAGGCATTTGATCAATTTCATCAGTTGGTTTAAGTACTTCAGATAGAGATCATATTTTAGAATAGTGTGATAGAAGTTTTGGTAGTTGCATCCTTTGTTTGTTATTCTTTTCTTACTACCAGTCTTGCTACTAATTATAACCCCCTTTAGGAAAATTAGTACCATTGATCTATGTCATTGTGTCCTAGTTATAATCACCTATGGGAAAACTAGGGGCAAAATTAAGCCTTGATGTACCAACTTGCCACTTCTTATGTCATACTATGTTGTTTTACCAACTATGCCTATTTTGTTTGAATTGATTGCTACACTAGTTGAATTCCTCTACTATAAGGGTGGAACTACAGTGACTTAAGGTCCTACTCTAGGACATGTAGGTGGCACTCGATACTTGTTGAGGTTATCTCAATCACCCTAAGACATACTCTCAGCATTTTACGAGCACCCTAATCCATGATCTCACCATTTTGTGAGTAACCTAAGCCACGCTCTCACCATTTTGCAAGCAACCTAAGCCACACTCTCACCATTTTGTGAGCTTGAACCATTTAGTGTCTCATCATTCTCAATTGAGTTGAGACACTCCAAAAATATTTGAAAATAATTAGAAAATAATAGAAACATTAACCACTTCTTTGCCTTAAGGATTCTAGGAACCCTTACTAAGTTACAATCAAATCACTTGTCACTTAGTTTCCCCATCTTTTTTGGCCTTTTATCTCATACAATTGTCATTTTGTAAGACCATTCCTATTCTTCTATCACATCCATTCTATTTTTTTCATCAATTATCATATTCTTCTCATTCCCTAGGAGAACTACATTTGACCTAAAGTTTCTTATTGGATATTACATCCATGGAACTATGTAGGTAGCATCCACTTGCCTAGTGCATATGGAGATAGCTCAGCGACCCCATTATTTTTCTTATATTCCCCCATTTTATTTATTTGTTTAGTTTTTGCCTATTTTCTAGGGGAAATCTTCATATGGTTTCTATTGCATTATTTGTTTATTTCTACTTATTTTGTTTGTTTGTATGTCTATTTTTTTGCTTTTAGCACTGTTGCCTTGATTTAGTTTATGTGTGTTCATTGGGTGATTATTTGTTCACACTTACACTTGAATTCATCCATATTTATATGTTTACATTATCATCATGGTTTCTATCATTGGTGCATTGTGTTTTATTGAGTATTGGATTTTGGAAATCAGTCCTTATAAATATTTCATCCAAGTCCTCATGATTTTATACCATGGTGCCTACTGACACGTGCTATAACAAACCTTAGCTTCAAGAAGTCTATTCAATAATGGTGGCATCTCTTCAGCACTGACATCCTGATTCAATCCCAATCATACCCCAAATAGAGTAATTAACCATGAAAGAATTTCAACCTTTATTAGTTTGGATGAGCATCTCCCTACTAGTAGGTTTTTCCAATTCATCATTACCCTATATGTTAAGTTATCATCATCCTAAACCAAGTTTATCATGTTTTCCATAATTGGGGTCCAATGTTTATAACAACCTTTGGGAAAACCATTGTACACCATCCCACCTACATTTCTCAATGATTATAACCACCTTTGGATAAATCATTGTGTTCTCACCCCTTTACTTTTTTTGCCCATACAAGGGCATGTTATAATCTTGTTTGTCTATCCTAAATGGGGCAGTTCCATCTTCTCAATGATTATAACCACCTTTGGGAAAATCATTGTGTTATCATACCACATTGCCACTATCAAGGTACAACGCTTATAACCACCTTTAGGCAAACCATTGTATACCATCCCACTTGTATTCTTAATGATTTCGACTAATTTTTCAATATCATTTTGTTTTCACCCCCATCATCTTTCCTTTTTTTAGTCCCCTTGTTTTGCATTTTTCTTTTCGAGGGATCATTTGTTGACCTACTTGTGTCAACTATTCCCTCAAGGGGGAATCATACAGTTAGTTTATCATCATTGTAGTTATATTCATACAAGACCTTTTCATTCTTTGAGAAGATGTTACTATGCTTATAGCTTGCAACACCTTCCCAAATAGGGGAAAATTATAGACACCTAAATCTGGCCACAGATAACCTCCAATCAAGCTTTTGGCCAATTCCCACTCAAAATGCATAATTTATCCTAAAAAAACTAAAACACACTAAATAAGTTGAAATTGATATATTCAAGTGCTGATTTTGGCCAGGATATCCCTAAATAGGGGAATGCAATTTATGGGCTTGCTAACTTTGATCAGATCATTTCGAGTCAAAATGTTAATTTTACACTTGGGTACTCTAGATTGCTCTTTCCTATCAAATATCTTACATGAGACACATGCCTTTTTTATTTATTATTTGTAATATCCTAAATGGGATAACATATCCAATGCATCTAACATCGCCTTTCAATTCTAATCCATTCAAATTTTGGACCAATAACAAGGCATTCTGATTAATTTGAGTAATTTGTGCACAAAGTGCTTAATAATGGTTAAGAGATAATTATTTTAAATCAAGGCCTAATTAATAATTCCATGGAAACTTGTTGAATACTTGTTTTTAGAAATGAACATTTAATATCTACATCATCAGGTGACCTCGTTTCTTAGGAAGACATCCCTAGGCCATAAATGCCACAAATATCAAGATTCATGCCCTCCATGCCTCATCAATGCCTTCCATGATGCCCTCCATGCCTCTTAATTTCCCCTTATTCCAATTTCATGATGAGTATAATTATAAAATTAATTCCAAAAATTGAATTAATCCTCAACCACACATTTCAATCTCAGGATGGATGGTTCAAGTTGATTCTAGACATTCTCAAAAATCTATAAATAGAGAGGCCATGAACATCATTTCTAAGCTATTTTGGTGCAAAGTTATAATGCACAAATATATTAAATAATCCATTGAAATTAGTGTTACCATGCCAAATTGATTCCAATCCAAGCTAAGCCACAAGCCAAAGGTGCCAAGGAGAGATGGAGGTAGCCAAGCTTCCATTGCCAAGGACTTCATGAGCACAAGCCAAGCAAGCCACTACAACAAGAATTTTAGAGCATCTAAGGAAGGTAAAATAAGGTTTATTTTTCATTTTTGTTGTGTGTTTTACTCATGTTTGTTAACTAAGCTCTCCCTAGTGTCTAGGCCTAGAGATGTTATGCTAGTTAGTGTGTTTTTTTTATTTTGTTTTCATTTTGGAACTAACACCATACTAACCATCCTCTCTTGAGTCAAATTTTTAGATCATAATGTACCCTAAACCATATATACATTAAAACATAATCCTTAAACCATAAAACCTAAACACTATACCCTAAATTGTAAACCATACAGTTTCCCTATTTTCCAATTGATTTAGTTCTAATTAAAATCCTTTGTAGTAATAATTAGGTTCACATTGAATAGAGTGATTAGACATTATATATAGGTCATTAAACCTAAACTCTAATCCCTAATCCCTAAAACATAAATTGTAAGCCTTATGACCTAATGCCCACTACATGTTGTAAACATACATGCCTTATGATATAACTGATTTTATCATGAGATGTCATAAAATGCATTTTTTAAACCTATGGCTAAAACTTAGCCTTTAGAGTACCAATCTAGTTGTGCATCTAAAGTAAATTAGAGTTATTTTGAGCCCTTTTAACCTGATTACATGACTATAAAATGTGATTTGAGGGTTGATCAACTACAATTTCATTAGCTTGATTGAAGTAAAGAAAAATTATTTACTTATATGCAAGTTCTACATGTATAAAATGTGGTTTTAATCTCAATAAAATTGAAACCATCAGCGAATGAATGCAAATGATTATTAGTTAAATTATGGAAGTAATTAGGGTCAAAATGAACCACATAAACCTATTTTAAATTTATATGATGTGATTTGGAGTGAAATTAACCCTAATGTCATGTCATATATAATTAACCAAAGAGTTAATTAATTTAATTGAGGAGCCATTTGAGGCCAATTTGAACCCCTTAAATAACAATATATGATTTGGGGCAAAATTAAAATATTGATTCTATCATGAATTGATCCAATTAGTCAATTTATGTAACTAGTGGCATGATCTAGGCAAAATTGAGCCCTTAAACCAAATTTATGGCTCAATCAAATGTATACAACATGTACATGGCTTAATTGATTCTACTTTTATAAAAAATTCAAACATGAAGGTAATTTTCATAAATAGGTGAACAAGCATCTCAAATGTTCTTCAATTACCTTAGTGATTGGACCCTATATCCAATATCTTAAAACCTAAACCCTATACCATTAAATTTAATCCTAAACTATGTACCATTTACCTTAAACCCTAAGCCATAAGCCCTAAATCCCAAACCCTTTAAATTGTAGACCCTAAACCAATAAATTTAGCCCCAATTAACATCCTTTATATATAGTAAGAATTAGGTTTACAGGGATGAACTTGGTCAAAATTGCATCACTCACTAAACCATAATTGACTTAATTAGCTCAATATATGATGATGTGGGGCCAATTGAGCTCAAAATCACTTTTTTTACTCATAGATATAGCCTCAAGGAGCTCAAATTTTCCCTAATTACCTTCATGATTATACCTTATATACCCTAAAACCTATAGCCTAAGCCCTAATCCTTAAAGTTCTTAATCCCTAAATGCTAAACCATAAATGTAAACTCTTTAAACCTTGAACCAATAATTTTAGCCCAAATTAACATCATTTAGACTAAGAATTAACTTCATAGGGATTAGTTTGGCCTAAATCACATGACTGATTTCCCCATTTGATTAATTCACTTAATCTTCATGATGACATGGGGTATAATGACAATCCAAAAACACATTCTATAGTCATAAATGGGTCTAAGTGATTAAAATTGTCCTTAATTATCTTTGTGATTGACCCTATATACCCTAAACCATATATACATTAAAACTTAAGACCTAAACCATAAACCCTAAACACTATACCCTAAATTGTAAACCATAAGATTTTGTTATTTACCAGTCGATTTAGTCCCAATTAACATCCTTTATAGTAATAATTAGGTTCACATGGCATAGAGCAATTATACATTATATACATGTCCTTAAACCTAAACCCTATGCCCTAATCCCTAATACCTAAAACATAAATTGTAATCTTTATTCCCTAATGCCCACTACATGTTTCAAACACACATACCTTATGATATAATTGATTTTATCACAAGATGTCATAAAATGCATTTTTTAAACCTATGGCCAAAACTTAGCCTTTGGAGTATCAATCTAGCTATGCATCTGAAGTAAATTGGAGCTATTTTGATCCCCTTCAACCTAATTTCATGAATATAAAATTTGATTTGGGTGTTGATAAGCTCTAGTTTTCCCCAATCTCCAACATGATTATACTTTATATATCCTAAAACCTATATCCCAAGCCTTAATCCTTAAAGTTCCCAATTCCTAAACTCTAAACCATAAATATAAACTTTTTAAACCATAAACTAATAATTTTATCCCAAATTAACATCATTTAGACTAAGAATTATCTTTATGATTGACCACATATACCCTAAACCTAAGCCCTAAACACTATACCCTAAATTGTAAACCAAAAAATTTCCCTATTTACCAATAGATTTAGTCCCAATTAACATACTCTATAGTAAAAATTAGGTTCATACATGGCAAAGAGAAAGTAGACCTTATATACACCCTTAAACCTAAACCCTACATGCCTTAATCCCTAAACCCTAAAACATAAATTGTAATCCCTAAACCCTATGCACTAATGCCTTAATCCCTAATCTATATTAAGTATAACATGATTGTGTTATTTAATAATGTGATCATATTATTCTTAATATAGACAACACGCAGCTCTCAATGTCAATTTTTAACCCTAATCGATTATTAAGAATAACATAATCATGTTATTACATAATACGATCATGTTGTTCTTAATATACACTTAGCAATATGTATGTTGAAGCAGAACTATTATAATGAATAACATAATCACATTATGTAATAATGTAATCCCATTATATAACATGATCATGTTATTATTATTATAGACTAAGATCACTTTTACACATATATTTTTAACCTAAATCGATAATTTTATCCCCATAAACATTCTCGGCATACTTTTATAAAACCTACAGTACGTATGTACTTGACCCCACTTTTGAAAAGCTACCAATTCTCCTTGATGGGTGATGGATCACGTTCAAGGAAGAGGAATATATTGAAGAACAAAAAACCAAAATAATTAGAATATTTGAGAGATAAAAACAAGATACGAATACAAAAAATTCATGGTAGACAAATACAAACCCTAATCTTGATGAACCAAATGCCATAGATAATGAGTTAATTGAAAATAATGAATTAAACAATGATTAAATTGATAAGAATGAATTGAATAATGATGAAATTAACCATAATGAAATGAATAATAATTAAATTGAAAATAATTAATTAGATAATGTTGGAATTTTACATTTAAAGTTTCAAGTTTTTGATTTTGTTGATGATGAGTCTATGTACAATGCTTCACCCCCCATGAATGAAAAAAATTGATGAAAACAAATAATGATGAAATTAACCATCAATAAAATTTCATGGAAAGATGTAATGAATAAATAAATAATAAATAAAATTTCATCCCACCTCTAAACAATGAAAGTAATAAAGATTTTGAAACACCCTCTCAATAAATTCCACCATTAACAACACCTCCAAGAATTGTGCATAGAAAAGACAAGTACTTAAATGAAGTCAATGAAAATATTTTAGAGCAAATGCTTAAAAAAATGTTTGATCTCCATTCAAGAAAGCTGGCTCAACAAATTTGGGATACTTTCTTTCATAATTTGGATTATGATAGTCAAAGATGTAAACTATTTGTTTCATTGATAAAATTGATTAAGATGAGACCTATAATGTACACATTACAACTAAGAACATCTAACATGGATGATGAAAATAATGAAATTATTGAAAAGCTACATGATGAATATCATACTATAGGCCCAAAATCATGCACCCAAGATTGTAATGTTTCCCGACATATAATTAAAACTTGTGCAGTAAGTGACCAAATAGGGAAAAAATGAATGCTTTCAAAAACAAGTCAAACACTTAATATAAATAGAAAAAAATTAATGAAAGCAATTGAAAGATGTGAAATACTTAATGAACCTAACACCCATGAGACCTAGGAATTCTTTGGTAGACTTTCACAAAAGGACAAGGCTATAGCTGATACTCTCAAAGAGTTACTTGCTCAATTTTGGAAAGACAATATAAGAGTTTCTACTACATTTGTTGTCAGTGTTTTCATACTCTAGAACGGTAGTGAAAATACACTTTCAGATGGATTTGAATGTTATGACAGTGTGATAACATTTAATTTTCCTATTTGGATGTGATCAAAGTGATAGATTCTTAGGTGGGGAAACTGGAGGCATAAATGGCAGTTGGAGCTCAAGAAGTTGCTTGTTTAATGCCAAAAAGTTACTTTTTTGGACCCCTCACTACTTGTCTAAAGGATTACTATTGAATGTTATACCTAAGTGCTCTGAGTGTGTTTAGAGGTCTTAAATAGGTAGGGGATGGATCTGATAGTTCATATAAATGAAATACAAGTTTTATTTTATGCGTATTTGAATTTAGGCTTAAAAATTGCATTTTTCTTGTATTGGGAAGGGCATTTTTGAGGCTAGAATGGGTGGTGGGTTTATTGATCAGCCCTAATGGGAGGTCAAAAAAATATTCATAGATGTTATTCTCCCTTGGATGTGTTTTCAATGTCATTTTTTGGTTAGGAAGCATCGAAACCACAATTCTACAACCATAACTTAAACTTTGACAACATTTATTATCAGTGTTTCCATGCTCTAAAATGGTAGTGAAAATGCACTTTCAGGTGGATTTTAACATTTTGGTAGTGTGATAACATATAATTTACCTCTCTAGACATGATTGAAGTGATATATTCCTAGGTGGAGGTCCTAGAGGTAGAAATGTAAGTTGGAGCTCAAGAAGTTACCTGTTCAATGCCAAAAAGTTGCCTTTTTGGACCCATCACTACAACTTGTCCAATGGATTGCTCTTAAAGGTTCCACTTGAGTTATATAGGGTTTGATTAGATGGCTTAAATAGGTAGTGTATATATTTGATGGTTCATATAAATGACTTATAGGTTTCATTTTACGCATGTTTAAACTTAGGCTAAAAATTTGCATTTTTCTTATATTAGGAAGGGCGTTCTTGAGGATGAAATGGGTAGTGGGTTTGTTGATCAAGCATGATGGGAATATAATAAACTATTCCTATATGTTATCCACACCCCTACCCCAGATGTGTTGGTAGTGCTAGTTTTTGGTTAGGAAGCATCAGAACAATAGTGTTGTTAAACTCTCAGCCTATAAAACATGTTAAAACTTGAGTAAGATGAGTTTTTGGTTGATCTGAGTTATATAAACTTGGAAAAGTGTTATAACATGTTAAAATTTATAAAACACTATGATAAATATAATTTTTAAGATATACAAACTCTATTTTAAGAAATTGACCTAGAAACTTAAAAATATAGAATTTGAAAATGAGGGATCAATCTCTTAGAAACCTACAGTTGGTTGATTTATTGTAAGTGTGGACACTTAAATAAATCCTTGAATTTTCATAAGACCTATCCAAAGTGTATTAAATAATATTGTTCAAAATAATGTGATTAGATCTAAGAGATTAGTGACTAGTTAAGAGTAGACCTAATGAGTAATTGACTAGTTTAAAAGAAGATTGTTTGAAAGTGGATTTTGAATCGCATTGAGAAAAAGAGTGGATAAGTGAGGTTATAATTCTTCAAGATAGTAGAGCATATGAATAGGAATTTCATATCCTTATTCATCATAGAAGAGAAAACTATGCATTAGGTGTTATTAAGGGATGATAAAGGGTTTTGGCCAAAGATGGATCATTATCCCTGTTTCAAGTTAGTAAGGTTTCATTTTATTAGACTAGAGACATTATAGTCAAGGTTAGGTAGAAGTTCATCTTACAAGTTTAGCAAAGATAAAGATGCAAAGATGAAGAAGTAGACCATGTATATGGTCACTAAAAGAAATTAAGTGCAAAAGAGTTATTGATAGAGATTACTTGAGAGGTGAGGTAAAATATAAAGAAACAAGAATCATAGAAGGCATACAAGAAGTAGGCCTAGTTTCAAGAAAAGCTAGTAAAAAAGCAATTAGAGCTAGGTGAATGTGAAAGATCAGGTAACTTATAGGTATAGTTATCTGAGTGAAATTTTTTTAGGGATTTATGAATGATTTTATGTCTTTTCATTATACAAGTTTGAACATGATTCGGTATGGGTTTTAAGTGTAATCAAATTGTGTTAATGATTAATTGAAAATTTGTAAATGGGTGATGACAAATACAAAATAGATAAGAGTGTCATTAATCATTTCCACTACACACAATGAAATAAAAACATTACTTTAAAAAAATATGGGAGATATAAGATTTATAGCATTGAAAAGAACAATTTTATAATCCTCATTTATGTATAACATTAAATATGAGATCCAGTAGATAATAGTATATAAGATCAAAACAACACTATACAATAACACACAATGAAATAACAACTAAATATAACTTAGATAGACTTCCATGATAGGTATACAATATAGGCACATGTGTGTTATGTCAATAATACATAGATTGTCGTGGTAGGCATACCAAAAATTACATCTACCAACATAGTATCTAATGTTGGATGAATGTAATATACGCATATACAATGCCAAAAATACATAAATTGCCATATAAGCCTACAAAAAAGCACATATCATATAAGACATCCTATTCATCAAATAACCTCCCTCTCTTTGCCTTCCTTGAATAAAACTCTCCCTAGGATGCCCTACTAGTAGATGGATACTACTCTAATGCCTTGGATTGCTCCAAGGTTTGACTGAGGGTCCTATGCTCATAGCTCACTTGCATCTGAACTTATTTAAAGACAAGTATTATTAAAAAATTAACATAAAATACATTCAACCAATTATTAAGAAATTAATGTTAAATTACAATCAAAAATCATTTAAAGATGTACTTGATGCAAGCTTGTGGTCCTGCTCAATCTATTTTTGATGCTCAAACAAGTCAATGACAAGTTCAACTACTCGAATAGGGGTCTAAAATATGAGAGAAACATGAGAAGTTACCCTACTAATCATCTAACTATGACTATCATATGTCATAAGACAACCCTGCATACATAATGTTGACCATTTTTGGTGTAACAGGCCAAAATTGGTCCCCTTCTTCCTTTATTGTTTCAGGCCAATTCATTTTTTGATTTTGCACAAGTCCAGTAATTTCTACGGACTTTGCAGGTCTAAATCTATGGACTCTACAGGTGGAAAATCTATGGACTCAGTAGGTTTGGAAAATCTACGGACTCAACAGTGAGTTTTTCTACGAACTCTATAGGTGTAATCTTTGACAGATGTTGAACCAATTTAGAAAGTGAAAGGTTTTGAAAAGATTCTTTAGACTCCTGTCTGAAGAAATTCATATGGAAAAAGGGCCAAAATGGTTCAGAAGGCACTTTTCCTTAAGGTTGGAAGAGTGGTTCAATGACGTAATCTTTCTAAGAGTTAGCACCTTTGAACCATTGAACTGGTTCAATGCCTTCAGTTCAACATTTGGTTCAACCACTTGGCTTGGCACACAGTGTTGAACCATTAAACTGATTCAATAGATTGGTTTAATCATTCGGTTCAAGACATTGGTTTAACGTGTTGGTTCAGTCATTCGGTTCAAGCACAAGCGGTTCAATGGGTTGGTTCAACGAAGGGCTCGGTACACAATTTTGAAATATTGAACCAGTTCAATGAGTAGTTCAAGTGAATGGTTCAAAAATTGGTTCAAATGATCAGTTTAAAGGCTCGGTTCAAGCAGCTTGGCATGCAGTGTTGAACCGTTAAACCGTTGAACCAATTTTGGTTCAATGGGTTGGTTCAACGACTTGGTTCAAGGGGGCATCCCAAAGATGAAGGGCAAGTACCCTTGCATAGGGAACTTCTAGGTTCAATATCCCTTGCACAGGCACTTCTAGGTTCAATAGCCCTTACAGAGGGCAGGGAGTAGTTCAAAGGCTTCACTGAAGGATTTCCAAGGATGCAAAAGAACTTAAGGCTTTGAATTCCTTCAAACTTTTTGTTCGAAGGAATTCCTTCAGACAAAAAGTCCAAAGGAATTTTGGGAAGGCTAAAACCAAAGAACCTGAAGGAACAACAAAAGTCAAAGCAGCAATTCTTATGGACTTTTTGTCCACAGGAAAAGGCCTGAAGCAAAAAAACCCACAGAAAAGGCTCGACAAATTTTGATAAGGACGGTGACGTCCCAAAAACCATCAAAATTAAGCACATGAATTATCCCTTGGTTTTCAAACTGTGACGGGCTCGAGAACATCAAATTTTACACTAGGAAAGCCAGAGCATGGAGAGCACCAAGTGGCAACCGCGAAAGACTTTGACATGCTTTTTAGGAGTAGCAGAATGTGCCATGTGTCCCCTGTAGGGCTTGGCAGAAGCTGACAAGTGTCAACATCCATGGGTTTCTCTTGTTGGCTTCAAAGAAGATTATGGTGACCTCGAACAAGTTGCTAATAGCTATGCAGAGCATGCCAAGTGTCAACATCTATGAGCACCAAAAAAGGGCCCAAAAGTTTTTAAGGCAGCTAAAGGCTCTATGAAAGTGGCCACGTGTCACCTTCCATAAAAATCTCAAAAATATACTTCCAAAGCCTCTAGGTTAAGTAGAAAGAGTAGGTAGAAGCGGCCCCATGTCAACTTCCACCTGACTCTCAAAAGACCCTCTAAGGTAAGCAGATGCTACCACATCCCATTATCAGCTCAACAGAAGCTGCCACATGTCAACGTATGCATTTCAAAGTGTCTTCTAAGTACCCAAGCAATAGATTATGACGTGTCAAAAGTAGATGCACTCTCAGCTAAGAGCCAAAGGAGTAGTAAAAGGAGCCAGAGGAGGCAAAATGGCCAAGCGTAGAAGTAGATGAAGTGATTCAAGTGGCATAAGAAAGTGTCGATTCAAAGAGTTATTCCAGTGGTTGACACAGTACCTACCATGCGATCCTTAGGAGGTGTAAATAGTGAATGACGCGACTTGTTTTCCTTTAATATGCATTGATGAGCAGGCAAATGGTGCGGCTCATAATTTTGAATCCTAACAAGAGCTAACTCAGTGTTATCTTCAGACGGTTTCCTCATCCCAATGCTCAGAAGGCACATGGGTCACTTGTAAATAGGGTGCCAAAAGGCCTCCTTTCTTCCTCTATATATTGGAGACTTGTCATTTGAAAAGCATCTTCCACATTTTTAAGGCGAAGCCCTGGTGAATTTTTCACCTGAAATCAATAAATGCATTTTTACCTCTATGCTGGTTAGATATCTCTGTGTGTGTCTGAGTGTCAGTTTGTGTTTATTCATTACTTCTTAATGCTTCCACAAGTTTAACACCAACACACCTGGTGTCTGTAAGGTGTCATTTTTTAGGTAATAGGGAGAGTTGTACTTAGAAGTGCAGAGATAGAAGAAGCTACTATACAGTGTGCCTTTTTACAGCACCTTTGGTGAGTCTCTATTTTTTATGTGTTCCATTAAGGCCTCCCTATTAAGATCCTATAACCTGGTCCTTCTGCCATTCTTAAGTGTACGTATCTGTTTGTCTAAATTCAAGTGTGAGTGTGAGAAGGTTGAATAATTTTGGTGCATCACCTCTCTTTAGAGTAGATTTGTTTTCATGTAATCCTTCTCCCTTTTCACCCCCCCACCTATATACCTATATACCTGTATTAGCACTTATTGAAACAACTCAGATGCATCAAAGGGAGCTAGCCCT
Source organism: Torreya grandis (assembly GCA_037957365.1). NCBI lineage: Eukaryota > Viridiplantae > Streptophyta > Pinopsida > Cupressales > Taxaceae > Torreya > Torreya grandis. The sequence goes on along the minus strand of JARHVA010000486.1, from coordinate 2,179,422 downwards.
TACTTAGAGACTCTCCCCTCCAGCTTCGCCAGTCCCATAGGTGAGAGGGGAGTTTCCATTTTGACATGTGGAAGGTAGGAGCTTGACCTCCTACCCTGGGTGCAAATCCATGGCATCAATAGTTTTGGCACGCTCGGTGGGACCAGTCTTTTACACTCAGTAAGGTTTCAGGATTGATTTTGAACCTGTTACAACAAATCAACTATTTTCAGCATCTGGCGACTCCATTGGTAAGAACTTCATTTCCTAATCAAAGAACAGTCTGACTTGCTATGCCTAAAGTCACCACATGGTCTGCTTCTAAGGGTGTCCCTTTCAAATTTGTCAAATTGCCTTTGAACTCAGCAAAAAGACTAAGATTCAAAAGGACCCATCCTTATTCAATGAACCACCTTCCCAGACCTATTGTAAGGACCGCATACGTAGCAGGGCTGCAGTTACATCCCGTCCCAGCTATGGCATTACCCTTTGTCACTTTTCGTGGTCAGAGTCCCTTGAAACTCCCACATTATGACCCGATCCCAGGAGCAGCCCTCAAAAATGTGCCTTCTTTTGATGGAGAGGGGACCATTACAATCATCAAGCACATTATAAATATTGCTAACCTCTGCAATATTCACAATATCATTGAGGAAAATATCGTAATCAGATTGTTGGCATTGTCCCTTAAGGGCAAAGCTCTTGACTAGCACATGACTTTGGCTATAAATTCAATCTATTCCTGGAATGAATTGGGTACTCACTTGACGGATTGTTTTGGGGAAAAGAGTGATCACCTCTCACTTGCTGAGCAGGTGACTACCATGAAAAGAGCCCCACATGAATACATGCAAGATTTCAACACTCAGTTTCAGAAGACATGGGATAGAATCCCCATTATGGTAAGACTGACTGCTAACTATGCTTTCTTGTATTACTTAAGAGCATTAAACAGTGATATCACTATTATGATACAATCCATGGGGGGACATGTGATGCCTGTTGCCTATGACATAGCCATAGCAACTGAAAATTGCTTAGTGCAGGTTGGGAAAATAGCTCCTAGACCCCATATGCCACTTTTCCCTAAAATTTTGCCTCCAATTCAGACCACTGATCCTACATTAGCTCCTCTACCTAGCATAGAGAAACCAGGTACTGCTCCATCTAATGAGCTTCATGAAGTTAAGAGTCTATTGCAAAGAATGTCAAATGAACTTATGGCTTTTAAAAGGTAGCGAGCTCAAAACAACAGACCAAACCAAGGGTACCAATAGTATGGCCAAGCTCCTAGACCCCCTTTCCAAAATTACAATCAAGGACATGGTTAACTTACTCAGACCAGACCCTTTCAAGGCTATAACCCATGTACCCCTTCATCATCTAAGGTCATGGTGCCCATTCAAAACAATCTGGTGCAGGAACAACCAAGTTGTTCAACCATGGGGTATGGTCAAGAACAAGCTATTTATACAAATGAGATGATGGGTTATTGTCCAAATGTGCAATAAAATTAGGTAGCCACCCATTCCTAAGTCTTTAAGGCTCCAATGCAACCCAACATGAGTAGTAGTCAGGCCCAGCCTGATTCTGCCCTCATGAATCATCTGGAAGGAGAATTCTATTTAGTAAATTATGTGGGTGTTGTAGACAAGCACGCTGACTGTGTTGCAGCCAACACAAGATTCAAAAGAAGGGTAATGGAAGAAACTCAGGCTATTACCCAGGTGTCAACAATGCCTTATTCATCACACACAAATCAAAAGGTCCCAAGTTCCAAGCCGTCAGTTGTTCCTCCAATTCCTCAGCCTGCCCCTCAAGTTGTACATAATTCCAAAGAGGTTTTGAAGGAAGGCAACCCTTGAGTCAATGTGGTTGATCAGATGAAGAAGCTGCACATGAACATCTCCTTATGGGATTCACTTTCAATACCAGGGCAGAGAGACATGCTACAAAAGGAATTACATGAACTAGATGAACGAGCTGTCCCAGTAAAAGCTGATAACATTTTGATGATGAACAGATAGCCTTCCACCTTAGGTTAGACCCAGAAGGAAGAGAAGGTTACTCTTTTTTATGTGTCCCTATTCATAGGAGATTTCTTGGTGCATAATTGCATCATTGATAGTAGAGAAAGCACCTCGGTGATGCCCAAATGCATAGCCGACAAGCTAGGCTTGAAATATGAAGAAATAACCAAGGGGACTCTGTAGCTGGATGGAACCCTAGCAAAGAAAATTGGGGTGGCAAGAGGTTTGAGCTTGATGTTGCATGCTTGCCTAAATTTCTTAGTTATTCATGATGTGGTAGTGGTAGATGTCCCTCCCTACTTTGCCATCTACTTATCTAGGGATTTTACAACCAAGATAGGCAGCTACTTAGTAGCAAATTGGTCTTATCTAGTTTTTAGAACTAAGTATGAACTAAAGTCAAGATTGAATCTTATCCACTCCATAGAGATCATCTGGAACCTTACTTGCTAAAGGAAACAAATGTCAGCTATGCCATCATTGACTAGGAGGAGTTCCAAGTAGACCAATCTTCATCCTCTGCCCTTGAAAGAGTTGCAGACCTGCTCTTAGATGAGTGGGGAAGTGACAATTTCAAGCATGATCCCTACAAATTCATAAAGGAGGTGGGCCTTGGAATTTACTTTATGCATGAAGAGGGTAATTTTGTACCAAATTTGATGAAAGCCAGCTAGGAGAACTAAGGTCTATGGCAGCTATTCTTTGATGGTTTAAGGAGTAAGTTGGGAGCTGGTGGTGGAGCGGTGCTGGTCTCCCCTTCAAAAGAGAGATATTTTTCAGCTTTCTGGTTCCAATTTTCCTACACATGCAATGTTTCAAAATATGAATCCCTCATCCACAGCTTGGAGTGGGCGAGGAAAAGAGGAATCAAAGAGTTGCAAGTGTTTGGTGACAACAAGCTGATTGTCAACCAAGTAAAAGGCTAGAATTTGATGAAGAACTCTCTACTGAAGTCCTACAAACATAGGGTATGGGACTTAGTGGAAAATTTCTTTGCTTTCAATATCACCTCCATTCCTAGAGAATGGAACAAGCAAGCAAACAGGCTGGCAGCAGTTGGTGCTTAGTTCGATATTGCTCAAGAAATAGGCCAAGACCATAACTCACGTCACTTGAAAGTAGTGATCTAGCCCTCCATACTTGATAACATCACCAACTAGCAGGTTTTCCATAGTGATCAGAAAATAACACTTTTCCTGAAAGAAGAAGCAAAATTCACTACAAAAAACCAAGCAAAGCTATAGCAGCAATATGGCAGCCAAATTGTTTAGCTGAAGAACAATAAGCTTCCCAAAGGTTTGGTCACTCTAGAGAGTATCTTCAATGGAGATGACCAATTGAGAAGCGACAAGGTGTGCATTGCAACAAAGGAGGAGTACCATGAGCAGGTGGAAATATTTAAGGACAAGTTGCTTGCACTTGGAAAAGTGTGCACAGACCAGGAAAGGCAGGCCTTTATCTTGTTGTGTCAAGAGTTTGCCGATATCTTTGCTTGGGAGTATAATGATTTGAAAGGTTTTGACCCAAGCATGGCTCAACATACCATTGAGCTAGAAGAAGGTGCCAAGCCAATCAAGCAAAAGTAAAGGCCTATCAACCCAATGATAGAGCCTCTCATGCGCAAGGATCTCACCAAATTGATTGAGTCTAAAATAATATTTCCAATCAAATACTCTTTTTAGCTGGCAAATCTTGTTCTTGTTCAAAAAAAGAATGGAGAGATCAGACTATGCGTTGATTTCAAAGATCTCAATAGAGTCTCTTTGAAAGACCATTATCCTCTCCCAAGCATGGAGTAGATCCTTCAGATGGTGACAGGCAGCGAGCATTTCTCCCTCCTGGATGGATATTCAGGATACAACCAAATTTTGGTGCAAGACTGTGACCAACACAAAACAACCTTCACAACCAAGTGGGGAATGTTTGCTTACATAAAAATGCCTTTTAGAATGTCTAATGTTGGTGCCACTTTCCAATGAACTATGGACATGGAATTTTAAGGCCTAATAAACAAGACTGTGCTAATATATCTTGACGACGTGATAGTTTTCTTCAAGGAAGCGAGCCAGCACATGAAACACCTCAGGCAAATCTTTGAGAGGTGTAGAGAGTTTGGTATCTCTCTCAATCCTAAGAAATGTGTGTTTGTTGTCCATGAGGGAAAGCTCCTGGGTCACATTGTTTCCTTGGAAGGTCTGGCTATTGATCCAGAAATAATTCACTCCATCTTGGAGCTGTCCTTACCCAAGCACAAGAAAGGCTTGCAAAGCTTCTTCAGTAAGATAAATTTCATATGGATATTTATCCCAAATTTTGCAAAGATGGTCAAGCCATTGACCTCTATGCTGAATAAGGGTGAGGAATTCTCATGGACAGTACAGAGAAAATATAGTTTTGAAGAAATCAAGTAGGCCATTGCCCGGGCTCCTGCTTTGATCAACCTTTACTTCACCAAAGATTTCAACCTCTATACCTTTGGCAACGAAGAGGTAATCTCTGCCATGCTTACCCAGGCAAGTGATGATAACCTCGAGCAGCCAATTGCATTTTTCAGCCAAGGCTTAGAAGGTTTTGAAGTTAGATACACATATGTGGAAAAGCAAGTCTTGGCAGTCATATGAAATCTGAAGAAATTTAGACACATGTTGTCTAATAATAGAATCCACCTCATGGTTCCACATCTTGGCATCAAGGATTTCTTGATCAACTGAGATTTAAATGAGAAGAGAGCAGGGTGGATCACTAAGGTGATGGAATATGATGTAGATATCAAGATCACCAAGCTGGTAAGGAGGAGAGGCATGTGTGAACACCTCACTGCAGACTTTAAGTAGCAAAAGGAGGATAGTCTGCTAATCCTTGATGCAGCTACAATAGAAGAACCAGCTATCATGAAGGAGTGGACATCAGATGTGAGGCATTTCCTTCTCATTGGTGAGTGTCTGTATTCACTTGACAGACCAAGAGAAGGTATTTCAAACTCTGGTGTCTCCCTTATGCCCTAATTGATGGAGTGTTGTTCAATAAGGATCTCTCAAGAGTCTTTTTAAGATGCTTGGACTCAAATCAAGCCGATAGGGTGATGTCTGAGTTCCATGATGGACCAGTCGGTAGTCATTTTGCTCCTAAGGCTACTACAACAAGAATAATGAGAGCTAGCTATTTTTGGCCTACTCTTTTTAGGGACACCCATGCCTAGGTAAGAAAGTGTCAGAAGTGCATGCTTTTTGATGGAAAGCAATGGTTGGTTGTCATGCCTTTATAGCCTATTCAGGTCGAGCAACTATTCATGCAGTGGGGCCTAGACTTCATAGGGATGATTAATCCTCCCTCCAGTGTTGGACACAAGTGGGTCCTGACTGCCACATATTATTTCACAAGGTGGGTAGAGGCTGTTGCTCTGAAGGAGGCAAACAAAAGTGTAGTCTTGGATTTTTATAAGGACCTGGTGGTGAGGTTCGGGGTTATAGAAACCATAATCTTAGATAATGTGTTAGGTTTTCTGAGGACCAAAACAAGTGAATGGGCACTGAGATATGGTATATATCTCAGTACTTCATCCAATTACTACCCATAGGGGAATAAACTGGTCGAATCTACAAATAAGAACCTGATCAGGATCATCAAGCAAAACATGGAGGAAAATCAAAGGACTTGGCATGCCAAGTTGAAAATAGCCCTGTGGGTAGATAGGGTCACCCCAAAGAGGGCAATTGGCAACTTGCCATAAATGCTCATTTATGGAAGGGAAGCTAGGCTCCCCATTTCACTTGAGTTGCCAGCCTTAGATCTCGCTCACCAACTGCAATTAGAAGAAGGAAATAGCATGGAATTTAGGCTATGTGAGCTGATAGAACTCTAAGAGACAAGGGACCGAGATATGGCTTCTATGACCAGCCACCAATAGCAAGTGAAGAGACACTTCGACAAGAAATCTTCATCAAAAGGTTTCTCTGAAGGAGACATTGTCTTGAAATGGGATGAAGACCGAGCTAAACCTGGAAAGCATGCAAAATTTTATGCCCTATGGAGTGGCCCATACATGATCACTCAGTGTAAGTAGCATAATGCATTCCAACTCTCTAGGTTGGATGGTGAAGAACTATATATCCTAGTTAATGGGATACACCTTAAGCACTACCACTGAGCCTCTTCTCCATCATGTATATATTTTCCCTTGCTTTTCTCCTATTTTCCCTAAGTGCTTTCTACACATTTTAGTAGTTTTCTTATCTTTGTGTGTGCTTTCATTTTCCTTTTGAGTTAAATCTTCGTGATTGGTTCCAAATTTATTAGAGCTATTACTGATCTTTAAGTTACAATCTGACCCCGTGCCCAATGGATTTTGAGGCAATTGGCTTCTAAGCATAGCAGGCATGCTTCCCCTGGGAGTCACTATTTTGTTGACCATTTTTGGTGTAACAGGCCAAAATCGGTCCCCTTCTTCCTCTGCTATTTTAAGACAATTTATTTTTTGATTTTGCACAAGTCCAGTAATTTCTACAGACTCTGCAGGTCTAAATCTATGGACTATGCAGGTGGAAAATCTACAGACTCAGCAAGTTTGGAAAATCTACGAACTCAACAGTGAGTTTTTTTACAAAATCTATAGGTATAATCTTTGACAGATGTTGAACCAATTCAGAAAGTGTAAGGTTTTGCAAAGCTTCTTCAGACTCCTGTCTGAAGAAATTCATATGGAAAGAGGGCCAAAATGGTTCAAAAGGCACTTTTCCTTAAGGTTGGAAGAGTGGTTCAATGACATAATATTTCTAAGAGTTATCACCTTTGAACTATTGAATGGGTTCAACACCTTTAGTTCAATGTTTGGTTCAACCACTTGGATCGGTGCGTAGTGTTGAACCGTTGAACTGGTTCAATAGACTAGTTCAATCATTCGGTTCAATGCATTAGTTCAATCATTTGGTTCAAGCACGAGCGGTTCAATGGTTTGGTTCAACAAAGGGCTCGACACATAGTTTTGAATCATTGAACTAGTTTAACAAGTAGTTTAAGCGAATGGTTCAATGATTGGTTCAAATGATAGGTTCAAAGGCTCGGTTCAAGGAGCTTGGCGCGCAGTGTTGAACCGTTGAACTATTGAACCAATTTTGGTTCAATGGGTTAGTTCAGCGGCTTGGTTTAAGGGGGCATCCCAAACATGAAGGGCAAGTTCCCTTGTAGAGGGCACTTCCAAGTTCAATATCCCTTGTGGAGGGCACTTCTAGGTTCAATAGCCCTTGCAGAGGGCAGGGAGTAGTTCAAAGACTTCGCTGAAGGATTTCCAAGGATGCAAAAGAACTTAAGGCTTTGAATTCCTTCAAAATTTTTGTTCGAAGGAATTCCTTCAGACAAAAAGCTTGAAGGAATTTGGGGAAGGCTAAAACCAAAGAACCCAAAGGAACAGTGAAAGTCAAAGCGATAATTCTTGCAGACTTTTTGTCCACAGGAAAAAGCCCGAAGCAAAAAACCTACAGAAAAGGCCCGACAAATTTTGCCAAGGACAGCGACGTCCCAAAAACCATCAAAATTAATCACACAAATTACCCATTGGTTTTCAAACAGTGATGGGCCCAAGAATGTCAAATTTTACACCAAGAAAGCTAGAGCGCGGAGAGCACCAAGTGGTAACTGCAGAAGACTTTGACATGCTTTTTAAGAGCAGCAGAATGTGTTGCATGTCCCCTGCAGGGCTCGACAAAAGCTGACAAGTGTCAACATCCATGGGTTTCTCCTGTTGGCATCAAAGAAGACTGTGGTGGGCCCGAATGAGTTGCTAAGAGCTATGCAGAGCATGCCAAGTGTTAGCATTTGCGAGCACCAAAAAAGGGCTTGAAAGTTTTTAAGGCAGCTAAAGGCTCTGCAGAAGCAGCCATGTGTTGCCTTCTGTAGAAATCTCAAAAATATACTTCCAAAGCCTATAGGTTAAGTGGAAAGATTAGGTGGAAGCAGCCCCATGTCAACTTCCACCTGACTCTCAAAAGACCCTCTAAGGTAAGCAGATGCTGCCACGTCCCATTATCAGCTTAGCAGAAGCCACCATGTGTCAACATCCATGTTTCAAAGTGTCTTCTAAGTGCCCAAGCAGTGGACTATGACACATGTCAAAAGTATATGCACTCTCATCTAAGAGCCAAAGGAGTAGCAGAAGGAGCTAGAGGAGGCAAAATGGCCAAGCGTAGAAGCAGATGAAGTGATCTAAGTGGCGTAAGAAAGTGTCAATTTAAGGAGTTATTCTAGTGGTTGACATAGTACCTATTATGCAATCATCAAGAGGCACAAATAGTGAAAAATGTGACCTATTTTCCTTCAATATGCATTGATGAGCAGGCAAATGGTGAGGCTCATAATTTCAAATCTTGACAGGAGCTAACACAACATTATCTTCAGACAGCTTCCTCATCCCAATCATCAAAAGACACTTGGGTCACTTGTAAAAAGGGTGCCAAAAGTCCTCCTTTCTTCCTCTATATATTGAATAATTGTCATTAGAAAAGCATCTTCCACATTTGTAAGGCAAAGCCCTAGTGAATTTTTCACCTGAAATCAATAAATGCATTTTTACCTCTATGCTGGTTAGATATCTCTATGTGTGTCTGAGTGTCAGTTTGTGTTTAGTCATTACTTCTTAATGCTTCCACAGGTTTAACACCAACACACCTGGTGTTTGTAAGGTGTCATTTTTAGGTAACAGGGAGCGTTGTACTTAGAAGTGTAGAGATAGAAGAAGCTACTATACAGTGTGCCTTTCTACAGCACCTTTGGTGAGTCTCTATTTTCTATGTGTTCCATTAAGGCCTCCCTATTAAGATCCTATAACCTGGTCTTTCTACCATTTTAAAGTGTACGTATGTGTTTGTCTGACTTCAAGTGTGAGTGTGAAAAGGTCGAATTATTTTGGTGCATCACCTCTCTTTAGAGTAGATTTGTTTTCATGTAATCTTTCTCCCTTTTCACCCCCCCACCTATATACCTATATACCTGTATTAGCACTTATTGAAACAACTCAGATGCATCAAAGGGAGCTAGCCCTTACCTAGAGACTCTCCCCTCCAGCTTCGCCAGTCCCACAAGTGAGAGGGGAGTTTCCATTTTGATGTGTGGAAGGTAGGAGCTCAACCTCCTGCCCCAGGTGCAAATCCATGGCGTCAACACATAATAGATTCACATAAGTTATATTTGCCTTAAGTATATAGTAAACTTATTAAAACAAGTCTATTTTTACAATTCAAAATTATAAGTTAATATATACCTCTGTAACTGCCTATGTAGATGACATTGCAGCAGTAATGCATATGTTTGTATTAGCTTGCAGAGAGGGAGGATTGTTTACTTGAGCCATGAAATGTTCATGTAAACAAGGTCTCACTTAATTTCATATAAAGTATCAAGGATATATATGACAAGTTTTTCTCAATGTAAACCAAGATATATATGGCAATGTATTTCAATGTGCATATCATGAAAAGATAATGTGAACCAAGAATCATAGAAGTGTAAATTCCACACAATGTGCAATGGACAAGAATAGAAAGTAGTTTACATGTTGGAGGTAATATAAAAATTTTAATGCATGTAAGAAGTGTGAGTGGAAGCTTAGAAGGTGGAAATAATAGTATCACTTTGACAAGGCAAAGTTAAGGAGAGAAAAGGAATAAGATACATATCAAGAACTTTGTACTTGTAAATATTATTTGGATAGAGTAAAATGTAAATAAGTGTCTAGAAGTTTATGATCAATCCTTTTATGTTTATATCTCTAGTCAAAGAAGATTCAAGTCAGTATTCTACAGGTTCAAAGTGTTGAAACCTAAGTTTCAATACTCTATCTTCAGGCAAAGTTAGAAAGAGGAAAATATAGCCAGTTTAAAGTGTCATTATAAATGATTGAAAGATGAGTAATGGATAGAGGAGCTCTATGAAATGAATGTAAACACATTTAAATTCCCAATACTATTGATAAAATTAAAAATACATGGGAAAACTATATACAACCCAATTAGTAAAAATTTTGAGTTTGCATAGTCATAAAGAAAGACCATATAGAGTTCTTGGAAATAGAGTTCGAGATTTAAGGTATTTTAAATTTTGTGGGATATTATTTTTCCATGTGTGTTATTCTTTGAGTTTCTCTCAAATGAAGGTAAGGGGTCTTAATGATTTATTTTGTCTTATTTGTTGACATAGTCATGTTGGAGGGGTATATAAATTATTTGAAACTATATGTTAGGAGTGATTTAGTATTGAGAAAGTCAAATTAATAGTTTGAAAAGATGTACAGGGTAAGGGTAGAGACATTTCAAGCCTAAGAATATTTGATAAGGGTTAAAAGGTCATTTTAGCTCATTTATTATCCTCTTAGGTAGGTGCAGGACTAAGACAACACAAGTTAGGGTTTGAAACTAGAAAATGAGATAACGAGTGATTTAACTAATGAAAAGTCATGAAATTTTATAGATATGTGTATTTATATGGAGGAATAGGATTTTGAATGTTTAAATTTTATTTGAGTCTGTATGGTATGGTTTCATAGTCAGTAGCCTTGAATTAGGCCTAAGAGACCTAATTAGTCCTGAGGGGTGTTGAGTTAGGTGTTCTCCAAAGAGAGTTAAATTATGAAAGTCACTACATGAGCTATGTGATGTAAAGGGGTATTTGAATATGGGTTTGGTTTGGTTTGGTTTAGAGATTTGTATTTTTCTTAGAAAAAGGAATAGTTTCCTCAAAAAGGGGCTAGTAGAAGGAAGGTGTTAAAGAGGAAAGAAGAGTTAAGTGAAGAGTTGATTCTTTGGGGTTGTGTGGAATGGTTGGATACATGAAATGAGTTGTAATTGAGTAGGTATATTCTATTATGAGTATTTTGGAAAGAAAAAATCAAAGTAGCATTCAGAATTATGAAAACACATAATAAGATTGTAAATAACTAAGCAAGGATAAAGAGAGAGAACATGAAAATATAGTATGAACTAAGGATATTGATGTTAAAATGAAATATTACAAAGGTAGTTGATTAGTAAAATGACTTAAAGTAGATAAGGATGATTAAGTGAATATAAGGAGGCTTAAGATCTATTGAGTAGGTAAAAGTGAACAAGAAAGACTTAGTAAATGAAAAGTGATCAAAGAGATAAAGAGGTTGGAGATAAAAGACAAAGAAGGACAATAAAATATCAGAGCTGGGTATTTGGTAGAGGTAAGTGTATTTTTCCATCCATATCAGGGAATCTTATTAGAACCTATGCATCAAGATACTTGATATATAAATTTAACTTAAACTTAAAAGGCAAATATACATAGACTAAATGTACATATAGTATAAGATTAACTCAAAATTTTACCTTTGTATAAGTAAAATGTGTCATCCTAACAAAGATAGATGTAGTAGTGGATGGGCCAGCAGTTGGATTCAAAAATGTAAACAATGGTTGTGTTAAATCAAATAATGTAAATGTTGACTGTGATGATGAAGGCACTGTCACCTCCTATGACATAAAAAATGACATATATATTATTCAATTTCTATGTAAATTATTTTTTAGCTAAATTAAGTTTACAAATATCACTTAAATTTAACATGACATTGATATAAAATATACCTACATTTGTCTAGTGGTTGATGTCTACACACCAAATGCTTGTGCTAAAAACTCATCACTCATAATAATATTATCCAAGCCCTCTAAACCGCTAGTTTTATCATCATAAAAAGGTTCATTGCACATTGTTCCACAAGGACTGCAAGGGTGGGATCAAGTATGCACACTAGGTGGCATATCTCTAGCATTTATCTGTGAGAGCCTACTTATATGCTAAATGAGTGTGTTAGTGACAAAAGTAAGAGCATGTATAGTGTCAATCTCAATGACTTGCTAAACTATAGAGGGGATATCAAGCTTTAGTGGATTTTAGATACAAATTCTTGTAGGTCAATTAGGTGCATGATGTGCACCTAGTTGATCATGTGCAGAGCCTTTCCCTCAGCCCTAAAACTCACTATAATCAAAAAGTTTGGAATCTCATTGAGGATAAACTCACAATAGAGTTTCCTAAAAAAATACAATGGGAACTCATGGTTGTTACATGATGGATAATTAAACACCATCCACCATCGATCCCAAAAATTAGTTGTGATTAAATTATGTTGGTAGCGATGGATTGGAAAACATTTAGCAGTTACTGGAAATGGTGCATTAGTGGTTGGGTTAATGAATAAGGCAAAAATAGAGGCTTTTGATATTTCTTTGTTCTTGACCTCAATTGTTGATAATTTATCAGCATAATAATCCCTACAACTATCTTGATATGAAGTTTATCTATCAATTTGACTCATTATATAGTCAATTTAACCTAATAATGTTTTTAGAGAATTGGCTAGATGGGTGTGGTGGGGGTTGGTGGAAGTGAGATCCCTCATTCTCCTAATTAATTATTTAAATTCAATTTTATTTCCCATAATGTTTTAAATTATAATATCCTAACGGCCTAGGGGATTTAATGGAATTGTAGTACGGCTAGGTGGAGGGATAGGAGGAGGAACAAGAGGGTTTTGTGGAGGGTTAGAAGGAGGAACAAGAGGGTTTTATATAAGGTTAGGAGGGTTGGTAGGATGGGTTTTTTTTAAAAAACAAATTACAACTAAAATTTTCTAAAATTACTAAAAATTAGGGTTAAACAGTGAAAAATACTAAAATTTAAGGTTAAAAAGTGTAGATTTTTAACACTTACCTCTTCTATGTGGAGGCATCATCAATTAACAGCTTATTGAGATGAATTTAGTTTATTCTTGGCAAATTTTTATCTCTCTCACCCAAAACATGATCATAGAAGGTGAGGTTAGCAAATGAAACTCAAATGCAAAATGAGGAATTTTGTATTTAGGTTTTGATTTTGATTTTTTTGGTGACATAGGTATTGTGATCACATTATTGAAAAAAACAATAATGCAATCATGTTAATAATACAATTTCATTATTGTTTAAAATAATGTGATCACATTATTTAATAGCATAATCATGTTATTGTTTAAAATAATGTGATCACATTATTTAATAATGTAATCACATTATGGATTGGTAATCACCGAGCCATAATTTAAATAATGATTCACATTAATAAAATAATGTGATCATGTTATTTATTGATGCGATTACATTACCAAAAATGTTCATGGAACTGTCCCCCAACTTTTTACACTTACCTGGTACTTCTACTTCTTTAGCAATCATAATGGCTTCATCTGGAAATCCAAATGTAAAAAGTTGAGTATCTGGAAGAGGAGGTTTTAGATGTTTATCTACAAGTACTTACCCCTTAATGGCATTATGGTTGGCATATTCAATTTCAAACTCACATAATAACATGATCCATTTTTCCATATAACCTTATAAAGCTGATTTGGAAAGTAGATACTTGAGTGAATCTACTTTGGTAATAACAATGGTCTTGTTATTCAACATATAATGATGCAACTTTTGAGCTATGAACATTATTGCTAGAAAAGCTTTTTCAATTAATATATAGTTGTGCTCATACATGACCAATGTTATGCTCAGATAATACACATCGTGGTTTTTCCCTATTCATCATGTTGTGCCAAAAGTGCCCTTAGGGCATTTTCAGTTGCTGACAAGTAAAGTAATAATGGCTTATTTGACGTGGGTGGCAACAAAATAAGTGGGTTGGAAAGATATTCCTTAATATGATCAAATATTTTATGGCACTCTTCATTCCAAGAGAATGTAAAACCTTTATTTAAAAAGGGCGTAAATGGATGTCATTTGTCAACCAACTATGAGATGAAGTTTCAAATAGATTGTATATCACCCTGCATATTATGGAGCTACTTCAAGGTAGATGGTGGTGGCATTTATGTAATTGCACAAAATTTGGATGTGTCAAATTTAATGCCCCTATGAGAGATAATGAATCCTAATAATTTGCCTAAAATTACACCAAATACACACTTCTTAAAACTAATCTTGATGTTGTACTCATGAAGTCTCTCAAATATCCTTTGTAGTATGGTTCAATGATTAACACGGGTCTTTGATTTACCTAGGATGTCATCGACATAGTCCTCAACAATGTAATGCATCATATCATGTAAAATAATTGTCATAGATCTTTGTGATGCATATGGTTATGAGAAAAAATTCTTTCCACCATCCCTGGATTTAAACTTGGTCATTGATCACAACTTACAAATGTTTTGCTTTATTTTTAACCTTCAAGTTTCAACAATACTCTTTCTTATTTCATTAAGATTGGTAACATCCCCAAATATAACCCTATTTAATAAACACCATGGATTTATTTATTACTATCATTATACCCTTTATAAACACCTTAGTTATCCACTCATCTCATTTCATTCATTTTCCCCATCTTTTCTCATTCACTCACTCATTAGCTTCACACTAGTTAATCTCCTCAAGGCTTAAAACATCAAATATTATTATTGGTATCATGAACATAACATAATATTATGGATTATATTTCTTTATCCTAACACAATTACCTCAACCCCTTTGAACCTCTTAATCTCTCTCCAACATCCACTTAGACACCTCAAGCTCAATAGTGAACCTACTTACTTGTAGCCTTTTTTTCCACAAATATTCTTAGTTTGAATGTTATACAAGTCACAATATAAGCCCATATTTGGGTACCCTCTATATTTTTACTACCTCACATGAATTTTAATCACTTAAATCTTTGTGCAGATACCCTTTATCTCCTAACCACCTTGTTAATTAGGCCATCTAGCCCTTCTTTACCTTCTCAGACTTCAAATCCATACCAGAACATATGGTGCCCATTTACAACCTATTTAATCCTTCTCTATACACCCAAATGTGATTGATTACAAAGTTAAAATAAATTCCCATAGTTATAACTCAAGTTATTGAGGTTTTTGTTTCAAAACCCTAGTTAGTCTAATGGGGTTGACTATGTAGGCTGAGAGAGGTTAAAAAGCAATATCTTTGGTTTTAGGTCATTTAAAACTCAAATAAAACCTTCCCAAGGTATGTAATACCACTATCCACTTTCCAAAAGGATAAATATCCTTAACCAATCCAATTATGCTCATAATAATTCAAAATACAAAAGTGTGTGTCTTCTTAAAGGATTGTGTAAGGGTTTAATGGTATGTTTGCATTTAAATAAGTTCCAAGAATTCAAAAGGGTTAATCTTAAAACTTATTAATATTAAAACTTATTATACTTTTTATTCATAATAATACTTAACCAAATCCATTGCCATTCACTTTCTCAAGTACATATAGACCTTCCTTGCCATATGAATGAGTGAAACAAGGGTTTCTGACTATATACATAGGATTCTATTGATATGTGGACTATGAATTGGATATTGTCATTAGAATTGAATTAAAATAATATAAATTACCATACCAAAAAACATATTATTATCTATATAACATCATCTCAAGTATAATAATAGTTTATACCTTAAAAAACATCAACTTGCCTTCATTCTTACTATCTCAAGCGTGTACAGGGTTTGAGGGCACAGACCAAATTTTCCTGAGTCTCTTCACTTCAAAACACTATATTAAATAAAAATAAAGTCTTTAAGATTAAAATTTATTCAATATTAATGTACCATAAGAGTATTTTCTTAACAATCTTTAAAGGCCACTCTAAACATCCTCTTTTTGACTATAACCCTGCAGTATTTTACTCAAACCTATAACCAACACAAATAATAATATACTCATAGCCTCAAGGATTTTTCAAAGAAACATATAAAAAATAAAATTATTATATTATTCAAGGAAAAGTAACACACAATAATCTCTTCTTTATTAATATGAATCATTAACCATTACATATTCAGTCCATTCATGGACTCAGTCATCTTTTAGGAGAGTATATAGTCTTCTTTTATTGGTTTCTTCTCCTCTCACCTTCAAATATTTATCTCTCCTCCTCCTAATCTCATCTCATACTACTAATACCATTCTCATGCCACATCTACGTTGGTTTTTTGGGTAGTTATAATCAAGACTCTCTTATAATGGCCAACTCAACATGTGAGTGGCAGTTACACTTTTTCATGACTCTTGATTTTCATCACCTTTAAGAAATAAATGTAATACGTATTCAAAAAATATTTTCATGACTCATTGGACCCTTATACAAACATTATCTCTCTCCTAATCACATCATACTATGCCCATGGTCCTTTTATACTTTAGTCTAGGATTTTGAATTTTCAAACTTACACTTTTGGAAGGAAAACTCAAATACATTCAAAACACACTCCTAATGACTCATGATGAATATCCAAAAAAATAGACCCTAGAGGATCCTTCACACACACCTATACCCAAAAATAGATCAATTATGACCCCTAACTAGCTTATTAGTCTTCAACAACTCAAAATGGTGTTTGTGTACTAAGTGCTCCTACATCATACTCCTTAGAGAGGGATAAATTTGAATTACAACACCACATTATTATTTATCTTCCTCTCATTATCCTTAACTTGTATTTATTTTATTCCTTATTATTTTCTTTTCTCAAGTCCATCTTTCTCATTCTTATCGTGCTTAGTCTTCATTATTTGATTCCTTATTTTCTTCTTCCACATTCTTCTCGTCAATTCTTTCTCAGCTAAAAGTGCCCATTATTCTATTTAATTTTAATTAAATTCATGGTTTTCATATACATATTCATCTTTATCTTCAGTTTCAATTATATAAATAACATCCTCCATATACATTTTATGAGTTTCATGAGGCCAAATTGCCTCTTCACTAGTTCCTTGAATTTGTATGCTTGCATTAAGCTTCTTTATAGTTGTATATGTCTTCATAGCATTATGTTTATCCTCATCAGTCAAATTGTCTTTTGTACATGATTATTGTAAAAAAAATCCACTACCTTCCTCATTCCTTGGTTCATACAACTTTGCTACAATATCATCATGCAAACTAGTCATATTTTTGCCTTGTCTTGGATTCACTTGTTGACCTTTGTCATGTTTGATGATGAGATATTATGGCTCATCTCCTCTATTTCTTAGTTAATTAAGAGGGTAAACCTATTATTTATTCTCCATACCTACACTATCCATATCATCCATGCTTGATTTTTCTTATTCAAGTGTATCTTCATGGTTGTTAGCATATAGACTATTAAACTTTTCCTTATTTGTCTTTTCTTTGATCTCACTAATGATGTTATTTACATGAATGTAACCATTTTAATGGACTAAAAATATTTTATATAATCTCCAATTCCTCCTTCAATGTGAGATCATCTATCTCTTCATGATCTTCATCAAATTTTGGACCCTGTTATCCTTCATCTTCTTCAAAATTATGTCCTATTCCAACATGTGCAGTCATTATTTCTTCATTATCCACCAATGCTTCATCTATATTTGCATTTAAACTCTTACATTTCTTCCCACTTGTGCTTATTGGAATTATTTTCCATGATTTTTATTCTCTTTCCATGACCACACTCATTAATTCAAAGAATTCATCATCATACTTATCATAAATAACTTGCTTACCTTTCTACTTGCTTGTGATCTATTCACACTTTTCATCTTGCTTCTTCATTGGGTTACTTAGATGCATCTTCATCTCTTTATCTTTATTGGCCTCCACCATGTCTTATTATTTCTTGAGTTTGTAACTTTCCTCTTTCTTTATACTCTCTTAGACTGTAATTATAATATTATCTTTCTTCACCCTTGCCATGCTCTTCATGACCCATTTTCTACATTGTACATTCTTGGAATGAGATGGATTTATTAAATCACCTTATTCATGCTTATTTATTTTATAACTTATCATCTTAACTTGATGTAACCCAACCTTTATTTATTTCCTCATTTTTTTTTGTTTTCCACTAGTGTTCTTGCCTTACATGACCTCTTGTTTGAGGTTTACCTTCTCTATCTCACTAATTGATGCCTTGAAACACTTAGGCACTACATATGCATGCTCTTTTACTCTCTTTGAGGGATATAATTTGATTTTCATTTGTCCATACCATATATTAGCTTCTTCTTTCTCATATGCATATTAAAATTCAAGTTCCAAACATTCGTTTACCTCATTAAAGGATTGTTGCATGGTTATTTCTTCTCTCATGTCTACATGGTTTGCACTCATGTCTTCCTTATGATCTTCCTCTCTTGCTTCATCTATAATTATTTTCAAATCATCATGAAAATATTCCTCCATCTCATCCTTAGCATGATAATAATCTTTAATCTTCATCATGTTATCTTCTACAACCTATCCTCTTCCCTTGTCATCTTCATTATTATTGATGGGTGCTTCATTTAACCCACTTCTCACAAAATTTGGGGTCTCATTCTTGACCTTCATCAATATTTTTCTTAAACCTGCATAGACACACTCAAATTCAATGTTATAATAATAAAAAAGAGACCATATTGTCTCCATGAATGTCTATTTCATAGGCATTCTCCTATTTTTATTGGCTTCTCCCTCAAGTTCTCCTCTTGGCACTTATCTCTCCATATTCTCCTTAATGAGAACTATTTTATCAACTTCTCTATCATGTTTCTCTCTTGGAAAATCTTCATCCTTCATGCCTCTATGGGATATACTCTCTTTATTCTTCTCTTTATTTAAGGCATTCATCTTATGCCTTTTCTCTCTCATAAGTAGCTTTATTGGCTACTTCAGTCTCTTCCTCACATTACAACCAAGCCATTGGATTTTTTAATCCTTCATGACATTCACCATGAACTCTATCTTCTTAAAACTTTGCCCCAACTCTCTTCTTATCTCCTTCACTTCTTCTACATCCATCTTCTCTCTTTTTCTTCACTTCATAGGCCTACTTAGACCTATCTCTTAGCAAGATTACCTAATTATCTCTTAGACCTCTCTTATATATTATTCTCTTTCTATAGTCCTTTGTATAGGACTTTATTATCTCTCTTGAATCTCACTTGGAGCCTTCCTTTTTTCTCACTTGAGTTTCAATGTTCTTTCCACTCTATCTTCTCTATATATCTCTAGACTAGTTTCATGTCCTTCACATTGGAATTAGGGGCTTTAGTTTCTCTCTTCACCAATATGAAATTTATCTATATTTACCTCAATAGGTCATACCTGCACCACACTCTTTCCCACAATACCTATGTAATTTTTGTTGGAATATTGTCATTGATGTCAAATGAACTATTGCTGAAAGTGAACGGAATTGATTTCCGGAAGTGAACAGAATTGATGGATGGAAGTGAATGGAAATGTCGATAGAAGTGAACAGAATTATTGATGGAAGTGAATGGAAATGTTGATGGAAGTGAATGGAAGTGAATGGAAATGTCAACAGAAGTGAATGGAAGTGTCGACGGAAATGTTGATGGAATTGTCAACCTTGGCCAACCTATTGGGAGGAGTTGTGACTGTTCGAAAGAACATTTTCACTTGAAGAGTCATGACCTTAATTTATGGCTTTCCATGGGTTATAAATAAGTGCATAACAAATGGCAAAAAATTAGATTCAAAAGTGGAAGATATATAAAAGAAGAGCAAAATTTTTAAAGGAAAATTTTTGTGAGAATATTAAAAAGAAAAAATTAGAAAGTATAAGGAAGAGTATAGCAGTGAAAACACTCAAGTTTAGATCAAATATAAAGGAGATAAAGCAAGTGTTATATCATCTATTGTTTTGACAACAAATTTGAGATAAAAGAGTGATTTTTTTTTTGAAGGTTGGTGCCTTCATTTTGAAGAGATTGGTGTCTCTTGCTAAGTTGGTGCTCGGTGAAAGGGGTTGGTACTCCTGTAGGTTGATGCCTACAAAATTGTTTTTGGGGTTGGTGCTCCAGTAGGTTGGTGCATACGAATATTTATATTAATATAATTTCTTCATGGTTTTCTCTCGAAAGGGTTTCCACACAAATTTGTGTCTATTTGCATTGTGTGGTTTTGCATTGTATTCTTTGATTGCTTTGAATATATTAATTGTGGAGTAATTTGAGGTTTTGGATTTAAAATTAATAGTCGAAAGCAAAAAAATATCTTATACTGATTCACCCCCTCTTAGTATAAGCATGTGCTTAACAATTGGTATTAGAGCCAGTTCCTTCGGTGTTAGCACAACTACTAGAAGGTAGATCTTGGAAAGCACATATGGCAGGATCTCAAGTGCTAGATGGTTTCTCCACTAACAAGGATCCTTTGTTTGATGGAATGAATTATGAATTTTAGAGCATAAGAATGAATAATTACTTGATGGCCCTAGGTTTTGATATTTCGCAAGCAGTGGTAATAAGATACACAATGCCACAAACTACACCAATGGATGCCATCAGAAAAAAGGCCAGTGAGAACAATGTGAAAGCTATGAATGCAATCTTATGTGGGCTTTCAAAAAATGAGTTTGTTAAGGTTATGCATTGTGAATCTACAAAAGAGATCTGGGATAAACTCAACACTATTTATGAAGGTGATCGTAAGGTTAGAAAAGCAAAACTCCAAACCCACCAGAGGTAGTTTGAAAGTTTAAAAATGAAGAATGATGAAAACATTGTTGGGTATCTTCTTCATGTCGATGAGATTGTTAATGTCATTTGAGGACTCAGAGAGAAAATTGAAGAATTTGTGATCATTCAGAAAGTCCTGAGATCCCTACCATTAAGATTTGATGCAAAGGTCTCTGCCATTGAAGAAATGAAGGATTTAGACACGATGAAAATGGATGAACTCCATGGAATTATTATGGCTTACAAAATGAGAACCAAATCTGAGAGACAGTCAAAGAAGGAAGCATCACTCAAGGTCTCAAAGAAAGAAAAGATTGAAGAACTAGAATCAAGTGAAAATTCAAGTAGTGAAGAAGATGAAAATGAAGCTCTATTCATTTGAAAGCTAAAGAAAGGATTGGGCAAATATAAAGGAAAGTTACCATGTAAATGCTTTAATTGTGGTAAAATTGGTCATTTTTCAGCCAAATGTCCAAATAAAGGAAATAGCAATGATGAGAGAAACAAATTAAAGTACAAAAAGGGATTCAAGCCGAGTAAAGACAAGTAAAGATTTGAGAAACAAAAGAAAAGCCTATACTCCAAGAAGTATAGCAGCTCATCCGAAGAAAACAAAGAAAGTGATGTTGAGAGTGATAATGAAGAGATTTTGTTCATGGCTATAGAAGAAAATGCCACCACTAGCAAAGATAATTTGGAGGAAGACGAAGACATGGAAGAAGGTGAAGTGAACCTTGAAAAGAACTTATTTGTGCATTAGAAGAAATAAAAGCATTTAAGAAGAAGAATTGGAAACTAAAGTTACAACTCTGAAAATATGAAGAAGAGAATTAAGACTTCAAAGTGAAGACATCACAAGTATTTGAGGAATCAAACAAGGTAATTGATGATCTAAAAATCCAAATCAAAGAAGCAAAGAAAATGGAAGAAGATCTAACAGATTAGCTAAAGAAGAAAGGAGAAGACTGTGAAAGGTATGAATCTGAAATAGATGTTTTAAAAAGGGATCTAGAAAAGGCGAATTCTAAAATAGCAAGTGAATTGAAATCTGAGAAAAGCACTCAAGTTTTGAATAAGATTCTAGAGAGTCAAAGATCACCATCTAATAAGTCAGGCATTGGGTATGATAAGGAAAAAGAGAAAGCTAAGAGCTATGTTGAAACTCTTAAGGAACCAGTGAAAAAGGAGACCAAGAAGGAAGAAGTCTAGAATACAAAAACCAGCGCTATCAACAAAGAAAGCAAAGGAGAAAAAAAATTTAGAAGACCATTTGCTCCAAGATATGAAAATAAAACTAGGTTTGGTAATTATTTTAATGGATATTGTTATTATTGCAATCATTTTGGTCATAAGAAATTAGATTATAGAAAGAGATCCAAGGATATTGAATTCAGGAGTAGAAACAAAGGAACCTATGGAGCTTCGAACATAAACTACAATTCATTTGCTCCCTTATCAAACTTTGATGAAGCTATAGTTTGTTACAAGTGCAACAACTATGGACATATAGCACTCTATTGTAGAAGTGTTTTTGAATATATAAGACAAGATAAAAATTTTAAAGCTCCAATGATAAATAAAAGAGAATCATCAAAGACTTGGAAGAAGAAGCAAGAAGAATCCATGATTGTTCAAATAGCATTCCATGCTAGAGATGAAGGACAACAATGGTTCATTGATAGTGGATGTTTGAGACACATGACTAGAGATAAAATCAAATTCATCTCGTTAAAAAAGGTCAATGAAGGCACGATGAAGTTTGGAGACAACACTACAGCTAGAATAATAGGAAAAGGTACACTTAGTCTTGATAATGGAAAAACCAAAATAAAAAATGTGTTATATGTGGAACGGTTAAAGCATAATCTTCTAAGTGTTAGCCAAATGTGTGATCAAGGACACACACTTAAGTTCTTTTCTGAAGGTTGTGAGATCAGAAAAAGAGACACAAGAAAACTAATTGCAGATGCTCATAGAACCACCAAAAACCTATACATGCTTGGAGAAATGAGAGGAGAGAAATGTTGTTCGAGTCAAGTTGAAGAAAGTTGGTTATGGCATAGAAGGTTAGGGCACATAAATTTTGATAATCTTGTGAAAATTAACAAAAAATAGGCTATGCGAGATATGCCTAAGATAAAAAAACCTTCAAGTACTCTATGCAAGCAATGCCAACACAAGAAGCAAACCAGAACAAGGTTTAGAATGAAGGAATATTCGACCACCAAACCACTAGAGTTGATTCATACAGATCTTTGTGGTCCTACCAGAACTAAAATCATGCATGGTGAGAGATACTTTATGTTTCTCATTGATGATTATACTAGAATGACATGGGTAGCCTTTTTAAAATAAAAATCAAAAACATTTGAAAAGTTTAAAGCTTTCAAGGCATTAGTAGAAAATGAAAAAGAGCTGAAAATAAAATGTCTAAGGTCAGATCGAGGAGGTGAGTTTATTTTAAATGATATCATTGAGTTTTGTGAAGATCATGGAATTAAGAGACAATACTCAGCTTCAAGGACTCCACAATAAAATGGAGTGGTGGAAAGGAAAAATTGAAACATTCAAGAGATGGATAGAACTATGTTGAATGAATCTAAGCTATCAGATAGATTCTAGAGAGAAGTAATTAATACAGCAATATATATATTGAATAGAGGGCAAATCAGAGTTAATAATGACAAAACTCCTTATGAATTGTGGAAAGGAAGACCAGCTTCAGTCAAACATTTCAAAGTGTTTGGAAGTAAATGTTTTATCAACAAGAATGAAGAAAACTTGGGAAAATTTGGTTCAAGAGCTGACAAAGGAATTTTTCTTGGCTACTCCATCAAAAGTAAAGCCTATAGATGTTATAACAAAAGGCTAAAAACTATCGTAGAAAGTGATAGTGTTGGAATATATGAGATCATGAATCAAAAGGCAAAAGAACCTTCAGAAGAGCCTCTAGAAATACCCAATCTTGTAGAAGAAGAAGGGGAAGAAGAAAATGTAGAAAAATTGAGTGAATCTGAAAGGCAGGACACCAAATCACCATCTCTCTTTGTTCAAAAGAATCATGCTAAAAGTCAGATCATTGGCAACATTGATGCTGGGGTGCAAACCAGAAGAAGAATTGTAAGTATACCTGAGCATGTAAATTTCTCTTTGTTATCCAAGGTAGAGCCTAAGAATTTTTTTGAAACTAGTCATGATAAACATTGGGTAAAATCAATGGAAGAAGAGTTAGATCAAATTGAGAAGAATGAGACTTGGGAACTTGTGCCTAGGCCAATGGATCAAAATGTAATTAGCACTAAGTGGGTTTTTTGAAACAAATTGAATGAAAATGGCTAATTCACTTGAAACAAAGCAAGGTTGGTATGTAAGGGGTATGCTCAAGTAGAAGGTGTAGATTTTGAAGAGACTTTTGCTCCTGTTTCTAGATTAGAAGCAATTCAAATATTTCTTGCATTTTTAGTATTCAAAAATTTCAAAGTTTATCAAATGGATGTTAAATCAACATTTCTAAATGGCAATCTAGAAGAGGAAGTTTACATAGAACAGCTAGAAGGATTCCTCTTACCATAAAACAAGGATTATGTGTGTAAGTTGAAGAAGGCTTTATACAGATTGAAACAAGCTCCTAGAGCATGGTATGCTAGGCTTGATAAATACCTACAAGACCAAGGATTCAAGAGAGGATATGTTGATAGTAATCTTTACATCAAAACTTAAGGAGATCACCAGTTAATTGTTGTGGTGTATGTAGATGATATAATCTTTAGAGGAGATAATGAGGAAATGTCAAAGATATGCAAAAGGAATTTGAGATGTCCATGTTAGGTGAGTTGTCATTTTTTCTTGGTTTACAAATCTCTCAATCTAACAAAGGAATATTCATATCCTAAAGCAAGTATGTGAAGGAGATGTTGAAGAAATTCCATATGGAGGAGTGTGCCCCTGTTAGCACACCTATGGCTACAGGTAAAAAGTTGAGTAAAGATGATGAATCTTCAAACACTGATCAAACTCTTTACAGATCAATGATTGGGAGTTTACTATATGTGATGGCATCTAGGCTAGATATCATGCAAGTAGTAGGTATGGTTGCACGATTTCAAGAAGCTCCAAAAAAAACACATGTGCAAGCTGTGAAATGTATATTTAGATATTTAAAGAGAACCTTGGATTATGGGTTGTGGTACCCAAGAGGTAAAGACTTCACATTGGTAGTGTACACGGATTCAGATTGGGAAAGTTTTGTAGATGATAGAAAAAGTAAAAGTGGAGGAGCATTCTTTCTTAGAGATAGCTTAGTATCTTGGTTGAGTAAGAAGGAGAATTATGTATATCTATCCATAGTAGAAGCAGAGTACATAGCAACAGTGCTATGTTGTACACAAGTTCTATGGATGAAACAAACCTTGAAAGATATCAAAGTAGAGTATAATCATCTAATCTCCATATTCTGTGATAATACTAGTGCAATAATTATTTCAAAGAATCCAATTATGCAATCTAGAACTAAGCATATCCCTATACAGTATCATTACTTGAGAGAATAGGTGGCAGAACAACAAGTAAAATTGGAATATGTTTCCACATCCGAATAGATGGCAGATATCTTTACTAAGCCACTTCTAAAGGAAACATTTGAGTACCTACAATAGAAGTTGGGAGTAATTTCTTTTGCATCTTGCCACTGAAGGGAAGCATCATCTAAGGGGGAGCTAAGTACTAGCTCTTGGATAGACCTTTTGCCATTGATGTCAAAGGGGGAAAAGTATAGAAAGAGGATGTCACAAAAAGGGGGAGCTACAACAAAGAAGGATTCAGACAGAAGAGATAGTGTATCAAGGGAGAGCAGTTTTAATATGCAGTTGCCATCAATGACAAAGGGGGGAGATTGTTGGAATATTGTCATTGATGTCAAATGAACTATTGCTGAAAGTGAATGGAATTGATTGCCAGAAGTGAACAAAATTGATGGCCGAAAGTGAATGAAAATGTCGACGAAAGTGAACAGAATTGTTGATAGAAGTGAATGGAAATGTTGTAGAAAGTGACGAAATTGTTGACAGAAGTGAATGGAAATGTTGACAAAAGTAAATGGAATTGTTGATGGAAGTGAATGGAAATGTTGACAGAAGTGAACATAAGTGTCGACAAAAATGTCAACGGAATTGTCAATCTTGTCCAACCTATTGGGAGGAGTTGTGACTATTCGAAAGGACCTTTTCACTTGAAGAGTCATGACCTTAATTTATGGCTTTTTGTGGGTTATAAATAAGTGCATAACGAATGGAAAAAAAGTAGATTCGAAAGTGGAAGATATATAAAAGAAGAGAAAAAATTTTAAAGGTAAATTTTTGTGAGAATATTAAAAAGAAAAAATCAGCAAGTATAAGGAAAAGTATAGCAGTGAAAACACTCAAGTGTAGATCTAATCTAAAGGAGATAAATAAAGTGTTCTATCATCCATTGTTTTGACAACAAATTTGAGATAGAAGAGTGATTTTTTCTGAGAAGGTTGGTGCCTTCGTTTTGAAGAGATTGGTGTCTCTTACTGAGTTGGTACTTGGTGAAAGGGGTCGGTGCCTAAAAAATTATTTTTGGGGGTTGGTGCTCAGTAGTTTGGTGCCTATGAATATTTATATTAAGAGAATTTCTCTGTGGTTTTCTCTCGAAAGGGTTTCCATGCAAATATGTGTCTATTTGCATTGTGTGGTTTTACATTGTATTCTTTGATTACTTTGAATATATTAATTGTGGAGTAATTTGAGGTTTTAGATTTAAAATTAATAGTCGAAATCAAAAAAATATCCTATACTGATTCACCCCCCCTCTCAGTATAAGGGTGTACTTAACAATTTCACTTTATGAAATCCTCATAACATTCTTTGCCTATCTCAAATCAACAATCTTTAAAAAACTCAAAATAGAATTAAACCAAGAACTTACCTTGATCTAATACCAAATGATGTAGAGGGTTATGATAAAATATTCTTTCCACCATCCCTGGATTTAAACTTGGTCATTGATCACAACTTTCAAATGCTTTGCTTTATCTTTAACCTTCAAGTTTCAACAATACTCTTTCTTATTTTATTAGGCTTGGTAACATCCCCTTCTATAAAACTATTCACTAAACACCATGGATTAATTTATTACTATAATTATACCATTAATAAACACCTTAGTCATCCACTCATCTCATTTCATTCATTTTCCCCATCTCTTCTCATTCACTCACTCACTAGCTTCACACTAGTTAATCTCCTCAAGGCTTAAAACATCAAATCTTGATATTGGTCTCATGAATACAACCTACTATTATGGTTGATATTTATTTATCCTAACACACTTACCTCAACCCATTTTACTCTCTTAATCTCTCTCTAACATCCACTTAGACACCTCAAGCTCAATAGTGAACCTACTTTCTTTTAGCCTTTTTTTAGAAATCTTCTTAGTTTGAATGTTATGCAAGTCACATAAAATATATAAGCCCATATTTTTTCACCCTCTATATTTTTACTACCTCATATGAATTTTCATCACTTATTTCTTTATGTAGACACCCTTTCTCTCTTAACCACCTTGTTAATTAGGTCTTCTAGCCCTTCTTTACCTCCTTAGAATTCAAATCTATACCAAACTATATGTTACCTGGTCAAAACCTATTTCATCCTTCTCTATACACCCAAACATGCTTGATTAAAAAGTTAAAATAATTTCCCATTGTTATAACTCTAGTTATTAAGGTTTTTGTTTCAAAACCCTAGCTAGGCTAATGGGGTTGACTTGTAGGCTAAAAGAGGTCAAAAAGCAATATCTTTGGTTTTAGGTAATTTGAAACTCAAATTAGACCTTCCCAAGGTCTGTACTACTACTATCCACCTTCCCAAATGGATAAATATCCTTAACCAATCCAGTTATGCTCATAATAATGCAAAATACAAAATTATGTGTCTTCCTAAAGGACTATGTAAGGGTTTAATGGTATGTTTGCATTTAAATAAGTTATAAGAATTCAAAAGGGTTAATCTTAAGACTTATTAATATTAAAAATTATTCTCTTTTTCAGTCATAATAAGACTTAACCAACTCCATATCCATTCACTTTCTCAAACACATATAGTCCTTCCTTGGCATATGAATGAGTGAAACAGGGGTTTCTGACTATATACATAGAATTATATTGATATGTGGATTGTGCATTGGATATTTTCATTAGAATTTAATTAAAACCATATAAATTAACATACCACCAAACATATTTTTATCTATATACCATCATCTCAAGCACAATCATAGTCTATACCTCAAGAAATATCAACTCACCTTCATTTTTAATTATTTCAAGTGTGTATAGAGTTTGAGGGTAGAGACCAAATTTTCTTGAGTATATTCAATTTAAAACATTATATTAAATAAAAATTAAGTCTATAATATTCATATGTATTAAATATTAATATACCATAGGATATCTTTTCTTAACAATCTTTAAATGCCACTCTAAACATCCTCTTCTTGACTGCAACCCTACAGTCTTTTACTCAAACTTGTAACCAACACAAAAAATGATATACTCATATCCTTAATGGATTTTAAAAGAAACATATGATTAATAATAATTCAAATAATATTTAATTAATATTAACACACATAATAATATCTTCTTTATTAATATGAATCAACCATTATATATTTAGTTCATTCATGGACTCAGTCATCTTCTAGGAGATTATAAAGTCTTATTTTATTGGTTTCTTATCCTTTCACCTTTATATATATATATCTCCTCCTAATACTCTCATTTCATACTATTAATATCATTAGCATGCCACATTTATGTTGTTTTTTTGGGTAGTTACAAGAAAGACTCTCTTACAATGGCCAACTCAGCTTTTGAGTGGTAGTTATACTTTTTTATGACTCTTGATTTTTATCACCTTTAAGGACTTAAACATAATATGTATTCAAAAACTTTTTACATGACCCCTTGGACCCCTTTACAATCATTATCTCTCTCCTACTCACTTCATACTATGCCTATGGTCCTTCTATACTTAGGTCTAGGATTTTGAATTTTCAAACTTACACTTTTGGAGGGATGTAATATTCCAAATCAAAATATTTTACACTAATTTGGTTTTATAAAAAAACTTACTTTTTTTTAATATAAAATTTAAATTTAAAATAATAAATTAAATAAAATATAAGCCCATAAGGGGTTTTGTCCTTGGGCTATTATAATCATAATGGTTTTTATCCTTGAGACTAATTGTATAGCATGACGCTTATATGAGTTAGATGATTGAATTCATAATTAGATGATTGTAATACTTCCACATCTCTTATCCCTTATATGGCCTTTAAAAACTTCTCACAAAGTATGCATCCCATCCAAGAGGCACCTCTTCACCAAAATATTTGACCATTGACATTTTCGTCAACATTTCCATCCACATTTTTGTTAACATTTCCATTCACTTTCAACAGTAAGTTTGTTTGACACTTCCATTCACTTCTAAAAATAATTCCATTTGACATTTCTATTCATATCCATTTAATGATTGCTATATTAAATGGTAGCGCTACTCCTTGGTAGCAATTTCTCCTTGGAAATGATTTCTTTAGGTGAAATGGTAGTGCCTCTGCTTGAATTCAACAATCTCCTTCTTGTGGATATTACAAACCTTTTTGCCTTAAATTGCTTATCCTTAATCAATATTAAATTGAGGATTTTAATAATTAATTTTCCTTTCAATGTTGTATCTATTATTGGTCATCTCACAAATTTGATTAAACACCATAATATAATAACAATCGTAGTGGGAACCATCAAAATGTCAAGAGGTTTTGTATACTTTTTCCATGAGAAGATCTTTAAAATAACCAACACTCTATAATCTACAGTTTTCTCATTTTTACTCAATAGTGAAGAGTAATAATAAAAATATGAATAACTTATATCAATTGAAAGGTAGATGTCATTTCCATGTATATTTCCAGTAGAAATGTATTTTGTCTTACTCAAACCCTTTAAGCCATTCCTTATGATAGAGTACCAAATACATGTATAACTTTCATAGAATGCAAACATGAATTTAGTAGTGGTCCTATGTTGATCCAAATTTGTCTCTCTTTCAAAGTCATAGAATATTTCAAAGTCATAAAGGCATGCTTCATTAATATTATCAGATTTACAATCACTTTTTAGCCATGATATACCCAACTTCACCATTAATTTAATCTTGTTGGAATATTGTTGCATTTATAGAAGCAAGGAACATGAATCTATTATCTGCCTTTTTGGTACACCCATCTCTTTAAATCCAAATCTATTATTTCCTAGCTATCGAGCCAGAATTAGGCTATGAGCTAGAGTCATTGTACCCTTAATTTCCATTATCAATGTAATAGTCACCAAGTTTGGAGTCATATTCATAGATCACCAAAGTAATATTATTTATATAAGTGTAATATCATAATCACATGTGAACAAGGAATTCTCAAATTCTACCCTATCATCTTCAGCTAATCTCTACATACAAAGTTGTTATTTTTGTTGTAGTTTCTCACCACCTTGCCTTATGTTATTAAGTTTAGTGCACTTGTTTTGTTCAAAGATTTGTACTATGTTGTTCAGTACTTTGGTCATGTAGTTGCAACCAATTATCATCTGTTGTACACATGACTTCCCTTTTTGAATTTCTCTTACATTTGAAGGAAAATTTACCTCTTTAGATATATTCAAAGAAGGATAGTATATGATAACTATGTACTTATTATCAAACATTACTCCATGCCATAAGTCAACTTGTATGTTAATGGTCACTTCTAGAACCTTTCTAAAAATATCCCACAAAGATCGACATACTTTAATATGTAATCTAGAAGCTTCTTATATCATAGGGTTACCTAATTTCCCATCAATCCCAACAACCATATTGATGCTTGATATCTCAAATTGAATGACATCAAGATGTACAATAGATGGATCTCTATCCCTGTAACCATGCCATTCAAACTTTTTCTTTATTTTTGAATATTCCTTCAACATTCTCTCATGGTATTTGGCAAATCCTCTGTTACGAATGGTTCTAACATCCCTATTTGTCCAACTAGCTTCTAAAAACATTTTAAGATCTTGAAATTATTCCTTCAATCATTTTTCATGAATTTAATTTTGAAAGACTATGACATGCCTAGTAAGATCAGTTCTTGGGTTTTCACAAAGATGCACAAATTTATGATACGGCATGTTAGACATTAACATAATTTGTTGTTGTTGTTGTTGTTGTTGTTGTTGTTAAATTTATTCCCTTAACTACTTCTAAACATATAATAGATAGAGCATGCATTATTTAATTTGGAATGTTTGAACAAGTTAGAATCTAATCTACTTTTTAACTAATGCCATTCCCAAAAGTGAATTTGATACTTGCTTTTTTTCACCATAATTCATCAAAAAAAAATTGCATATAAATTTATGAAGCATGATTTGTCTTCTACTTGAATACATGCATATTTATGCATTTCCATATTTGTTAGAAATTATATTCCTTGTCTCTTTATTCATAAAAAGAGTGTTAAGGTCTCGTTTGGCTGCCACCAAAGTTTGACCTCTAATTTCATTTTTTAAACCAATTATTAGTTTGATATATGTAGAATAAATTTATTAGTTGATACTAATGCTGAAATAACTTGATCTTGATGTTGGGTAGATGGTGGTGACCCAGTGTATCAGAATATATCTGGTGGTATGGTTCATCTACGTTAAAATGGTCTAGAAGCTAATATTTGAACTCTAAAAACAATAAGCTCTTTTAGTTCATCTTTTGCTATAGATAGCTGAGATATGTGGCTACAATTAAGCTTTTTTTAAACCTCCTCCATAAACTTTTATGCTCCAATATTTTGTGACTTTGATTCTTGATTCTCCCATATTATATCAATTATTTTGTTTAGCTCTCCATCTTGTTTATTTTTAAGACTATAGCACATGATATCTTGTTGATAGTGTGCATTAATTAGACAATAAATTGGTTTATTAAACTTAGAACCTATATTCAGGGAATAATCCTCAAGACCTCTCTCTTGTACACACTAAATTTTATCTTCATTTTGACGTAGACAATACATATCGACATCATCATCAATGTTTTGGATATATAACTCATGTTCATCTCTAATATCTAGAGTTTTTATGTCATTATTTCCAATGGATGAGTCTCCATAAATATCAAATTCTTCTTAGATAAGTATGTTTGGACATTCCCTTAGTTAAACATTGGATGCCTCATTCATTTTCTCTTGGATAGGGAAGTTAGTCTTGGAATTTGTCATCTTCCTTTCTTATGGGACCTCTTGAAGATTGCATTTCTCTTCATATTAAGCACTGCCATAACTATGATTCACAAACTCATCTTCCTCATAGTGCTTGTTTCCATTCTATGACTCTTTTAAATCCAAATAGTATAAAAAAGAGAATAATTTTTGAATCTCTACTGAAAGGGCATTATATGACTCAAAACTATCCATAATTTCCTTATGTGGTGACCCTATGGTTCATAGGTTGGCAAGAAAAATAACTCTAATATTACTGTAATATTCCAAATTGAAATATTTTACATTAATTTGGTTTTCTAAAAAATGTTATTTTTTTATAAATATAAATATTGCATTATAAATAATAAACTAAATAAAATATATGTCCAAAATGGGTTTCATCCTTGGGTTGTTATAATCACAAGGGTTTTCATCCTTGAGAGAGGTTGTATAGCATGACACTTATACGAGTTAGATGATTGAATTCATAATTAGATACTTCCATTCACTTTCAATAATAATTAAATTTGACATTTCCATTCATATCCATTTAATGACTATTGTATTAAATGAAAACACTACTCCTTGGTAGATATTTCTCCTTGGCGATGATTTCTTTAGGTGAAATGACAGTTCCTCTCCTTGAATTCAACAATCTCCTTCTTGGGGATATTACAAAGGAAAACTCCAATACATTAAAAACACACTCCTAATGATTCATGAAGACTCTAAGACAAAAAATAGATCCTAAAGGATTATTCACACACACCTATACCCAAAAATAGATCAATTATGACACCTAACTAGCTTATGAGTCTTTAACAACTCAAAATAGTTTTATATACTAGATGCTCATACATCACTTTAGTATGTAGCCCCTACATTATTAAGTCCAAACGACATCACCTAATAATTAAAAAATCCATAAGGAGTGTGAACATTGTCTTGTGATGATATTCTAGTGCTATTTTGATCATATTATATCCTAAAAATCCATCCATAAGATAAAGCATTTCATACCCAATCATCGAGTTGACTATTATGTAAATGTTAGGCAGAGGAAAGTTATCTTTCGAGTAGGATTTTTTGATATCTATGAAATCAGTGTAGATTTTGATACCTTCTAGTTTTTTATTTACTATCAAAATGTTTAAAATACACTCTGAATAGTCGATGGTTTGTTGCATTTTACATCTAAGAGTTTCTCCAAATCTTTCTTGACTAGCACAACAATATGAGGATGCATCTTACGTAACTTATGTTTAATGGGCTTGGCATCAATATGTAAAACAATATGGTATGTAAACAAGGTGAGGTCCAAACCTAGCATATCTGAATAGGCCCATTAAAATATGTCAACAAACTCCCTCAGAAGGGATATAAAAATTTCATGTTCTTCCTTAGTGAGGGATGTGCCTAATTTAATCCACTTTGGGTCCTCTAGAGTCCCAATGTTAACCTCTAAAGTGTCTTCCACAATAAGTGTAGAATGATCATATAAAATATTTGTAAAGGATTTAAACTAATTGGTAATGATCAAATCCTCTAGCCAAATTGGCTCGTCTAATTCTCCCAAGTAGGATGAATCAAAATCTCCTAATATTGGCAAAGGCCATGAAATAAATACCTCAAGGTACTCTTGAATAGTTTATGTAAAATAATATTTCTCTTCAATACTAGTCTATGATCCATAAATATGATTTGGACTATAGGTGTCTTATGTTTCATAGGAATAGGGGTGAACATTCCCATCTAAAGGCATCAAAAACTAGTTTTTACCAAGAGACTTGCCATTCTCTTTACTTTTACCCTGGTTAGAAAGCACCTCAAAGAGGTTTTCACTTTTAGACCTCAATGTTTGATTTTGTTTTTTTTTTCCAAGGAAGTTTACTTGCTCTCTAAAATAGGTAGTAGGATCTATTCTAATAGAAAAGCCTTACTTGTGGTCTCCAAGAGGAATGTGATTCTTCAATCCCATAAAGTTGCATATGGCTTCATCATTTTCAAACTCATATAATAACATTGTTGACTCTTGTCGGTCCCAATCTATCAATTATGGATGGTAAAGGGTTAATAATGAAGGTTGATAAATAGGGTTAATGGTACAAATAACATGGGGGCTAAATAAATTTGTAGCAGTAAGTTCATCATAGGTGTTGTAATCAGACCCTGTATCTCTATCCACATCATTTTTTCTAGTCAATGGTGTTCAAACATGAATAAGGTATGCAAGGTTACCCTCAGGTGGATTAAACCCAATACCATTTATTCCTTTGTACTTAGTCATTGAGACTGGTTTAATCATGTCTTGCTAATGTAGCACCATGCCTCTACCTTCATAAGTTAGGTGATCCATAATCTAGTTAAGGATGGGATACTTTGAGTTTTGGTAATAGTCAGCTAACTCATCAATGTAAATCCATGAATCATCTTCTTCTAAGGGGTCCTATTCTAGGAAAGAGGCTGGTTTGAAAATAATAGACTTATTCAATTGAGATTTTCCCTTAGTTTTCCACTCCATACAAGTGGTTTTGGCCTTGGATATCCCATAAGTTTTAGGATTTTGTGGTAATTTAGAATATGGAATGAAATATGGGTATTGTATTCTATGAGACCTTTGTCAGTTATATAGAAGTGGTTATAAATATCTGATGGAGCCATGGTTGAGGTAAAATCTAGGCTATCTAGGTCAATGTAATTATCTTATAATCCTGATTCAATTACTTTTCCTTTTTTTATCTCTTTCTCCATCAGATTTAGGTATAGGATTCATGCCAAATTAATAGTTTTAGCTTTTATACTCTACCTCAACATGATTACCATATTAATATGGATAAATATTAGATGGTATAGTCACTTTCATTCTTGAATGTGAAAATTTTATACATTGATGTAATGTAGAAAGTATGGCCCTAATTTCATAGATCCATGGTTGGCCCAATAACAGATTGTAAAATAGTTTTGAGTCCAAAACATGGCATAGAGTGTCATGGGTTAAAGGCCTAATGGCCATTGACAAGATAATATTACCTTTTGATTCCTATTCTTTATTATCATATGCTTTGATAATGATGGTATCTAGGTACACGTTAACTATTATATATCCAAGATGTTTGACCAACTTTAGAGACATAATGTTGAGGCATGAACCATTATCTATAATGATGCATTTAAATCTATGGTTTTTTATATCGACCTCAATGTATAATGGGTTATTATGTATAGGGGCCAAAGATGACATGTCACTTTGATCAAAGATAAAATGTTGGTCAGGGGCCAAGTATCCTACCATGGATTGGGCTTTGTCTGAAGTAATATCATTTTACATGAGGGACTAGTTCAAGTACTCATTCAAGATGTCTTTATGGATGCTTGATGTACTTAAAAAATCTACGATGGATATGTGTGTAGGTGTTTTCTTTAATTGTTCTATAATATCATAAGTCTTCCCTTCAGTTTTGTTAGTTGGTTTATTTCTGATAGGCATGAAAGGCTGAATGGGATCATTTATAATATTTGGTTGTAGTCTTTTGATAGTGACCTTGGTTCGTCGAGTTGTGATTTCATAATCTCAATATGGTACTTAACTTTGGTAGTATATTAGATAGATAATAAGGCTTGGAATGATAATTATATGGCAATGTTGAGCTTGATTACTAAAATAGTCTATAAAAGAATCACCGATATAAGGAGGTTGATAGGCATTACTCAACTGATAGGCATTATTGGGTGAAGGTCTAGCTCTATTGGTAGTTGGTTGAGGGTTAATGGTAATAATGATAACATGAATATTTTATATGTGTCCTACAACATTTTTATAGGTATACATGATAGCATGATGTCCTCCTTAGTTAGTTTGGTCAGTTTGCCCTTGGTTCTAACCACTCTACTATTATTATTGTGGCTAACATTATTGTTGTTGATTTTTCAATGGATTTCTTTGTCATTATTATTTTTGTTATTAGTACTGATACTAATTTTTGTTAATTTTATGTTGGGTAAATGGATTATGATAGATACCCAATTAACAATTGGTCATAGGAGCATGTGTGTATCTTTCTATCTCTCTATTTTCTAGCTTATTCTTAATTAAATACTTGAGTTGGATACACCATCGTATAGAGTATTCTCTGACATGATGTTACTCATAAATTTCATGTTCTTTTTACTAATTAGGAAAATGAATCCCTTTGATAAATATCTTTGGTATTGGATAGCTGATCATATTTTCCTAAACTAATCTTTGGAACACAAATTCAATAGGCTCACCAAGGTCACTTAATTTTCTGACAATGGGCAGTCTTCTCTGATCAAAAATTGGATTCTAAAAAAGGTTTCAAGTTAGAGTTTCAGTGGTGGCACACTGTAGAGCTTGTTGAGAGATTTTTGAATCTTTTTGTGGTTTGTAAAATGGACACCGTATGCAAAAGTTATGGCCATTTGAAGATTTCTTGAAAAATGTCACTTGCAACATTTGGCACGTGATTCGAGGACATTTCAACATTTAGACATATCAGAGGTCGACACATGGCACTATTGAAATAGCAAATGGGTAAATATCCATTTGACATGTGGCAAAAAAAATTAGGTGCAAAAAAATTGTCTTAGGTGTTTTTCATTCACATGTCATTTGATATTTTCAAACCTTTCAAATGCGCCAAAGGAGGAACCTCCACGCCACCCAAGGAAATTTTCAAACTTGACGCCCAAGAAGGAGTCAAAGCACCTAGAAAGGAGAGCCTGAGTGCCTAGAATAGAGGAAGGAGGTTTTGAACCCTTGACCTCTCGCGTAAAAAGATAAGGCCTTGACCACTTCAGCCACAGGTTTTGAAATGTTATAAAAGGCACTAATTTTTACTTGAAGAAGAGAAGTTCTGGACTGTGTTTTTTATTTTAAGAAGCTGAGACTTTGTAAAAATCTTTGGGAAAGCTTATGTAATGTATTTTTATCCATTTTTCAGCCATAATACTCAGTCTTAATACTCTTTTTTTTCCAATTTGCATATTGGAAGAGTATTTTTAAGCCCATAGAGGAGATTTTTAGGACTTTTGAAGCAACTTTGCAGGTGTGAAGACTCACGGAATTCGAAGATGCCGGGCTTGATTATCAGTCACAGTGAAGGTGAATTTTTATATTGAGAGATCAACTTGCAGGAAAGTTTTTTATTGTTTCCAGGTTGTTGAAATGCCCTTAATGGAAACGGTCCACTCCTTTGGAGAAACTGGAGATGTAGGCATCAATTGTTGAGCCAAACTCCGTTATCACATTTTGTGTTTTTGGTTATTGTCATTTGATGCATGATTTAATTTTAGTTTACTGATTTGATTTTAATTAGTAAATGAACTCATGCAAGTAATTCAAATTTTGACAATTATAACACAACGTTATTAAAAAAACCAATTCAACAACTGAGAACATTTTATGCCAAAACATTTTTCAAGTTATTTTGAGTTTTTTGAGAATTTGTTAAGTTTTGAGAAATTTAGTATTCATATTTAAAACTTCACTTTGAGTAGATTCAGTGTAGTTTACGGATCAAGTTGGTATCAGAGCAGTTAAGATGCAGGGATTACTTCTAGTTGTGTATTGACAATTACTTCTAGAATAGTTGGATTATTGGTTTGCAAATTGATTATATTGTAGTGTGTAGTGTGAAATCAGGTGTTTGCAAGAAACCATGGGCAAGTTGTCACAGATTGAGGTCATCAAATATGAAAACGCAATCTTGAGATGCCAAAAATTTGCACTTGAATTGCAAGTGGCAAAGTTAAAATTGGAGCTTGAATCCAAGGATGAGCTCTTGATTAGATTGTAATGTGGTGAGTGTGAAAAGGTAAAGCCTTAAACTTCAGATGCAAAAATTATGATTGAGTGCAATGTAAGTTTTTCACCACAGGAATCTTCATCTTCTTCTACCATTTCAGATTCAGATTCTAGTAATATTATTTTTAGTGATTTTGAAAGATACACTAAGGGCATAGGATCTAAATTATTGTTTAAAATGGGTTATAATGGAGGAGGACTTGGTAGAGATAGCCAAGGTATAACTAACCCAATTCAGGTTGAACATAGACCTCTTCATGTAGGTTTGGGTTATACTAGTGTGCAGGTGGATGATGGAGAAGTTTCGTCCATGGCTAAAGGAAGACGAGCTTCCAATAGCGAAGGTTCTAGGCCACTAGTTCAAAGGTGTAAAGGTAAAAGAGGTATTGAGATTCCACCTCCTGATTCTTACACTAAATCTTTTGATCCAATTGATACTTTTAAGAAGTTTGGATATAATGAACAGAAGATAATGCAATCATTTCCATGCACTTTTTGTGGGATGAATAACCATATTGCTAAGACTTGTTGGAAATGAAATGCTTTATTGAAGCAGATTGCATGTTTGAAAGACCATTTTCATGTTAAATTGGGAATTGGTAAAAGGGGACCCTCACCTAAGAAGGATGTTTGTACTCATAGTAAAGTGAGTGGACATAGGATTGATAGATGTTTTAAGCTTCATGCATCTTCACATTCAAGTAATGTTAGAACTAAGATGATTTACAAACCTCTCACTAAGGTTAGTGAAGCTAATTCAATCCATAATGCAGTTGACAATACAACCCAGTATAAGGTAAGAACTACAAGGGAAAATCCATTTAAGAGGTTAAGTCAACAATATGCAATTGATAAGGAATCCACTAAGGAAATCAATTTCACTAGGAAGAAAGAAATGGTTAAGTGGATTATCACTACATTCTTTTTGCAAAGCATGGTTAAGAATTCACCTAAAAGAATGAACAAGCTTTGATAAGATGTATATTAGAGTTGGTGGGAACACTTCAAGACAGGTTTACCATATGAAGTTTTTCAATTCTCACTTTTTGATAACTCTAAGTTTTTGAATCTCCTATTTATGCTGTGTGAGTTGTCTAGAGGACTTGAACTCATTTGATCAGTTGGAGATAATAGTAGAAATCATGTTGTAGGTTAAGTTGATTCCTTGAAACACTTATTTGACTACTATTTTGAATGTATCTTTGGCACATGGATGTATAGATGCATGGTTAAGACCCTTTGGGCATGTTTAGATGTTAGGCAGCATACACTTTTGGTTATTTGCATTTGCTTAGCATATAAGTCCCATACTAGGGAATTGTATTGCAACATGTCCACAACATCTATTGTATGTTGTCAGCATTATAATCTTGTCTTGCAGTTACATTGGGATTTGTTTCAGGTTTTGGCAATTCACCGCTTTACAGGGTGTGACATTTGGGCAAGCAGTGTTAGTATGTTGTAATCACTTTTGCAGTTGCAGATTCACTTACTCATGCCTTTGGATTAGGTATTTTTACAATTTGAATCATTTTAATGCAATTGTTTATACCTCTTTCTATGATTAGGTTCTATTTTTATTGATGCAGTAGACCAATTATAAGATTTCAAGGGATATTGGACTTTTGGAGACCAAAAGCCTTCCATTGGGGAGGTGTGGTCAGAAATTGGGTTCTAAAAAAGGTTTCAAGTCAGAGTTTAAGTGGTGTCACACTGTAGATCTCATTGAGAGCTTTTTGACACTTTTCACGATTTATAAAACAGACACCGTATGCAAAATTTATGGCCATTTGAAGATTTCTTGAAAAATGTCACTTATGACATTTGGCACGTGATTCGAGGACGTTTCAACATTTGGACCTATCGGAGGTTGACACGTGGCATTGTTGAAATTCCAAATGGGCCAATAGCCATTTGACACATGGCAAAAAAAATTAGGTGAAAAAAAATTGGCTTAGGTGTTTTTTATTCACATGTCATTTGATATTTTCAAACCTTTCAAAGGTGCCAAAGGAGGAACCTCCACGCCACCCAAGGAAATTTTCAAACT
The DNA here is from genome assembly GCA_037957365.1 of Torreya grandis. Lineage (NCBI taxonomy): Eukaryota > Viridiplantae > Streptophyta > Pinopsida > Cupressales > Taxaceae > Torreya > Torreya grandis. The sequence continues at coordinate 2,139,711 of JARHVA010000486.1, read as the reverse complement.
TGGCGCCCAAGAAGGAGTCAAAGTGCCTAGAAAGGAGAGCCTAAGAACCTAGAATGGAGGCAGGAGGTTTTGAACCCTTGACCTCCTGTGTAAAAGTATAAGGCCTTGACCACTTCAACCACAAGTTTTGAAGTGTTATAAAAGGCACTAATTTTTACTTGAAGAAGAGAAGTTCTGGACTGTGGTTTTTATTTTAAGAGGTCGAGACTTTGTAAAAGCTTTGGGAAAGTTTATGTAATGGATTTTTATCTATTTTCTAGCCATAATACTTAGTCTTAATACTCTTTTTTTTCCAATTTGCATATTGGAAGAGTATTTTTAAGCCCATAGAGGAGATTTTTAGGACTTTTGAAGCAACTTTGCAAGTGTGAAGACTCACGGAATTCGAAGGTGTTGGGCTTGATTATCAGTCATGGTGAAGGTGAATTTTTGTATTGAGAGATCAACTTACAGGAAAGTTTTTTATTGTTTCCAGGTTGTTGAAATGCCCTTAATGGAAACGGTCCACTCCTTTGGAGAACCTGGAGATGTAGGCATCAATTGTTGAGCCGAACTCCGTTATCACGTTTCGTGTTTTTGGTAATTGTAATTTGATGCATGATTTAATTTCAGTTTGTTGATTTGATTTTAATCAGTAAATGAACTCATGCAAGTAATTCAAATTTTGACAATTATAACACAACGTTATTAAAAAAACTGGTTCAACAACTGAGAACGTTTTATGCCAAAACATTTTGCAAGTTCTTTTGAGTTTTTCAAGAATTTGTTAATTTTTGATAAATTCAGTATTCGTATTTAAAACTTCACTTTGAGTAGATTCAGTGTAGTTTACGGATCATTCTCCTTCGAGGAGGGACTTGTAATTGGTTTTGATTATGGTTATTGGTTTTATGGAGGTCTTGGTTAAATTAATGGAGGTGGTGGTTGTTGAATGGGTGGAGGTAAATGGAAATTTGGTGTTTTCACCATCTAAACATGGCATCAATTAGTGACCTCATTACCAACAACATTCTTGTTGTAGTTGTAGGGTTTTGGTCTCATGTTTTTTAGCTGGAGGTAGATTTGAAGTTAGTATTTTTATTAGGTTTTGATTATGGTTATGGCCTAGATTTTGTTTTTGGTTCTATTGGCCTTGATGTTGATTTTGGATCTAGTTAGAAGAATATAGCTTGATTATACCTTTGTCAACAAGGGATTTCTCAATATGTATTCATTTCTATATAACCTCTTTGAATATATGAGCATATTACAACTTGAGATGGTAATATATCTCATTGTGTAAACTCCTGATAAATATCACGACCAACTTTTATCTAGCAAATTATGAGTAAACTAGCTCACTAGTACTCTTCAACATGTAACTATGCAGCAAAGCTTTCACCAATCTTCTATTTAGCTTGGCCCAAGTCCAAAACTATAATATTTTGATTGATATTATATAAAAAATGATGTACAAACTTCTCTAAAACATCATCAAATTTAGGTACAAAATTCTTTAGCAATTTCAAAATCCATTCCAAGGCTTGTCCCGCTAGACTCTTTAGAAAGAGTAGAAGCAAGTATATGTCATTATATGCCGCTGGATGAAAATAGATCAAGAATTATTTCAAATTCTCTTTAGGTTCACCTTTAAATTTTTATTTGTAAAATTTGGGTGGCTCATAACCTGGTGGAAATGACATTTATAAATACTCCATGTTGAATGGATAAGAGCATATTTTATCTAGTTTAAATTTATTTGTTTGTTTTCCAATTTTGTATAACTTGAATTGCATCCTTCATTTTTTTCAACTCTTGGGCAAGGAAGTTAGATGGAGTGCCCTATTTTCATTGAGGTTTTATGGTCAAAGGAAAATTACCTTGATTGAGGTAGGCATATTATGGAATGTTGGTCAAATTGGTCGGATAACTAGGTATACGTATTTATGCATTGGGTTTGTATTGTGGACATGGAATACACTGCTATTAAAACACATTCTATTTTGGATTGGCTACATAGCCTTAGTTAGTGAATTTTGTTTGTGGTAATGGAATTTGGCTCTATGGGATGTGTTAGTATTGTTGGGCTTTGGAGAGAACTTTTTGCTTACTCATCAAACCCAGTTGTATATAGGGAACACATGTTTTACTAGAACCCTACTGTTAAAGGTGTTAAAAGTTATATCCTTGTTGCACATGTGATATGTTTTGGGTGAAAGGTAAATATTTCCTAGCACCTAGTATCTGATGTACATAATAACCTTTTTGTTAGTTGAACACCTGTTATTGGATAGTCACTTGTTGTTGGTTAGGCAATTGTTGTTGGTTTAGAATTTGTTATTGGTTTGGCATTTATTTTTGTTGACCAACTGACACTTTCTGACCAATAATAATGCATTTTTATTTAGGAAACACTCGTGATTATTGAGTTATATTATTTTTTACTTATTATGATAGAGCATTCATTTCCCCCTATTGTACACTCTAGGAAGTAGTTGGTTGAGGAGTGGAGGTTACTTGTTGATTTTGGGAAGTAGGCATACCTATTCCCTATTATTGTAATACAATCAAGGCATTGGTTGGATAAATCTATTATGAGTTGCTTAACGATAAATTAGACCCACTTTGGTTTAAATTGGATTGCACTTTTGTGCTATCTATAATGTCTTGAGTGAGGTATTATGTTTGAAGGGTAGTATTTTATTTTAAATAAGGACATTAAATATGTCACCAACAAATATTATTTTGGCAAATGGGTTTATGTTTTGGTTTACATAACCTAAATTACATATTTATTTCCCTATTGATAGAGTTATCTCAATAAATGGCATTTTAGAAACAACCCTTGCATTGATATTATGAGCTATATTGAGATAGTTTTGGTATGCTTGTTTTACTTGTTCTATCTATTCATATATAGGACCTTTCCCTTTTGCAATCATGTTTTGGCTTTGCTATGACATTTGGAATACATATTGACTATAACTAGTTGATGCATGTTCAAAATCTTGGATTCAAGGTGCATTACTAGGATTTATAATCAAACTACTCACACTTTCATGTGGGAAGTCTGGAAAAAACGTGGCTCTTACTTTGATGGCTCTAAAGAGAATTTTGGCTTTGTTCTCTAATAAATGATGATCAAACAAGTATGGATCATATCTTGTCTATGTTGGTTTCATAACATAGTGGGTCTCTTATTGTTGGTTTTGTTCAATGCTAGGCATCATTTGAGCAAGATATTGCCTTGTTTGCTCTTGTTCTTAGCCTAGATAATAAAGTGCAGTCACAAAATACTACACTAATAGGTCATGCTTTTCTTCAACATATGGAATATTATAAGATGGATAGGGATCCATCTCATAAGCTACATCATCATATGACTCTTTAGTAAAAGGTTCACTGGTCACAAAGTTCTCATAGTCTAGATTATACATAGTCTCATTATGTGTGTAACAAGGCATGTTCTAATCTATAGTTAGGTTTCATGAAAAATAAAGGTCTAAAGTTATCAAAAAACTAAGGTTTAAAAACAAAAAACCTTTGACTCTGTAAAAGAGGCCCAAAGGGTAAAATAGTTAGACTAGGTAAAAAAAGAATAAAACAAAACTTGAAATTGGTCTAACAAATGATATTGATTTGCCCAGAGGTGGTTACAATCAATATCAAAGGTAACACAAAATCTCAAAACTTATCTATGGCTAAGGTACTTATTTTCCCAAAGGCAATTACAATTAATGACAAGAGTATCTAGATAAAGTAGAACAATTGAGAACTACAATCAAAGGATAACAATGATTTGCCCAAAGGTAGTTATAATCATTTAACATGAAAAATAAGGCTAGACTCAAAAACAAATAACTCAAGGAATAAATTAAAAATAAACTAAACAAAGGAAATTGGCTTGGTTGAGACTCATAATTATCTCACTAAGATTCTATACTTTATTCACAAGAGACTAATTAAACAATGTAACTAGGACACTTTCAATTCTAGCACAACAAACTTCAAGCAAGGCATGTGGAAATAACTTGACTCAAAAGATTCTCAAACAAGGCATAAGATAACAAAAAAATGTTAGGTCTAGGCAAGGGGTCTTTTAGATCAAATAGGAAATTAACCCAAGTAACACAATCTAAACACAAAAGGTAGACAACTTAAGCCCAAATTAGATGAGGCTTTGACGTAAACCTGATTGGTTTAGGATTTGTACTTTGAAAGATTGAGTTTCAAATTTAATATAAAAAGACTCAGATGTTCTAGGGTAAAAAGAGTTAGACCAAAATGGGTAGTGTAACTACACATTTGAAATAAAAAGGTATAACAATGGTTTTGGAACTTGGTTTCAAAAGTGACAAGTATTTTGAAATAATTTAGGTAGCAAAATAACACTCCGTCAAACAAATAATATAGCAATGGTTTTGGACTAAAATCCAAGTCAAATGTTTGAGATGAAATAGGAAGCATAACAATGCCCCATTTAACCAAGTGACACACAAATGGTTTTGGAATAAAACTCTAAGGCAAAAGTGTGACACAAAATAGGCAGAATAATACCTCTTAGGCTAAAATGGTGTGAAAACAACATGACAATTTTGGACTCATTTCAACTTGACAATACAAACAAATAATTTTAGTCTAAAACACTCACATAAATCAAAAATATATAAATATCACTAATAGATCATCCTATCCTAAAAACTAATGTGGATGTATATAGCTTCTGCCAAAACATCCATCGATAGACTAATGCTTATGATTTAAACTAAGTGTTAATCCAAAAATTAAAGTACATGTGTAGATAGAGTTTTTACACCCCATCTATCTCTAAAGCATTGGTACATGGCACAAACTTATAGTGAGGAGCACTCAACATTTGGAAATAAATTTTGTAGCAAGTGGGGTCGACTAAAATCCATAAGTTTTGAAATTCAATAAATGGTCCCAATGTGGATAACACAAGGGTGTGATCACATCAATTGTGTTCATACCTACTAACTTACTATGCATAGGTCTATTCCTTTGCACAGTGACTCTAACTATGTATTATTTATTATAGTCTGATGTTTATCAAGACCTAGCCTAAGTTTTTATTAAGATCAAAGAGGTTGTCTACTCATCCCCCTACCAATCATAGTATCAAATGCCTAATTTATATACCCCACTATGGAGTGGGGTTGGTATGATTCTAAAAGATAAAACCCTAGGTCAATGCACCATGAGAGAACTTATGAGGGAGAAATGATCTCTGACTCACAATCCAAATGAAATAATATAAAATGAAAAGACTTTAAAGGTTATTTTTGGGTCACGCAAGTCACTTGGACCTTGGGGAAAGCATACGTGACATTGTTTCTATAAGACCAAATAAACAAGCTAATAAACTAAGAAATTTTAGTCACTTGAGTTCCCTGTAGGGGACAGGGGAGAACATACATGCAATAGTTTCTAATTTTCCACAAATAAATAATCTATTCTAATGAACTTTGAAACTAATAATAACAAAAAATAAACATAAATTAAAAAATCTCTTAAGAGCTATAACTAAGATGTATGTTCCTATTAATAACACCAACTCAAATGTGATTGAAATTTTGGCCCCTTGGCCTTGTTTTCACTTGTAAAAACTTTGAAAATATTAAAAGATAAGTGTGATTATGTTGATTTTAAGCACCAAACAAAATTGTATGTGAGATCTAGTAGTGTTTAAGCCTCTCACTCTCCACCTTAGTTCCTACAAAAATGTTAGGGGGTTTGTTTGTATCTAGGTTAAAAATAAAATGAATAAATAACATTTCATTTGGAGCTCTCAAATTTTTTGAAAACACAGAGTGAATCCACCATTTAGTAGGTCAAAACTATTATTTTCACAAAGCTACCATTTTCTTAAAAACACAACCATAGATAGAGACAACTTTTGGTGAAGTCACCATTAAATAGGGTGAAGCCACCGATTAGATCTAGCAAAGCCACTGATTATAAATAAAAAATAGGTGAAGCCACCAAAATTACATGCAATTTTACCTAGCAAAGTTACTATTTAGCAGTGTCAAAGCTACCAAATCTAGATATCAAATCTACCATTTAGTAGGTCAAAGCTACAATTTTTTCACAAATAAAGATTAAAAATAGAGTTTTAGAATGGCAAATCCACCATTACATAGGATGAAGCTACTAATTACACAAAAAATATAATGATATTAATTTCAAGGCTAAAACTCTAAACTTTAAGAATAAAATGCATTTGTTATAAAAACTAAAGCTAACATATCATTCTCCTTGGTCATACAGGATGTGTGGTCTCATCAGGCAAACCATTATGTATATTAGGAGTTCAAAGAGCACACAAATAATGATTAGTTCTTTGTTAACCCAAATGATAAAAAATCAAGCATAATAATACACTAGAACTAAACACTCTTTCCTAAGAACTATGGGGATCATAACATAATGAACAAGATAAAAAAATAGAGATAAAAACAACATAAGTAATTTATCTCTTCTATCTAATTTGATGTTTGATTGTTGGCATAAGAATGTTTGTGTTTAGTATATGATAATTAGAGTCTTCTAGTAATGCTTCTCCATGGTGGTAGCACTTCTCCAATGGTCACTTGTGGCTTGGTGTGAATCTTGGCATAAAATGGAAATTAGAACACTACTCTCAATGGGTTCTTGAATATATTCTATTAAAATAACCTTAGACACAAAATATTGTAGGCATATGGTGTGGGTACTTGTATTTATAGCTCTAAGAACTAACTCTAACCCTAGAGAGGTTAGGTTAAACTCCAACTTTGGATGAGTCTAAAATATCCTAGGTTGAGTTATGCTAACCCTGGGTTGGGTTAAAGCACTCATGAAATCTTGACACCTCAATTTTAGATATTTGTGAGGAATGACAATTAACTTTAGGTATTTTTGAGTTTGTGACTCATAATTTTAGAATATTTATAAAATAATAAATCACTTTATTAGCTCATTTGACCTTTGACTTCATATTTGGATAAAAATTTCTTTTCTGATAAATGAAATTCATTAATTTGATTTAGAATTTTTGCTTAGGGAAGTAATTAATATTTTTAATGTAATTAATCTTGATTAGTTATTTTTGGCTTTAGGCAATTGTTTTAAATGTTATGAATTAATAACTTGACAGGCCAAAAATGTCAAATTACTAGGTCATAATTTGACTAGGGTTGAAACCAAACTAGGTTATTGGTGCATATAAGATAATATACCAAATAAAATATCCTAGACTATTTTATAAGAAATTAAATCCCTTATGTGGATGAGTTTAGACAATTTAGGAGATTTTTAGCCTTAAATTATGTCATTTGCTAGAAATTAAATTGAATTTTGGTCTATACATGGAAGTGGCCAAAATTAAGTGTCTACAATAATCTCTCTCCTCCCTTATAAGCAATTAATAATGATATAATTTTATCTCCCTCTCTTTAAATGATATAAAATGCTAATGAATGTGAATTACAAAACCAAAGTGACATTATGTTCTAGATTTACAAAAAAATGATAATGAAATATTATACAATGATAGTTATTCTATACCCATTCAATGTGAGTTACATGACATGTACTAAATGTAAATCTTCTTAATTCTCTTATAACTCATTATTATTAAATACAAATCAATGTCTTACTTCTAATTTTGTATAAATTCCAAATGATAAGCTACAAAATGATCCTCAAGTTGGTACTAATGTTGTCTTAGAACACAATCCTCAATCATGCAATGACATTTATCATGGCCCTATTATACCAATGTTTAAAATGGATGATCAATTTCAACCCATAAGTTAGCCTTTCCCAACCACTTACATTCCTACTAGTCATACTATATCCATGATGCATGTCATTGGACAACTCCAAAATCAAGTTCTTGATCTCACTTTACAAACTAGATCATGTTTTATTATCTTAGGACAACCCCTTACATCAGGCCTACACTATCCTTATATTATTTCATTAGGAAAAATCCTTATATTATCTTATGAGCTACATATGAATATCCCTATCCAAAAGATTACATTATGCCTACACTACCCTTGTTTGATGGTCGTGGACATCCTTGTACTCATTTAACTTAGTATACCATTTATTTTGGTGAATTTAGGAATGATGGATGTATTTTAGTTAATATTCTCATAGAATTCTCAAAATATATGTTTTATAATGGTTTTATAGTTTACCTAGTGGCTCCACACCTAACTTAAAAAATCTAGAAGATGCATTCTTGTTTGATTATCACAAGCACATGACATCTAAGTTCACATTGAAAAATATACAAAATTTTCCCCAAGATCAAAATAAACTTATCACATATTACATTTTATGATTTAAGGATACTTTACATTCATTGACTTATGAACCCTTAGATTTATAAAAGCAATTTACCTTCAGTAAGGGTCTCTTATCTCCATTCAAAGAAAGAGAAATGCACAAACTTTGCACTTGTTTTGAGAGATTATATATGGATATGTTTAAATATGAATGTGATATTAATTCCACAAAAATAAAAGTTACTAAGTTAGAATCATCTTCACATAAGCTGACAAATATTGATAAATAGAAGAATTTAGAGTTAATATATAAAATCAAGAATCCACTTCAAATAATTTAGAATATAGATGAAACATCTAAAATAATTATTATCAAGAACAAATAAATCAAGGGACTCCATAAATAGAAGGAATCAATTCAAAAATCATTACCTACAGTTAAAAAAACTACTTATAGTAAGAGACAACCACTACAATTTGACAAATTTAGAAATTGGCCACATGATATCCTACATACATTATTGGATGAGAATTTAATCACCCTCCATCCTAATTATCATCATCCTCAACATTATCATGAGTATATCATGGTATTAATGGACATAGAGATAATGATTATTATGCATTACAAGAAAATATTGCATAACTTACAAATCAAGGATTTATTACATTTTAAAGTAGTAAAAGCAGTAAGAACACTACAAATGTTCATGATATTAACACATCTCCAATTCCACAAGCATAAATACCAAATTAGAAGCATAATAATGCATATCAAAGATATGACAAAGTACTATCAAATGAGTAGTATCAAATACAAGTACCAAAATTAAGTAATACAAGTGAAAACATATCTACAAAGTCATAAATTTAGTATAATAGAGTATTTATACATCATACTCCACATGGTGCATAATTCTTATTTCCTCCAGAATGGTCAACTTGTTTGATAGTTTGAAATTAATTTAAATACATACGTGTTGTAAATATAAATAACACATTTTATTTTCAAATACATAAACATTTTCAATACCAAATACCATCACATAAGCTACTCTATCAAAGTACAAACCACATCTAATGAACATATACAAAGTGTAATATTCCATATGAGTCTAGTATAATATGAAATTAACACCAAATACATACATGCATACATACATACAGACATACAATTATAGATTGATATAACTTTATGATGTGTGTGTGTGTGTGTGTGTGTGTACTAGGAAAGTTAACGTATAAGTCGATCTCACTCGAGATCATGAGCAAATGATAATGGAGCTTCATCTTCACATAATAAATTATTTATTAGATGGTGGTGGTGATTTACATGGTGATGAGCCCATTATAGACTGATATTTTATCATGTTAAATTTATATGAAACATTGTGATATATATAACACAAGCCCACAATGTTTCATACAATTATAACATGATCAAATATAAGTTTACAATGGGCTCATCACCATGTACATCACCACCACTATCTACTAATATTTGATTATTCAAAAAGGAAGCTCCACTATTATTTGCTCATGATCTCGAGTGAGATCAACTTATATGCTAACAATCCTTGTATATGGCCAATTATGACTACCATAGATGCGTTGGACATTCCATAAATAAGTGTTATGGATTGAGGTACAAGATACATGATCTCAATGATAATAATATTATTGAGGTAGGCACACCCACATAAGAAGTTTAGCCACAACTAAATGATATTACAAATCTATTTTTTTTCTAGCAATCCTTTATACATGATCTCATTGATGATAATGTTGTTGAGTTAGGCACACCCACATCAGAAATTCAACCACAAAATAATGATAATACAAAGTTGATGTTTTCAGCAATAATTTTCCAAATCATGGTACAAAATAAATAACAAATAATTTAGAATTACATCATATGTATAGCATACATAACCATCCTAAGTCATATCGGGATCCAGTAGATGGAATCATTGGTACATTTATATGCTCATTAGCACAACATTAATCACATTTGATGATAGTGAAATCAATGATGATGATCCAAATAAACATGTTCTTTTTATCCATACATGAACAAATAACCTATACATATTGTCATGATTGACAATGGATCAAATTAAAATACATGTATAATAACACTCCATATTTTGGGATACATAGAGAAAGATTTACAACCTACATCATGAATAGTCAAATCATTCAATGGTCATACATATGATTCTTTAGGACATATATTACTACCTCTCTAAGTTGGTTTAGCAACAATGGATACTCCATTTATAGTCTTACCAATCACATAGATGTTCAATATGTTATTGTGAACATATAAACTTAATCATTGATTGCTTGACAATGTTTATTCTTAACACCCTTACCGTTAGCTTATTCTCCATTTTCACTAACTCATAATCTATAAGAGATCCTTCACTATCTTATAAGAACTAAAAATATCATATAGACATCCCTATTTCAGCTACATCCATCCCTATTTTATTTACATTCATCCATATTTATCCCACAATCTCCTATAAGACTTATCCTAATAGTCTCTAGTATTTTAAGATAATTTTACACTAATAGGATGGGACCACACTATGGCCTTGTCCCCTAGTGTGAGATTGTCTCTCACACTCCAATAGTCACTTTTATAAATTGATACATTCAAAATGGATCTCCCATGTGTTTAATAAATTTTATTAGCCAAATTATTCCAAATAGTCTCCTATAAAAATACATAAAGGCCACTCATTATTCTCCAACTAGATTTCTCTAGCAATTACATTAAACATTGAGAAAAAGATCACTATTTCTTCCTATTTAAACTCTACAGCATTCCAATAATCATAATCCAAGTATATATATTTTTTATTTTAGGTTAAGGTTATCCATTATTAAGCATGTCAATCAATATTCTAGTTATAGTCATTCTAGTTGCATAATCATTGATCACACAATCACCTTAGGAGGAAGAACTACATCGACCTAAGGCCCATTTGGTCTATTTTGGTAGTGCTTAATTTTAAGGGGTTTCTTAGGCCAACTCGACCATCCTCACTAATCCATTTTTATTTCCCTTTGTTATATAAAAATAACATATTGGCATACAAGGCTTAACATTCAATCCTTGAAAGTTGTTACACAAACCTAAAATTATAAATAATGAATATAATAAACTAATACATAACCATATATAGATGATATTTATGTATTATATAACACCTTATTCTTATACACTTGACAAACTCATACCTTGGTTATTCCTCTTAGTTCTATACCTTTCTCACTTCTACAAGTCTTACATCTACTCTACCTTATTTCCCTTGGCATATATATCTTAGTCTGATCAAAATTAATTTGATGACCCAATCCTTCTATCTTACCTATAATTTTTAAAATATATTTATCTTCCATCTTTGCAAGTTCTAAGCCTATACCTATTTTCCTACTCCCTAGACACTAATATCTAGGATATATGTTGACATCAATGTTAGTGTTTTGACCTAACGTAAGTGTCCAAATCCCTAAATTCATCCAATTTTAAAATTAAATGTATCATAATGGTTGGCCTAAGTGCCTTAATTTGAGGTATTACTCCAAAGGGATTGATATAAATACAAGATCAACCCTCATTCATTCTTCACCTAGTAACAACTAACAAAATACCAAAGAGACCAAGGTAACTTATCAAAAGCACTCTGTAAAGAATTTAATTAAACAAATATTCCCTATTTTCATAAAAATCATAGGCATAAAATATATACAGTTCTGAATTACTAAAGGATCAGCCCAAGACCCTAATTTTTCAAGTTATAATCTAGGTCATTGTTGTACTTGCTTTGCACACATTGTATGATTCACACACAATCCAAATCATAGGGGATAAATACATGAGTCTAGATCCCTCTTCTAGATAATTGGCTATGTGGGAAACACCCTATGATATTAAGGTCTTTAGGGTCAACTCGACACTGAGTGCCCACTAACCCATTTTTCTCCATGGTCCCCATGATGATGAAGAATTAGGGTTTTAAAAATTTATGATGCGCAATAACCCATGACCCAGATCTAAATGCACCAAAGTAAAGGTTAATTCAAACCTAGAATCATCTAGGTCATCACATATTTTTCTATCAAGTATTATGTACATGACACTTGCATCAAAACTAGATAATAATATTGATGTAATTGTCATAGGTTGATGTTAGTGTCCAACAATGCTAGAAGTGTCAGATCTAGAATCTGATGACTATTTCAAAACTATATTCCTGCTTATTTCTTACTTATTCTAGATCCACCACTATGTTATCATTATAACCAACTAATTATATTACTTATTTTTCATTTCTACATATAGTTTATTTGTACTTTCTATATTTAGCCTATACTCAGTATAATAAATTTAGTGTATGCTTATATTTGAGTTTATCACCTAATTGGCTTATTGAAGATCTAATTACCACCCTTGTGAATTTTTATTTCTATATTATTAACCTTTATAACAAAAAGGATAAGCTCCCCCTTATCTAATTTAGTGTTAAATATTTGGTGAACTTGATCTTTGAACATAAAACCATAGGTCAAATAGATTTTTTTAATTTTTGTCCCTCATTACTGATTTTAATAATCTTGAAATCATGTTTTCCATAGACATATCTATAAATTATCTCATGGTCCAATATCTTACAGTTGTTATGGTTAGATACATTAGTTACATTTTTCAAGCTATTAAGAAAATTTATGCCAATACTAAGAGGGTTTTAAAGCAGAAACAACACTTGATCTCTCTTCAAAATTCCTTTTGCAATGCCACATAGCTAGTATCTAGATGTCAATGTGCATGATCTCAACCTATTCCTACACCTACTAGTATACATCAAGTTCCTTAGAAAACTAATCTTGTAATAAAATATAAAGGATATGACATTAATGCCCAATTGAGCAATATACATACTAAAATCTCAATTCTTGAGATCCTAAAGCAATCTAATGTCTATAAGGATATCTTATATGAGGCATTGTGTGATACACAAGTTCCAAGTAATATTGAGCCTGATTATTTTGCGGATATTATGAAATATCTTAAGAATAATAAAAAATCCATCACCTTTGATCTAACAAATTTACCATCCAAATATATTATTGACCAAAATTGCCTTTGTTCATACAAATAACAATACAAAGTAAAGGAATCAAAAAAATTATTGTTGATAATTGATCAGGCCTAAATATTTGTAGCATCCAATTCCTAACCACCATGGGTATTAACACAAAACTTATTCAAAACACAATTATGCACATAAAATGGTTTGACAATTCACATAGCCCTCTGGTTGGTCAAATTACCTTGAATATTACCATGGGTCCCCATATATTTCCCACTTTGTGCCAAATGATTTAAAATTTAACATTATTTTGGGTTGAAATTAGATACATGAAATGTATGTGATTCCCTCTACATTCATACATGCTTAAAATTTTGTCATCAAGGATTCCTTTACACATGTCCAACAGATCTTAATCCCTTCAAACATTATGTATGGTCCAATAAATAAATAATAGTAAATAGAAACACTTTGAATATGAGTCTAAAATGGATACACTAGTATAAGAACCTAATCATACTATATTATCTAAGGTACCAAAGAGAGATTTTTCATGTTTACCTGAGTCCCCAACTTAATTACTCCTATGGATAATAGAGTGTAAGGTTATATCTCTCCCTCATCTTATCAAGGTTGATATGAGTCAACCTCTACCTAAAGTGTATAATGTTAATGTTTATTGTCACTATCATCAAGGAATTGGGAATTCTAAAAACCATTACTTTACCTTGAAGCACAAGGTATAGGATATTATCAATGACCAAAAGCTTACATTTGAGGATCCTCCAAAGTAGTTATGTTCACAACTCAAAAAGAATCCACACCAAAAAGGTTTAACAATTACATTATACATGTATGGTACTTATTTTTTGCATAACCATATTGATCCTAACAAAGAAAAACCACTTGCGATATAAAACATTTTTAGCAGCTTGGTTTTGGACTACAAGACTTGAAAAATAAGGCCAATCAGAAAGACTCTTTGGGCAACATACTGACACCAATTACTTTTGATCCTAAAGTAATTAAAACATGAGTTTGGGTTATGACTTCCACATCTCCATATGTATTTACACTATGAACTCATTGGCTATACCAAATGGTAGAAAACATTGATCAAAATCAGCAAGGTATTTCCTTTCCTCATGAGGGAAAATTAAGACATATTCCAAATGATAACATTACTTTTTCCACTACACATGCAAAACATGAAGAGCAATAAGTTATGTGCCTTTTAAACCTATACAATAATGATGAAAATAATGTAAAATATCCATTGGATAAGATCATAGATTAATCTTTTCAAATATTTCAAAAATACCAAAAAAATAAAAAACATTCAAAAATCCAAAAAATATTTTCGACACCTATATGTTATATCAACTCCTTGTCATATATGTGTTAGTTCCATGTTGATGGATGACAATAGTTACTCCTAAATACACACATGTGTGTCACACTTATATTTGAGTGTGATATAGGCATACATAAATACATGATCTATTCCTATCTTAAATGTTTGGGATTTCCCTCTACTCATATCATGTAGACATTGGGGGCATCTACTTTTTTGATCTTGATACACATAGGTTACATGATTCGATGATCACTCTACATTATTATGTTTGAGCTTAAATATGTATTTACACATTCCTTTATTTATTATTATATATTACACAAGGTACTTGATGTGTTATACAATTGAAATTTTTTCTTAATAGTTTGGATCCATGGGCTAATATGACATGTTTATGTTAGTTACTTATACTTTACTTTATGCAATTCTTTGAGTATCTTTATTTATTATTGTATTCCTTGTTCGATCATTTGAATGTGCTTCTTTTCTTTTGACCTTCATGCATATGTCTGATTTCATTAACATTTGCATATGTCATTATTTGTTGTATAGACATTTGAATATGTCATCCTTACCTTTATGGACATTTGAATATATCATGTCCATTTGATTATGAGTCATTTAATCATGCCCCTTATTTGTGTTCTCTTTGGACCATTTCCTTTTGACTTGATTTTGAGTGCTCTTGTGTGTGTGCTTGTTTTCTTATTGAGCTTGTATTATTACTATCTAGATGTTTCCATAATCCTTATCATCCATCTTATGTCTTTATATGATCACATTCGTCCTATGCACTTTAATTCTATAGTTGTTTAGACATGTTTCTTCTATATGCTACATGTTTATAATCATATATTATATAGTTGTTTTATACTTTTGAGGTGAGGTAACTACCAGTTCTTATCTTTCCCTCACCTTAAAGGGGGGGCATATTAGTGGGGGTATGTCATATAGACATGTTCTCCACACTTGTCATAGTTTTTATATTTAGTGGGGGTATGTCATACAGACATGTTCTCCACACTTGTCATAGTTTATATATTTAGTGGGGCCATGTCATATGGGCATGGATTACACACATTAATAGTTTCCAAATTTAGTGGGGGCATACTTTGGAAGCATTTTCTCCATGCTCATTCATTATATAGTACATATATCAGTTTTCAAATTCAGTGGGGGCATGTCATATAGGCATGGCTTCCACACATTCATAGTTTTTAGATTTAGTGGGGGCATGCTTTGGAATCATTTTATCCACACTTATTCACATTTGGAACATTTCTTATATTTAGTGGGGGCATGCTTTGGAAGTATGTTCTCCACACCTATTCAATATTCATCATCTCTAGATTATACTAGGGGCATGTTTTGAAAACATGTTCTCCACATTGATATTTATATTAGTTTTTAGATTTTTTCATATGTAGTGAGGGAATGATTTGGAAGCATGTTCTCCACACTTACATATTTTTATTAATTGACCAAAGCACATAGTTATATGATTTAGATTCTTAGTTATGGCAAAATTCCATACATTGGTACCATTATTATACATAGTTTTAGCATGAGACATATCTAAGGTACATATGTTTTGCAATGTGTACATAATATTTCAAAATCCAAATCAATTTCAAATTATAAAACTATTTTATGGAATTTTACCACATCAAAAACTTTTTCATACCGATGCCCTGTAGATTTTTACAATCTTTATTGAGCCAATCTATTGTAGTAGTTGGTTCAGTTTTTTGGTATAGTTGAGGTGATAAAATCACTCAATATTTCCAAGTATTTAGGTTGGAATTAATTGTATCATCTAACCTCACCAATTTATAATTATCATTAGGTTACATTATTGAACTACTCTCAACTACCATGTGGCAACTCACTTTTTGCTCCATGGTTAGGGGCATGGGCCTCTCTCTCTCTCTCTCTCTCTCTCTCTCTCTCTCTCTCTCTCTCTCTCTCTCTCTCTCTCTCTCTCTCTCTCTCTCTCTCTCTCTCTCTCTCTCTCTCTCACACCCTCTCACCTTGGATATATGTAATCTCAATTTTAGAGCCTTACAATGATACATCTTTTTCAAATCAACTTACCAATAGGCAAGGTGGTTACATCGATACATAGGTGTACTCCTACACCTTAATATTTAAATTTAAATATATATAAAGTACTTTAAATACAAATTATATGCATTTATTATATACTATAACATACTCTTGGTTCCAGTTCAGTCACTAGCAAATCACTCAAGTTGGGCACACACAAAAATAAGGTGTGTTTTACACACCCAAAAATGCATCCCTTTCCTTTAAACAAGAAATTTCATTACTCAATTAAAGGGGGGAATGTAGATGATATTTATGGATTATATGGTGATTTAGTATTGTATATTTTTAAATATTAGACCTTGGTTATTCTTCTTAGTTCTAGACCTTTCCCATTTCCTCAAGTCTTGCATTTTCTCTATCTTGTGCCCCTTGGCCTATATCTCTTAGTTTGACTAGTCTTATGTCAATGACCTAAGCCTTCTATCTTACCCAAATGATTAAAATGTATTTATCTTCCATATTTATAAGTTTTAATCATGTGCCTACTTTTTTGCTCCTTGAACACTAACATCTAGAATAAACACTAGCATCGACATTAGTGTCTTGACCCGACACAAGTGCCTAGTGCCCTAAAGTCATCTAATTTTCAAATGAAACATATACTAATGGTTAGAATAAGTGTTTTAATGTGAATTATTACTACAAAGGGACTGATATAAATACAATATCAACCTTCATTCATTCCTCACCTAACAACATCTAGAAAAAAACTAAAGAGACTAATATAACTTATCAAAAGCACTTTATCAAGCATTCAATTGAACAAAGTTTCCTTATTTCCATACCAATCATAGGTACAACACATGAATAGGTATAAATTACTAAAAGAGAATCCCAAGAGCCTAATTGGACAAGTTATAAGCTAGGTCATTTTTCTATTTGCTTTGCAAACATTGTATGATTCACACATAAGCCAACACATAAGGGAGAACTACATGAGTTTGAGGCCCTCTTTTGGAGTATTGGCTATGTAGGTAGCACCCTCTAATAGTGGGGTCTTTAGGGTCATCTTGACACCACATGCCCACTAACCCATTTTTCCCCAAGGTCATGATGATAATGAACTAGTGTTTTAGAAATTCATGAGGAACAATAGTTCATGACCTAGATCTGAATGCACCAAAATGAAGGCAAAGTCAAACCTAGAAGCAACTAGGTGGATGTATCTCTTTCCATTAGTTATTTCATATAGGAAACTTGCCTCAAACCTAGATAGTAGCATCAACACAACCATTCGAGGTTGCTTTAGTGTCTAGAGTGCCAAAAGCTTTAGATCAATAATTTGATGATTGTTCTAGAACTATCTTCCTACTTATTTTTTGCATGTTCCAGATCCAACATTATGTTAGCTTCAGAATTGAGTATATTACTTATTTATCATTTCATTGCATATATTAGTTTTACTTTTTATATTTAGTCTATTTTTAGCATAATAAATTCAAGGTATGTTTATATCTGAGTTTAACACCCAATTGGTCTACTGTAGATTTGACTATCACCCTTTAGCATTGTCATTTATATATTCTTAACCCTTATACAAAAAAGGATAGTATCCCCCTTATCCAATTTAGGGTTAAATACCAATAACCTAGAAATTAATATTTTTAATAGCACTATGTTTATAGGTAAATTTCACATAGTTTCTAGTTACAATGACGTTACATAGTTAGAATTAATTTTGTTTTAGGGAGGTTTGCAAATCCTTGGGTCTTTTCACTAATTTTAGCAAGTTTATGAGTCCTGTAAAAATTTCAACATATTGTATTTGACTATATTTTGATATCAAATTAGTACATATCAACATTTCAATTTCAATAGTTAAATACCATTAATTTAAGAACACTTAAATTAATTTTTATAACATTACTTGTTATTTTTCCTAGATTTTTGGAATAGTTTTTTTTCAATTTTTTGTAAATTCATGACATTAAAAGAAAACAACCTTTCTTGGATAATATATGATACCAAATAATTCAACTTATTTGACTTTGGATTAAATGTGACACTAAATAAATTATATTTTCACCTTGCATCATTCTGACATAAAATCTTTTTCTTTCAATCTCAGGTTGAAATTTGCTTCATTTCTAAAAATAAAAATATTTCACTTTATTTTTCATTTACTTTTTCTTATTTTATAAACTATGTTCTGAAAGTTTTCAAACTACTTAATAACTATCATGAAGGGATACATGGTTTTATATTTACATACATCTTGGCATGAAAGGTTTATCCCAATATACATGGCCATAGTATAATACTAAACATGAATTTTAGTTTTCATGTGCCCCATGGTCTATCAAAAATACCTATGATCCTTTTTTATACCGTATGAAACCTCTTTTAGCCATTTTATTTATGGTACACCTGATAGGAACATATCACCAAAGGAAGTTACTTTATCATATCCTTGAAATTAGGGTTAGCAGGCTACAAGCATGGTTCTACCTCTATAGTTTTTTCTCTGAAATATTGGGTCGACACTAATCAACAAACAAGCAACTAATAAATTAATGAAAAAGTATAATTGAGAACCTACAAATCATTCAAACCCTTGACTAGGTCACCCTCATACATTTTTTTTTTCTTCTATTGTATTCATAGTCATTAGCATTGCTTGACTCATATTGTGTTGTATTTATCATGGGTTCAATGAATGAAAGTCTCTCTCATATGTTACATAGGATTAAGCATTTTCTTATAAAATCTTCTCTTAATTTCCAAGATGATATTCATTCCATTTATACATGTTTCAAATTTGATAATATTCCATAAATTACTTTAGATAAATCTCAATTACATTTTAATTCAAATAATTATAACATTGAAAAAGCATGTCTATAATTGTTTCTATCTAAATTTTTTTTCTTAAGTGTGAAAGAAGAAACTAGTTAAGAAGGGTGTGTATAAGAATACATGTTGAATTCACATGTGTTTAATATTAACTTTGTAATAACTCTTCTTTGGCTAGGGAAGAATGACCTACAATAAGAAAGCACTACCATAAAACTTGTTATTAGACAAGTAGTTGGGTGGATTGCCTAGCGTGAGTTATATCCCTTCTTTGAAACACTTAAGTGTAAATGATAAAAAAAAATTGTATTAAATGACTATAAAACTGAAATAAAATATAGAAAATTATATCCAATTAATTGAGAAACTTAGATGCTTTGCTAAGTTAACCAAAATGAAGCAACTAGTTTCATTATACTAATGTTGAAAATTGGTTAAGGCAAGGTTGTGGTTTTGGGTTTGGTAATTTGATAAGGGTCAAAAGAATGGTTTAGTTGGAGTTTATTGAGATAATGAAATGAGGGGGATGGATGGTTGAAAAATATAAAATATCAAGTAGGGTAGCAAAAGGATGAGGGAGCAAAGAGGGTGGAGGTGGCAAAGGTGCAAAAAGGGCAAAGAAGGTAAATAGAATTATAATGGCAAAGGTGGTAAAGGAGGTCAAAGGATTAAGGGGTAAAGGTTAAGGTAATAAAATAAATAACTTAAGTAAATAATTTAAAAATAAATAAGTTTAACTTGAGGCTTGTTGATGTGGTTGATATTGTTGATGATGTGATGAATGAATCCCATGGTAATTTCAGCAGAGCTTCATTTCTTTAAATTCTTTTCCTCCAAGATGTGGATGACCTCCAAAATGATTACCTCATTCAAAGACCTAAAACAAGATGTTAATAACCAAATACTTAACTTCTTACTTAACCTTAGGTGAAGGAGGTGGGGTATTTATAGCATTTATATTCAAGAACCATGTCAAAATAAGGAATAGTATAAATATCACACCATTTCCCATGTGGTGCATGAAGTAGTCAAAGATGAGGTTGGTGGGGATTCCTATTTGGGTTGGTGAGTCTCCCACCTTGCACGTGAGTTAAATTTTGAATGGTAATCATGAACATGGGTCTAAATAAGGCTAAAGACTTTTCACCACCCTTTCTTGTCTTCATCTAAGCACTTAAAGAGATGGCATACAAAATGTGGTGCCATTTTCCATGTGGTGCATGAATGAGTCAAAGATGAAGTTGGTGGGGATTCCCATTTGGGTTGGTGAGTCTCCCATTTGGGTTTAAAAGTCAAAAATGGGTGCCCTTTATCTTTCCCAAAGCACTAAAAAGGTAGGTATCTCATTTTGAAGCCCACTTTCATTTGTGACAGAAAAATACATGTTGAATGATGGCCCTTTAAGGGGAAATTCACCATATTTAAAGGGGGTGCTTGTGATGTTTAAATGAGGTCATTAAGCACCTTGGGAAAGGGTCTTATCATTAATCTGGAGTGTACCCTACTTGAAGATGTGCAAATTTATTTTACCTCTTCAAATTACCTATAGAAGGTGAGATAGAAAGGAAAAGGTGAGGAAGGGACCTGCCAAAAAGGAGATATAATCTCACTTATATGATGATTCACAATCAAATACACTCTATTCTCTATCAAAACTCATATGAAAAATAGAATCTTCTTAATTGATGTATGGTCCAGATTACAATTTCTTCTTCTACTCTAGGAATAATCCAAAATGGCTTGACTAAGCCAATATATATGTCTTTAAACCTAATCCAAGCCCTAAGTGGCCTTGAAAAGGGATAAGGGGTGATCTTGGTTGACTCAACTCAAGACAAATCCATTTTGAAAATATTAAACAATTCATAAAAAAGATTTAACTCTACAAACTTTTCATGCTTCTCCCTCTTGGTATAGGAAAGAGGTGGTGGTGGGCTCATTCCTCAATCATTATTTAAAATAATCATTAAATTATTTAAAATCCATCAAAACATGCATGGACCTTCAAGGATGGTGGGCCCATGTGGCAACACAAATATTTTTTGCATGAAAATATATGCCAAAATATTCAAAGGAATATAATTTGATTTGAACTTGAAGCTGAGTTGGAACATTGAATGCATGAGATGACTAGGAGAAAAGTATGACTTGGAACAAGTCAACCAAAGTGTAAGACCAATAAATCTCTAAATATCCCTCTTTTTCATGAAAATAACCTTGAAGGATTAAATATTCATAATTATATTCTTCAAATAGCATAAAAGTGGCATGAAACTCCAAATTAAACTCCTTGATGACTAATTCAATGCCAAACTCCAACTTGACCTTTTGAATAGTTAGGCCAACTAGACTAATTAAGCCTAAAGTATAATTTGTGAAATTTTACACCATGAAACATGTAAAATAATCCATGAAACCTGAAACAACAACAAATTACACTTGAAAAACAATTCTTCATCACCAAAATTGTGATTTTGATGAGAAAACCTTCACCATTTAGTCAACAGTGTGAGTAGGTCTATTTTGTGCCATTTTCTAGCAGAATGGCCACTTTGATTAAGCTAGTATGGGAACTTATAGAGAGATTTATAATCAAATAAATATTTTAATATGAATAAAAAGTCATAATATTCAAGCTCTAATGGTTAGATTTTGTTAAAATACCATGTACTTCATTTTACATGTTTTTTCCAGAAAGAACATTATTTTAGTCCTCATTTGTACAAATCCATGCATTAAAATGACATTTATGGAATCCTCTTATATTTTAATTTTTTTTTGAAAATTTTTTAGGTTTATCCATGGTGATTTGATGGCAATAAAATCTACTTTTCTCAAAACTAGTTTTTTATGCATTTTGGAGGGTTTTAAAGCTAAATCTTCAAACTAATGATTAATGAGATACAGACCTCCAAATCCTAAACCACTTATATTTATGTGTATAAAATTTGCCCTTCTAACATCCATGAAAATAATTAGCTCCCATATGAAAGATATGAAAATTTACCACGTGAATAAAATTTACCTGTGGGGAATTGATTGCATTCTAGGTTGCCTACGCTCTTAGTGATTGTTCATAAATATCATCACCTTAAATAATATGAATTTTTCATTAATTTTAATTATATATGGGTTCTCAAAACATACTAAGATCATTTTTTCAAACTCTACATGTGGTGAACAAAATGAGCATCTGAACATGTAGCTTAGAAGGGTGCTTAAAACTGCAAAAAGTGAAAAAACTTCACTATGATGAAAATAATTCCTTTCAAGCTTCCAAAATCATGAAAAAATCACTATAGTACTTATACCATTCTATCAAAACACTTTGAAAGTAATTTTTCCATGAAAAGTCAAAAAATGCCTTTTTGGCCTAAGTGCCTATTTGCCCACAAAACACTGTCTGAGCATGGTTTACATAAAATTTTGAGTTTTTAAACTCTATATGGTTATTATTATGTAAAAACATCATCCCATGCTTTTTAATCATTTTCTTGGGCTTAGAAGTTTCTGAGGCACTCTAGAATGAAGCATGCTCCAATGGTGACCTCAAATGAACAAGTTGAGGTCTGAGACAAAATAGAAAATATGTGTGTTTTTACAATGGAAATTAAATTTTTTTATATGGTTATATAATTCATTATGACCCTTTTTACCAAATTTCAAGTCAAAATTCCACCTGTAGCTCTCAGAATCCTCAAATTTCTCCTAATTTTGATCTTCATGCATGAACTGTATACATATTTAACTAAGTTTTCATGTTTTGAAATTGAATTTCATGGTGTCTAATATTTAAATTTCAAAATAATCTTAATTTGGCTCAATATTCCTTTCAACAGTTTGGAAACAGCCTCTACCCTTATCTTCAAGCATGATTTGACCTTCCATCAAGGCAATTAGGTTTCTCATGACCATGTTTGAACTAATATAGATGGGAATTGATCATGATTTAATAATATTAGAGGTCATTTAATATTAATCATACACTTATAACTATTCATATCAAAATATGGCTCCTACCCATCTCCTTTTAGTCATTTGATCTCTTTATAAAAGGTTTTAGGCCTCTTTCATTTATATTTTGTACATGCCTGATGTACCTGACTATAGGTGGACCCTTGAAATTTCATAATCCATATATGATATTTGAATCACTTTTCACCTCAAACTATTCATCCACTTAATATGGAACAATCTTGTAAGCCATTGTCTATTCTTGTTATTGTTAGTATTCAAAAGAACTTATATATGGCCACAAGTTTGTCGTTCTTAAGTATAGTTGTTTATGACATGTACTACTACCATTTCAATTTTAAGACCTTATTTAGCCTATGATTGAGGCCCTTTTCCTTATCTCCATGCTCATTCCATTCTTATAACTTTTAATTAACCTTTGAACTAGCTTATACAATTGTAAAAGACCAATCCTTGCATAAGAACCTCCACACTACCTTCGAAAAGAAAATACTTAGAAGGTTTTAGGTTGCTTCTTAAAGTGACTATAGCTATAAAAATGTGAAATTTTTAGGTGTCTCAGTACCTAGGATATTTTATACTTGCCCTCCCTACTTAATCACTTCTCAATTCACCCTGATGAGTCACTTGATCATTTCTCTTTGCCTTAAAACCCTACTTGGCTTACCCTAGCCCCTGCCAACTATAGATGACTATAAGCTTGTTTGTAGGATATTTTTTAGAGTTATATACTTACTCAAAACTTGAAATTCCATTTTATGGTATCAACAAACTAAAATTATATTCATAAACCCTTATCCAAAACTTGACTATGTATTCATATCCACTAGCCCCTATATAGACTGAGAACATGGTTCCATATGCCTTGTGAGTAAGATCATGCTAATATGTCCACCTAATTCATTTGGTCTATCATATTTAGAATGGAACATCACCTCCATTACCATCTCATTTTATTTATTAGGTTTGTTGGGTTATAACCCTACTAGATTGTGTTCTCTTCATAGGCTTCTTGTAAGGTTTCATCTTGAATATGTTTGGATTTTGCATCATACAATCTCTAATATCATTACATACCCCTTATATTTCATAAAGATTACAAAAAGGTTCAAACCCCTTCTTCATCACCTTGATGAAAACCTAGGATTTCAAATTGTTTCATCCCTACAACCATGATTGTATGTGACATTGTATAGGATGTATGCATGTATTTAGAGACCTCTTATCCTCATTGATCCTTGAAGAATATCTTCCCTCCATACTCTCTTTATGAAAGGATAATATTAAAGCCATTATTATCTTGATACTAGATAAATATTCATTTGGTAAAAGCCCCCATACTATCAAAATGGTTCTCAGACAACCATACCTAGGCATGTAGGGTTTAATTGGGACTGTAGGTTAGTCTTAAAATCACTTGATCCTATGTGTATGAAGTGTTTGATGAAGCCAAACTTTATAAGAGACTAATATTATCCCCTACCTACTTGTTTTGACCATAATAATAGGCCATTAGATGTCCTTAGCTAACTGTAGGTTAGTCAAATTATTTACATGGCTATAGGAGATGATCCTTAGCTCATATGATTGTATGTAAACCCTATAGGGTTTTATTGTATTTCCATCTCATGTTAACACTAATCAACATTTATACTTAGAACATTTTCATAAGCTATAAAACAAACATGACAACTTCACCTTGTTAAAGCTCTTAACTGGCCCCTATACAGACTGAGAACAGGGTATTTGAATGCTTAGTCTTGTCCTTAACTCCAAACTTCAAGGTCATCAACCTTGAAAACTACAATACATGTTTAAAACCCTATCTCAAGTAACCTGACATGATTACTGGTTTTATCCCCCTCACCAACTTTGCTAACATAGCTATAGGGTTTCATGAAGTGACTTTTTTTAGGGCAGGTTGTAGGTGCATCCGTACAAGCCTATAGGGCATTTAATCTTCCTTAAACCCTACTTGAAACTTCAAAGAAACATTTGAAAATAACAAGTACCGAGATCATTAACCTTAGCTTATCATGACTTTGCTAACCAAAATTCTCTCTTTAAGAGTTTGGAAAACTCCTAACTTTTATCAAAATGGTCACCCTTCATAGAACAGGCATGTATATGCCTTTAGGTTCTATGTAATTTTGATAAACAAATTATATGCCCTTGATGCTTATGATAATCTTCACCTTTTACCCCTCATAGAGTGATTTTTGATTGTATAGGCCTTCAAAGAGTTTTCATGTTCTTTACTATAACTTGATGATCAACTCTTGGTTGTTATATACTTGTTGTAGGTGATCATATCTTGGCCTAAAATGATGTTTGCTTGATCTTCATGATTCTTATTTAACTCTCCTAACCTTCTCCTAAGATAAATGATCACCTTCTCAATTCAAAACCTCTTTGAAGTTTATGAAACTTTTAAAACTCCAAAAACTTTCCTAATTATGGCATTTCCTTGATGGCTGTAGATGAATGTCTTTGAAGTATACAGACTAAGTTTGGTGTTTAATTGGCATTCAAACTCCTTTGTCAAGATTTGATGGTGCTTGATAATCCTTTATATAAGTTTCTTTATGCTTAAACCTTTAAATTAATAGCTTCCATTCATGAGCCAAGATGGCCTTGAGAATAATAATTCAATTTCATACCTCTGTTGTAGGTTCAGATCCATGACTGTAACATGATGTTTTGCTTGCCTACATACCCTTTTTCATGCTCATGGTTCTTTCCTCTCTATAACCATGGTCTTAGTGATTGGAAAGGTGATGGATATGGGATGAAGGGTGATATGCATGAAAATATGATGAGAAATCATGGTGGAGGGTGGAAGGAAAGTGAAAACACAGTGGGAAAAGGTACAGTATGGCATTGGAATGAGGTGAAAGAAATAGAGGTGGGAAATGAGGGTAAGAGAGCATGACAAGCTGAATAAAAATAAATTATGCAGATATATAACCCTAAAAATCATATTAAAATAATTTAGAGGCCATAGAATGAGTGTAAGGAGGTGAAACTAAAACATGGTTTTCTCCAAAGAGCCTTAAATTGTACAAATTTTCCTTAAAGAATGCCATACTAGCCCTTTTTAAATACCTTGTTTGAGCATGGAGATGACTTTTTTCTATGAATCTTGGACAATTTTATGTTATCTTCTTCCCCTTAGACCATACAATTCATCCTTGCAAACTTGCCAATAGTGCAAATTAATTAGCTAAGTTTGAGACCTATGTTTGACCATGAATTTTATGAATAATACCTTAATAATACCATGTAAGGGTAGATAAAGACCTCAAAAACCTATAACAATTTGAATTTTCCCAAAACTCTAACTAGATGAAGATAAATTGAAGAAAAACAACTGCCTTTCTAGATGCTAGGTAGCAAAATTTATGATCACTTTAACTAGATGGTTCGTGATCATGGAGAATCCAATTAATAAAATAATTAGACCATCATAAATCCCTCAGAGTTTACTTTCTTCACCCCAAATTTGATATCTATACCCTCATCTAGCAAATTGTACCGTCAAAAAATCTACAGGTAGGTCTCTCTGTGTCAAGAAGTAAGAAAACAAAAGGAAGTTGGTTGAGGGCTTGTATGGCCATCAAATGCCATGAATTTTTTTTGAAGCTTGGATATGTCTTGTAAATTATCTCCCCTACCTTGGATTCTATGGAATCATATGAATTCCATACTATTGCTTATAAAATGGGTAAAAAGAAGCTCTTTTTAGCCTTTTAAATAAATATTTTCACTTCCACCACTTGTAATGGAAGGTTTGAGAAGTATTTCATGCCATCCATGAAAAATTAGAAATTTTTACCCTTTTTATGTTTTAAACTTACCAAATTGGCACGTGGGAGGGGTTTGGGGCTCTTAACACATGAGATGACCTTTTCATGACTTGGAACTTTGAACTTAAGCTATGTTCACCCTTTTGAACATGAATAAAGTTATTTTGGCATATTTTATGATATTTTAAAATCATTTTTTTACAATTTTATCCCATTTTTTGACATTTTTATCCAAAATTTGTATTTTTAGGCCATAATTGACTAGTTTGAACAGCTCTATTAGGAAATTGACCATTTTTAGGAAAGTTTCAGATAATAGGGGTAGTAATTTAGCCTTGAAAAGTCAAATTACTAAAAAATTTGGCAACTTTCAAGGTTTTACCAGCCTATTGGTCAAAAGAACTCAAAACTCTAGCAAGGATAGACCAAGACAAACACTAAAAATGGGAAAGCTTATAGACCAATACTCAATAAGAGTGACTGACACAACAACAATGGACATGTGAAAATATGCACAGAGAGGAAAGGACAAGAATAATACAAAAAATAAAAAAACAACTACTAAAAGTATGTGTGTAAAATCACTGAAAGGAATGAAACTATGACTATGTACAAAGGAGTGACTCTCCTAATAGCAGTATTTAAGAAACATCCAATTCATAGGAATGGGAATTTATTCTCCACTTAATCTAGATAATTGACAATCATTATCATTCTTACAATCAGTGATAATACAAGGTCCACTCTAAATGCTATCAAATTTGGAGTACTTACCTGGCTTTGCTCACTCCTCATCCCATTTGAGTACTATGTCTCCTTACTAAAATGTTTTTGATGAATCTCTCTTGTCAAATGTCTTCTTGACTTGTTTCTTATTTTACCACATGGTATATATAGCATCATCTCTTATCTCCTCCAATTCTCTCAGTTCATTCATTATGACCTCCATTACATCACTTTCTAGAATCTCTGGCTGGTGAGCAAGCTCTAAAGTTGGAAGCTCCAATGAGATAGGTAGCTTTGCTTTTATTCCATAAACTAGGAGATAAGGTGAATGACCAATGACCTTCTTATGGGTGATCTTATTATCCCATAAATTAGTCTTCAACTTTGTAGGCCAAGATCTTTGATTATCTTTCATTGTTCTTTTGATGATCTGAATTAGGTTCTTGTCAGTAGACTCAGCTAGTCCATTACCCTATGGACAGTAATTAGATGAATATGTCAAATAAATACCATGTTCAAGAGCCCATTCACATACTTTTTCACTATTTAATGCCAAATCATTATCTGATATGATAGTATAAGGTCCTCCAAAATGAGTGAGTAGGCTCTCATAGAATTCAAGCACAGAGTTCTCATTTGCCTCTTTCAAAGGCACTACTTCCACCCACCTGGTGAAATATTTTGTAGCTTTCAAAACCCACTTATGACCAACACTATATGGAGGATGAATCATGTCAATGATGTCTAAACTAAATTACATGAAAGGTTGCTCAACCTGAATTGGCTTTAGTGGCATAGCAGCTAGTCTCTTTTTACCTACAAACATTGCACACTTATACATTTTTGAACCCATGCATGTGCATCTCTAAATAAATTAGGCCAAAAATAACTAGCTCTGATAATTTTTTTAGTTTTGGTCTTGGCTGCAAAATGACCTTCAAAAGGACTTTCATGAAATTGCTCAAAAAGCTTGACAAATTGACTAGTTTCAACACACCTTAAAAACATACCTCCAATGTCTTTTTTGAAAATCACTCCATCAATCAGAATGTATGGTATTTATTTCAGCCTAAAGTGTCTTCTTTGTGATGCATTCAAACACCTTGGACACTCTTTAGTTTGAAGAAATCTAGCAATGTTTTATGTCCAACTTGTAG
Source organism: Torreya grandis (assembly GCA_037957365.1). Taxonomy (NCBI): domain Eukaryota; kingdom Viridiplantae; phylum Streptophyta; class Pinopsida; order Cupressales; family Taxaceae; genus Torreya; species Torreya grandis. The sequence goes on along the minus strand of JARHVA010000486.1, from coordinate 2,110,407 downwards.
GAGGTGTATTTTTAGCTTCATGCTGAGTGTCCTAAATTGTCAAAATTATTTCTTTTTCTTCTTTTACATCTTCTGCAAGATTTTCACATAATCCTTTGCCTCAGACCAGATTTGTAACCTTGACTTAAATGTCATATTCCATGCATTTAGTGACCCATCCAACTCTCTTTTTGCTCAAATCTTTGTTGAGAATGAAGTTCTTCACACTTGGATGAGCAACCATTAGTATAATCTTATTATTTGAAACTAAATGTCCAAATTTTTTCAAACTTATTATAACAATAAGAACATGTTTTTCTATAAAATAATATCTCTCTTCATAACCTTCTAAAGCTTGACTAAAAAAGTAATGGGTTGTTCCAAACCTTCATCATTCTGTTGCATGAGCATGGCTGAAATACTACTAGAAGTAGATAAAGCATACAAGAAGAAATCCTTACTAAAATATAGATTAATAAAAGTAGGAACTTGGATAATTACTTCTTTGATAGCTTCAAAACTTATTTTACCTTCTTTATTCTAAGTGAACTCTTGATGTTTCTTAAGCATTTGAGTAAGTGGCTTTACTAGTTATGCAAAACTAGGAAAGAATCTTCTTATAAAGTTTATCTTACCCAAGAAGCTCTCCAATCCTTTCTTGTGTTTAGGCAATGATAGAGAAAATATTGCCTCTATTCTTTCTAGATCAATGAAAATACTATCTTTGAACACCACATATGCAAGAAGTCTCCCCTCATGCATTGAAAAAATGCATTTCTTTGGATTCAACGAAACTCCAAATTCTTTACATCTATCAAAAACAATCTTCAAATGTGTTAGATGATCATTATGATTCTTTGAAAACACTATACTATCATCAATATAGACTAAAACCATTTCACTCAATATACCATGAAAAGCAACATCCATTGCTCTTTAGAAGGTAGCTCCAACATTGGAGAGTCCAAAAGGCATCTATTTGTCAACAAAAGTACCCCATTTGGTGGTTAAATTTATTTAATACTAATCTTACTCTTTCACCAGTATCTGGCTATACCCTGAGTAACCATCTAATAAGGAGAATCTCTGTGAACCTAAAACTCTCTACAAGATTTGATCCATGGAAGGAAGTGGATAGTGATCTTTCAATGATACTCTATCCAAATCTCTAAAATCTCACAAAGTCTTATCTCTCCATTCTTATTTCTTACTGGCACAATATTTTCTACCCATGTTGAATACTTAATAATAAAAATAATACCTAATTCAATTAGCTTTATAAGCTCTTTTCTCATGAAAATCTCAACCATAGGGTAAACAGGCCTTTGTTTTTGTCTTACCAGTTTTGCATCCTATTCTAGTTTAATAGTATGTTGTGCCAATCTGGGGTCAAAACCTTTCAAATCATGGTATCCCAAGCAAAAACATCTATGAACTCTTGACATAATGAAATGAAAGCTACTCTCTTAGAATCAGTATTCACTTTACCCAACTTGAGTTTATTACATTCAGCTATGCTAATTGGTTCACAATACTCTTTCTTGGAAGAAATGTTCACCTTGTCTTTCCTTATCTGATCATCTTCATTGAAAATGCTTTCTAAATTCACCAAACCTTTAGGCATCTTATTTTATTTCAATTTCACAATCTGATTTTCATATTGATCCTGTAATTTATCATGATTTTTTTGGCAAAACTCTACCTCATTCTATAGAAAATGTGCTATTTGCTTATCAGAATAAAAAACTTTCCAACTTACCTCATTATTCGGGATTGAAAGCCTACATACAACCTCTATTTGGGTCTGATTTTTATTGTTCTTAATCTGATTTGGAATATCATACTATGCTTTTATGGTAGCAAGTCTATCAGCATGTTGATTTACTCCTTTAGGAATGGAGTGAATGTCAAATGCAAGGAAATCTTCCATGAGATCCCAAACTCTATGTTTATAGGCCTTCAAAATAGGATTGTTTTCTGCACTTAAACCTCTGACTTGTTGGATTATCAATTCACTATCACCTTTCACCTGTAAGAGCTTAATATCCCTCTTTCTAGCTCGATGAAGACCATAAATAAGAGCTTCATACTCTGTATTATTAGAAATACAACTAAATAGAAATATAACAAGAGAATAATACCTTTGATTTTGTGGTGAAACTAGCATTACACTATCCCCACTTCCATTATTTTTTCTGGATCCAACAAAGAATAGACTCCAAACTCCTTAATCCTACATTGAGCTAGTGAGACTAGGCAATAAATCACCCTATTCGTACATACAATAGACTCCAAAACCATCATCTTCAATAATTTTTTATGGGTCATGTCCATGATTATCAGTAGCCCATTCATCTAGGAGAAGATCTAGAATGCCTTCAAGATGCTTAGAAGGCTCTCACTCAATGGTGTTATCATCTTCTTCTAAAATATTACAATTCACATTTGACATATTTGGCATATATGGCTCAAGGTGAAATTTGAAAGCAGGCTAAGATCTAATGGTGACTTTGGTTCCATACCTGGTTCTAAAAATCATGTATGACCAATCTAAAAAAATCTAACCTCCTATTTTGGTAGTGAAATCTCTAGATAAGCATAGTGCAAAATATAGAGGTAGACCAACAACAACAACATCTTATAAAATGGTGAAATTTGGACAAGAAGCAACTATTATTTTCATATCTTTAAACACACCTACAATCTTGGTATTAGACCCATCTAATTTCAAGGCACCTTTCTCATGGGGTTCATACTACAATCCTAACTTATTAGCTATTGATTTGGGCATGACAAAATTACTAGCCCCACTATCAATCATACAATTATGAACTAGACAATCTCTAATGATAACAAAAAGGTAAAATGGAGGAGGCTTATTCACCTTAATAGGTTGAAACTCAATATCTAGTTTAGAATTAGTTAGGATAGAACTCACTATTTATTTTTAGGGTGGTTTCTCAGAGATATTGAGCTTTGAAAGATCCTCTTGAAACTACTCCTTTTGTCTTAGGATTAGCAGAGTATCCCACATTGAAATTGATATTTTAAGTCTTCTTCATATGATCTATAATACTAAGTGGAGAAGTGGTTGCCCTTGAATATAATTTAGGAGTAGAAGGAGCTCCTAAATTTTATGTGAATTAAGGAATATAAGGCCTTTTTCATGTTCTTATCTTTTGGATCTTGAGCTTACTGATTTGAAATTTTCTGAGGTGGCTCATATGTAGTTATCTTTTGTGGTGGTTGAGAAGAAGAAGGGGCTACCCTTTCAGGAAATGAACCTTCACCAATTGCTATTTTCTTGGATCTAATATGGGTTGTAACTAAATTATCAACATTAGGTAAATCTTGACTTTGATTTGCAGCTAAGTGCTCAAAAGAATTCTCACCTTCCTAGAAGTTCACAAATGTAGTTTCAGTAGGTGCCTTACCACTTCTTTCTCTTTGTTGATTTGGCACTTCTACTTTAGTGAATGAATGAATGTCTCCATGAGAAAGAGAAGCTTCCTTATTCTAATAAGGTGGCTGGTTTTAAATGAAATAAGAACTAAACTTTGTTGCATGAAAGATTGATGAGAACTCTCACCAGTTGGAACCATTGCAATGTTGTTTGTTTAATCCTATTGATTGTTCCATTGTCTTTCTTAAGCATAATTTCTCTGAGTTGGCATAATAGCTCTTGAATTTCTTGGATCATTAAGATTATATGACCTTTATTGAGAATTTTTCCCTTGAACTTGTTGATTGGATTGATATGATGGCACATTGGGCTGATAATTTTGACTCGTATCCTGATATGGCCTGTATGTTTGAGCTTATTGCCTCTCAATTTCAACCAACTTATTAGTTTGAGACTTAATAAGATTCTCTATCTTCATCAATCTATCAATTTTATCACCTTGTATTTGATATAACTTTGATGACTCTGGGATTGGAGCAATAGTTGGAGTAGGAGGATGGATCTCTAGAAAAATAGGCATTGGTGGCCTTGGAGATAACTTACCTTCTTGTATAAGGAAATTTTCAGCCTTGATTTCTACTTCAGAAGCTTCAATTAAAGTGTTAACTCCCATGGATTAGATCATTAAAGCCACATCTAAATTAAGAGCCTTCAGATAGTACAAAAAAGCATAGTTGGGTGTAGGCTTGATTATTACAAGAATTCTATCCCAAGTCTTCTAGAAACTATAGTTGAAATCCACCATGAACTCATGATTGAATCTCTTAATTATTTTAAGATGATCCATAAGTGAAATATGATCACTTTTTTATTTAAAATGTTTACACAGAAGTTCTCCAAATTTATCCTAGTTTTTTATTGATGCAAGATCTAAACCTTTGTACCACTAAAGTGTCTTTCCTTTGAAATAAGTTGCAAACAACCTCAATGCTACATTTTCCTATGTCACATGATGTACTAGACAAATATTATTAATATATGAAATATGTTCTATAGGAGCTATTAGATTTTATCTTTTAAAGTAAGGAAGAGTTAGAATATCATCCCATTGATTGAGATTTAGAGGACTACCACCATTGAATGTAACAAAAGCCTATCTTCTGGGAATAGTCATTTGAGGTATAAGATTTATAATAATACTTGGCTAAACAATATTATTTTGAATATGAGGATTTGGTGTAATAGTAGGGTTAACAAAAGGTGTAGGATTTGGATTTGACTGAGAGGCTTTCTTATTCTTTGTTGATTAGAAAGATAGCTAAAAAAAATCTATTTCTTTCCCTTTTACAAGTGATCTTGTGACAACTCTTGGTGGCTTGAAAAGTATACAAATCTAAAAATGAATAATATACTCAGATACATAGATAATAATTCAAAAATGTGAATAAGTTATCCTATCAAGCATGTCAGAAACTATTATCACTCTAGAGTACACCCTGCTTGAAGATGTGCAAGCACACCTTCTCTCTAATTGATATAATGAGAACTTCTCAAAGTGTGTGTGACTCTATGATGAGAATAACCTCAAGAGAGGGCTAGTTCCCTTAATATTTATCTATTAAGTCTAAATACTATGATCTCTCAGATGAAAAGGGAAAGGGAAAACTAAATGGAAATCCTAATAAAAGGGGTGATGCACCTGAATTATTTATATCCTCTAAAAGTTGTTGAAATTTAAGCATGCATATAAGCTAATAAAATTTCTATTTTTCCCTTAAGCATAAATATTTCAAATGAAGGGTTGAAATTATTTTAGATTAAAATTTTCTTTTACATCTTCAAATGACCTGCAAAAGGTGAGATAGAAAGCAATAAGTGAGGAAGGGACCTGTCAAAAAGGAGATATAATCTCACTTATATGTTGATTCACAATCAAATACACTCTATTCTCTATCAAAACTCATATGTAAAACAAAATCTTCTTTATTGATGTATGGTCTAGATTACAATTTCTTCTTCTACTCTAGGAATAATCCAAAATGGCTTGACTAAGCCAATATATATGTCTCTAAACCTAATCCAAGCCCTAAGTGGCATTGAAAAGGGATAAGGGGTGGTCTTGGTTGACTCAACTCAAGATAACTCCCTTTTAAAAAGATTAAACAATTCATAAAAAATATTTAACTCTAAAAAATTTGCATGCTTCTCCCTCTTGGTGTAGGAAATAGGTGGTGGTGGACCCATTCCTCAATCATTATTTAAAATAATAATTAATTCTTCAAAATCCATCAAAACATGCATGAACCTTCAAGTTTGGCATATGAGTAAGGATGATGGGACCTTGTGGCAACTCAAATATCCTTTGCATGAAAATCTACACTAAAATCTTCAAAGGAATATAACTTGATTTAAACTTGAAGCTGAGTTGAAACATTGAATGCATGAGATGACTAGGAGAAAAGTATGACTTGGAACTAGTCAACCAAAGTGTAAGACTAATCAATCTCCAAATAGCCCTCTTTTGCATGAAAATAAACTTGAAGGATTAAATATTCATAATTATCTTCTTCAAACATCATTAAAGTGGTGTGGAACTCCAAATTGAACTCCTTAATGACCAATTCAATCCCAAACTCCAACTTGACCTTTTGAATAGTTAGGCCAACTAGACTAATTAAGCCTAAAGGCTAATTTCTGCCCTTAAACACCATGAAACTTGAAAAATAAGCCATGAAACCTGAAAAATAATAAATTACACTTGAAAAACAATTCTTCATCACCAAAATTGTGATTTTGATGAGAAAACCTTTGCCATTTAGTCAACAGGGTTGACTAGGCCTATTTTGTGCCATTTTCTAGTAGATTAGCCATTTTGATTAAGTGGGTAGGGGCACTTCTAGGATGATTTATAATTTAACCAAAATATTTTAAGATGAATAACAAGTCCTAATATTTTATCTCCATTGATTAGATTCTGTTAAAATACCCTGTACTTCATTTTACAAGCTTTTTCAATAAAAAATGTGATTTTAGTCCTCATTTGTATAGATCCATGCATTAAAATGAAATTTATGGAGTCCTCTCAAATTTTACTTCATGTTTGAAAACTTTTTAGGTTTATCCATGGTTATTTGATGGAAATAAAATCCACTTTTCTCAAAACTAGTTTTTTAGGCATTTAAGAGGGTTTTAAATTTGAATCTTCAAACTAATAATTCATGAGATACAGATCTTCAAATACTAAAAATATTCAATTTATGTGTATAAAATTTACCCCTTTTACATCCATAAAATTATTGGGCTCCTGCGTTAAAGATATGAAAATTTACCATGTGAATGAAATTTGCCTGTGGGGAATTGAATGCATTTTAGGCTACCTACGCTCTTAACAATTATTCATAAAGCTCAGACACTTAACTAATATATATTGTTAAATCATTGTAATTAAATATGTGTCCTCAAAACATATTAAGATTTTTTGGCCAAACTCTACATGTGGTGAACAAAATGAGCATCTAAACAGGTGGCTTGGAAGGGTGCCTAGAACTCCAAAAAGTGAAAAAAATTCACTATGATAAAAATAATTCCTTCCAAGCTTCAAAAATCCTGAAACATAATTTTAGTACCTATACCATGCTATCAAAACACTCTAAAATTCATTTTGTGATGAAAAGTAAAAAAATGCCTTTTTGGCCTAAGTGTCTATTTGCCTGCAAAACACTATGTGAGCATGGTTTACATAAAATTTAGAGTTTTTAAAATCTATAAGTGTCTTATTATGATGTAAATACATCATACCATGTTTTAAATCCTTCACTTTGGCTTAGAAGTTTATGATGCACTCCAGAATGAAGCATGTTCCAATTGTGACCTTAAACAAACATGATGAGGTCTGAGACAAACAGTGAATATGTGCACTTTTAAAATGCCATAAAAAATTTTCATATGGTTCTCCAACTCATTATGACCTTTTTTACCAAATTTCAAGTCAAAATTCTACCTTTAGCTCATAGAATCCTTAAATTTCTCCTAATTTTGACCTTCGTGCACAAACTGTCAGCATATTTGACTGATTTTTCATGTTTTTAAATTTAATTTCATGGTGTATAATATTTAAATTTAAAAATCATCTTAATTTTCCGCAATATTCCTTTTATAATTTTGGAAACAGCCTCTACCCCTATTTTCAAGTATGATTTGACCTTCCATCAAGGCAATTAGATTTCACATGACCATATTTGAACTAGTGTAGATGGGAATTGATCATGATTTAACAATATTAGAGGTCATTTAATCTTCTTCATACATTTATAACTATTCAAATCAAAAGAAGGATCTTACCCATCTCCTTATAGTCATTTGATCTCTTTATGCAAGGTTTTAGGCCTCTTTCATTTATATTTCGTACATGCCTGATGTACCTAACTATAGGTGGACCCTTGAAAGTTCCTTCATAACCCATCTATGATATTGGAATCTCTTTTCACCTCAAACTTTTCATCCACTAAAAATGGAACAACTTTGTAATCCATTCTCTATTCTTGTTGTTGTTAGTATTCAAAAGACCTTATATATAGCCACAAGTTTGTCATTCTTAAGTATAATTATATATGACATGTACTCCTACTTCCATTTAAATTTTAAGACCTTATTTAGCCTATTATTAATTCCATTTTCCTTATCTCCATTCTCATTCCATTATTATAACCTCTCATGAACCTTTGAACTAGCTCATATAATTGTAAAAGACCAATCCTTACATAACAACCTCCACACTGCCTTGGAAAAGAAAATACTTAAAAGGCTGCAAGTTGCTTATTGAAGTGACTATATGTCTAAAAATGTGAAATCTATAGGTGTCTGAGTACCTAGGATATTTTATACTTGACCTCCCTACTTAATCACTTCTCAATTCACCCTGATGAGTCACTTGATCATTTCTCCTTGCCTTAAAACCCTACTTGGCTTACCCTAGCCCCTGCTAGTTGTAGATGACTATAAGCTTGGTTATAGGATATTTTTTAGAGTTATATATTTACTTATAACTTGAAATTCCATCTTATGGTATCAGCAAACTAAAACTATATTCATAAACCCTTATCCAAAACTTGACATTGTATTCATATCCACTAGCCCCTATCCAGACTGAGAACAGGGTTCCATAGGCCTTGAGAGTAAGAACATGCTAATAGGTCCACCTGAGTCATTTGTTCTATCATATTTTTAATGGCACATCACCTCCACTATAATCTTAGTTTTTTTATTAGGTTTGCTAGGTTATAACCCTACTTGACTGTGTGTTCCTCATAGGCTTCCCATAGGGTTTCATCTTGAATATGTTTCACTTTTTCATCATACAATCTCTAATACCATTACATACCCCTTATATTTCATAAATATTACAATAAGGTTAAAACCCCTCCTTCACCACCTTGAGTAAAACCTAGGATTTCAAATTGTTTCATCCCTACAACCATGATTGTATGTGACATTGTATAGGTTTTATGCATGTATTTAGAGACCTCTTATCCTTATTGAACCTTGAATAATCTCTTCCCTCCATACTCTCTTCATGAAAGGACAATATTAAATCCATTATTATCTTGATATTAAATAAATATTCCTTTGGGAAAAGTCCCTATACTATCAAAATGGTTCTCAGACACCACACCCCGGTGTGTAGGGTTCAATTGGAACTGTAGGTTAGTTTGAAAATCACTTGCTCCTATGTGTATGAAGTGTTTGATGAAGCCAAAATTTATAGGAGACTAATATTATCCCCTGCCTACTTGTTTTGACACTAGGAATAGGCCATTAGATGTCCTTAGCTGACTGTAGGTTAGTCAAATTATTTACATGGTTGTTGGAGATGATCCTTAGCTCATATGACTATATGTAAACCCTATAGGGTTTGATTATATTTCCATCTCATGTTAACACCAATAAACATTTATATTTAGAACATTTTCATAAGCTATAAAACAAACATGACAACTTCACCTTGTTATTATTCCTTTTGATCACAAATTTTGTGTTGGATACACCTATCATGCTAAAGCTCTTAACTGGCCCCTGTACAGACTAAAAATAGGGTATTTGAATGCTTAGTCTTATCCTTAACTCCAAATTCAAGGTCATCAACCTTGAAAACTAAAATACATGTTTAAAACCCTATCTCAAGTAACTTGACATGATTAATGGTTTTAACCCCCTCACCAACCTTGCTAACATAGCTATAGCGTTCCATGAATTGACTTCTTTTAAGGGCAGGTTGTAGGTGCATCCATACAAGCCTGTAGGGAATTTTATCTTCCTTAAACCCTACTTGAAACTTCAAAGCAAAATTTGAAAATACCAAGTACTGAGATCATTAACCTTAGCTTATCATAACTTTGCTAACCAAAATGCTCTCTTTAAGAGTTTGGAAAACTCCTAACTTTTATCAAAATGGTCACCCTTTGTATAATAGGCATGTAGATGCCTTTAGGGGCTGTGTAAGTTTGATAATCAAAATATATTCCCTTGATGCTTATGATAATCTTCACCTTTTACCCCTTATAGAGTGATTTTTGATTGTATAGGCCTTCAAAGAGTTTTCATGTTCTTTACTATAACCTAATGATCAACTCTTGGTTGTTGTATACTTGTTGTAGGTGATCATATCTTGGCCTAAAATGTTGTTTTCTTGATCTTCATAATTCTTATTTAACTCTCCTAACCTTCTCCTGAGATAAATGATCACCTTCTGAACTCAAAACCTCTTCAATTTTTATGAAACTTTTGAAACTCCAAAAACTGTCTTGACTATGGCACTTCCTTGATGGTTGTAGATGAATGTCTTTGAAGTATACAGACTGAGTTTGGTGTTTAATTAGCCTTAAAACTCCTTTGTCATGATTTGATGGTCCCTGATAATCCTTTATATAAGTTTCTTTATGCTTAAACCTTTAAATTAATAGCTTCCATTTATGAGCCAAGATGGCCTTGAGAATAATAATTCGATTTCATACCTCTATTGTAGGTTCAGATCCATGATTGTAACATGATGTTTTGCTTGCCTACATACCCTTATTCATGCTCATGGTGCATTCCTCTCTCTAACCATGGTCTTAGTGATGGGAAAGGTGATGGAGATGGGATGAAGGGTGATAGGCATGAAAATATGATGAGAAAACATGGTGGAGGGTGGAAGAAAACTAAAAACATAGTGGGAAAAGGCAGAGTATGGCATTGGAATGAGGTGAAAGAAATGGAGGTGGGAAAGGAGGGTAAGAGAGCATGACAAGCCAAAGAAAAAGAAATTATGGAAAGATATAACCCTAAAAATCATATTACAATAATTTTGAGGCCATATAATGAGTGCAAGGAGGTGAAACTGAAACATGGTTTTCTCCAAAAAAACCTTAAATTTTATAAATTTTCCTTAGAGAATGCTAAACTAGCCCTTTTGAAACACCTTGCTTGAGCATAGAGATGACTTTATGCTATGAATATTGGAAATATTCTAAGATTTATGCATGGAAATCATGAAAACTTAATCAAAACCCTACAAAAATGAATTCTTAAAAATTTGATGCTATCATCTTCTCCTTGGACCATACAATTCATCCTTGAAAACTTGCCAATAGTGCAGATTGACTGGATAACTTTGAGACCTATGTTTGACCATTAATTGGATAAATAATACCTTAAGAATTACATTTAATGGTAGATAAATACCTCAATAATTTGAAACAATTTAAATTTTCCCAAAACTCTGCCTAGGTGAAGATAAATTGAACAAAAACAATTCCCTTTCTAGATGTTAGGCAGCATAATTTACCCTCACTTCAACTAGATGGTTCATGGTCATGGAGAATATAATTGATAAACTAATTATACCATCATAAATCCCTCTAATTCTACTTTCTTCATCCCAAATTTGGGATTTATACCCTCATCTAGCAGACTGCACCATTAAAAAACGTACAGGTAGGTCTCTTTGTGTCAAGAAGTAAGAAAACAAAAGGAAGCTAGTTTATGGATTGTATGGCTATCAAATGCCATGAGTTCTTTTTTGAAGTTTGGATATGTCTTGGAAATGATCTCTCCTACCTTTTATTGAATGGAATCATATGAATTCCATATTGTTGCTTGTAAAATGGGTAAAAAGAAGCTCTTTTTAGCCTTTTGAAGAAATATTTTCACTTCCACCACATGGAATGCAAGGTTTGAGAGTTATTTCATGCCATCCATGAAAAATTAGAAATTTTTACCCTTTTTTCTGTTTTAAACTTACAAAATTGGCACGTGGGAGGGGTTTGGCGCTTTTAACACATGTGATGACCTTTTCATGACTTAGAACTTTGAACTTAAGCTATGTTCACCCTTTTGAACATGAATAAAGTTATTTTTAAATATTTAACGACCTTATAAAATTATTTTTTGAAACATTTATCTTATTTTTTGACATTTGTGGCCAAAATTTGCATTTCTAGGCCATAATTGATCAATTTGACTAGCTACATTGGGAAATTGACCATTTTTGGGAAAGTTTTGGATAATAGGGGTAGTAATTTGGCCTTGATAGGAAAAACTAATAAAATTTCCTAGGTGGGGTATAATTTCCCACATCAAGCCACCTCACTTCTAAGCCATGTCACTTGCCATATCACCTTCCATGTCACTTGCCATGTCATCATGAATAGTGATAGTGGGTCCCATAGTGAATAATAATTTTGAATAGTACTTTAAAATAGTATTTTTTAATAGGATAATAATGATTTGGTTAGGTTAAGAAGGGTTGGTTAAGGGTTAAGAAGGTTTAGGGGGTCTTGAGGCATTTAGTCATCAAAAACTATAAGTGTTTAGTTTTTTAGTGTCTACATTTTGCCTCTTTTTTTTATGTGGCTTTGAATTAACAAGATACAAATAAAAAAATGAATCACTTGATTGAAATTAAAGGTGCCCCAAGTATTGGATGAAGTGGTCCTCCTCAAATTGAGATTCAATGAGGAAAGGCTGAATTGGGTGGAGGTTTGATAAACAGTTGGTGGGGAGGCACTAGGTGGTGCCACAAGGTAGTTAGGCATGTGAAATGCTAATGGGTGCACAAAATGTGACTAAGAAAGATAGTCAAGATTGCACAAAGACTAAAGCTTTCAATGTTTATAACAAAAATGTTGAGTTCTAGGATAAATGACAAGGTAATCAGTCCCCAATGTTGGTCATAGTTGATCATGTTAGTCTTATCAAGGCTCCTAGATAGGGTCAGTTTTTACTCAGGTATCCATGGTTGGAAGTGCTCCTAAAAAAAACATAAATGTTCTAGTTGTACACAAGGTAGTGCAAATTCAAATGTTTAACATGGCAAAATTGGTCTGTATAGTCAAAAGGACCAAAGCAAGGTCATCACAAACTATGCAAAGAGGTTGGGTCAAAAATGGCCAACGTTGAGGTGGACGTGGGTAAGTGGGTTGGTTAGTTGGAATGGGGTGGTCGAGTGGACTCCATATGCCCTAGGAAAGTGGATGTTACCTACATGGTTCTATGGATATAATTTCCAAAATGAACTTTAGGCCTAATGTAGTTCTTTTGAGGTGGGGAGTGTTGGTTAACTTGGTTGCCCCAATTTGATATCATGTAGTTAGGTTTGGTTGAAGGATATTGGAGATAGGGAAGATCCAAAGGGTGGAAAATATGGGTATCAAATAGTTTTATGACTAGTTTGGTATAAACGGTGGATGAGATTACCTAGGATGCAATTAGATGATTGCTTCAACTATGAAAAAGGAATTTGCATCCATGGATAAGCAAGTTCAAGCATGAAATTTCTACCACCATTTTAAAAAAGGGAAAAATATGCTTTATTAGGGTTTAGAAAATATGAAACTACTCAAATCACTACGGTGACCCGATGGGTTCTTTCATCACCATCTAAATAAGCCAACATTGTGCACACTCCACAACAAAGTCATTAATAGGCTATGGAAGGGTATTACTCAATGATTCAGGGAAGCAAAATAGTAGAGTGGGTAAATGAGAAGTGGTGAAGATTTGAACCCTTCAGCTAGTGGGGCCCCAAAATAAGTAAGCATTGAGTTTTGAGGGAATTTAGAGAAAGACTCTGAGGGGTTTTAGAATATGGATCAAGTTGAATAATAATAATATTAATTAAATGAGGGAGTAGATTTTATATTTCATGCATTAAAGCAAAGGCATGGAGGATATGAGGAAGCAAACAAGGAGATGTACGTAGAGGTTGTACAACTAGTGACCACACTCTGAGGAGCTAAAGGTTGAATGGGATAAAATAAGGAAGATCTAATAAGGGATGCGGTGAAGGTAGACCAGGATTTGGATGAAGAGATAGGTAGAGAAAATAATGAGGTCATAGATAAGGACAAAGGTGGAGAAGGATGGTAGGAGCCAGGCATGGTCATATAGGTTGGGAAGAACAAGGAATGTCCTCAAGATGATAAAAATGAGAGGAAATGGAGAAAATGGAGAGGATGGTGGAAAATAATGAAAGGGAATAAGAAGGATGAAGATCAAGTATGATAAGAATAAAAAGAAAGAATTGAAGTAGGGATACAAAGCAAGTATACTCACATAGATACAAAAGACAAGTGAGTACCAAGATGGAAAGAAAAAAAGGGGAATGCAAAAGGCAAAAGGCAAAAATTGAGAAGAAGAAAAGGGGAAATTATGGAAGGCTTCTCAAAGGATAAATACCTAGGGAGAAACTAGTTATGGAGGAAAAAAAGAAGACAAAAAGAATGAAAGGATGGAAAAAAATCAAACAAGAAGAATAGAAAATGGGTACGGTGGGAAGAGTGGCCAAATGATAGAGAATGGTGGTACACATAAAGAAAAAGTATAGCAATATAAGAAATAGAAAGCTTGCAAGATGTATAGTATGATATGGAATTAGTGAAGAAACAAGAGTGATGAAGAGGGTGTGAAAATTTTCCAAGGACAAGGGGAAATGATGAGGATGGAAAAATAAGACAAAGGAGATAGGGGAAAGGTTGGTAAAAATTGGAGAGAGAGGTTAAAAATGCAAAAAGTAGGTGGGAAAGTAAGCTTAAAAGCATGCACAAGGAAAGGTGTTGGGGGGGATAATGAAGCAGAGTAGGTGGTGGCTTTATGGGAAATAAGAGGGACTAATGAGGAAGGTTGTCAATCTTTATGTTAAAAGAGATTTATAGGCTGAAAAAGTGGTTAAAAAAGATTAACAAGATGAAGGGAGGGAGGTGGTGAGGAGAAAGGTGGAGGGGTGGAGGAAAAGATATTAGATGAGAAGGGCAAATAAAGTAAAGGATGTGGCCGAGCTAACCCTAGTAAGTGAGCATTGTCTACATAGTCCAAAAAGGCCTTAGGCCAATGTAGTTCTCCCAACAATGGGGGAAAAACTTAAGAGGAAGTATTAGATGGTGTTAAAACATAAGGATGATAGGAAAAATCCAAAGCTTTCCTGATATAGGATGCCCTAGGCAAAAGGGTATTATTAGCAATAGAAGTTGATGAGAAGGAAAAGGGGAGGGTAATTAGTTGTTTGGCTAAAATGCCCTTAGAAGTCAAGAAGCATCTACATAGTCGATGGAAATTAGGCCAATGTAGTTCTAAAAGGGTTAGGTAAGTGGTGTTCAAATTGACTACCCTAATTTGATGGACTACATGGGTTGGTTTGGGATGATGGAAAAGGTTTTGTAAAATAGAAGTTTTGGGTTTTGGTGAAGGTGTTGATGAAAGTGCATGGTGTAGATTGGTGAATAGTTACCATAATGATCCCACATTTAGTAGGATGAGAGACACGGATGGGTAAGGTAAGATAACTAAGAAGGGAACATAATGCTAAGCACCACAAATGACCTTCAATGGATCTAATCTAAATAAGAGGTGCCTTTGTGAGAAGGTTGCACCTTCTAAAATTATGCAAGGGTAGAACCCTAAAGATAGCATCTACCACTATGAGCCAAGTTTTAGGAAATGGGCTTCTATCAAGATCTGCATAATTATTTTGGCCAAGGTTCATCATCTCTACAATCTAAGTTTTAAGGGTAGTAGTGAAGTGACTACTTGTAAAGAATTTCTTTGACAGCTAAGTAGATTCTATAACTTAGAAAATTGGTAGTGTGTTGAGGGATAAAGGATAGATCATGCCTAACCTAAGAGTTGCATGGGTAGGCTAGACAAAAAGTGGTTATGTCTTCATCCTCTATCTTGGTTCCTTGGAACTGATGACTTGGGGTCCCACTTAGAAGAGGCCCTAGTAGTAGGGAGCTATGTGGTCTAGGATAGTAGTTATACATTTGGATCAAATGAGGGAACTTCTACAATGGCAAGCATTTGGGAGTTACCACCACTAACAATAATAGCAATTTTGAAGGTGTGATCATTATAGTGGCCCATGGTTGGAAGCCAATTTATGTCAACCAGGCTAAAGGTGACAATGATGCAAATGACCACTAGGCCCATAAGGATTGCAAGATGACAAAGTAAAGAAAGACATCAGATGTGGATCGGATGATAAGGGCAAAAAAAATATATCATTATGGTGCATAATGGATTTATCAAGATGACCAATTAGATTGAGGGCGATGTGTCCACATGAAAATGTAAGTATACATGACCATTTTAAGTGGGAGGACTATTCAACAAAATCAATGACATCATTTGACCTTCACTATTGGTGGTAAGGAAGAATCGTTAGGTATTGTATTTAAAGAATCATGATAAGGATGAATGTCTATCATTGAGTGATTTAGTTTTGTAGGTTATAGAGAGTGCAGAGAACTACACAAGGTTGAAGATGGTGAATGATGGGAACAATGGAGGAGATAATCAGCAACCCCCATGACCCAAAAGAATCAATATGGTGAATGTGCAGATCTACCAGATACTATAACATGTAATGGAGATAATATAAGTATTGTTAGATTAACAACAAGAGGAAAGGCATCCATGGCCTAAGCTTGATCCTAAACTCTTGCCTATGTAGTAGTGAAGAAGGTGAGAATTTCACTCTGCAAGATGTAGGGCTAGAGAATATGACCATCAGCCTGTCTATGGAGGGAGCCCTCACTATATAAGGGGATGTGCATTAAGGCAACAATTGGTGGTACCTATACAAGCAGAACAACTAGAGTAGAGGGATGTAATGGTTGTGATAGGGGATCAGGGTGAAAGACCTAGAGTGGAATATGATTCTCACTCTGTGGGGATGAATGTATAAGAGGAGACTAGAGTATACCCTTTAGCAACTACTGAGATAGGAAATGTTACAGATGTTAGTTTAGGAAGCAATCAAGTAGAAGCATGGCTAAACACAAATTCAGAGTCACCAGACAATCAACCTAGTGCTTAGGTAGGAAAATAATATATGCAGGGGACTTAGATGAAATGTGGATAGTCTAATAACTTTGTATGTGTCGTGCAACTCCTCGCACCCTAAATAAAATATTGCATAGTTTGTTATAAACATGTACAAAATGTGTTGGATGTCATTGGTTAAATGTTATCATGCTTAAGGTTGTGTGGATACTTATGAATTTTATGGTTATGGTTATGATTGGTATGGTTATGGTTTTTTAATCTCGCTTAATGTAAAAAAAAATTATTATTATTATTATTTTAACACTAGATGGTAAAAGTCATGGTGAAAACATCAACCAAGCAAATTAAGAATAGGGAATGATGCTTTATTTTTGACAAAGAATGAAAATATACCCAAAGTGGGATCATATTAATGAATATAAGCCCTTCAAACACTATGCATGAGAATTCATTAGTCAATAAAAAAGGTTTCTTAATCACAGGGTGTCAAGTAAGCTCTAAATCCCTTGATTTACAAATAGTCTAAAGGGAAGATGGGTGATAGGTGGTGTGAAGGGTAATGGGTGATATGTATGATAACCTCATGTGAATTAGTTTTCCCCTTCTATAGGTGACCTAAGAATGATAAGAGACAAGTCCATATCATATGCTAAATGTAAACTGATCAATGTGAGAAGTCTACATGTGAACGCTAATTACAGCTTCCAACTTATTATGTTACTTAAGAGCTGATTGTGGCTTTATATTTTGTTGTGATAGTGGTTCTTTTTCTTTATTATTTTATGTGGGAAGCTGATAGATGCAGGAAGCTTTCAAGAAATTTCTCTATTTTTTACAAAGTTAACTTAGCCATCATTCAAGGGAGTGGTCTAAGATTATTAGCTTTGTTTAATGCTCTTGATAGTTGTCCTTCAAGGGAGCAATCTACCTTTATATTTGGAAATTTTTATTTTGTTTTTGGGTAGTTTTCCATCGATGGAACATTTTACAATGCTTAAGATTTTGACCCAAGTAGCATTTTGGTATCTAAATTGTTTTTGGATGCAATGTTTTTAGACATGGATAGGTCTAATTAGGTTTAAAAGTTTACCTTTATGAGGGAAAAATTTTAACACAAGAAGGTTAATCGTATGAAAAGGTATGGTTTTTTTAGAGACAATGACCATGGGATTCCATCTTGTTAGAGATGAAAAGTATCCATGAGAACCATGCTATGGTTAGAGTTTTGGTACCCACATTTAGGATAAAACTATGAATGTGATGGTTAATCACATGGTTCTATATTTTAATCAATTATCTTTAAAAGGAGAGGAAAAAGATGGGTGAAGGTTAAAATTTTTTAAACAAGGGATGAACTTAAGTTAGCCAAAAGGAGTGAGCTTAATCCTTTTTTAACCAGAAAAATAGATACAAATGTGAAGCATTGAGGGGATCAGGTTCTGGTTTACCTTCGAGATAGGACAAATGATAAAATAATGATCCATATTTATGGGTAATGATGTAGGTTCCAAGATAATTGAAAGCAAACTTGCCTTGTTTACTCTTCTTCATGTTGGTCACATGTCAGTTTTCCTTTAGGATGAAGTCTCCAATATTGAAGTCTCGAGGTTTGAGGTAAGGTTGCTTAGGTTTGATGGAGAAGGGTAATATCCAATGGTTCAATGGGAGAATTTGAATCCCAAATAGGTTAGTTGGTGTCCAAATGGGTTTCCCCAATTTGAAATACCAGTTGGTTCAAGTTGGGTTGATGGATAGGTTTGGTTGATAGGTTGAATCAAAAAATCCCAGGGTTAGTTTAGTTAATGGTTAAGGTATGGTTGAAGTTAATAAATGGTTAAAGACTTATGGAAGGAAATTTCCCCCTATTTATTCTTTGCATGGGTGGGAAAAAGGTCCCAAAGTGAAGGTGTTTGTGGTTGGGTTTGGCTATAATGTTGAGGGATTGAAGGGTATGTCTGTGGAATAGACACTTTAGCCTTTCCCTTATCCTTTTATTGGACCTGAGAGTGGGTAACCTTATGGATGGTGTGGATAAAAGGAAGTGTTGGTTTAGCTTGTTGCTTCAGTTCCTCCTCTCTCTTAGGTGAGAATGGGGAAATAGGCAAATGTTGGGTGGGTTTAGTTGATGGTTGGGTTGGTAATGGGCTCAAAGGAGGTTCATTTAATAACATATTATCATTGTCATAAATTCAATGGATAATGGTTTGAAGAGCCTTGCAGTGCTCTGTATCATGGCCGAGTATCTTATTGTAAGAGCACACATGGTGGTCATTGTACCATGATGGTTTTGAGCATGAAGGGTTGAAAGTTTTGATAGGGTCAAAAGGTTTGATAAGTGGTAAGGTTAAGGAATGGGTTTGAAACAACCTTTGTAAAATGGTTGAATAGGATTCATGAAAAGGTGTTGGAGGTGATAGTTTTTAGTTTTGGGAGCCTTCCTAAAATTAGTTTTTACTATGGAAGTTATGGGTGGTGGGGTAGTTTTGGTTTGTTGATTAGGTTGGGATGGCTTGGTTAAAAGAGGTTCATCTGATAATAGATTATCCTCATATAAGTTTTGGATGAGTGCTTAGAGAGATTTGTAATTCTTTGTGTCATGTCTAGGTGTTCTATGGTAGGCAGAGACTAAGTTGGCATTAAACCATTTTGGTTGAGGACATGAAGGGTGAAAAGTTTTGACAAGTTTGAAATGTTTGAGAGGTGGTAAGGTTAAGGAGGAGATTTGTAACAACCTTTGTAAAATGGTTGAATAGGATTCAAGTAAAGGCATTGGGGGTGATGGATTTTTGGGCTTTGGAGTGGGAACCTTCTTAGGAGTAGGCTTCACCATAGAAGTTGTTGGTTGTGGTATGGTTTTATTAGATTGGTTAGGATGGGGTTTTTTGGTTGGTTTGGAAGTAGAATATTTAAGATAAGGGGGGGCATGGGTCTATTTTGAGATGGTTTAAGAGATTCCACCCTTTTAATAGGTTTATTCAAAGTTTTATTTGATGGATTTATGTCCAATTTCAATTATTGGTGAGCTATGCTAGGAATAGGAAGTATTCCTAGATTCTTGATGGGTTTGGTCAAAGAGGTGTAAGGATATTTAACAATTTTAGATGGAAGTGGGCTAGATGGCTCCCCTATGGTTTTAGAGGATTAAGTATCTGAGGAAGGGGTTGAGGCAGTGATAGTTTTGAGGGTGGATTCAAGTGAATCTAAGGGTTCTTGTTTGTTTTGATAGGGGAGGCCAAGATGAGGCCAGAAAGTGGCTCTATCGAGATTGGGTTGAGAAGTGCACTCTAGGCTTTGTACTAGCCTAAAAAAGGGCTTATAGATAGATTTGGTTCCTTGATCATTAATTTCAAAGCTTAAAACCTTGGGTGGAGAAGAGGGAATGGTTTCCCCATTTATGTTTTTGGTGGAAGGTTAAAAATTTAGAGAATATGTTTCTTCCATGGATGGAGTGGATGAGTTGACCTCTTCTAAAGGAATGATTTCCAAAGGAAGAGTAGGTGAGTCTGTGGTGGGGGAGAAAGGTGTAATGGTGTCAAGTGAAAGGAATGAATTGGTTGCTTCTTTTGCTTGGTCATCCATAGGAGTGGGAAGTGATTCCCCCACTTCAATGAGTGGGGTGGAAGAAATAGTAGTAATAGGTTTATCAATAATAACATCGATTGTGTGTACCTCATAAGTGTGAGATGATTCTGGTTGGCTTTGATTCACTAAAAGGGGAAGTGGAAAAGATCATTTGGTTTACTTAATTATGGTTTTTAAGGAAATTTATAAAGTTTCTACTTGGTCAACAAGTGGATTGGTTAAGGTTGGTGTTATTATAGTTTCTTCTGTTATAAGTTTCTTTAGTTATAGGTTTACTAAGGGCCAAAAGAGGGTGTACCAATGTCTTAGTTATCACATTAGAGTGTGAAAATATTTGTAAGTTATTTGGTTGGATTGAAGAGGATGGTTGGTTTGATAGGTTAATAAGTTGGTTGAGCTGATAGGTTAATTGATAGGATGGTTGATCAGTTAAGGGTGATGAAATTGATTTTTGTTAACAAGGTGGGTTAAGGTTGATATGATGGTTGGGGGAAATGGCCTAATCTTTGACAATTTTGGGGAGATTGAGATGATATATGTTGATAGGTTATTCTTTGGGCATGATAATAATTGAATTTTTGATGGTAGGCCATTGGTTAATTGTAAGTGAGGTTTGATTGATCATGGATAGTGTAAATAGATGGCCTAAGTTTTGACTCTAATCTAACTATCCAGTCTGTTATCACTACAACAAACTCAGGTGGTAGTCTAGGTGAAGCTTGATAGTTTGTGGGTTGGTTAAATTTGAAGTTTGATGAGTTATAGGTAAGGTTAGGTTGATTTTAGATAGGGTTGGTTTGGTTATAGACAAGGTTGGGTTGGTTGTAGATTGGATTGGGTTGGTTGTAGACAAGGTTGGGTTGATTGTTGGTAAGGGAGTATAAATAGCTTGAGATGCAAGGTACCACTTTAAGGTGAAAGGATTGTTCTACAAGATCCTATAAAATTTAGGATCTCCAGGAGATAAAATAGGAAAGCTCTCCATTTAAAAGGGTAGTGGAGATGAGGTATTGTAAAATAGGTTCTTGGTTAGTTTGATTCTTCAATTTGTAGTCTGGTAAAGACTATGTGAAGAATGGAGAGAAACAAAGCTCACACCTCAAACAAGAAGTAATCAAAATAAAAAATTTAATTCAATCAAATCATACACTAAGATATGTCAAATCCTAGAGGTTTAATTATCTCTCTTTTAGCTTATGCCTTAGAAAGTGTGAAGAAAAAATCTGGTTTGTAGAATAGGTCCTAAACAAGGTAGTCTATGTTTGGTTTTGGGTTATGTTTAGGTGCTCAATATAAGTTTGTATTAGATTTTAGTAAGTGGCTTGGTACTTTGGAATTTATCCCCTCACTTCATGATCCCACAGCCAGTGCGGGTGATTATCCAATATATATTGATTTCCAAGGCTTATACTCAACCAAGGAACTGAGTTGGTTATCCCCTTGGTGATCAAATCCAAGTATGATAGTTGAGAGGGGGTAAGGTGATCTTCTATGTGGTGAAATTATAGTCAGGCCTTGTTTCAAGCATGTTTGATGTTTATTTGTGCAAGTGTTTTGGTTTGTGTAACATTTGTGATGTTATGGTTAATGTGCTTGATTAATTAAACTATGTGAGCTAACCAACACAAGCAAATAATGGATGCAATTAAATTTAACCAAAAGGAATTTTTTGATTTATTTTCAATGAAGACAAAAAAAATTAAAATAAACATAAATTCAACATTAAAATTCAACCCTAATCCTAGGATGAATGTTCTTTTGATATTTTAGAAATGCAAGAAAAAAGAGTGAAAATTTTCACTTTTTTATTTTTTAATTTTCTAAAACAAAAGAAACTAAAACTTACATTTTAAAAGAAAAGAATGCTTAATTTTTAGAAATTTAATTACATATAAATTCCATTTTACTAATGCAATTGAATGTCATAAAACAAATAATTAACCCAAGAAAACTCAAGAGTCCCACTGGGTGTGCCAAAATGTTTTTGTCTAATTTTCGCTTTTTCTTAAGTGTGAAAAGAAGAAACTAGTTAACAAGGGTGTGTAGAAGAATACCTATTAAATGCACGCATTTTGAATCTAGAATTTTTAATAACTCCTCTTTGGCTAGGGGAGAATGACCTGTAATAATAAATCACTACCACAAAACTTTTTGGTTAGACAAGTAGTTGGGTAGATTACCTAGCATGAGCTAGATCCTAGAAGCGAAAGCTTTCTAGGAGTCTGTCAATCCACCTTATTTGAAACACTTAAGTGGAAATTATAAAAGAAATAAATTTTACCTAAATGACTATAAAATTTAAATAAAATATAGAAAATTATATCCAATTAATTGAGAAACTTAGATGCTTTGATAAGTTAACCAAAATGAAGTAACTAGTTTGATTATACTAATGCTGAAAATTGGATAAGGCAAGGTTGTCATTTTGGGTTTGGTGATTTGATAAGGGTAAAAAGAATGGTTTTGTTGGGGTTGATTGAGATAATAAAATGAGAGGTATGGATGTTTGAAAAATATAAAATAGCAAGTAACTATTGACAATTCTTCCACAGGATAGATTGTCTCTTGCCATTCAGAAAATTCACATCTCCATCCAAGGAAAGAAAGAATTCATTGCGAAGAATACATTATTTTTCTTTGGTAAGGGCCTTTGCTACAATAGGGAAATTCCAAAGGAATGGCTCATCAAAAAGGCTTTTGCAAAGGACATATCTTTGAAAAAGTGCTAAGGACAAAAGTTCGCAGGGAATAATGAAGGAAAGAGCCTAAGACAAAGGAAGTAATTCCTTCAGAATTTTGTCTGAAAGAATACTTCAAAGAATTCAAAAGTCCACCCAAAGAAGTGAGGAAAATCCAAGGCCCTTCGGAAGGGTCATTTTCAACAATCTTGAAGGGCACCTACCCTTCAGGAAGGTACTGGAACAAATTCAGGACCTTTGCAAAAAACCCAGGTGCCCTACAATTTTTTTGAAAGGCATAGAGGGAGAACCATGAGCCCCTACAGAGGGCACTTGGTCGGTGATAGGACCATTGTGACTTTCTCAAAGGGCATTTCAAAAACAAATATAAAAGGACAAAGGGTTAATTTCTTTGAACATTTTGTCTGAAGGAATTCTTTCGGATAAATAGTCCAACAAAATTTAGAGCGTTCCAAACAAAAAGTCGACAGATGCAAACAGTGAAGGCAAAGAACAAAGGAAACCTTCGGGGTTTTTATTTGAATTAATTCCTTTAGATAAAAAGTTCGAAGAATTAAAATGAGAAGGACCCAACTAAAACAAAATCCCAAGCAAAGGAAAGTATCCCTTCGAAAAAAAGTCTAAAGGAATACTTCAAAGGATAAAGCCGAAAGAAAGAAAGGTGTAGGAAATCTAAGGAAATGAAAATAAGTCCAAAGGAAATTGAAAATAGATAATTATAAAGGAAATAAGAAGACTAAGGGACCTGACAGGAAATAAGCTCGAGAAAATGCCAAAGGGTGACGTTCCACGAGACATCAAATTCTGACTGTGGGAAGTAACCATTGAAATGAGGGTAAAGCCCAAATTCTAAAAGAAAGGCCAAATGGGGAAAATATAGACTAGATATGAATAAAAATACATCTAAATATAGAATCTTGCTAGAAATAGACATGAATAGGTAGACCAGAATAGGGTAAAATACATGCAAGTAGGGGGTATTTTTAAACACTGGTCAAAGCTTCAGTTGACTAGTTATTGAAGTCCTGCTCATCTTTGGATCAACTCCACACATCTGAGGGTCCAACTCAGCTTCAACTAAATTTCTAAATTTGAATGTCAAGTTGACTATTATAGATTTAGAGCTGACTAATTGTTAAACGTCGTATCCACTTGGAGCTTTGAGGGAGAATAGTCTCTTCATCCAACTCAGCTTACCAAATGATTAACTCAGCTCTCAAACATTCTAACTCCATCAAGCAGCTCACGTAGAGTTATAAAATTGACATTGGCATAGATTTCAATGCAAAGAGAGGTGGGCGGTTTAGAACAAAGACAAGTTCACTTCCTCAAGCGTAAGAAGCTTCATGCAAAGACAAAAGAAAACATATTTTATTGAAAGGCCTAGTTAGCCTTGAGTTAACCTAAGTTAATCCTTCTCTTCAAATTTTCAATGCCAATCTTTGGCCTTTGTAATTCTCTATAAAATGGCTTTCAGCCTTGATTAATAATCCAATCCCTCGCTTGGCTAAACTAGACTCTGCCATTGGTGAGTTGTGTAACCTTTTCAATCAATAGGACTATACTTCCAAATTTCAAGTGTTGGAATAGTGTATATTCATTCAACAATTTGCATAAGTGGTAGATTTCTCTCTCTT
The DNA here is from genome assembly GCA_037957365.1 of Torreya grandis. Lineage (NCBI taxonomy): Eukaryota > Viridiplantae > Streptophyta > Pinopsida > Cupressales > Taxaceae > Torreya > Torreya grandis. The sequence goes on along the minus strand of JARHVA010000486.1, from coordinate 2,085,790 downwards.
CCCAAATTCTATTTCATACCTAGTTGTTAGATTATCCTTATGCAGGTCATGTTAAGTGTTCTTTATGTCTTTTGCTAAAGCTATAATTGGATGTTAGGTGGCTGCAAAGTGTCTTGTATCAGACCTCTCTCCATCATTTTCCCTCATGTTTTGGTCATTGGATCGAACCTCTTCATGAAATATTTATGCATAAGTGATTGATTGAAATCGAAGGTCTTCCTTTTCCCTTGTTTGTTCAGTGTTCAAGGTTCCAAGTTGAGTGGATCAATCTTCTGGTGTATGACCCTTTTTAGGTAGGATTTCCCCTTAAAGTTTCCTTCTCCCTTTTCTATGGTAGTCTGTAGCATAGAGTAGAGATCCTCATTGATACATCATATAAGAACCAGCCTTCTCTGGAGGTTCTTCTCACCATTGAGGCACCCACCCTCATGAGAAGAATCCATTGTTTCAGGTAGATAGAGGACTGGCCATTTCATGCATGTCTTCGATTCAGGGTGAAGCTCCAGGTTGATAATAGTTTTTGGCATGCCTAGTGGGATTTTTTTTTTGGTCTTGATGAAATTGTAGTTATATCAGTGTTCTTCAAGAAGTATTTGGTGATTCCAAGCTCAAGCAATTTCTTCTAATAGTTTAGGATTGTTTCCATGTAAGTCTATTTTATTGCAATATCATAAATGAATTTTGATGGTTGTGTATGAAGAGTATTCCTATGCTATGTTTCCTTATCAGCCCAATGATGGATCATACCAGCTTGGTCATGATATCTATGAGCCTAATCAGCTTTATCAAGGGTATTATCAAAGCTATGTTGAGCCTTATCAAGTTTCTCATGATCCTTATTATCAAGAGCATGAATCTTACCTTCCTTGTGATCCATATCAGTCTCAAAACCAGATTTCATCTTTCCCATATGGCTATGATGTTGTATATGAGCAGTATTGCCTTCAAGAAAAAATGAATGAAATAGAGCTCAGAATACTAGCATATGCAAGAAAGGTTTGTTCTAACTCTCAATATGAGGAAGTGAATGGTCTATTTCAAAATGTGTCTAATGATCCAGAAGAGATAAATGGACTATGTATTCTTGTATTGGAAAAGATGGAGGCTTGGGAAAGGCAGAAAATTGAGTTAACCCAATTGTCTAAAAAGGGCTATTATGCTTCTTATTCTCATGAAGTTCTTAACCATGCCAAGTGTGTCCCAAAGGAGCTTCCTATTCGGAGTCAAGAGCATATTCAAGACCCTGTTCAAGTGACTATACATGAGACTAAACCTTCCTATAATCCCCTCTCCTCACTAATCATCCCTCAAGCTCGGGTTCTACAGGAAGATAAGCAGGTTTCAGACTTTGATGAGGTAATGTCCAAGTGGAAGGAACAAAATACTAACATCTTTAAGAGTTTCTCTTTCCCTCCTCTCCAAAACTCCCTAGATAATTCCTTTTCCCTCAAGATTCCAAAATTTGATCATGATCGACCTCCCATACTTCATTTTCCCTCTCAAATAAATGAATTTTATCACCCTCCCACCATCCCCCTTCCTCAGGAGGAACCTGTTCTTTGGAGAATTGAGAAAGAGGTTATAACTACAGGTCAAGTTCTTACAGAGTGTGTAGAATATGCTTCAGATGTGTTTAAGGAAGAATTTCCTATTGATACTTCACTTGAGTTTGTAATTGAGCATCCAATTATAGCTGAGAGTGGGAAGATTGATCTTGATGTAGAAGAACTTCAAGAAGAGCTGGTACAAATTGAAGTTATAAATGAGTTACAAGTATCTCCTATTGAGAAGGATCTAGATAGCATTACAGCTTATTCAATTCAAATAGATCAAAATGAGGAACAAAAAGATGATTAGCAGCTGTACCTTGAATCTCTACAAGAGATTGAAGATATTTGTATGGATCTAATGGCTATTGAAGAGCATGTTTATGAGAAATTTGATCAAGAATCACCTATTCAAGGTCATAGTACAGATTGGATTTCCTACTCAAAGCTCCTTGAAGAGTTGGATGAACTTGCAGCAGTCAATAAGAAGGATGTGGTCACTCAAAAACCATGCATAGATGAGATATCACTTGACAAGGTGGTAAATGACAAGCAATCTGAAAAAGATCAAGAGGTACTTGATGAGTTTGTCTTTGTTGCTATTGATGACTCATTTGAGAAGTTGTTGATACAGTTGGTGGACAAGGAAAATGCCTCATCAAAGGTTATGACTAATAAACATCCTACTTTGCAACTTGTACCATCTCTTAGAAGGAGTGAATTCAAGAATTTCCCATTTGATCTAAGTGGATCATTATTATCATGGTTAGGTAGGTTCTTTAGTTGTTTTGCTTTCTTCCAAGTGTTGTTCAAGCATAGTAGTTTGCTTTAGTTTTGTCCAATAAGTGCTTGTTTGCACATTTACTTCTTAGTTAGTTTTCTGATTTCGTGTGTTTTTCTTCTTATTTTGAAGGAGGTTACTTTAGTGATGATCAAAGGAGATTTTTAGTCAGAAATCACATTCACCATTGGGGAATTCAAATAGCATCTATATATGGTCTAAGTTCTCAAGCGTAGCAGGCATGCTGAGCCAGTTGAGTCACCATAAATGTTGAAAATTCTTCCATAGGACAGATTGTCTCTTGCCATTCAAAAAATTCACATCTCCATCCAAGGAAATAAAGAATTCATTAGGAAGAATACATTATTTTTCTTTGGTAAGGGCCTTTGCTACAACAAGAAAATTTTGAAGGAATGGCTCATCAAAAAGGCTTTTGCTAAGGACAAATCTTTGAAAAGGTGCTAAGGACAAAAGTATGTAGGGAATAATGAAGGAAAGAGCCTAAGACAAAGGAAGTACTTCCTTCAAACTTTTATCTGAAGCAATACTTCAGACAATCCAAAAGTCCACCCAAAGAAGTGAGGAAAATCCAAGGCCCTTTGGAAGGGTCATTTTCAATAATCCTGAAGGGCACCTACCCTTTGGGAAGGTACTAGAACAAATTTGGGACCTTTGCAAAAAACCTGGGTGCCCTACAATTTTTTTGAAAGGCATAGAGGGAGAGCCATGAGCCCTTACAAAGGGCACTTGGTCAATGACAGGACCACTATGACTTTCCTGAAGGGCATTTCACAAGCAAAGAACAAAGGACAAAGGGTTAATTTATTTGAAATTTTTGTCTGAAGGAATTCCTTCAGACAAATAGTCCAAAAAAATTCAGAGTGGTCCAAACAAAAAGCTGACAGATGCAAACAATGAAGGTAAATAACAAAGGAAACCTTCAGGATTTTTGTCTAAAGGAATTCCTTTGGACAAAAAATCTGAAGAAATTTGGAGAAATTACAACAAAAAGGACCCGACTAAAACAAAAGCCTGAGCGAAGGAAAGTATCCCTTCAAAAAAAAGTCTAAGGAATACTTTAGAGTATAAAGTCGAAAGAAAGAAAGGTGCAAGAAATCCAAGGAAATGAAAAGAAGTCTGAAATAAATTACAAACAGAGAATTTTGAAGGAAATAAGAAGACTAAGGGACCTAACAGGAAATAAGCTTGAGAAAATACCAAAGGGTGACGTCCCTTGAGATGTCAAATTTTGACCATGGGAAGTAACCATTGAAATGAGGGTAAAGCCAGAATTCTGAAAAAAAGGCCAAATGGAGAAAATATAGACCAGATATAAATAAAAATACATCTAAATATAGAATCCTGCCAGAAATAGACATGAATAGGCAGACTAGAATAGGGTAAAATACATGCAAACAAGGGCTATTTTCAAACACCGGTCAAAGCTTCAGTTAACTAGTTATTTAAGTCATGCTCATCTCTGGATCAACTCCACGCATCTGAGTGTCCAACTCAGCTTCAACCAAAGTTTCAAATTTGAATGTCAAGTTGACTGTTCTAGATTTAGAGCTGACTAATTATTAAATGTTGCATCCACTAGGAGCTTTCCATGTGAGGGAAAATAGTCTCTTCATCCAACTTAGCTTACCAAATGGTTAACTCAGCTTTCAAATGTTCCAACTCGACATCAAGCAGCTCACATAGAGTTATAAAATTGACATTGGCATAGATTTCCATGCAAAGAGAGGTGGGTGGTTTAGAACAAAGACAAGTTCACTTCCTCAAGCGTAAGAAGCCTCATGCAAAGACAATATAAAACATATTTTATTGAAAGGCCAAGTCAACCTTGAGTTAACCTAAGTTAATCCTTCTCTTCAAATTTTCAATGCCAAACTTTGGCCTTTTGTAATTCTCTATAAAATGACTTTCAGCCTTGATTAATAATCCAATCCCTCTCTTGGCTAAACTAGACTCTGCCATTGGTGAGTTGTGTAACCTTTTCAATCAATAGAAGGACTATACTTCCAAATTTCAAGTGTTGGCATAGTGTATATTCATTCAACAATTTGCATAAGTGGTATATTTCTCTCTCTTCCCAAATTCTAATTCATACCTAGTTGTTAGATTATCCTTATGCAGGTCATGTTAAGTGTTCTTTATGTCTTTTGCTAAAGCTATAATTGGATGTTAGGTGGCTGCAAAGTGTCTTATATCAAACCTCTCTCCATCATTTTCCCTCATGTTTTGGTCATTGGATCGAACCTCTTCATGAAATATTTATGCATAAGTGATTGATTGAAATCGAAGGTCTTCCTTTTCCCTTGTTTTTTTAGTATTCAAGGTTCCAAGTTGAGTGGATCAATATTCTAGTATATCACCCTTTTTAGGTAGGATTTCCCCTTAAAGTTTCCTTCTCCCTTTTCCATGGTAGTCCACAGCATAGAGTAGAGATCTTCATTGATACATTATACAGGAAACAACCTTCTCTAGAGGTTCTTCTCACCATTGAGGCACCCACCCTCGTGAGAAGATCCCATTGTTTCAGCTAGATAGAGAACTAGCCATTTCATGCACGTCTTCAATTCAAGGCACAGCTCTAGGTTAGCAACAGTAACTAAGGAAGCAAAAGGATGAGGGAGCAAAGAGGGTGGAGGTGGCAAAGGTGCAAAGAGGGTAAATGGAATTATAATGGCAAAGATGGTAAAGGAGGCAAATAGATGAATATGGAAATTGGATTAAGGGGTAAATATCAAGGTAATAAAAAAAAGAACTTAAGTAAATAAATGAAAAACAAATAAGGTACCTTGAGGCTTGTTGATGTGGTTGATGTAATGATCTTGATATTAAATATATGCATAAATACCCTTAAGGTAGGGAAACACCATATAATAATCCTTTAGGAAGGAATAACTCTACAATGTCTCTTTGAGGGGACAACCTCCAATATCCTCTTACAATAGAAGACTCAATGCTTACTTGATATCTTTACCATGATAATCATCTCTTATATATATACATCTATCTAACCCATGGATGGGTAACCTCCTAATCCTATTATAGGCCAACCATTACCCAATGTACTACTTCCACAAGTTACTCTATTATCCTAATATATTGTACCCATATAACTAACTAAGGGGATGTGTGCAACATGTCTGCATCTCCATCAACCTATATACATCAATATATCATATCCCTAGGTACATAGCAATTGATATTTTTGATGATGTGTTGAAAGAATCCCATGGCAATTTCGATAGAGCTTCATTACTTTGATTTATTGTCTTCCAAGATGTGGATGACATCAAAAATGATGACCTCCTTCAAATACCTACAACAAGATGTTAATAACCAAAGACTAACTTCCTATTTAACCTTGGGTGAAGGAGAGGGGGGTATTTATAGCATTTTTTGTCAAGAACTATGCCAAAAGAGGGAATAGTAGAAGTATGGAACCATTTCCCATGTGGTGCATGAATGATTCAAATATGAGGTTGGTGGGGATTCCCATTTGTGTTGGTGAGTCTCCCACTTGCACATGAGTCCAATTTTGATGGGAATCATGCACATGGGTCTAAGTGAGGCTAAAGACTTTTCACCACCCTTTCTTGTCTTCATCCAAGCACTTAAAGAGATGTCACACAAAATGTGGTGCCATTTTCCATGTGGTACATGAATGAGTCAATGATGAAGTTGGTGGAAATTCCCATTTGGGTTAAAAAGTAAAAAATGAGTGCCCTTTATCTTTCCCAAAGCAATAAAGAGGTAGGTATCTCATTTTTAGGGCCACTTTTATGTATGAAGGCAAAATACACGTTTAATGATGTCCTCTTAAGGGGAAATTTTCCATATTTCAAGGGGGGGCCTTATGATGTTTAAATGAGGTCATTAAGCACCTTGGAAAAGGGTCCCAGGTGGGGTATGTTTTCCCACATCAATCCACCTCACTTCTTATCCATGTCACTTATCATATCACCTTCCATGTCACTTGACATATCACCTTTCATGTCACTCACCATGTCATATGCCATGTCACTTGCCATGTCACATGCCATGTCATCATGAATAGTGATAGTGGGTCCTACAGTGAATAGTGATAGTGAATAGTACTTTCAAATAGTATTTTTGAATAGGATAATAGTGATTTGGTTAGGTTAAGAAGGGTTGGTTTAGGGTTAATAAGGTTTAGGGGGTCTTTAGGGGTCTTGAGGCATTAGTCATCAAAAATTATAAGTGTGTATTTTTCTAGTGTCTACAACAATATTTTAAAAAGCTTCCTAATGTTCATTACATATCCACATCATTAAAATGCACTAATGTCCAAATTCATGATCTTCATCCTTCAAATAGTTAAAATATTATATCATAGGGTATACCACATTTATTTGACTCATATGTAGATTTGAATCGATATGGTTTCAAATTTACATATTTAGAAAATTATAAATATATAATTTAGTAAGGGTTTGGTAAGTGTGCTCAAGGAATTACCCATCTTATTGTTCCTTATACTAACAAAAAGCAAACAAGTCTTGGGTATAATGTCATGTCCACCACTCATGTACTAAGTCAAGTCAATCCATCTTCAAAGATCATTTTTACTACGTCTCATTGTCACACTATCTAATCTGAAAGAACATGGGAACAAGAGAAAGAATATGTTACCAATTGCATCACAAGGGAAATTTCAAAAAAAAATCCCTTGCTCCCTTTGCACCCTATTAAAGGGCACATCATGATTATTATTTTAGAATCCAACACTCAAGAAGAGGCTGACAATCCAAATGATAGTGTAAAATTTTTCAATATCCTCATGAGCATTCTAAAAGGTTGATTCATTATTATATGTGGCTAGAGATGAACATAAGAAGGGCGCCCAATATGAATTTTCCAGTGTTGTTACTTCTACTATTGCATTCATTCTTATTTATACACATTTACCTACATCCATTACACCATCTCTTGGTTTGCAGACATCAATTAGTTTACAATAGTTATTCATGCCTATACCTACTCATGCTACTTGAACACCACCTATCACCTCTTCCAATTCTACCCTAGAGTATTATATCCTTGCATTGAAAGTTAAGTTGGCTCATATTGAACAATCCATTTCTCATGTCTAAATTCATCTTGTTACATAACCCTTTGGTACCTAAAATTGCATCTTATCCGCTATCCATTGGTTTTGTGGCTCCAAACATTCATCTTTATGAAGGCAAAGGTGATCATGAATAGCATTTGTGTGCCTTCCATGCAATTGTCTAGATTATGTAGATAATGATAAATTTTTTATAAAGTTTTTTATAAAAAGTCTCAAAGAATATGCTCTTAGATGGTTATATGAGCTACCTCTTCAATAAATAAAGGATTTTAATCATTTTTAAAACCATTTTTTGACACACTTTTCTATCAACATTGGTGAAAAATTATCATATGCTCAAATTACAAAGCTCAAACATGAGTCTAATGAAATAATCAGTGAATATGTTCTAAGGTACAATATTATGGTTGACAAAATGACAAATCAAATAGATGATAATGAGATTCAATATATTTTTACATAAATCTTGTTCTATCCTCTTTAATATTCCATTATGTTCGATAAGTTTAAATCTTTTGATGAACTATGCCATATAGTTAAAAAGTGCGAAGTCAAGTTTCCTACTTTGAACAAGCTCAAGTATGTTTAAAATGTTACTTCTACTTCAAATGTGAAGTTTAAAAGAAAACAAAATTTTAAGAACAAACTGATTGAAATCAAGAATGAATCAGAATTTATAGTTAATGTTATCTCAAAACCACCTCAAAAGCTTCATTTACAAACTCCACCAAGTAGGTAGTTTTTTTGTAAAATATATTATAATGAAATGTAATCAATATTCCTCCACCAATGGAGATAGATATATCTAGATTACAATCTATAAATTTTGATTGCAATTCATATTGTGACTATCATCGATGTATTGGGCATTTTATAAATAAATGTTTCAAGCTTAAGCATAAGATTCAAGATCTCATTGATGAGAACATCATGTATATTGGTACACCTATTGAAGAAGGCTAAACCAAAATCAAATGATAATGTAACTCTCAAAATTTACAAATATCCTTTTCCAAATCATGATGCAAATATTAAGGATAATTCTAAAGTTTATCATGCATACAATGTTCATCCTCCTCCTTTTACATATGGGCATCCACTTGATAGCATCATTGGTACAGTCACAAGTAGACAAGCATCATGTCATATGATGATATTTGATGATAGTGAAATTATTGATGATGATTCAAATATACATGCCCTTTTTATTCGAGCATATGTTAATAAGCAACCCATCCATAGTGTCATAATAAATAATGGATCAAGTGAAAATGTGTGCATCATAACACTCCTTCATTCTGTTAGTTATATAGAACAAAATTTACAAGATACTTATAGAGTTTTTAAATCATTTTATGTTCATACACAAGATATTCTTGGGAATATAGTGTTTCCTTTACAAGTGGGCCCTCTCATATTGCCGACTCCATTTCTAGTTCTGCCAAGCACAAGAGTCTTTGATATGTTACTAGTATGCCTTTGGATACAAAACATTAGAGTGATACCTTATACAATGCATAAATGTCTCAAATACATTCATGATAATCAAGTGGTAAAAATATAAAGAATCCAATATGAATATCCCTTACATAAAATGATGTTTACTTATTCTATAGAACAACTACCTAGTACAATTATTGAGAAAACATGGTAATGTAATAGTTTATTGAACTATTCAAGAGCATTATCGACATTTTCCAAATAACCTTACAATTTATTATTCTATTAATTATTATGATCATATTACAAATTACATAATCAATTTATCCATATACTTATGAGCATGATGCAGTTACACGAGCATATTCAGTTTATTTCAAATAGCTAGGTACATCCTCTTAAGCAGAAAGTGGCACATAAAAAAAGGTCTTCATCTCCTAAGGCATTATAGATTATTGAAAAATCTTCACTAAAGGTACAAGTATATATTGTCACACATTATTATTCAACATATGAGTAAATAATTTTACATAAGCATATGAGTAGTGATTCATAAAGCTATATTACAATGTATGGCTAGTATTCAAACTAAGAGGCATTTACAGTTGGCACTTATTCATCACAAGAAATCACTCATTCATATAATATAGTTGGGTATACTTATGTGTATCCTCTTGATGATATCCTTTGGTTAGACAAAGCTTCATGTTCCCTCCCAACACATTAGTTGGGTTGAGTCTCTTGATTAGTTACTTACACTTACTTTGTACATAGCTTCTTTATTTTTATTTTCATTGAAAATTATTGTATCCCTTATCCAAAAATTATTATATCCCTTGTATTTGATTTTAATTTTGGGGTAATTATCCTCTTGATTTTTCAACCTATTCAAACAATCCAAAACATGTATCTCTATGACACCCCACTTGCTTACTATTGCATATATTACACCCTATGACACTTACATGATCTCATATTGTAAATTTTTACATGAGTACATTTAGAGTCTTCCATATTTAAGGAGAAAGTAAATTCCTACATATTTTACTTATTTATGCTACATTGTTATGACTCAAAGTTGCATACATACTAGAGGCATATTGCTTGTCTTCCTTCCTATTCTACTATGCTTTTGCAGCTTGTAAAAAATTGTTTGAATCCCTCCTAATTCCTCTATTTTCAAAACCTTGATTCTTAGCACATCTTTTAAAATCTCTTTCAACATCCAAATATTGGTAAAAAATCTAAAAACATTCATGTATTTCAAAACTTTCAAAAAAATTAAAATATTTAAAAAAATCAAAAAATTCAAAATTAGTACCTAAAGCATTTTTAAAATATTGGTAACTTAATTCTTTTCATATGGTGTTTATTCTATGTTAATTAAATAAAATGTCTCATATTTCAATACATAATGTCTCATATTTCATATTTTGGGACATATTTCCACATGATTCTTTGATGTCAAGCTTCCCACGTTACCCAATAGCCTTACTAATTTGGGGGCATCTATTCGTTATTCATGGGCACTATAGCATGTTGTCTCTATCCAAAACCTTTTTACCATGTTGAACTACATATCATACAAATGTCTTTCTAAATCACTCATACTTTACACATGCATTACATGAAATATACTACTTGTTAACATTCATATTCATACATATAATGGATCTATACTAGTCTCATTTGCTACTTGTTTTGTTTTGCATTATTAATTTCCTACGTGATAAGATAAGATTTTTCTTGATTTTTGTATGTGTGTCCCTTGGCCTTGTATGTTCAAATTATTTCTTTTATGGCATTATTATTTTATTTATGTATGGCACTTGGACTTGTGTGTTATGTGACATTTACATGTCACTTGTGTGTGACATATTATGAAAATTACAAGACATTATATGACATTATTTCTATGATTGTTACTTGATACAATGGTGCCATGTTTCATACAATGCATTCTATATACTTTACTATGGTGTTATGATTCATGTAATTCAACACTTATATACTCTACTCTTAATCTAGTTCCCTGATGCATATCATACATTTATTGATTCTATACGTCAATGATATATCTTTCTACCACATACTTCATATGTAAATTCAATGTCATATTCCATAATGTGAATGCAATCAATTTAAAATATTCAAAGTTATATATCTTTCACATGTGCTTTCTTTTTAGATAAGTGACTTGTAGGTTACATCTCTCATCTCAAAATGGGGGCATCACAGTGGGCTTTCTTGGAAAAATCAATCCTCGTGAGAAAAATTTTAGGTTTATGTAAATACATAATTTTAGAATGGAAATATGATTCAATATTTTTAGATTATGGAGGCATGTGGCATGCATGTGCACTCATTCCTACAGTTGAAAATTAAAAGTGTAAAAAATTTATAAATTGCAAAAATTTCAAAAGGTTTCAAAAATGGTAAAGAATGGCATTTCAAACATACATATATAGGGGCATGATATTTATTCATGTTCACTTTTATACTATGTCATTTTTAAAATTATCTAGTTTCAAGTTTTAAAGTTGTAAAAGTATCAAATAAAATCTAGATCCATCTACAACGCTGTGATTTATGCTAGTTTTAAGTGGGCCAAGTTAGAGTATAGCGACACTCAAGGTCTATGGTTGCACTTTTTCAATATGTTATAGGTCACAGTTTATAATTTTACAAAGTAATCTACACAGTCAAATGAGATTTGAAGCATACATTCCTTCCAAATCAAGAGGATTCAATGGTTTTCAAATTGAGACTTGATCACTCTCAATTTGCCATAGTTTATCACTTATCCAAATGCCTCAAAAAGGGGGGATGCACACTTTGTTATCTATGAGTTACAGGGTAATTAGATTGCATACACTTTTTAGGTGTATACATTTTTATGGATCTCTTTTCAAATTACAAATAAAAAAATTCAAATTTTATATTTCAAAATTTTAATTTTCAATATGAGTAAATATTAATTTCAGTGGCATTGTTATATGTTTCTTACATTAAGGCATCTTGCACAATCAATATTTGCATCCAAAGATGAAGTGTGTATACACACTTAGGTTCACATCTAATTTACTTTAGTAATTTCACTTTATGCATCACTAATATAAAGAGGGGAAAAATTTAGACACATAAAATTAATCCTTAAGAGCTTGACATTTTTTATTCTTGACACCCTTACTTGATCTATTCATCATTTTTGCTAACTCATAATCTATAATAGAGATTTCACTATATTTTAAGTAATGTAAATATCATACACACATCCCTATTTTAACTATATTCATCCCTAGTTATCCCACAGGATCCTATCGGACCTATCTCAATATTCTCTACTCTTCTAGGACAAGTCTACACCAATAAGATAGGGCCATAATGTAGCGTTGTCCCCTAGTATGACCTTATGTCTCATAATCTAATGGTCAATTTTTCAGATTGAGACATTTCACAATATATTTCCTGTGTGTTTGGTAAATTTGATTAGTAAAATTATTTAAAATATTCTTAGATAAAATCACAACAAGGCCACTCATTATTCCCCCAATGGATCTCTCTATCAATTGTGTTGCATGTAGAGCAAAAGAGCAATATTAATTCCTATTTCAATTCTACAACATTATAAAAATCTTAAGCCAATTCTAGATATTGTTTATTGCATGTCAAGGGCATCCATTTTCAAGAATTTCAATCAATCTTACAATTATATCCATTCTAATTGCATAATCATGGATCACACAATTACTCTAGGAGGGAGATGTAAGTAGAACTTTATTACAAGGGGTTTTTGAGTCCATCTCAACCATCCTCACTAACCCATTTTTATATCCCTTTGTTATCTAATTGTTATCTAGTACATGTATAGGATTGAGTTTTTCTATTTTACAGGTCCCCAACATAACATACCGACACTTAGGGCTAACATTCAATCCTCACAAGTTATCGCATAGGCCCAAATTGATATATCAAGAATATAGTCAACTAGGATGTGGCCACTATCAACATACAAGGTTGTAGTGTACCCCTATCTACCTCCTACAAACTTGACCAAACAAATTATAGATTATTATTTTTTTTTTAAAATTATTTAAGGGTCAATTTCACACACTTACCCATTAAAGTGTGCTTACAAAGTCATAATTAAATCTATTTTAAGAAAATTTTCATGTTCTTATAAATTTTTACTATTTTCAGCAAGTTTATGATTCATATAGTAGCATAATGTATTTTAATTCAATTCAACATCAAATAATTACATATCAACATTTCAATTTCAATAGTTTAATACCATTAATTTAAGAATACTTATATTAAAATGGTTAAACAATTATTAGGATGCCCTTTGTTATATAAAATACACATAGTACCATTTACAGTGCACAAATGCATCAATTACATGTATTGTAATCAAGTCATCAAGGTTTAAGGAATTACAGATGAGTACCCTCTATAATTAGTGCCAACACCTCTTCCTCCCCTACCATCACCATAGTTGGTTGTGGCACCATAAAAAGTCAATTACAACACGTACTCCAAAGTGTAGTACAAAGATAATTAGTGCACCTATTCAAGAGCATAATGTAAATAAATTGTGGCACCTATACCAAATATTTCTATGTATTCAATTCAACGGATAAATGTGTACTTTCCTAAGAATCAAGCTTCATATCAAACAGTTACCTAGGGTTTACAAAGAAACTTAAATATTCTACACTACATCTCAAGGAAAATCCTTAGATAAATGAACATGTTCCATAATGAATACAAGAAGTGAGACATTCCCCTATTATACAAAAAAAATCACCCACTCCTACACCTTTATTTTCACAATATTCCATGAGTAACTAACATGATAGTTATGATACGCCACTCAATGCTTTTTAAATTATATACATCCACTTGTAGTACTTTTCATGCATGGAAAGTCACCCTCAAACTCTATGATCCAATCACACACTATGATCCTTCCATTAATGAAATCATAGGCTAGTGTCCCTTCAAATATATCAAAAAAATAAGATATTTCAAAAAATATAAAAACATTCAAACTATTTTTGAAAAATAAAAAATTAGGACTTGAGCATGATAAAAGATGCTAGTTTACTTCTTTACATATGTTATTTATCTCATAAATTGGTAGATAGAATATTATTGTTTAAATACACATGCATTTCACAAGGTATATGAGTGTGATGTGGGGCATATACTATATGTGCAGTATTAGATGTTGGACTCCTTTCTACCTAGTGGCCATGCCTATGTTATGGGCATATAATTCTATAGGTTACATCATAACAGGGTATATCTTTCTTCTTGAGGAAGAATAAAATTATATTTATTCCAAAAACAAAAACATTACAAAGCTTCATATTTATACATTAAAACATGCTCATAATATTCTTTATGTAATAGGGAGAATAATATCAATCCAAACAAACAATTTCCCAAATATTACACGAGAGTTACAATATACCTAGATTAAAAGATTTTTGAGATTTACTAACCCAAATTAATCTACCTAAGATTACCTATGGTGAGTAATAATAATTTACTCATGTATAAACTAATTACAATCTACTATGAGTAATAAAATATTACTCATTTATTTAACTATGGTGAATTAATCACCCCAATATTCCCCCTAGAATGCAGTCAGCCATCAATGAAAGATTGATAAACATATTGAAGATTGCATGGGATCAGGTTACTCCTCATCCAACACATCAAATATGAAAAAGCTACGAATGTAAGTAGGATATTTCTTTACCACTTCTCTACTGTAAATAAGGAGTGTTTGGGATACTCCCTTCACACAATGAAACTCTAAAATTTATTTTAAGATTCTTCTCAATGAGAGATTGGGCTTCTCATTTACATAGGTCTAAAGATATTATAGTCTCTCTGATACAAGATATTGAGGAAGAATAAAATTATATTTATTCCAACAATAAAAAAAGTATAGAGCTTCATATTTATACATTAAAACATGCTCATAATAGTCCCTACATAATAGGGAGAACAATATCAATCCAAACAAACAATCTCCCAAATATTACACGGGAGTTACAATATACCTAGATTAAAAGATATTGAGATTTACTAACCCAAATTAATCTACCTGAGATTAATTTACTCACGTATAAACTAATTACAATCTAATATGAGTAATAAAATATTACTCATTTATTTAACTATGGTTAATTAATCACCCTAATATTTATTTGACCTCAAATATAATATTGAGTTACGTATCTTATGAGTGTTTTTTAACCACTCATATTTCACATTGTGTTACATGAATATGTTACTTTTCCATACTATGACATTAATACATATGGATGGAATATACTAGTCTTCATTTTTTATATGGTCCTTTAATGTTGTTCACTTTTTTACATGATAAGCTAACATTGCTTGCTCATTATGTGCAATCCTTGGCCCTTGTGTGAAAATGTATTAAACATATCTATGAAATATTTTTTAGTATGTGTGATATTTGAATATGTCTATTAATTTTGGCCCTTATCCCCATATGTGCAAAATATTTGCTTGTGTGACACTTAAACATGTCCATTGTATGCAGTCTTTAGACTTACTATGTGATATTTTATGACATTGTATGACATTTCAAGAAATGATTATGTGTTGTGCTTGTGTGTTTACTAATCTTTTTTGTTGGTTCCATGATACATATCATGCACTTTTACATTTAGATACTTTACTACATTCTTAAATTCTATATCTATCTAGACATGACACTTGTATGTCTCACATTCAATATGTTATATACATGATTCAATGACAATTGTAATTCTATGATGCCATATTATCCAAACATGATGAAATAATACTATATGATTACATATTTATCACATAATATTGTAGTCATATAAAATTTCCAAATTGGTGGTTTGAGTGTGGCTTGTAACACCATATCCATAGCTCCTTTTTGCATGTTCTTGTGACCCTTCTAGACACCTTTTCATTCATTATCGGTCATCCAAAACCTTCTAAATGGCCATTCCACCTCAGTAAGAATGTTTTTCCCAAGTAAATCTTATTCTCTTAGGTCTTAAACCTATAGGACAGGCATGCCATACTTGGACTATAGCATCGGACCCTAGGGTGTCCCATTTTTGGTGCTCCTATCCATTTGCATCTTGAGCCCAAATGGTTATTTTAATTGGATTCTTATCCTTCATTATGTTAGCCTAGCATGAATACATTTAAACCATGACCAATTGTTCCCTATAAAAGTATATCCAAATCTCATTTATAAAGGAGGTGATAAATCTTACAAATCAAGCAAGAATACAAATAAAGCATTAAGGCAAACTTCCCTATTCTCTGTGTATAGTCACCCAACATAGCTACAAACATACTCAAGCCCTCATACCAGTCCCTAGCCACCTTAAGCACTCTCAATTTAGAATTTTTGAATCAACATCACACTATTTCACAAATCACATTAGGTGGGAGAACTACATATGGCTTTATATCTCTTCATAGTACTGGTATGTAGGCAGTGTGCCAACACAAGGGGTGTAGATCACATGTTCAGTGCATCTTACACACTAACCCACCCTTTTCTCAAGTAAATCAAAGATTTTTTATCAAGAGTGATGGATGGTTAGGGTTTTAAGATTAAATTATCTCTACACTAAGTTCCATCATGAATCAGCACTCAAGATTTCACATGCAGGCTCACACAGGAACAACGTAAAAATGCAAAAAGTTTAAGTCTCTATGACTAGTTTAAAAAATAGTGAAAAGAGTGGAATACAATGTCAGACCTTGAAGTGTCTTATTTTTTATGCTCCTATCCTTTCAAAAAACAAAATCTACATTCAAATTCATGACACTGTCCCAGTCCTGCACAGCCAGTTTTAGCCTCTGTCTCAACCATCTCAGTCCAGTTTCAAGCTAAGTTATATTTCTCCTTATTTATTGTTATTTTTAAAAAGGTAAAAAAGATAGATAAATTATACAAATTAGGACTATAATTATCTCTATATTATGC
Source organism: Torreya grandis (assembly GCA_037957365.1). Lineage (NCBI taxonomy): Eukaryota > Viridiplantae > Streptophyta > Pinopsida > Cupressales > Taxaceae > Torreya > Torreya grandis. The sequence goes on along the minus strand of JARHVA010000486.1, from coordinate 2,068,892 downwards.
ACTGATTTATTAATCCAGACCCTTAACTAAATTAATAATAAAACTCCATTATTTATAAAATAGTTAACTCATTTGGTGAACCCGACTTACTTTGTTTACACACAAAAACATAGAAACCCTAGGGAAAATTCCTTACTAATTTTTTCAATATTTTTTTGATTTTTTTTGCATATATAAATTAAAATTTTCATTTAATTTTTAAAATTTACCATAGTAATTTTAAAAATCATTTCTTTCAAACCCTAGTTGCACTATACTAGGACCTATTTATTTTTGAGATATCACCTTACACATAAAGCAAATTTCACAAAAAATCCAAAAATTGATCTTACTTAATTAAAAACATTTATTGAAAATAATAAGGAGTCCATACTCGATCCTATCATGTATATGAATGATGAAGTTTACTATATGTTAATGCAAACATTCAATCTTTCCCTTTCATGCTTACTTTTCATAATATGGGATGATATTAGGAAATTTATTGCTAAACATGTCAAGATCCCTTTTCTTCAAAGCAATGTTTACTTTTATTTAATACAAGGATTCATTACATACTTTTTGTCTCTCATGTGGAATAATTTTTAAGTCTATCTTTCTAAACATATCAGGCATGTCATATCACAAGTTAAAGTTTTTTATGCATTAGTGCACAATTCCATGCTCTCTATCCCTTGCTTGTTATTTCTCATATGGAATGCTCTTTATAATCATATTACTATACAACTTATAACCCCAATTACATGCATTTCATTCCACATACATGGTTTCTACCCATATGAATATAGCTCTTTGGCTACTTTTGAGTATCTCCGTATCACTACTAGACACAAAAAAACACGAATGGTTATATCTATTCCTCTGCCCTTCAAACTTAGTACATATAGCTATTATCTCATACCTACTACTAGTTCTATGCCTATAGTAGATCATGCAATACATGTTATCACCCAAGTTTATGAAGATAGGCAGGTTGATTACACCCATGGCTATAATTTTATCACTCAAGTTAGCACCCCTTCCAATACAATTTCAATTCTTGAGCTCCTTAAATGATTGAATGTTTACAAATATGTGTTGTATGCATCCTTTTGTAATAATAGAATTCCTATTTTTGTTGAGCCAGCTTATGTCACCACTATCCTCAACACAATGTAATGGATTGAAGAGCATATTTCCTTTGAGAAAGAGGATTTACCCTTGCACCACATCATCAAATAACATCTACCTCTGTATATTCAATTAATAATTAAGGATGTTGGGGTAAAAAAAGTGTTAGTTGATAATGGTTCAGGGCTTAACATTTTAAACATTTCCTTTCTTAAATGTCTTAATATACAACCTCAACATCTAGACCATTTCAATATAAACATCAGAGGTTTTGACAACATTCTATGGAAATTCATGGGTCACATAACACTCAATCTTACTTTGGGACCTAATAAATTTCCAACTACTTGCCAAGTCATGCCAAATGACCTCAATTAAAATTTATTACTTGGTCAGCCTTAGATTCATGATATGCATGCAGTCCCTTCCACAATCTATGCTTGTCTAAAATTTAGTCATAAAATCACACCTACACATGCCCAATAGAAAATGAACCTTTTAAATACTACCAAGCTATTGAATCTCCATAGAATTATATTATGTTCTTTAATCTTAGCAATATACCTACACAACCTGCTACTCATAGTGAACCTTCAAACCATGCAATACATCAGAAGCTTCCAAGTTTTGTAATAACAACGATACCAAATCACCAATTTACTTCTCCTTTTGCACTTAAATGTCTTAATAAGATGGGATATCATGGCAAAGGTCTACGAAAACATGAACAAGGAATTGTCAATCTTGTTGAGGCATCCACACAACATGGAAATCAAGGACTAGGATATCAACTTACCCTTATTTATGAGAAACCTTCTTCTACTACTTCAAAGCATATAAATTTTTGTCCACCCATTACACCTATAGACCATATAGTTAATCATACTTATACATTATCATTGGTTAATCATGATCTCATTGATGATATAGCTTCACTAGATATGTTTTCATTAGATGAGTTTTATAATGATGAATCCCTCCTACAGTTTCTCAGAGCATATGAATACCTCCCATCTTTCTATCATAAAAATAGATTTCCTCATCACACAAATTCCCATGCTTACTTCAGAAAAAATTTTGATTATCCCCAGGACATACCAGCTGATTCAAATGATATTATTCCCAAAACCCCATACACGCTAGATCATTCCACATTGCTTAATGAGGAAATAGTTGATTTCAATTTTGGAACTGATCAGGATCCTTGCATTATCTTGTTAGTTGATACCATACAAAAGGAAGAGGATACAGATATTCAACAAACTTTAATAGATTTTCTAGAACTCTTTGCTTCGTCTTACTTAGATATGCTATGAATTGATACATCTATACCAGTCTATCAGATTCCCTTATACCATGATGTTAAACCAATTAAGCAAAAAATATACAAAATGCATCCTAAGGTGGCTCTCTTAGTCAAATATGAGATATAACACCTCGTAGATGTTGGTTTCAATTGACCAGTAGCACACCTTGAATGGATTTTCAATATAGTCCTCATGATAAAACCCAATGAACAAATTTAGTGTTGTTCTAATTCTCAAGATTTCAATAAATCATGATCAAAAGATGATTTCCCCTTGCCTAATTTTGATATGATCATAGATTCCATAATTGGGTATGAAATTCTATCATTCATGGATGGATTTATAGGATATAACCAAATCAGAATCACTTAAGAAGATAAAAAAACATCTTTTACAACACCTTGGGGTATATTTTGTTACATTATCATGCCTTTTGGATTAAAAAATGTTGGAGCCATATATCAACATATTATGATGCATATCTCTCATAATTTGATTCACCACACCATCGAGGATTATGTTGATGATACATTAGCTAAATCCAAACAATGATAAAATCATGTCATCAATTTATGAAATATTTTTCAATGACTCAAGCAATACAATGTCTAATTAAACCCAAAAAAATATGTTTAGAGTTACATCAAGCAAACTCTTAGGTTTCATCATCTCTCAATGTGGCATAGAGGTTAACCTTAAGAAGGTCAAAATAATTATCAACATGCCACCTCCTATGAACTTAAAACAACTTTGATACTTACAAGGCAAGATCCAAGGAATCCATCATATTGTCACTCAACTTGCTAATAAAACTTAGTCGTTCACTCAATTAGTAAAGAAAGATACAAATTTTATTTGGGACCAATCCTATCAAGAAAGCTTTGACACAATCAAAAAAATATCTTCTTAATCCACCTATTCTAATACCACCTATACTTGATAGGCCTCTCCTACTATATATCTCAGTAATAGATCATGCATTAGGAGTACTCTTAGCACAACAAGATGATCAAAATACCAAGCGAGTAATTTATTACATCAATCGCACATTATTTGATTACAAAAAAATTATTCCACGATGGAAAAACTATCTAGCATTAGTTTTTTCCACACAAAAACTTCAACATTACATGATCAATAATGAGACTCAGGTCATCACAATAGTATATCCCTTGAAGTTTCTAATATAAAAACCACATTTCTTTGGTCGCATCACAAAATGGGTCATGTTATTAACAAAAAAATTATTATATATAGTTCTATAGAAATCTATAAAGGTCCAATCATTGTAAATCATTTGGTAGCCACACCACTCTTGGACACTAATAGTATTAGTGACACATTTAGAGATGATTTTACTGGCTATTCTACTCATTCTGACACTTGGATCAAGTTCTTTGATGGTTCTCGATGTGCATCCAATATAGGGGTAGGTATTGTGTTTGGCGACCCTTATGGTCAGATAGTTCCTATTGCATGTTGATTAAGATTCTCCTGCACCAACAACATCGTAGAATATGAGGCACTTATCTTAGGTCTCTTTTTCACCCAGTCCCTCCAAATTAAATCTATTTAAGTCTTTAGTGATTCCCAACTTGTGGTCAATCAAGTCAATGATGTATATCAGACAAAAGAAGAACATATTATACCATATCAAAATATGGTATAATTTTTATCATCATAGTTTGACTACTTTTATATAAAAAGTATACCACAAAAAGATAACTGACATGTAGATGTAATGGTAAGTGTCACATCTTTGAATCCTATCAACATCAATGATGATCAATCTATTTTTATAATTAAATGATTATAATCACCATTAATATATAATGCAAATTTGATTGCCCTTTCCATCTTAGCCACTGCACATAGTTCTATATCTCTAGAGTGGTTCTATGATAACTATAACTTTTATAAGCAAATCTATTACACCAGACACCTTTTCATGAAATGACAAACACAAATTATAAAAATAATCACTCTGTTATATAACCATTATTGAAGACCTTTTTAAGTGATCCTTCGATGGATAATTGCTTCAATGCCTGACTTTAGTAGAAGCCAAAATTGCTATTACACAAATACACGATAGTGAGTGTGGTGGTCACTTTAGTGGAAAGGCCATGTCATATAAATTGCTTCAACAAGGGTACTACTAACCCACCATGGAAGATGAATGTTCACAATATGCAAAGTTATGTGATAAATGTCAATGACACAGTAACCTATAGCATACACCATCACAATAATTATAGCCTATTATCTCTCCATGGCCATTTACGTTATGGAGATTTGATCTTATTAAAAAGATAAACCTTGAGTCTATTGATAGACATAAGTTCATCATTACAGCTACAAAATTGTTTACAAAGTGGCTGGAAGCCATTCTACTTAAATCTACCATAGGTGAGGACATTTGTAGCATCCTCATGAATCATATTATTTCACACTTTAGCCTACTCATAGTTATCATTTTTGATAATGAAACATCATTCAAGAACAAAACTATCAATAAATTTTGCATAAAATATAAGATTAAACACATGTTCTCCACTCTGTACTACCCATAAGGAAATGGTCAAGTAGATGATACCAATAAAACCATCAACAACATTTTGAGCAAAATAGTGACCAAATTTAGAGATGATTGGCATAATCAACTAGTTTTTGCATTATGGGCTTATCACACAAGTATTTATACACCCACACTAGCCACTCCTTATTCACTCATTTATGGCACATAAGTAGTTTTACCATTGGAATTAGAAATCCCATCTCTGTGTGTCTCCTTTAAAGGTATCCTCACTAATGACTAGTATCATGAAAAGCATCTACACTAGCTCAAGCAATTAGACCATACATGCATCCAAGTAGCTAAACATCTTAGAACCAATAACGTATACAATGATCCTATAACAAATGATTTCACACCAAAGAATTCAAAGTTAATGATCTTATTCTCAAATAAAATCTTCATAATGTCAATGCCAAATATTAAATCAAAGGAAAATTAGAACCAAATTGGCTAGGTCCATACCTAATTATCAAAAATCTTAGCCCTAAAGTGTATCATCTAGCCTTACTTGAAGGAAATAAACTCAAAAATATATTGAATATTATGCCTCTACACAGATTTTATGTATAGTATTTCATTACACACATTTTACTTGTCCATAGTTTCCTTATGATTGATTGTACATAGCTTATTTTAAAAATAACAAAAACAATATAATATGTCAAAATACAAAAACATTCAAATAACTCAAACGCTAAAAACATTTCAATTATATGCATTATCCATTATTTACATTTCTACTACCATGTTAGACTTACATGTTGCTATTCTATGCTATTGTTTATCGATTTATCTACATTACCATGTTTTACTTGATCTTCTTTGACTGTGTGCAGTGACACCCAGATCCTTGATTGCTTCACTCTACCATTGAGGGAGCATCCTACTTCTACATTCGATACATACATCAATATATCTACCCATCAGGGGCATCTTCTACATGACTAAACCATTCAGGTTATGTCATTCCTACACCACACACTCTAGTTATCATGTTGATGTACATCATTTATTAGCTTACACATATTACTTTATCGACACTCACTACTATATAGCACTTGTGTATTTCTTAGCATCTACCTAGTCTTGTACTCCATTTTTTGCATACTTTCACTTCTCATTTTGATTAGTTAGATGCGATAGTATTTCTAGAATTTAAATGCCTTCCTTTATTGATTTGATTGTTAATGTAGATAAATTCTAGTATTTTTATTATTTGTATTTCTTAGTTCCTATTTTTTATGTGTGTGTGCCTTATGGCATCTTCCAATGTCCTTTACTTGTACTCTTCTATGTGCTTGTAGCCCTCATTCCAACCTTGCTTGTTTTATTTGTATGTGTATGTGGTATTTGAACATGATTTGTATGCTTGCTTTCTTAGTTTGAGTGACATCTTCCCATGTCCCTTGTTTGATTGGCCCCTTATCATCTTTTGCATGCTTCTTACTTCTTGCCTTGCACATTTGTTTGTTTGTTTGCTTCACAATTATTTGCAATGCCATGATCCACATCATGCATTATCTTTCATTCTTGGATGCCATGATGGAATCATGTTCCATCCCTCCTTGATAACTAACAACTAAAAACTAATGAAATTTCTACTTTTAGTTTAGTATATTGCACATGTTATTACATTGTTACATATATCTAGTCATATCCCTATTGATCTAACAATCTCCAATACAAACCATGTTATATCTTGAGACATATTTTAGATTATCATTACTATATCATGTATTTCAAAAACATAACATAGTTTTAGGGCTTTTTCTTCTAAGGGCAGTCATTGTAGGATCTTCATTCCTACACTCAAAAGAGGGGGCAACAAATAGGGGTTTTATCATAGAGATTAGAGCCTTCTACCAGTCAAAAAACTAGTTTTAAGAATACTCAGAATAGTAATCAAAATTCAAACTAGGTAAAATAGACCAAAAAGAGAGTGATTAATATAGAACAATGATCAGAAACAATAAAGGACAAGAGCACCATACTTGGACTATAGCACTAGACAACAAAGTGTCATGTTTTTGGTGCTTCTATCCAAATAATAAAATACTTAGATTTTCCAAAAAAAGACAAAAATGTAAGATCAGTTATAGTTTTGTCAGCTATAGTATAGTTTAGATTATTTAGTTTTAATACAATTTTACTCAGAGTATCCAAATATAGGGGGCATAATGTGTGGTATGCTAGCTCTCATTTTTATTTTTAGATTAGATAGTTGGTACAAATTCTAGATAAGAATCCAAGTTATAGACACCAGTGATTAGCGGCAATGTGTGCAACACATTTATCTTATTTTCTTTCCAATTCATTGTATTACCTAGGTATTCTTAGCAATTTCATGCCTTATTCCATCTGTAGGTGGTTTTCATCATTTTAGAGTGGCTTTCAATAAGCCTAGTTCTCACTTTGGAGTGGCTTTCAAATAAGCCTAATCTCCACCTTTCAAAGTGGCCAAGATTGACCTAGTTCTTAGTACACATTCAGTTATCCATGCCACATTATTAGATTATAAAGCATTCATGGGCTTTAGGAGCCATTTCATATGACACACATTCATATCGATATCAGTTTATATCTTCACTTAATGGGCAATGATGGAGTTAAAGGAATATCTAGCCTTTGTATTCTTGAGCCACCTACTAAGAGGGATTGGGGACATAGTATAAACATCAATTAACATACACATGATCACATATCTTCACTTAGTGGGTGACAATGAAGCCAAAGGTCTTGCCTTTGTATTCTTGATCCACTCTCAGGGAATTGAGCACTCAGCTCTATTCATGATATTGCTTTTGGTACAACACATACCCAACATTACTCAGCATCACTTAACATCACTCAACATCACACATCTTCATGGGCTTTACCCTTATAGGTAAGTTTAGGTACGCTTTCTACTTTTTCTTTATCCTAGTATTTGACTTTGTTGCATCACTAGAAAAAGGAGAGGTAAATGTAGTCATATAAAATGTCCAAATTGATCATTTGAGTGTGGCTTGTGACACCCTATCCATATCTCCTTTTTGCAATCTCTTTTGACCCTTATAGACACCTTTTTACTCATTATCGATCATCCAAAACCTTCTGAACGGTCATTCCACCTTAGCCAAGTTGCTTTTCCTAGGTCAATCCCATCCCTCTAGGTCTCGAGCCTGTAGGACATGAGTTTCATACTTAGACTATGGCATCAAACCCTAGGGTGTCCCACTTTTAGTGCTCTTATCCATTTACATTTTGAGCCCAAATAGTCATTTTCATCTAATATCTATCCTTCATTATGTCGATCTAGCATGAACACATTTAACCCATGAGCAATTATTCCCTATAAAAGCCTATTTAAAGCTCATTTACAAAGGAGGTGACAAATCTTACAAAGCAAGCAAGAATACAAATAAAGCATTAAGGTAAACTTCCCTATTCTCTGCATACAGTCACCCAACATAGTTGAAAACATACTCAAGCCCTCATATTAATCCCTAGCCACCTCAATAACTCTCAATTTGGCATTTTTGCATCAACATCACACTATTTCATAAATCACATTAGGTGGGAGAACTACATATGGCTTGATCATTCTTTGGAGTATTGGTATGTAAGCAGTGTGCCCACACAAGGGGTGTGGATCACACGTTCAATGCATCTTATACACTAAACCCCCTTTTCTCAAGTGATTCAAAGATATTTTTATCAAGCATGATGGAGTGTTAGGGTTTGAAGATTAAATCAATTCTACAATGAGTTCCATCATGAATCAGTACTCAAGATTTCATAGGTAGGCTCACACAAGAACAACATAAAAACTTATAAAGTTATAGGTCTCTATGACTAGTTTGAACAATAACGGTAGGAGTGGACTATAGCACTAGACTGTGAAGTGTTCTATTTTTAGCACTCTTATCCTTTCACTAAATGAAAGCTAGATTCAAATTCATGACACAGTCCCAGTCCTGCATATCTAGTTTTAGCCATCTCAATCCAGTTTCAAGCTAAGTTATATTTCTCTTTATTTATTGTTATTTTTAGAAAGGTAAAAAAGATAGATAAATTATACAAATCAATACTCTAATTATCTTTATATTCTACACTAATTTATTAATCCATACCCTTAGCTAAATTAGGAATAAAACTCCACTATTCCCAAAATAGTTAAATCAGATACAATTAACTCTTTTTTTGAGATGATTGACCTGTAGGATACATCCCTCATCTTGAAAGGGGGCATCATAGTGGAATTATCTTAGAGATCAAACCCTCCTTGAACTGATTTGGTATAAAATACAAGTTTCAAAGATATGAGAATTCAAGTTTCAAGATATAGAGCACAAGTTTTTCAAATATTCAATAATGCAAAATCATATTATTTAGTAGGATACATGTTTTCAAATATTTGAAGAGATTCAAAAATCAAACATATAACATTCATTGGTACATTGAAACATAATATGAATAAATATGACATGAATATGCACTCACTTTCTGAAGACTCAAAACACACAATCATACATACTTGAATGCATATGAATAGGTATATATGCAAAATAGTTACAAGATCAAAGTTATAGGTTTAAAATATAATTACAATTGATCATTTAGATGCATAACATTTTATATCATCGGCACATATTTAGAGGGCATGATACCCATTCATGTTTAATCTCATTTAAAGATGCATAATATAAAATATTCAAATTCAAAGATTTTTTTTCAAAATTTAAAGAGAAAATATTCAAATTTAAAGGCAAAAGATTCTATATCAATTTAAATCTATGAGTAATGTAGTTATGATGGAGGCATGAATACTCTTCATTCTATTTAGATCATGCAAAATGTAGAATTGAGATCCATCTATAATGGTTTGATTTAATCTGTATGGGTAATATATGTTCAATTCTAGTGACACTCAATGACCTTAGAATTATTTCTAGTGAACCCATTGTGTGGTTTCAAATTCTATGTAGGTGATATAAATTTTAGTCTAGTGACACTCAAAAATCTTATAATCACTTATAATAAACCCAACATGGTTCCACCTTTTTAGATTAATACATTTGGTACTAGTCCCTTTTAGTGAGGGTTGGAATGATGCATCTTTCTAGCTCAAAATCTTGATTAGTTATTAAAAATTGGGACTTGATCCATCTCAATTAAAATTCTCCAAATACTTCAACAAGGAGGTACAATTCTCCTTATTTATTTATAGGTTATAGGGAAATTTACTTTCACCTACATATAGGTGTTAATGCAAGAGCATCAAGCATAGAAACACCATTTTGTATGGTTGAGGTGAAGTGTCCTAGTTAGGAGTCATAGTTGTCTAATTGAGAGTATAAGTGTGTGTGAAGAACCTTCTAAGGTCCATTTGTGTTTTTGGAGTCATGTTGAGTCATAGGGGTGTGTTTTATAGATATTAGGAGTTTTCCCTCCAAATGTTAGGAACATGGAGTATAATTGATTACTTTTGTATAAGCAACTAAACACGAAATTGAACCAGAAGTAATAAGTAACTAGAAATCATAAACAACAAATAATAGGAGATACAAGAAATAACCAATCTTGTATTAAACTCTTCTAGAATACAATGAAGAAATATCACTCTTCCCACACCTCTTGGGTGTACAGTATTTCTCTCAAGAGTTATCTCTCTCAATCAATTACAATCAACTCAATAACCGAGTTGTTATACCCTTGCTTCAGCTGATCTTCTTGATCTTGCACCTTGCAGATCTAATTGACCTTGTTTACTTGCTTACTTACAATACATGCCCCCATGGATCTCTTAAATAGGATCCAAGGCATACAATAATTAGACTTCCCAATTACAATAATTAGAAACACAGACTCAAGACTAAAATTAGTCTTTACATGCAAACACTCTGTTCGTCCTAAAATTAGAACAAATCTAATTTTGGAAATGCATGCAAATGCACACACACACACACAAGTGACTGACGCCGGTCGCTGTCGGTCTGCATATGACCGACGTTGGCCAATCCCTGACTGATGTTGGTCAGATTTGATCCACGCCTGACTGATGTCGGTGATACTGTCGATGCCAGTGACTGTGTTAGTCCAGCAACCTTTGCATGAACTCAACAGTGAAGCTTTTAGCTCCACAACTCAACAATCTCCCACTTGGAGATAAACAGTTGCACCTATACCTGTATAGCAACATCCTCTGTCTTGTTTCTCTGGTTTATTTCTCCCTCTTCAAGTTCAATCTTGAAGACCAAAAAAAGTTGAATGAAGATTCAACTTCTCCTTTGTTACCGGCTTTGTTAACATATCAGCAGGGTTCTTATCCATATGGATCTTTTCCAGCTTCAACTGTCCATCCTCCAATACCTGTCGAATGAAGTGGTACCTAAGCTGTACATGTTTGGTTCTTGAATGAAAGGCTGAATTCTTTACCAAATGAATTGCACTTTGACTATCACTGTACAATCTACAACTCTCTTCCTCCTTTCCCAACTCTTCTATGAACTGTGTCATCCATATCATTTTCTTGCTAGCCTCTGTGACTGCAATGTATTCTGCCTCTATAGTAGACAAGGCAACAACCTTCTACAACTTTGAAATCCAACTAACCACCATTCCACCAACAGTGAACACATATCCTATGGTGCTTCTCCTGCCATCTAAGTCATATGTCATATCTAAATGTACATACCCATGTAGAGAAGTGTTTAACCCTGCATAGCATAAATCCCTGTTGCTGGTCCCTCTCAGATATCTGAGAATCCACTAAATTGCTTTCCAGTGTTCCTTTCCTGGATTGGCCATAAACTTGCTGACAACTCCCACTACTTGGGCAATATCAGGTATAGTACATACCATTGCATACATTAAGCTCCCAACTGCTAAAGCATATAGAACTTTGCTCATGTACTCAACCTCATCATGTGATTTAGGACACTGTTATTTGCTCAAATTTAAGTGTCCAGCCATAGTTGTGCTTACCGGTTTTGCATCCTGTATATAGAACCTCTCCAACACCTTATTCACATAATCCTCTTGAGACAAAATCAGCCTGTGATTTTTCCTGTCTCTCTTAATACTCATGCCAAGGATTTTCTTTGCTGCTCCTAAATCCTTCATGGCAAATGTGTGAGTTAATTTTACCTTTAGCTCAGTAATTACCTACATGTGTGAACCTACAACAAGCATATCATCTACATACAGCAATAAGATAATATAACTACCATTATCCAATGTGGTAAAATAAACACAATGGTCAGATTGACATTTACTAAAGCCATGCTCTGTCATAAACCTGTCAAACCTTAAATACCACTGTCTTGGAGCTTGCTTAAGACCATATAAGCTTTTCTTCAACCTGCACACAAGTTTCTCCTTACCTTTGACCTCAAAACCTTTCAGCTTATCCATATATATCTCTTCATCCAAATCTCCATAAAGAAACGTTGTCTTAACATCAAGCTGCTCAAGATGCAAATCTTCAATAGCAACTAAAGACAATACAGTCTAAATAGAAGTCATCTTCACTATAGGAGAAAATATTTCACCAAAGTCAATAACTAGTTTCTGTGCAAATCCGTTTACTACCAACCTGGCCTTATGTCTCATTTGTCTATTCTCTCCTTCTTTTAACCTATATACCCATTTGTTTTTTAGTGCTTTCTTTTCAGCTGGAAACTCAACCAAATCCCACATTTGGTTCTTTTCTAAGGAATCAATTTCTTCATTCATGCCATGCTCCCACTGTTTCCTAGATTCTACCTGCATTGCCTCATCAAAACTTTCTGGTTATCCACCATTAATGAGCAACATGTAGTATAAAGAAGGGGAATAATGAATTGGAAGTTTACTTACCCTTTCAGTCCTCCTTATGGGCATTTGAGACACATTTATAGCTTGTTGTCCACCCAAATTCTCTGTCAGTGACCAATCCCGATCAACTCTCGGTCTGCATCTGACCGACGTCGATTACTGTCTGACCGACGTCAGTTCCTGCTTGACTGCCAACGTCAGTTACCTGATCGACGTCGGTCTCTGTGTTTTCCTATGAGTGATGATTTTTACCTATGAGCTCATTTTGGATCATTACCTCATCTAAATCAAGATTGCCCTGCTCAGAATTATTCAGCCTCTTGAGCGGATCACTATACATAACCTTCTCATTGAAAACTACATCACGGCTTTTAATAATTTTGTTAGTTTCTAAATTCCACAACCAGAATCTAAAATCTCCAAAGCCATAACCAATGAAAGTGCACCGCATAGATTTAGCATCCAGCTTCTTTCTATTTTCTTTATCAACGTGCACAAAAGCTTCAGAACCAAAAACTCTGAGAAATGAAAGATCTAGCTTTTTACCTATCCAAGCCTCTTCTGGAATTCCACCATCCAGAGCAGTAGAAGGCCCTCTGTTAATCAAGTAAACTGCAGTATCTATAGCTTCTGCCCAAAACTTTAAGGGCAAACCAGCATGCAACCTCATACTCTGTGCATGCTCCATTATTGTTCTATTCATCCTTTCAACAACTCCATTTTGTTGAGGTGTCTTTGGAACCATCCTTTCTCTGCGTATTCCACTCATAGAATAGTAATTGTTAAATTTATTGTTGTAGTACTCACCACCATTGTCAGATCTAAGGCACTTTAATCTCAAATTTGTTTCATTCTCAACCAAAGCTTTCTATTTCTTAAATGTGTCAAAAACATCAGATTTTCTCTTTATGCAATAAACCCATACCTTTCTTGTAGCATCATCAATGAAAGAAACATAATACTGTGATCCTCCAATAGAAGCTACATGAGCTGGTCCCTACACGTCTGTGTGAACAAGCTCAAACTTGTGCTCCTTCTTTGTTGACCCAGTTTTGAGAAACCTTACTTTCTTCTGTTTTCCAAAAATACAGTGCTCACAGAAATCTAGATCTATGAAGTTCAAATCTAAAATATTACCTTTTGATTTAAGAACATTCATTCCCTTCTCACTCATGTGACCAAGCCTATAGTGCCACAACTTTGCATCTACATCTAAAGTAGATAAAATAGAAGGAAAATAATCAGTAACACAAGTAGATAGATAAAGTGTACCTACTCTCTTACCTCTTGCTAATACAAGTGCACCCTTGGAAACTTTCCAAGATTCTACTGTGAGAGTTACTGTGCAACCCTCATCACCCAACTTTCTTGTAGAAATCAGATTCTTCTTCAAGATGGGTACATGCATGACATCTTTCAACACCCATGTGTTGCCATTCTGCAATTTCAGCTGCACTTTTTCTTTACCAACAATTTGACAAGGCTCACCATCTCCTAAATAAACTTTTCCAAAATCTCCATGGACATAATCATTGAAAAATTACCTATTTGGAGTTGCATGGAAAGAAGCACCAAAATCTAAAACCCATGATTCTACTTGACTATCCAAAGAAAATATAAGAGCATCCTGTGCAACAATACCTGCAACATTTACTTCCTTATTACCTTCTTGCTGATTTTCTTTGTTATCCTTCAACCAACAGTCTTCTTTTCATGCCCTTTCTTTCCACAATTCTAGTAGATTATACCTCCATTTTTGGATTTAGATCTCCTTCCCATCTTTGACCTTGATTTCCTTTGCTTGCCCTTCTCTCTTTGCCTTCCCCTACTTTCAATACTTAAAGCATTACCTGATGTTTCCCCTGTGCTTTTCCTGCAAATTTCTTCATTCAAGATTACACTAACAACATCTTCAACTTTCAAGATATTTGAAGCATATGCAGTATTGCTAACTACCATTACCAAACTGTGCCAACTTTCAGGTAAAGAGCATAAGATTAAGAGAGCCTTAATTTCATCATCAAAAACTATTTTGACTGAATTTAACTAATTTACAATTTCATGGAAATCATTAAGATGACTATATACAGATCCACCTTCCTGCATTTGCAAACTAAATAATTACTTCATAAGATATACCTTATTCAAAGCTGAGGGTTTTTCATATAAGTTTGCCAGAGTATCCATTAACTCTACCATTGTCTTTGGCTATGATAAATTAGAAATCACAGAAGATGCCAGGCTCAAACTTATAGATCCAAGAGCCTTTCTATCAAGAACATTCCATTCTTCATCTTGAATATATGTGGGCTTATATGCAACCCCACCCAACGGTAAAAATAGATCTTTCTGATACAGATAATCTTCTATCTGCATCTTCCATAATTGATAATTCTTGCCATTGAATTTCTCCATTCTTAGTTTACTTTTTTCTACCATTTCTTTGCTCCCACTCAATCAAAAACCCCTGTGAGTGACCTGTAATCAACAAACACTAACCCACTCTACCACTTGTTAGTGAACCTAGCTCTGATACCAGCTGTTAAGAACTTGGAGTACAATTGATTACTTTTGTATAAGCAACTAAACATGAAATTGAACCAGAAGTAATAAGTAACTAGAAATCAGAAATAGCAAATAATAGGAAATACAAGAAACAACCAATCTTGTATTAAACTCTTCTGGAATACAATGAAGAAATCTCACTCTTCCCACACCTCTTGGGTGTACAGTATTTCTCTCAAGAGTTCTCTCTCTTAATCAATTACAATCAACTCAATAACCGAGTTGTTATACCCTTACTTCAGTTGATCTTCTTGATCTTGCACTTTGCAGATCTAATTGACCTTGCTTACTTGCTTACTTATAATACATGCCCCCATGGGTCTCTTAAATAGGATCCAAGGCATATAATTATTAGACTTCCTAATTACAATAATTAGAAACACAGACTCAAGACTAAAATTAGTCTTTACATGCAAACACTTTGTCCATCCTAAAATTAGAACAAATCTAATTCTAGAAACACATGCAAACACATGCACACACATAGGTGACCGACGTCGGTCACTATCGGTCTGCATATGATCGACGTCAGCCGACCCTTGACCGATGTCAGTCGGATCTGATCCACACCTGACCGATGTCAGTGATACTGTTGATGCTGGTGACTGTGTTAGTCTAGCAACCTTTGCATGAACTCAACAGTGAAGCTTTTAGCTCCACAACTCAACACCAAAATTAGGAATTTGAAAATTTAAATATTTAAACTAATCCTAAAGGACCCATAAGCATGTATGGAGTGGTTAGGTGATTAAAGATGGTTTAATGGGTCTAATAAAGTCATGAAAAGGAGGTTTGAACACATTTCATGTTTAGTCATTAAATCAAGTCATGTTTAATAATTTAAATCACCCATCATACGTAAAAGTTGGTTATGGTAGGCAAGTTGATTTAATTACCCAAAACCAACATTGAAGTTGGATGGGAAATTCATGGTAGTGAGTGGGATGGTATAGAATAAGAGAATAGGAAGATATGAGAGATATATCAAAAAAAGAGGAGGAAAAACTAGAGATTAGAAGGATAATGAAACTCCTTAAGAGAGGTCACAAGTCCATAAAAGGACTGTAATGTAATAGAGAATAATTTAATGAATAAAGGAAAGAAAGCTTGTTGATGTGTGGTCTCAATTCAATGTATATTTATTTTATTAGTCATATGTTGTCTTTAGAAGGCCTTGAGGCTAAGTTATTATTGATTTTTTGTAAAGTTATAGGGTTGAGTGCAGGTCTATAGGTTACAGCCAAGGAGAAGGTCTATCTCCATAACCTTTTGTTATGGTAATGGAAAATGACACATGTGGTATGATTTCCCTTAATATCCATCTATATTGATCAATTCATAATGTGGTTAAAACAATACATTATAGAATAAGAAATTGGTGAAAGGTCTTAGCCCCTTGAGCTTGTTGATTGTGACAGTCAAGGCTTTCAAGAAAGTAAAAGCTATGAAAATATTTTGTATAAAAGAATATTCTTGTCTCAATAAGTGTGCTTTGTAGGCAAATAAATTTGTGATATAATATTATTTAATGTAGTCAGAATTTGAAACAAATTATAAACATATGAATATATTGTCAATACCCTGTTTATATAATAAATAACCTTGTATATAGTGAAAAGCCCTTGCCTACAGTCAAGTGAAAAGATAGGTTGATGTGTGACTACAAAAAGTAAACAGTCATGGAATTGGTAGAATTTGGTATAATAGAGGAGAGTACAAACTACAATAAATATCTTTTGGGTGATTGGAACTTTTGAACACAAACAAGCCCAACACCAACAAATGATTGTTTTGCTCAATTACCTTATGTTTGATTTGTTAGTATGCCAATGAAGAAACATGTATGGTTTAAAAAATGCGTGGTTATGAACTTGATCTAGTTTTGAGCACATGTGAAAAAATAAGACATTGTGTAAATATTTCATTGGAAGTTTAGGAACCTATAAGGTGTAGATAAAGCACTATAATTTTACACAGTCCACTAAACTATGACAAAATTTTGTGTTTTGAAGTGGTTGAAGTGTCTGAGGGTTGATCAAAGGCTCTTACCTATTTTGGAATGTGGATACTCATAAAATAGACCTATGGGAGGTCTTATTTTCCTTTGAAGAGTCTCAAAACTAAATAAATAGAAATTTAATGCCTCTCAACCTCTATGATAATGAAACTAGGGTTTCCAAATAAAAACCCTCATATTTGGATTTTTAATCATGGGAATTGCATGAGACATGGTAATATTCCTTATTTTGTCATTTAATGAATGATTCAAGTGGTTTGGGTGATGTATAGTATGGATTTTGTGACTATGTCATGAATGGAGGGCTAAAAGGCCTAATGGGACAAGGGCTTGTGAAGGGAAGGACATCTACAAGGAGACTTGAGTGATGAAATTTGGTGGAGGCATATAAGGAGATAGAGGGTGGTTATAAATGGTTTTATATCTTCAATAGATTTCCTAGATTACTCAAACTAACAAAAATTGTACAAAAAAAGGCTACAAGCCTAGTGGTGCCATTATGAGCCTTGTATGTGGAATTGAGTGGTGAATTATGATTTAGGGATTGAAAGAGGTTAAATAAAGTGTGATATGACTAAATAATACTATCTATGATAGAATATTGAGTCCTTGAAACCTATATCAAGATTTGGTACTTGAAACCTAAGAAGGTTGCCTAGTGAAAGATAGTAGAAGAGATAAAGAAAGGTAATTAACAAAAATGAGTAAGATGGAGTTATATTATGTCAAGAAAAGTGAATATTTGGTATAATGATATTAGAGAGTGACTTTAGAGATTGTTTTTGAATAGGGACACTAAGATAAATTTACCAAGCCAAATGAAGATCAAAGACAATAGGTATCTAAAGAGGTTTGTGAATAAGGTGAAGCACTTATTGAGATCATTATCAAGCATAGAGCCAGAACTTATTGATTTTTATAATTTTTCCTAATACCTATCCATCATTTGGTATCAGATCAAGGTAAGCTCTTGGTTTGCACTTATTTTGAGATGTTCAAACTTGTTGATTTGAGATGAACAAAACATGTTATGAGGAATGTGTGTGAGGTAACATTGTAGGTTATTGTGGGAGAAGTATGGTATGTGTCTGATATATTGAGGTTAGAATAGAGGAATATAATGTTGAAAAAGAGAGGAATCAAAGCCCCAAAGTTCAATGAGAAGGACTAGAAGCTATTCAAGAGAGGACTAGTGAAGGATAAGTAGAAAGAGCATTCAAGCTCAAGTGAGAGTAAGAAGAAGGAAGACTCCAAAAGAGGGTCAATAAGGATAAGGAGAGGTCCTAGATATAGGAATAAAGTAAGGAGAAAAGATCCAATAGATTTATTTAAGAAACAAGTAGGTAGCTTGCTAGTGATTGGTTTAGATAGGCCTTGAAAGTAAAGAAGAAGAGAGAAGATGGATGTAGAGAGAGAAGTGGAAGACATGAGAAGAGATTTGGGGTAGAATATTAAGAAGGTGCAGCTCATGGTGAAGCTCTTGAAAGTACAAGGAAGCTAATGTCTTGGTTGTAGTGTGAGGAAAAGGGTGAAGTGGCCATTAGAGTCATATATGGAAGAGAGAAGGCACAAGATGAGTGTCATGAAGAGTGTAAATAAAAGAAAGAGTGAAACTCTTAGAGGCATGAGGAATGAGGTGTTCCCAAGTGAGCAACAAGAAAAAGAGATTGAGGAGAGAGTTCTCATTGAGGAGAACAAGAAGAAGATATAAGTGCCAAGGAGAGCACTTTAGAGAGAAGATAAGAAGAAAAGGTGGAGAGTGTCTATGAAAGAGACATTCAAAGAGACTATGTGGTCTCTTATTTTATATGCTAACATTGATTTTAAGTTGGTATATATAGGTATGAAGAAATAATTCGTGAAGGCCAAACATAAGGCCTTAAATTTGGTGAAGGATGAGCCTAGAACATCACCCATCAAGAAAAAAGAAGAAGACGAGGAAAGAAAACCTATTGTAGAAGACAAAGTGATGAAGATGGAAATAATTTAGCATGATAAAGATGAGGTAAAAGAGGATTACTATGATGTTTTGATAAGCATTACACCCGAAGCATGAAAAAAGACACACAAGGAAAACAAGATAGCTAACCATGAAGGCATAAAGATAAAACATGAAGACATGAATGAAGAGATGACCTTGCGGTAGTCATGTATGGAGGTAAATGAATTTTTGAGCATTGATTGTGATTTCACATATGAATCATAAAAGGCTAATATGCAAATTGAAAGAAAGAAGGCCAAGGTACAACCCTCAAGGAGAGAAAAAGGGAATGGCTATGTTTGGCCTAAATGGATCAAGCAAATAGGTGGTGAGAGGGAACAAGTGAACCTCAAGCAAGTGGTCAATCAAGAAAACAATGCAAGAGGAAAACAAGAAAAAATGTGAAAACAAAGCACAAAGGGCAAAGTGCATCAAGTCGGGCATGGTAGACTACCAAGACAAGAAGCATGAGGGAGATACAATGAGAAGTAAATGGTAATATAAGAAGGTAAAATGGAGAAAGTGGGTTTCAAAGAGCATGAAAAGAGTACAAGAGGATAATATTTTAGGTGTATCCCAAGGAAGCAAGAAGATTGAGGAAGAATACAAGCCTACGAAGCAAACAAAATACATAGTGCAAGTACACAAAGACTAAGAGATAAAGGTGCAGCAAGAAGATGAGTATGAAAAATACAAGTGGGATCAAGGTTTGATGTTTAAATTTATTTATGATTATTCATTTGAATTTGATTCAAGTAATGAAGACATATTGTATATGGAAACAATTACTTTAATGAATGAGTTTGTAGAAAGGCAAGGAGAGGATGAAGCACCTCAAGGAGTGCTTAACACACATGGTGTGCAATAGAATGAAGTCTTATTTACTCTTATAAATGAAGGATTCCAAGGACAAGTGGTGAAACAAGGTGTATAATAAGGTGAAGAACAATATGCTCTAAGACTTGATGAAGATTGTGAAGAGTTGGATGCACTCAAGTTTCAAGAAGAAATGGGCATGTTAGAAGAGATATTCAGTCCATCCAAGTGGTTGAAATAAGATGAATTAAAAAAATAAAATATAATGGATGATCTCAAGGAAGAGATGGGTAAGGATCAACATAGAGAAGCACAATGAGTTGTGTAAGCAAAGCCATAAGCAAGAAAACTAGTTAGCAAGTACAGGGAGTATGCGCAAGTCAACAAGGTAAGTTATTAAATTAATCAAGCTAAAGATAAGATTATATTTGATATGCATGGACATGGAAATTGAAGAAGGTGTCAAACAATATTGTACTATGTTAAGGATGAGTGGGACAAGAAGTTGCATTTGCAAGATGAGCAAGGTGATAGAAAGAGATATCAAGAAGTAAATAAGTGTGAAGTAAAGGTAGCAAAAGAGAATCCATTGGATCAAATGAAAAATATATAAATGCACATGAGGTCATTAGAAGAAGGGATCAACATTGTAAATAAGATAGGACACCTAAGTAAGAAATGATCAAGTGAGATTCATGAGAAAGTAAGCCATAGAAACACCATGAGGAAGAAGAATAAGAACCAATGGTTAGAAATAGAATATGATGAATACCAAAGTGATTTATATAATATGGAATATGTAGCAAACATATAGGTATAGTATCTATTGCACCTCATATAGGTAGTGGATGCATTCACACGAAGACTAGACAAGGCCAAGAAGAGGAAAAACAAGAACTTAACAAAGATAAAGGAGAAAGAAAGGAGGAACAATAGTCAAGTGAACATGGAAGACCCTCAAATTTTGAATTGGAAGGCTATAAATAAATTTTATGGCACTAATTTTCTTCCTCCTGGGGAATATGATGCAAGAGCATCAAGCATAAAAACAACATTTGGTATGATTGAGGTGAAGTGTCCTAGTTAGGAGTCATAGTTGGTATAATTGATTGTATAAGTGTGTTTGAGGGACCTTCCAAGGTTATTTTGAGTCTTTGGAGTCATTTTAATTCATAGGGGTGTGTTTTATAGATACTAGGAGTTTTCCCTCCAAAACTGGGAATTTAAAAATTCAAATGTTTAAACTAAGCCTAAAGGACCCATAAGCATGTATGGAGTGGTTAGGTGAGCAAAATTGGTTTAAGGGGTCTGATCAAGTAATGAAAATGAGGTTTGAACACATTTCATGTTTATTCATTAAATCAAGTCATGTTCACTAATGTAAATCACCCATCATACATAGAAGTCAATTCCGGAAGGCAAGTTGATGTAACTACCCAAAACCAACATTGAAGTTGGATGGGAAAGTAATGGTAATGAGTGGGATGGCGTAGAGGAGATAACAGGAAGAGGAGAGAGATCTCAAAATAATAGGAGTATAAACCATAGATTGGAAGAATAATGAAACTCCTCAAGAGGGGTCACAAGTCCATGAAAGGATTGTAATGTAATAGAGAATAATTCAATGAATAAAGGAAAGAAAGCTTGTTGATTTGTGGTCCAAATTTAATGTATATTGACTGTATTAGTCATATGTTATCTTTTTAAAGCCTTGCATCCAATTTCTTATTGATGTTTTGTAAAGTTTTATGGTTGAGTGCAAGTCTGTAGGTTACAGCCAAGGAGAAGGTCTATCTCGATAAACTTTTGTTATGGTAATGGTAAATGACACATGTGGTATGATTTCCCTTAGTCTCCATTTGTATTGATAAATTTATAATGTGGTTAAAATAATATTTTATAGATTAAGAAACTGGTGAAAAGTCTCGACCCCTTGAGCCTGTTGATTGTGATACTTAAGGCTTTCAAGAAATTGAAGGTTATGAAAGTTTTTTGTAAAAAAGAAGATTTTTGTCTCAATAAGCATGATCTGTAGGTGAAGACATCTGTGATATATTGTTATTTTATGTATTGGGAATGTCAAACAAAAGATAAGCATTTGAATATAATCTCAGCACCATGTTCATATAATAAATAACCCTGTATATACAATGAGAATCCCTTACCTACAGTCAAGTGACAAGATAGGTTGATGTGTGCCTAAGGAATGTAAATAAAAGGTGATTTAACTATTTTGGAAATAATGGAGTCTTATTCCTAAGTTAGTTAAGGGTTTGAGTTGTGTTATGTACCTAGGTATATGATATATTGATGTATATGGGTTGATGGAGATGCTGACATGTGGCACACATCCCCTTAGTTAGTTATATGGGTACAATATATTAAGATAATAGAGTAACTTGTGGAAGTAGTACATTGGGTAATGGTCGGCCTACATTGGGATTAGGAGGTTACCCATCCATGGGTTAGATAGATGTATATATATATGAGATGATTATCATGGTAAAGATATCAAGTAAGCATTGAGTCTTCTATTGTAAGAGGATATTGGAGGTTGTCCCCTCGAAGAGACATTGTGGAGTTATTCCTTCTTAAAGGAGTATTATATGGTGTTTCCCTACCTTAAGGGTATTTATACATATATTGTATATCAAGTTCATTACAAGTGGTATCAGAGCTTCGATTTGGGCAATTTGTGGAATGAAACCCTAGTTTTTTTTGAATCATCAATAACTTTTGATTGGTTGCGAATTTTTCCACAAATTTTTTATTAGATATGGATAATACTTCAAATAAGTCACAGTAAAAAAATTGAGATTTTTTTATTTGTTTTGAGGGATTTATTGTTATTTTAGTTTTTATAATAATTTCACTATATCTTCTGAAATATAAGGAATTTTTATTCAAAATTTTTACTAGAGATGTAAGAATATATAATAGAAGTAAAGTCAAAAATTCAGAATTTTTTGAGTTGTTTGGAGTGTTTTTTTGCGATTTTATGGATCATTTTTGACATTTTAGGGTTTCATGAACCTTAATTTTTTTTGTGGATCATGGAGTTGCAAAAATTTTCATGTGAAGATGATATTGATGCTAGAGAATGGTGGCTCCTTTTGGAGAATCATTTTAGAAAAACTTTTGGGCAAAGATGATTAATTCCTTTTTTGTTTGGGCCTGCACTACATTGGTTCGATCAATTGAGCTGTACAGAAAGGTTTTCTTCATGGATAAAAATGGAACAGATATTTTTAGATCATTGGGATATAAAACAAGAAGTAGAAAAATAAGAAGTAGTAGAAGAAAAGAAGTAGAAAAATAAGAAGAAGAAGAAATAGAAGAATCAGCAGAAGAACAAGAAGCAGAAGTAGAAGCAATAGAAGAAGAAGAAGTAGAAGAAGCAGTAGAAGAAGAAGCAAAAAAAGAAGAAAAATAAATAGAAGAATCAGTGGAAGAACAAGAAGAAGAAGATTTAGATGATAAAGGTTCAAATTATTTGGCTCCAAAGAAATCTGAGTCAATTTTTCAATTTCATGGATGCATTCAAAAGAAAAGGGTTATTGTGTCCATAAACCCTACTAAGTATAACTTCATCAACATGAATGTGTCCAAGCATCTACATGTTCAAGCAAAGAATATCAAAGAGGTTCAAGTAGATGCTAAGAATATTTCAATATTTTGAAGATCTGAAGCTCATTATGGAAAAATATGTTTTGCATTCAGATTTTTATGCTTTCGATATGGATGATGTGGATATAGTTTTTGGATATCCATGGTTAGAGACTTTGGGAACAATGAATATTAATGTTCAAAAAAAGTTCATGAAGTTTTGGTATAAGAAAAGGAAGATCACTTTACAAGATATCATAGTGAAAAAGACACCAATAACAATCCAGGTAGATCGTGAAGATGAGATGGAAACAGGTGATGAAGAACATGATGAAGATTCATATGATATAGATAAAGACACACTACAAATGAGCACTTCATCTACTCAAGAGACAAAGAAGGAAAAGGTGGAAGAGGTAGAATCAAAGGTGGATAAGGTTAAATTATTGAAAAAGGTTGAGGTATATAGACACCCACATCATCATGAGAGGAAACAATCATGGAACCAGGTGAGTAAGTGTCATAATAACAATCATTTTGTCTATACAGGAAATAAAATTTCCAATCATTATGGATATGCATGGAATCCAAAGAAAAAATACTATGGCACATGGAATGAATGGGGGAATCACTATGACTATGCATTAGAAGAATACCTACTATGGTCATGGTTGGAATCAGAGTAGCATAGCGGAATATGGTACATGGAATAAAAAGAGGAATAATTATGCTTGGACACCAAAGCAGTATAATTATGATCATGAATGAAATCAGAGGAGCACAATAGATTTTGGACACAAGCTTAGAAAAATATCACCTGCCAAGATCACATATGGATGGTTAGATGATCAATATTGGAGATAAGTGTGCAATAATTTGAAGCACACTCATTATTTGGTTTTTTCCTATGTTTCATGGATGAAACATGTCAAAGAGGGAAGTAATGTTATGTACCTAGGGATATGATATATTGATGTATATGGGTTGATGGAGATGCTGACATGTGGCACACATCCCCTTAGTTAGTTATATGGGTACAATATATTAAGATAATAGAGTAACTTGTGGAAGTAGTACATTGGGTAATGGTCAGCCTACATTGGGATTAGGAGGTTACCCATCCATGGGTTAGATAGATGTATATATATATAGGAGATGATTATCATGGTAAATATATCAAGTAAGCATTGAGTCTTCTATTGTAAGAGGATATTGGAGGTTGTCCCCTCGAAGAGACATTGTGGAGTTATTCCTTCTTAAAGGAGTATTATATGGTGTTTCCCTACCTTAAAGGTATTTCTACATATATTGAATATCAAGTTCATTACAAGTTGACTAAATTAGTAAATAATATTGTAATAAATAGGGTACTAATTTTGTATAATTTATTTGACCTTCGTAGCTTTCTAAAAATAATAATGAAAGAGAAGTAATGTAGCTTATCTTAAAACTATGCTGATATGACTGAGATAGAGGTTGATACTGATTTTATATGACTGGGGTAGTGTCATGAGCCAAGATCTAGCTTTCATTTGATGAAAGGATAGAAGCATCAAAAATAGGACACTTTAGGGTCTGATGCTATAGTTCAGGTCCTATCGTTATTATCCAAATTGGTCATAGAGATATAACTTTTGGGGGTTTTATCTATTGTCCCTATGTGAGCTTGCCTATGAAATTTTGAGTCCTGAATATTGATGGAGCTCCTTGTAAAACTAATTTAATATTAAAACCCTAGACCTTCATTGTACTTGAATAAAACTTGAGAAAGAGGGGGGGTTAGTGTGTGTAAGATGCACTAAATGTGTAGCCACACCCCTTGTGTGGGCACACTCCCTACATACCAATACTTTGAAGAGGGATCAAGCCATATGTAGTTCTCCCACTTGATGTGCTTTATGCAATAGTGTTATGTGGATGTAAAAAGATTACACTGGGTGTGCTTGAGGTGGCTAGGAATTGGTGTGAAGGTTTGAATATGTTGGTAGCTATATTGGATTGTTGTATGCAAAGAATAGGAAAATTCACCTTAGTGGTCTTGCTTGTATTATTGATTGATTTTGTACTATTTTCCAACTCCTAAATAAACTTTGAATGGGATTTTCTAAAGATCTATTGGTCATGGTTTAGATGTATTCATGTTAGGCTGACACAATGAAGAAGAGGAATCAAGAGAAAATGGTTATTTGAGTTCAAAATGTGATTGGATAAGAGCACTAGAAATGGGACACCCTAGGGTCTAGCACTATATTCCAAGTTGGGTGTTATTTTCCTATAGGTACAAGACCTGGGGGGGATAGAATAAGCATGGGAAATTGGGTTTGGTTGAGCTAGAATTAGGTCTTGAAAGTTTACGAATGATTAGGAATCAGCAAAAAGGTACCTAAAAGGGTCAATAGAACATGTAAGAGGGACATATGGGTTGGGTGTCACAAGCCACACTCAAGTTACCAATTTTGACATTTTATATGATTACATTTGCCCCCCTTTTATTATAGTGATGCAATAAAGTGAAATACCAAGATAAAAGAAAAATAAAAAGTGTACCTAAACTTACTTGCAAGAGTGAATCCCATGAAGCTATGTGATGCTGGGTGTGCATAGAGAGAGCACATTGTGAAGTATAAATATACAAAAAAAAAATAAAGAGTAGATCAGTTCTTACTAGATATGTTATATCTAAAACAAGAATGTATAAAGCTAGGTAAGAGAGAGAGGAAGAGAAAGGGATGAACACACCTCACTAGGTATGCAAACCAATACAAAACCTATTATGATGGTGATTGATGCTAGATGATGTTGAGCAATGTTGGGTATGTGTTATACCAAGAGTAATATCTTCAATAGAGATGAGTGCTCAATTCCACAAGAGTGGCTCAATAATGCAAATCCTAGCCCTTTGGCTCCATCGTCACCTACTGAGTGAAGCTATGTGATCATGCTTGAATTAATTGATGTTTGGACTATGTGCCCAATATATCTAAGTAGGTGGCTCAAGAATACAAAGGCTATCTAGTCCTTTGGCTCCATCATTGCCCCATAAAGTGAAGCTATAAACTTATACCGGTATGAATGTGTGTCATATAAGATGGCTCTTGAAGCCCATGAATGTTTTGTAATCTGATTATGTGGCATGGATAGCTGATGTGTATTGAAGACTAAGCAAATCTTGGCCAACTCTAGAAGGAGGAGATTAGGATTGTATGAAAGCCGCTCCAAAACTAGAAACTAGGCTTGTGTGGAAGACACTCAGGAATGTGGAGGTTAGGCTTGAATGAAATCCACTTTGAAGTGATGCCAACCACCTACAAATCGAATAAGGCATTCCACTACTAAGAATGCCTAGGTAATATACTAAACTCAAAAATAAAAGAAGTCAAATGTGCCACGCACACTACCCTCAATCACTGGTGTCTGTAACATGGATTTTAATCTAAAAGTTAAACCAACTGCCCAATCTAAAACTAAAAGTGAGAGCCATCATGCCACGCATGATGCCCCATATATCTAGATTCTCTAAGAAAACTTGTATTGAAACTACTGAATTTGAATGGATCTATATCTAACAAAACTATAGTTGAGCTTACCTTTCTACATATTTTTAGAAAATTTGGTTTTTTTGCTATTTGGATAGGAGCATCAAAAATAGGACACCCTATCATTCAGTATTTTTATCCATGTCTGAAACTATTGTCCTTTTCTAAATCTAATGAATATTCTATAATCATCACTATTTTTTGGTCAATTTTGCCTGGTTTGACCTCTTATTATTATTCTGAATGCTCAAAAAACCAATTTTTTGACTGGTAGGAGCTCTGATCTCTATGACAAAACCCTATTTGTTGCCCCCTCTTTTGAGGGTAAGAATGAAGACCCTGTAATGATTGCCCTTAAAATAAATAGCCTTGCAAGTGTGTTATTTTATGAAATACATGATATAGCAATGATAATCAAAATGATGTCTCAAGATATAGCATAGTTTGTATTAGAGATTATTAGATCAATAGGGGTATGCATAAATAGATATAACAATTTAATAGCATGTGCAATGTACTAAATTGAAGATGGAAATGTTAGTTGTTAGTTGTTAGTTGTCATGGAGAGATAGAGCATGATGTTGATCATGGCATCCAAGAAAGCAACATAATGCATGATGTGGATCATGGCATTGCAAACAATGGGAAACAAACAAGCACACAAGGCAAGAATCAAGAAGCGTACAAGAGTGGCCAAGGGGCCAAGCAAATAAGGGACATGGGCACATGTCACTCAAACTGAAAAAAAAGCATACAAGGCATGTTCAAATGCCACATACACATATAAATGAAACAAACAAGGTTGGCATGAGGGCCACAAGCACATAGAAGAGTACAAGCAAAGGACATTGGAAAATATCCTAAGGCACACACAAGAATAGAAGCAAAGGACATTGGCAAATATCCTAAGGCACATATGAGATACAAAATAGGAACTAAAAAAAGCAATCACATCTAGCTACGCAAAGCAAGAAAGGAAGGCATGTAATATGCTGGAAATAAAATTGCATCTAAATAATCAAAGAAAGAAGTGAAACTATGCATGACATGGAGTATAATACTAGGTATATGCTAAGAAATACACAAGTGATATATACTAGTGAATGTGGATAGAGTAATCTATGTAAGCTAGTAAGTAATGTACATCAACATGATAACTAGAATGTGTGGTGTAGGAATTACATTACATGGATGGTGTAGTCATGTGTAAGATGCCCCCAGTGGGTAGATATATCGGTGTATGTCTTGAATATATAAGTAGAATGCCCCCTCAATGGGTAGAGTGAAACAATCAAGGATTTGGATGTCATTGCACACACTCAAAGAAAATCAAGTGAAGCATGGTAATGCAGATAAAATGACAAACAATAACATAGAACAATAAATGTAAGTCTAGCATGGTAGTAGACATGTAAAGCATGGATAATGCATACAATTGAAATGTTTTTGAATTATTTGAATGTTTTCGGATTTATGATATATTTGAATGTTTTTATATTTTTGATATATTTAAATAATTTTGTATTATTGATATAAGCTATGTATAATCAATCATGAGAAGACTATGTACAATAGTTATTGAAAAAATGATACTAACTGATGAGTCTCATGAGATACTCCCTATCATGCGTGATTGTGAAGCACGATGGAAGGGTTGAGACTATGGTTCTAAAAGCTATATATGTTGTGAATGCCCTAAAATATCTATAGTAAAAACCAATTTTGGGGTCCCCCTATAACTCTGAGAAGTAGATGCAATTGTAGGGCTCTTAGGGACCCATTTAGTATTAGGAGAAGCTCTTTAAACATGTGCTCTATGTGTAGAGGCATGAGACCTCAATGTTAGTACCCTAGGTATAAACACTGTAGCTAGAATCTGTCTTGTTAGGGTGTGGAGCTAAAAGCTTCAACTGTTTGCAGACACAAAGAAGAGGATGTTGAAGAACCAGAGGAACCGGTGTTGGCATCATGACCGACGTTGGTCATAGACAGTGGAGAAGGAAACCGGCGATGGCAGAGAGTCGGCCAACGTCGGTAGCACCAGTCAAGCAGGGACCGGCGTCGGTCGCCTGTGTGTTCCAAAACTGTTCGTTGCACAAATAGTTAGTTAGTTGAACTGAGTGTTTGCATGTTAAGGGGCTAATTTAAGTCGCGAGTTGTGTGTCTAATTTTAGTAGTTAGATTTCTATTTTTGTAACCATGGGATTCTATTTAAAGACCCATGAGGCATGTATTGTAATTATCAAATTGATCAAGTAAGAGCATTGAAGCAAGCAAGGTCAAGGAGATCTACAGGTGTAAGGTCAAGGAGATCAGCTGAAGCATTCAAGGAGGGATAACAACTCAGGTTGTAGAGTTGGTTTTGTGTTGAGCAAGAGAGAGAGGGAAGAAGGTCTTGAGGTGTGGCAAGCCTTTGAGGTGGAGGGAGAAGTGGCATCTTCCTTATTGTATTTTCTTCTAGTAATATCTAATACAAGAGTGTGTATTGTCTCTCAAATTCTTTGTTGTCTCATGTTTCTAGTTACTTAATCATTCTGGTATAATTCCGTGTTTAATTGCTCATAAATAAGTAATCAATTGTGCTTCCGTTGGATAAGGGGTCTCCTAACATGTCTAAAATTTTAAAATTATGGTTTCTCTAAAAGAGGCCTCTGTATAAGTGTATGAACTCTCTATGTTGGCAATGGAGGCCTCGATTGTGTCTGAATATGAACTGGAGGAATAACTAAAATTGGTGAAGAAACTAAAATTGGTAGTGGAGCTGAAATTAGTGACTGTAAAGTAGTAGATGGATTTGAAGTGGGGAGTGGTAATTCATAAAGAACTCCACCAAATGTAACAACCTGATTAACATGAATGAATTTCATGTTTTTGTGAACTGTAGAAGGTACTGTTCAAAGTTTTTGAATCCATGGTTTACCAAGTAATATATCAAAAACTCATGCACTAGGAACAATAGTAAACGGTATGGCCACATGTGTTGGACCAACCTATAGAGGAAGTATAATCTCACCCAATGAACTTTATATTTGCCCATTGAATCCATTGACAACTATGTCCATTAGGGTAATATCCCGCTTTGAATGTCCCAAATGCTATAGTAATGTCATATTGCATATGTTTACACTAAATTCATTATCTATGAGAACACTATGAATGGGATAATTATGAATGTAAGCTCTGATAAAGAGTGCATGATAATCCAAATCATCCTCAACTATCTCCTTCTCTGAGAAGGAAATCAAAGGTCTAGCTGGAACTCTATAATTGTATACACCAATCATGTTGCTCAAAGGGTGTAACTCAACTGAAGATGCCTGATGTGTAGTTGGTGGAAGATGTGCATGATATGCATGATGAACACATAATGTATCCCCTGTCTCTTGTTTATAATGTTGTGGGAAAGGATTTGATAATATTTTCAAAGATTTGTCTTGTGTTTGCTTTTCCTGAGGAGGCTCAATTGGAGTGCCAATACATTGCCATCTATCAAGTCCCATATCTTATGTTTTAAACTCGATGCATCTATTTCTTGTGTGGCCTAGTGCTCTATGAAAATTACAAAATGTATTCTTATCATATCTCCATGGAAGAGGATTTATTGGACCAACTTCTCAAATAGGAGGCAGAGATATGATATTACATTCCAATAACTATTGTAAAACTCTAGTTGGAGATACTAGTATATTGGTAAAAGTTCATCAAGGAGGTGTTGATAAAATCACTCATTGAGGGGGCTCTTAAGCTGCATTAATTGTTGGTTAATTTTGACTTTTGTTGTCATTGACCTTTAATTTATATGGAACTTTGTTTTTACTCTTGTTTGTTGTTTCTAATAGACTTATGTACTTGAGTTTGTCCATTAAAATTAGTTTGAATTCCCTTTTCTTTAGTGTATGGCATAACTCAGTGAAGGAAGAGAATATTTTGAAAATTATTGATTCATGCAAAGCTGGTAGAAGACTATATTTGAAGATATCTTATAACTCTTGATTGGCCATGGGGTTAGTTATCTTAGATAAGATAGTATTATATCAAAGAACATAATTTATGAGATGTTCATTTGACCTTTGTTTCTATTATACAACTTGGGCATAGGAAACCTTATCACCAATATTAATGCTGAAATGAGCTAGGAACATGTCAGCTAAAGGATTGAATGTGTTGACTGACTAATTCAGTAGACTATAAAACCATTGTAAATCATAATCCTTTAAACTTCATGGAAATAACTTGGTTAGTAACCAATCATTTGGCACATAGTCCAAGCATGCTGCGTGAAAAGCTCTCAAGTGTGTCTTTAGATCACCCTTACCATCATATAGAGTGAGCTTGGGTTGAAAAAAACCTTATGGCAAGGGTGTCAAAGCAATATGTTGTACCAATGGTGTATGAATTAGAGCAAAAGAATCCAAACCTTGCATTCATCTAGAAGCACCTTGCTCAAGATGTATCACCTTAGATTGAAGAGATTTTATCTCTTGCATAAAGGCAGCCACATCGAGAGACAATGATGTACTAGTTATAAATGGTGGTACCTCATAGGAAGGTTAGGTTGTTATAGGGGGTTGTTGAGACATAGTTTTCCCCATATTATCATTTGCAACTGGTTGCTCTGTGGTTTCAAAATATTGACCATTTTTCACTTTTTGTTGTTCTTTTTTTAGTATTTTAAGCATGTCATCTTGCATATCAGGATGTTTAGTTAAGAGTTCTTGAAGTTATCTTTTATTAGTTTCATCAAAATCGATGTATTGAGCCATTATTAAAGTAAGAAAACAAATTAAAAATTAATTGAATTTTTTGTAATAATTTGTAATAAGCAAAGTGTTATGATAGGAAAGAACTAAATATGGGAAATATAAATTCCTGAAAATAGCAAACTGGAAAATGCATAAAAAGGATACGAAGCTCACAAACATGTAAGGTGATACCTCAAAAGCAATGGGACCTAGTATATGCAACTAGGATTTTGAAAAATGATATTTTAAAAATTACTAAGGAATTTTAGAATTTAATGTGATTTTTTAATTTAAATATGCAGGTAAAAAATTAGAAAATTATTGATTTAAAGGGAACTAGTATATGCAACTAGGGTTCGAAAGAAAATGATTTTTTTAAATTATTGTGGAATTTTAAAAATTAATGTGAATTTTTATTTAAATATGTAGGTAAAAAAATTAGAAAAATATTGAAAAATTCTTGATTTAAAGGGACCTAGTATATGCAACTAGGGTTTGGAAGAAAATAATTTTTTTAAATTATTATGAAAATTTAAAAATTAACGTGAATTTATGATTTAAATATGCAGGTAAAAAATCAAAAAATTATTAAAAAAATAGTAAGGAATTTACTCTAGGGTTTTTAGGGTTTTATGTGCAAATGAAGTAAGTCAGGTTCACCAAATGATTTAATTATTTTGGAAATAATGGAGTCTTATTCTTAATTTAGTTAAGGGTTTGAGTTGACTAAATTAGTAAATAATATTACAATAAATAGGGTACTGATTTTGAATAATTTATTTGACATTCGTATCTTTCTAAAAAAAGTAATGAAAGAGGGAAAATGTAACTTATCTTAAAACTATGTTGATATAACTAAGACAAACACTTAAACCAGTTGTGAAGGACTGGAACAATGTTATGAACCAGGATCTAGCTTTCATTCAATGAAAGGATAAGAGTGAAAAAAATAGGACACTTTGAGGTCTGGCACTATAGTCTAGGTCCTGTCATTATTGTCCAAACTGGTCACAGAGAACTGAGTTTTTTGGGTTTTGTCCACTATCCTTGTGTGACCCTGTCTATGAAATTTTGAGTCTTGAATATCGATGGAGCTCTTTGTAGAGTTGATTCAATTTTAAAACCCTAGACCTTCATTGTGCTTAAATAAAACTTGAGAAAGAGGGGGGGTTAGTGTGTGTAATATGTACTCAACATGTATCCACACCCCTTGTGTGGGCACACTACTTACATACCAATACTCTAAAGAGGGATCAAGCTATATGTAGTTATTTTACTTGATATGCTTTGTGAAATACTATTATGCAGATGCAAAAATACTAAATTAAGTGTGTTTGAGGTGGCTAGGGACTAGTGTGAGGGTTTGGATATGTTGGTAGCTATATTGGATGGTTGTATGCAGAGAATAGGTAAATTTGCCTTAGTGATCTTGCTTGTATTCTTGTTTGCTTATGTAATATTTTCCAACTCCTTTTAAATGAAATTTGAATGGGGTTTAATAGAGATATATTGGGAATGGGTTAGATGCATTCACATTAGGCTGAGATAATGAAGAAGAGAAATTAGGAGAAAATGGTCATTTATGCTCAAAATGTGATTAGATAGGAGCACTAAAAATGGGACACACTAGGGTCCAGTGCTATAGTCCAATTTGGGTGCTATTGTCCTCCAGGTATGGGACCTAGGGGTATGGAATAAACATGGGAAATGGGGTTTGATTGAGCTAGAATTATGTCTCATAAGTCTGTGGATGATTGGGAATCAACAAAAAGGTGCCTAGAATGGTCAAAAGAGCATGTAAGAGGGACCTATGGGTTGGGTGTCACAAGCGACACTCAAGCTATCAATTTTGATATTTTATATGACTATAAGATGAGAGTATAAATTACTATAAAGATCTTGTGGGTGATTGGAACTTTTGAACACAAACAGGCCCAACACAAACAAACCCCTATTTTCCTAAATTACCTTATGTCTGATATGTTAGTATGCCAATGAATAAATGTTTATGGTTGATAAAATGTGTGGTTGTGAACTTGATCAGGTTATGAACACACTTGGACAAAAAACACATTGTGACAATATTTCATTGGAAGTTTAGGAACCTATAAGGTGTACACAAAGCCCTGTAGTTTTACACAGTCCACTAAAGTGTGACAAAATTATGTGTTTTGAAGTGGTTGAAGTGTATGAGGGTTGATCAAAGGCTCTTACCTATTGGGGAATGTGGAGAATAATAAAATAAACCTGTGAGAGGTCTTAGGTTCATTTTAAGAGTATCAAAACTAAAGAAAGAGAAATTTAATGCCTCTCACCCTCTATGGTAATAAAACTAGGGCTTTCAAATAAAAACCCTCATATTTGGAGTTCTACCCATGGAAATTGCATTAGACTTGGTAATATTTATTATTATTTTGTTTAATGAAGGATTCAAGTGGTTTAGGTGATGTATAGTATATATTAGTAAGGATTTTGTGATTGTGTGATGAATGGAGGGTTAAAAGGACTAATGGGACAAGGCCTTGTGAAGGGAAGGACATCTACAAGGAGATTTGAGTGATGAAATTTGGTGGAGGCCTATAATGAGATATAGGGTGGCAATAAATGGTGTTATATATTTAGGAGAGTTATTTGATTACTCAAACTAAGAGAAATTGTACAAAAAAAGGTTACACACCTACTGGTGCCATTATGAGCCTCGTATGTGGAATTAAGTGGTGAATTGTGATTAAGGGATTGAAGGAGGTTAAATAAAGTGTGATATGATTATATAATACCATATATGATACAATATTGAGTCCTTGAAACCTATATCAAGATTCGGTACTTGAAACCTAAGAAGGTTGTCTAGTGAAAGATAATGGAAGAAATAAAGAAAGGTAATGAACAGAAATGAGTAAGATGTAGTTATATGATGTTAATAAAAGTGAATTTATAGTATAATGACAATAGATATTGGCTTCATAGATTCATTTTGAACAGGTACACTAAGAGAAAGCTACCAAGCCAAACAAAGAATCAAATACTATAGATATCTAAAGAGGTTTGTGAACAAGGTGAAGCACTTATTAAGATCATTGTCAAGCATAGATCTAGAATTTATTGATTTGGATACTTTTACCTAATACCTCTACATCATTTGGTATCAAATCAAGGTAATAGGTTTGGTAAGTATATACAATTGATACTCACCTATAGTTATCAATATTGACCCTACACATAGAGAACCTACGTTTTCATTTGGGATTATGCACCTGTGTCTTTAATATTTTTTTATGGCCTTTATCATATTTGAAACTGAATATATGCACCTATATAATCAACCCTAGCACTTCACAAGAAATCCAATATCGTTTATGGGTATGTTAGGTGAAAGGGTTGATTTGCACTGACATTGGCCAATCCTTGTTGATTGACCAAGTCAAATTTTGTAATACATTTCCAATACTCCAAGGAGGGATCAAACTAGAATTTATTTCTATACCAATTCATATTTTTGTAATTTTGGATGCAATTATATATGTTTTTTCTCCTATTTTTACCTTTGGTACAGGCATGCAGATATAAATTGACCTTTGTAAGCTTTAGATTTATCTTTAGTAATTTTATAGGTGTACTTTCTAAGTATTTATAATGCCAAGTTCTTTTACCTAAAATACCTTACAATGAATTTGTATATATATGAATCTCTATCTTAGTTTTCAATCTTAGTTTTCATTTATCTTGAGTTGTTCAAACTTGTTAATTTGAGATGAGCATAACATGTTATAAGGAATGTGTGTGAGGTAACCCATCGAGGTATTGTGGGAGAAGTATGGTACATGTTTGATATATTGAGGTCAAAATAGAGGGATAAAATATTGAAAAATAGAGGAATCAAATCCCCAAATTCCAATGAGAAGGACTATAATCTAGTTAAGAGATGGCTAGTGAAAAGGAAGTAGAAAGAGCATTATAGCTCAAGTGAGAGTAAGAATAAGGAAGACTACAAGAGAGGGTAAATAAGGATAAGGAGAGGTCCTATATATAGGAATAAATTAAGGATAAAAAATCCAATAGAGTGATCTAAGAAACAATTAGGCAGCTTGCTAGTGATTGGCCTAGATAGGCATAGAAAGCAAAGAAGAAGAGAGAAGATGGATGTAGAGAGAGAAGTGGAAGATATGGGAAGAGATTTGGGGAAAAGTATTGATAAGGTGGATCTCATGGTGAATCTCTTGAAAATACAAGGAATCCAATGGCTTTGTTGTCATGTGAACCAAAGGGTGAAGTGGCCACTAGAGTCACTTATGAAAGAGAGAAGGCACAAGATGAGAATCATGAAAAATGTAAAGAAAATAAAGACTGAAACCCTCAGAGACATGAGTAATGAGGCGTTTCCAAGTGAGAAACAATAAAAAGAGATTGATAAGAGGGTTATCATTGAGGATGATAAGAAGAATATAGAAGTGCCAAGGAGAGAACTTGATAGAGAAGACAAGAATAAAAGGTGGAGAGTATCTATGCAAGAGACACTCAAAGAGACTATGTGGTCTCTTGTTTTATACACTAATATTGATTTTAAGTTGGTATATGCAGGTATGAATAAATTATTGGTGAAGGCCAAGAATAAGGCCTTAAATTTGGTGAAGGATGGGCCTAGAACATCACCCATCAAGTAGAAAGAAGAAGACAAGGAAAGAGAACCTATTGTAAAAGACATAGTGATGAAGTTTAAAAGCATTCACAATGATAAAGATGAGGTAAAAGAGGAATACTATGATGCTTTGAAAATCATTACACTTGAATAATGAAAATAGACACACAAGGAAAACAAGATAGCTAATCATGAAAGCATAAAGAAAAAACATGAAGACATGAATGAAGAGATGACCTTTCAATAGTCATGTATGGAGGTAAATGAATGTTTGAGCATTGATTTTGATTTCACATATGAAGAAGAAAAGGCTAATATGTAGATTGAAATAAAGGACCAGGTACAACCATCAAGGAGAGAACAAGGGCATGGATATGTTTGGCCTAAATAGCTCAAGCAAATAGGTGGTGAGAAGGAAGAGGTGAATCTCAAGTAATAGGTCAATAAATATAATAACATAGGTGGAAAATAAGAATAAATGTGGAAATAAAGCACAAAGAAAAAATTACACCAAGTTGGCATGGTAGACTACCAAGGCAAGAAGCATGAAGGAGATGCAATGAGAATTAAATGGAAATCTAATAAGATACAAGGTAGCAAGTGGGTTGAAAAGAGCATAAAAAGAGCACAATAGGATAATATTTTAGGTGTATCCCAAGGAAGCAAGAAGATTGAGGAAGAATACAAGCCTACGAAGCAAACAAAAGATATAGTGCAAGTACACAAAGACCAAAAGATAAAAGTGCTACAAGAAGATGAGTATGAAAATACAAGTGGGCTCAAGGTTTGATGTTTAAATTTCTTTATGATGATTCATTTGAAGTTGATTCAATTAATGAAGGCATCTTGTATATAGAAATAATTGCATTGATGAATGAGTTTGTAGAAAGGCAAGGTGAGGATGAAGCACCTCAAGGAGTGATTAACACACATGGTATGTAGTAGAATTAAATGGGATTAACTCTTATAAATGAGGGAGTCCAAGGAAAAGTGGTAAAACAAGGTTCTCAAAAAGGTGAATAAAAATATGCTCCAAGATTTGATGAAGATTGTGAAGAGGTGGATGCACTCAAGTTGCAAGAATAAATGGACATATTAGAAGATATATTCAATCCATCCAAGAGGTTGAAATACAATGAAGTAAATCAATAAAATATCATGGATTATCTTAAGGAAGAGATAGGTAAGGAGCATCATAGAGAAATAGAAGGAGTTGCACAAGCAAAGCCACAAGCAAACAAGATAGTTAGCAAGAAAAGGGGGTATGAGCAAGTCAACAAGGTAAGTTATTCAATTGGTAAAGATAAATCTAAGTTGATATTTTATATGCATGGACATGGAAAATTAATAAGGTTTCAAACAATATTATACTATGTTGATGATGAGTGGGACAAGAAGTTGCTTTTGCAAGATGAGCAATGTGATAGAAATAGATATCAAGAAGTGACGAAGTGTGAATTAGAGGTAGAAAAGAGAATCCATTGGAGTAAAAGACAAATATAGAAATTCCCATGAGGTTATTATAATAATGGATCAACATTGTAAAGAAGATAAGACACCTAATCAAGAAAGAATCAAGTGAGATTCATGTGAAAGCAAGCCATAAAACAAGCATGAGGTAGAAGAATAAGAACCAATGGTTAGAAATGGAATATGATGAAGACAAAAGTGACTTATAAAAGATGAAATATGCATCAAACATGGAGGCACATTATCCAATACACCTCATACAGGTAGAGGATTCATTCACACGAAGACAAGACAAGGCCAAGAAGAGGACAAGTAAGATCCTAGCAAAGAGAAAGGAGCAAGAAAGGAGGAAAAATAGTCAAGTGAGCATGGAAGACCCTAAAATTTTGAATTGTAAAGCTAGAAATAAAGTTGATGGCACTAATTTTATCCCTTATAGGGAGTGTGATGCAGGAGCATCAAGCATAGAAACACCATTTTGTATGGTTGAGGTGAAGTGTCCTAGTTTAGAGTCATAGTTTGTCTAATTGAGGGTATAAGTGTGTGTGAGGAACCTTATAAGGTCTCTTTGTGTCTTTTGAGTCATTTTAAGTCATTGGGATGTATTTTTTAGATACTAGGAGTTTTCCCTCCAAATATGGGAATTTGAAAATTCAAGTGTTTAAACTAAGCCTAAAGGACCCATAAACATGTATGGAGTGGTTAGGTGAGAAAATTTGGTTTAAGGGGTCCAATAAAGTCATTAAAATGAGGTTTGAACACAATTAATGTTTAGTCATGTAAATCACCTACCATACATATAAGTTGGTTATGGTAGGCAAGTTGATGTAACTAACCAAAACCATCATTAAAGTTGGATGGAAAAGTCATGATAGTGAGTGGGATGGTGTAGAGGAGAGAATAGGAAGAGGAGAGAGATATCAAAAGAATAAGAGGAGAAACTAGAGATTGGAAGGATAATGAAACTCCTTAAGAGAGGTCACAAGTCCATGAAAGGACTGTAGTGTAATAGAGAACAATTCAATGAATAAAGGAAAGAAAGCTTGTTTATGTGTGGTCTCCATTCAATGTATATTGATTGTATTAGTCATATGTTGTGTTTTTAAGGCCTTGAGGCCAAGTTATTCTTGATGTTTTGTAAAGTTTCAAGGTTGAGTGCAGGTTTGTAGGTTACAACCAAGGACAAGGTCTGTATCAATAACCTTTTGTTATGGTAATGGCAAATGACACATGTGGTATGATTTCCCTTGGTCTCCATTTGTATTTAAAAATTCATTATGTGGTTAAAATAATATGTTATAGAGTAAGAAAATAGTGAAAGGTCTCAACCCCTTGAGCCTATTGATTGTGACAGTCAAGGCTTTGAAGAAAGTGAAGGTTATGAAGGTGTTTTGTAGAAAAGAAGATTCTTGTCTCAATAAGTGTGATCTATAGGTGAATAAATTTGTGATATAATGTTAGTTAATGTAGTGGGAATATGAAAAAAATGATAAATATTTGAATATACTCTCAGTACCATGTTCATATAATAAATAACCCTACATATATAGTGAGAAGCCCCTACCTACTCAAGTGACAAGATAGTTTTATGTGTGCCTAAGGAAGGTAAATAGGCATGGAGTTGGTAGAGTTTGGTATAATAGAGGAGAGTACAAACTACTATAAATATCTTGTGGGTGATTGTAACTTTTGAACATCAATAGGCTCAACACTAGCATACCCCTATTTTTCTCAATTACCTTATGTCTGTTATATTAGTATGCCAATGAAGAAACGTGTATGGTTGATAAAATGTGTGGTTGGGAACTTGATCTAGTTATGATTACATGTGGAAAAATAAGACATTGTGACAATTGTTCATTGGAAGTTTAGGAACCTATACGGTGTAGATAGAGCCCTATAGTTCTACACGGTCCACCTAAGTGTGACAAAATTTTGTGTTTTGAAGTGGTTGAAGTGTCTGAGGGTTGATCGAAGGATATTATCTACTGGGGAATGTGGAGACTAATAAAAAATACTTGTGGGAGGTCTTAGGTTCCTTTTAAGAGTCTTAAAACTAAAGAAAGAAAAATTTAATGTCTCTTGGCCTCTGTGGTAATGAAATTAGGGTTTTTAAACAAAAACCCTCATATTTGGAGTTCTAACCATGGGAATTGCATGAAACTTGGTAATATTACTTATTTTATTGTTTAATGAATGATTCAAGTGGTTTGGGTGATTTATAGTACAGATTAGTATGGATTTTGTGACTGTGTCATGAATGGAGAGCTAAAAAGCCTAATGGGACAAGGGCTTGTGAAGGGAAGGACATCTACAAGGAGAGTTGAGTGATGAAATTTTGTGGAGGCCTATAAAGAGATAGAGTATGGTAAAAAATTATTTCATATCTTTAGGAGAGTTCCTATATTACTCAAACTAAGAGAAATTGTACTAAAAAGGCTACAAGCCTGGTGGTGCCATTGTGAGCCTTAGATGTGGAATTGAGTGGTGAATTGTGATTGAGGGATTGAATGAGGTTAAATCAAGTGTGATATGATTATATAACACCATAAATGATATAATATTTTGTATTTTAAACCTATATTAATATTTGGTACTTGAAACCTAAGAAGGTTGCCTAGTGAAAGATAGTGGAAGAGATAAAGAAAGGTAATGAACACAAATGAGTAAATGGAGTTATAAGATGCCAAGAAAAGTGAATTTCTGGTATAATGACAGCAAAGAGTGACTTAAAGTATTATTTTTTAATAGGGACACTAAGATAAAGTTACCAAGCCAAACAAAGATCAAATACTATAGCTATCTAAAGAGGTCTGTGAACAAGGTGAAGCACTTATTGAGATCATTGTCAAGCATAGATCCAAAACTTATAAATTTGGAGACTTTTCCTTAATACCTCTACATCGTTTAGTATCATATCAAGGTAAGCTCTTAGTTTTCATTTTTTTTGTGTTATTTAAACTTGTTGATTTGAGATGAACACAACATGTTATAAGGAATGTGTGTGAGGTAACCTTGCAAGGTATTGTGGGAGAAGTATGGTACATGTTTGATATATTAAGGTCAAAATAGAGGAATAGAAGATTGAGAAAGAGAGAAATCAAAGCCCAAAATTCTAATGAGGACTAAAATCTAGTCAAGAGAGGATTAGTGAAGGAGAAGTAGAAAGAACATTGTAGCTCAAGTGACAGTAAAAAAAAAGAAGACTCCAAGAAAGCATAAAGAAGGATAAGGAGAATTCCTAGATAGAGGACTAAATCAAGGATAAAATATCCAATAGAGTGATATAAGAATCAATTACGTAGTTGTTAGTGATTGGTCTAGATAGGCCTAAAAAACAAAGAAGAATAGAGAAGATGGATGTAGAGAGACAAGTGGAAGATATGAGTAGAGAGTTGGGGTAGAGTATTGAGAAGGTAGAGCTCATGGTGAAGCTCTTGAAAGGACAATAAATCCAATAGATTGGTTGTAGTGTGAAGAAAAGGGTGAAGTGGCCATTAGAGTCACTTGTGGAAGAGACAAGGCACAAGATGAGTGTCATGAAGAATGTAAAGAAAATAAAGAGTGAAGCTATTAGAGGCATGAGGAATG
This sequence comes from Torreya grandis, assembly GCA_037957365.1. Lineage (NCBI taxonomy): Eukaryota > Viridiplantae > Streptophyta > Pinopsida > Cupressales > Taxaceae > Torreya > Torreya grandis. The sequence continues at coordinate 2,027,140 of JARHVA010000486.1, read as the reverse complement.
AGGTGTAGCCAAGTGAGCAAAAATAAAAATAGTTTGATAAGAGAGTTCCCATTGAGGATACCAAGAAGAATATAAAAGTGCCAAGGAGAACACTTGAGAGAGAAGACAAGAAGAAATGGTGGAGAGTGTTTATGTAAGAGACATTCAAAGAGACTATGTGGTCTCTTGTTTTATATGCTAACATTACTTTTAAGTTGGTGTATGTAGGTATGAAGAAAGGATTGGTGAATTCCAAGCATAAGGCCTTAAATTTGGTGAAGGATGGGCCAAAAACATCACCCATTAAGTGAAAAGAAGACAAGGAAAGAGAACCTATTATAGAAGATAAAATGATGAATATTGAAAGCATCCAACATGATAAAGATGAGGTAAAAGAGGAGTACTTTGATGATTTGACAAGAATTACACTTGAATAATGAAAATAGACACACAAGGAAAACAAGATAGCTAACCATGAAGGCATAAAGACAAAACATGAAGACATGACCTTGCAATAGTCATTTATGGAGGTAAACAAATTTTTGAGCATTGATTTTGATTTCACATATGAAGAAGAAAAGGCTAATATGCAAATTGAAAGAAAGAAGGACAAGGTGTAGCCCTCAAGGAGAGAAAAAGGGCATGGATATGTTTGGCCTAAATGGCTCAAACAAATAGATGGTGAGAAGGAAGAGGTGAACCTCAATCAATATGTCAATCAAGATAAGAACATAGGTGGAAAATAAGAACAAATGTGGAAACAAAGCACAAAGGGCAAGGTTCATCAAGTTGGCATGGTAGACTACCAAAGCAAGAAGCATGAAAGAGATGCAATGAGAAGAAAATGGCAATTTAAGAAGGTAAAAGGCATCAAGTGGGTTACAAATATCATGAAAAGAGAACAAAAGGATAATATTGCAGGTGTATCCCAAGGAAGCAAGAAGATTGAGGAAGAATGCAAACCTATGAAGCAAATAAAAGACATAATGCAAGCACACAAAGACCAAGAGATAAAGGTGTAGTAAGAAGATGAGTATAAAAAAATATAAGTGGGCTTAGGGTTTGATGTTTAAATTTCTTTATGATGATTCATTTGAAGTTGATTCAAGTAATGAAGACATCTTGTATATGGAAATAATTGCATTGATGAATGAGTTTGTAAAAAGGAAAGGTGAGGATGAAGCACCTCAAGGAGTGCTTAACACATATGGTGTGCAGTATAATGAAGTTGGCTTGACTCTGATAAATGAGGGAGTTAAAAGATAAGTGGTAAAACAAGGTGCCCAAGAAGGTGAAGAATAATATGCTCCAAGATTTGATGAAGCTTGTGAAGAGGTGGATGTACTCAAGTTTCAAGAAGAAATAGAGATGTTAGAATATATATTAAGTCCATCCAAGGGGATGAAATAAGATGAAGTAAAAAAATAAAATCTCATGGATGATCTCAATGAAGATATGGGTAAGGAGCAACATAGAGAAGCACAAGGAGTCATGCAAGTAAAGCCACAATCAAGCAAGCTAGTTACACAAGCAAAGGGAGTATAAGCAAGTCAACAAGGTAAGTTATTAAATTGGTCAAGATAAATCTGAGTATATAGTTGATATGCATGGACATGTAAATTCAAGGTGTCAAACAATATTGTACTATGTTGAAGATGAGTGGGACAAGAAGTTGCTTTTGCAATATGAGCAAGGTGATAGAAGGAAATATCAAGAAGTGAAGAAGTGTGAAGTAGAGGTAGAAAAAGAGAATCCATTGGAATGAAAGAAAAATATAGAAATTCCAATGAGGTCATTATAAGAAGGGATCAACATTGTAAAGAAGCTAGGACACCTAAATAATCAAGAATCAAGTGAGATTCATGAGAAAGCAAGCCATAAAAAAAGCATTATGAATAAGAATAAGAACCAATGGTTAGAAATGGAATATGATGAAGACAAAAGTGACTTATAAAGGATGGAATATGCAATAAACATAGATGTATAGTAGCTAGTACACCTCATAGAGGTAGAGGATGCATTCACATGAATATTAGACAAGGCTAAGAAGAGGACAAGTAAGAGCCTAGCAAAGAGAAAGGAACAAGAAAGAAAAATCAAGTGAGCATGGAAGACCCTTAAATGATGAATTAGAAGACTATAAATAAAGTTTATGGCACTTGTTTTCTCCCTCCTAGGGAGAATGATGTAAGAGCATCAAGCATAGAAACACCATTTTGTATGGTTAAGGTGAGATGTCCTGGTTAGCAAACATAGTTGGTCTAATTGAGGGTATAAGTATGTGTGAGGGACATTATAAGGTCCATTTGTGTCTTTGGAGTCATTTTAAGTCATATGGGTGTGTTTTATAGATACTAGGAGTTTTCCCTCCAAAATTGGGAATTTAAAAATTCAAATGTTTAAACTAAGCCTAAAGGACCCATAAGCATGTATGGAGTGGTTGGGTGAGAAAATTTGGTTTAAGGGGTCCAATAAAGTCATGAAAATGAGGTTTGAACACATTTAATGTCTAGTCATAAAATAAAGTCATGTTCACTAATGTAAATCACCCATCATACACATAAGTTGGTTATGGTAGGCAAGTTGATGTAACTACCCAAAACCAATGTTTAAGTTGGATGGAAAAATCATGGTAGTGAGTGGGATGGTGTAGATGAGAGAATAGGAAGAGTAGAGAGATATCAAAATAAAAGGATGTGAAACTAGAGATTGTAAGGATAATGAAACTCCTCAAGAGAGGTCACAAGTCCATGAAAGGACTATAATGTAATAGCGAATAATTCAATGAATAAAGGAAAGAAAACTTGTTGATGTGTGGTCTCCATTCAATGTATATTGATTGTATTAGTCATATGTTATCTTTGAAAGGACTTGAGGCCAAGTTATTGTTGATTTTTTGTAAAGTTGTAGGGTTGAGTGTAGGTCTGTAGGTTACAGCCAAGGAGAAGGTTTGTCTCAATAGCCTTTTGTTATGGTAATGAAAAATGACACATGTGATAAGATTTACCTTAGTCTCCATCTGTATTGAGAAATTCATAATGTGGTTAAAATAATATGTTATAGAGTAAGAAATTGGTGAAATATTTCAGCCCCTTGAGCATGTTGATTATGAGAGTCAAGGCTTTCAATAAAGTGAAGGTTATGAAAGTGTTTTGTAGAAAAAAAAGTTCTTGTCTCAATAAGCGTGCTCTATAGGTGAAGACATATATGAAATAATGCTAGTTCATGTAGTGAGAATGTGAAACAAATGATAAACATTTGAATATACTCTTAATACCCTATTCATATAATAAATAACCCTATATATACAGTGAGAAGCCCCTGCCTACAATCAAGTGACAAGATAGGTTGATATGTGCCTAAGGAAGGTAAATAGTAATGGAGTTGGTAGAGTTTGGTATAACAGAGGAGAGTACAAACTATTATAAATATCTTGTGGGTGATTGGAACTTTTGAACACAAATAGGCCCAACACCAATAAACCCCTATTTTGCTCAATTACCTTATGCATGTTTTGTTAGTATGCCAATGGAAAAACATGTATGGTTGACAATATGTGTGGTTGTGAACTTGGTATAGCTATGAGCACATGTGTAAAAAGAAGACATTGTGACAATAGTTCATTAGAAGTTTAGGAACCTACAAGGTGTAGACAGAGCCCTACAGTTTTAAACAATCCACTAAAGTGTGATAGAATTATGTGTTTTGAAGTGGTTGAAGTGTATGAGGGTTGATCAAAGGATCTTACCTATTGTAGAATGTGGAGACTAATAAAAAAAACATGTGGGACATCTTAGGTTCCTTTGAAGAGTCTTAAAACCAAATAAAGAGAATTTTAATGCCTTTTAGCCTCTATGGTAATGAAACTAGGGTTTCCAAACAAAAACCTTTACATTTGGAGTTCTAACCATGGGAATTGCAATAGACTTGGAAATCTTCCTTTTTTTTTTTTTAATGAAGGATTCAAGTGGTTTGGGTGATGTACAATACGTATTAGTATATATTTTATGACTGTGTCATGAATGGAGGGCTAAAAGACCTAATGGGACAAGGGCTTGTGAAAGGAAGGACATCCATAGGGAGAGTTGAGTGATGAAATTTGGTGGAGCCTATAAAGAGATAGAGGGTGGCCATAAATGGTGTTAGATATTCATGAGAGTTCCCAGATTACTCAAACTAAGAGAAATTGTACAAAAAAAGGCTACAAGCCTAGTGGTGCTATTATGAGCCTTGTATGTGGAATTGAGTATTAAATTGTGATTAAGGGATTAAATGAGTCAAGTGTGATATGATTATATAAGACCATATATGACAAAATATCGAGTCCTTAAAATCCATATCAAGATTTGGTACTTGAAACCTAAGAAGGTTGCCTAGTGAAAGATAGTGGAAGAGATAAAGAAAGGTAATGAACAACAATGAGTAAATGGAGTTATAAGATGTTAAGAAAAGTGAATGCCTGGTATAATCACAATATGGAGTGAATTCAGAGATTCTTTTTGAACAACTACACTAAGGAAAATTACCAAGCCAAACAAAGATCAAAGACTATAGCTATCTAAAGAGGTTTGTGAATAAGGTGAAACACTTAGTGAGATCATTGTCAAGCATCGAGCCAGAACTTATTGATTTGGAGACTTTTCCCTAATACCTCTGCATCAGGTGTACTCTTTTTGTGCTCTATTTTCAAATTTTATGGATCTCAAAGTTTAGATTTTTCAAAATTTTCAAATTTTGAAGTTCAAGTTTTTTAAATTAAAAAATTAACAAAATGACGACTTCATGAGTTGTTACAGGGTTTGATAAAATAAATTCATTACAAAATTAAACTACTCAAAGAAAAAATGTGTTGTACACACTCAAGTTCAATTATTTATCCTTTACTTTAGCAATTTCATTATAATATAGACATATAAATTTGTTCATAGGTACTTCACAATGCTAAATCTTGACATATTCATAACAATATAACTTGCACCCAATTACATGACCTTGTTTGACCATTTTTGGAATCAAGGGTTGGGGGAATTAGATATTCAAGAGTGAAATAAATTATTTTTAAAGTAGGCCAATTAAATGATTTAGTTTATGAAAATCAATTTTAGTGTTTAATTATGGAAAATACTAAATATATAAAGTGCAATACCTAGTAGTATTTTAATTGTATACTCATGAAAAAGAAATAATACTTAGCTTATGTAATGTTGTGCAAACAAATATGAGTTGTATAAGTGTGGAAATAGTTTGTTTCATGTTCAAAAACCAATCATCAGATTCTAGAAATATTCTTTTTAGCTGTCTAGATAATTATATCAACCCGTGGACACTTGTATCAATGTTACTGTCTAAATCTTAACATAACTATCCTATACATAATGTTCACTGTATCAAGATGAAACCACCTAGGTATCTATGGGTTTTCTATCACCTTTCATCTAATGTATTTTGATATTGTGTAGAGGCTCTATATCATTGTTTATAATTAAAACCCTAGTTCTCCACCTTAGGTTAAGTTACCTTACCAAAAATGGGTTAATGTGCATAGGGTGTCGAAGTGACCTTAAATACCCCTTTTTCAATGAGTGTGAGGGCCTCAAACATATGTAGTTTGTTAGGAATATAAAACACAAAGCAATATTAATGAAATAAAGATAGAAATAAAATACAAAAAACAAAACATAAGAGAAACACAAATTTAACGTGGTTCACTCAAAATGGGCTACGTCCACACATAAACAACCAGTTCTTCTCTTATTCAGTCTAACAAATGAAGGGATAAACTTGCAATACATCCATTGCAATCTCCTCTTCACTCACACACAGTGTGCCACAGTGATTACAATGCTCTCATATCAAAGGAGGGTTACATATTAGGACAAAAATACACCAACATAATTTCTACTGTTATATTTGTAATTTAGTAGTGAATGGTCCATATTTACTATGAAATTACAATATTTTACAATGCATTTTTCATAAAATTTTGCATCGGGGGCATTGCCCCCAAACCCCCAATAGGGGGGCTCCAAGTATGGTTTCCTCTCCATACCCCCATGATAACCTTAATGGGGGGGGTGGCGGGGCGGGTAGTGTTGCCCCCCCATGCTCCCCTCATCAAGAACTGGGCATTATAATAAGATCAGGGCCACCATCCAACATAGTTCTCCCCTATGTGTGTGAACAATAGTTTATAATTCTATATGTAAGTGCATGTAACGATCTAGCTTATAAATTGAAAAATATGGTTCATAGGATGCCTTTTGAGTGCTTTAGACCTATAGTATGACTACTCCTATGATTGATATACAAAGAAGGATGAACATGGCAATATAGCTTAGTTGTGCACTTTAAAATTTAACAGTATGTCTAAACTTGAGAGGTCATTGCTTGATGTGTAAATGAATTGGCTTTGACTTGTATTTATAGTAGTTATTTTGAAATGATCCTCATGAAAGGGTTAGTTACATTCTTAGGCCAACTTGTAGACATTCAAATATTTATAAATTTAAGTGTTTTTAGGGTAAGGAAACTTGTGTTGGATCAGGGACAATAGTGTTGACACTAATGTCATGTCCTAAACATAACTATCTAGGATGGACAAAAGTTGTTGACATTTTGTAATCGATAGTGAATGATATATATCAGATTTTAGGCATTTTATGGTTACAGGTGATCTAGATAAGCAAAGTAATCAAGGTTGGACTAAGAAATAAGTAATTAGATCTAGTGAGGTGGTGAATGTGAGCCTTTCAGTTGGAAGCAAGGTCAAATAGAAGGGTAGAGACTTGAGAGATATTTGTCAAGTGTACAAGATTAGTTAAACATATAAATCCATATTTAAGCATTTACATACCCTTATTTTCCATTTCTATAAACCATTTGTCTATATGTGGGTTTGACCCTTGATTTTTTGTTACCACCACACATAAATATCAATGTCAAATTCTCAAATTACTTAAAATCACCATCATATCATCTCTAACTCAGAATACAGGTCCCTGACCTTTCTAGATTAGTTTGCACTAAGCGAACAAGGGTACAATGTACTGCTACCCACTTAGGTCAGTTGCATTTCATGCCAAATAAGGATTAGTTTCCAAATTCAAAATCAATATTTTGGTTCTTCTTGCATGTTTCACATGGTTGGCTAAAATAATTTATCAGAATATTTAAGTATAAATACACTTAAAAGGTCATTCATTTTCTCCACTTGCTATTAACTTGGTTCAAACATATACATTTTTGCAAATTGAGCAAATTTTCCCTGTTATGCCCAAATCTTTCATCACTCACAAGGAGCAATCATAAGCCAATTCAAGATCCCTCTAAAGCAAGTCAAGAGCCATCATTGTCAAGTAGCAAAGCCATCTTCTAACTACATACATAAAGTCAAAAAATCATAATGCACATTCAATCTAGGTGGGAGAACTATGTGGGCTTGATTTCCCTCTTTAGAGTATTGAATACATAAGCAACATCAAATCATCAATAGGGCGATTGAGGTCAGCTCAACCCATTTCACTCCCATCTTTTTCTTACATGTTTTCAAGTTATTACAGTGCCCTAAGGGTTTCAAAGACAAGAGAATACAAAGAATGATTTTTACATGGCCAAACTCTATGCTTAATATCTCAGATTTCTCATCATCCACAAATACAATAGGTGCAATGATCAATTTTTAAACACAGTCAATTGGGACAAGTCTGCAGTTAACATATTCGGGTGCACTGCACCTCTATCCACTTACAACGCTCATGCCCACATATCTTCTGCTTCTATCTCTGATTTATCATTTATAGATTTCTACTTTCTCTATTCTATTCTATCAACAGTTTACCACAATCAACTAGGATAAGTTCAAAGTCAACAAACTAGAATGAATTGACTTGTCATCCATTTATAACAGACCTGTCTAGATTTTATTTCTATTCCTGATTTTGATTTTGAGTGTGTACAATCACTTCTTCCCCTGATTTCCACTTGTAGATAGTCTTAACAATCGACAAAGATTACTTTTCTTAAGTACATCCATTCCTAATGTTTTCTAAGAATAACAACTTTCCATATTTAGCATCTCGTCAAAATCATAGTTATTGGATATTGTATATCTTTAACATTTTGATATTTATAGTTTTACACCTATTAAAACATTATAATATTTATTTGCTTTATTAAAACTACGTTTAAACATAATCTTATATGATTTTTAAATTGTTAATCGACATGTTATCTTGACACTCCTAACTTGAATTGGTATTTCTAATGTACCTTCAAAAAAACTATCTTCTCATCTTTTCCCTTCAATGACTACACTATCTAATGCTTAAAGATTTTTTTTTTTTTTTGGAACTTACATTATACCATAAAATAATTGAGTTATCTTAATATTTGTTAGAGCCTAAACAATAATAATATAAAAAATAACACACAATAATTACAACAAAAATAAACAAACTAATATTATGCAATGTGACTTTAACACGAAATTTTATTTTTTAATAAATATTATATTAATTACTTGATTTCTATGAAATTCTTATAAATATTTAATATATTTATATGTATAATTATTATATAATGTATATATAAACAAACTAGAATGTTTATCTAGTTATAAATGAGTTTTAAATTCAAATTAAAACATCATGTTTGTGTTTCAACAATTAAAACGTAAAAAAGACACAAAGTTTTAAAGTGCATGGTTTGATGAGGATTAGAAGATATTAGTGAAACAAAAGCCATGAAATGACAAATACTGCGCATATAAAATTCAGAGTTTCTGTTGCTTGCCTAAATGTGTAAGAAATACGCGTAGCTTCCCAAGAATTACATAATGTAGGAGTTTGTGTATCAATTATTTATTTATGAGACAAGAAATAAATTAAGTTCTCTAACATCTTTTCTTGTCTTACGTTATTGAAACGCATTGACATTGACACCACCGTTTTGATTGAAGGGTAATTAACCCAAATAATAAATATCCATAAAGCCCATCCAAATTTGCCACGTCATTTTATTATGCCCGATAAAAGAGAGTTAAAATTTTTATTTTAATAAAATATTAAAAAATAAAATTTAAATGAACATTGGATTTACAAAAATAAATTGTAATGATTGGTTGATTTACATAAAATAATTAAAATTGTGAAGGATATATAAGATGATGAGATGAGTTAGAGACTCTACATAAATTTCAACAAGATGAGAATTAACACTAAAATTGTTAACTTGATAAATGTATTAAATTAATTAAAAAATTAGTATGAATATCTTAAATATATTTATTTAAAATATGTTGAGAAATATCAATCTCAAAGTTTCTATATTAGAATTTTTATATATCACACTAATTAATAATTCTATCATCTTTTCTATCAATTTTCTATTGAATGGCGATAAATGACGAAAATATGTTGAGAGATATTAATCTCAAAACATTTAGTTTAGATTTTTTATATACAACACTGATTAATAATTTTATCATCTTCTTTATGAATTTTCTATTGACTAATGATAAATGACAACAATCTAGTTACACTACTCTGATGGGCTCAAAACAATCTTTTTTGGAAGAAAAAATGGGTTCTAAACTCCATCATATGATCAAGATATTATAAAATTTTCAATTTTTTGATTGATTTCTTCAAACAAAAATAAAAACTTTCAAGTGATGGTTAAATTGCTGTCAAATTTAGAATAAAAAATAATTCATGAACAACTCATTCCATTACACTTCCTTAAGTATTAGTATAGAATGTATATCAACATAATGACACTAAATAATGTTAGATACTCTTTTTAAGCATTTAAAAGATGCTTATGTATCATGGGAGTTTTATATATTTTGATTATTAACTATTATATATTAGTAAAAAGAATAAATTTCTAAATGATGACCATATAAGCATTAAATTTAAGATTGAAGATAATTAACCTACTCTATTACACTCTTTTCTTGTTATTGTAGAACATATATCAATGCAACAACATTAAATAATGTAAAAGACTATTTTTAGGTATTTATAAGATGTTTATGTGCTATGCAAGTTCTATATATTTTGATTATTAACTATTATATATTATAAGTTAAAAATAAATAGAAAACCAAGCAATTTTGTAGGAGACTTCTTTTTGGGTTGTGAATATAAATTGATTACTCTTTTATACTAATAGGCATTCTACAATACAAGGGAGGGTGTGTAATAGAATGAGTTGTTCACAATTATATTGCAACTCAAATTTGATGTTTATTTGACTATCACATGGCAATTTCAACTTTAAATTTGATGTCTATTTGATCATCATTTATAAAGTTTTTATTTTTGCTTGAAGAAGTCAGTAAAAAAATCGTAATAGTTTGATCATATGGTAGAGTTTGGAAACCATGTTTTTTTCTTGAAAATATTTTTTCGACCTCGACATAGTAATGTAGCTAGATTGATGCTATTTGCCCTAGTAAGTGAGAAATTGGAGGAAAAGGTAATATAATTATTAATCAATGTGGTATGTGAAAAATAAAAAAAATGAACCTTGGGATTGATATCTCTCACCTTATTTCGGATAGATATATTTAAGATATTTGTACTGGTTATTATGTAGATATGCATTTTATAATAATCGTTAGGGTGGTGGTGAATCATAATGTACGTATGTCAACAATTAATAGTTAGACCTTAAAATCGACATCTATTTGATTGTTATACAGTAGTTTGTTTTGTTTTGGAAGTTGATTGAAAATCCTAACATCTTGAACGTACGATAAAATTTAGAACCCCATTTTTTTCCAATTTTTTTTTAACCCAACACAATAATACAACTAAATTGAGACTATCTATCACCAATCAATTAAAAATTCATAATAATAAAAAAATCATTAATTGATATAATATATAAAAATCCAAACTAAAAACCTCAACATTAATATAATATATTAAAAATCCAAACTAAAAACCTCAACATTAATATAATATATAAAAAATTCAAACTAAAAACCTCAACATTAATATATCTTAATATTTTGTAAATAAATATATTAATAACATTCATACTAATTAATAAAAAATCATATTTTACCTCTATATTTTACTCACATGGATGAGAGCTATCTTGGAGACGGCGCTGACCGTTAAAAAAGAGCACGGAAGTCGTCGAGAAGATAGATATGACCATTATTAGTTTTCAATAAAAATCATGTTGATGACTTGAGTATTAAATGAATATCTTGTTGATGACTCAGCTAAAATTCAAGATAAAATGTCTTTGTCTTCTAAAAAATAGTTTAAATTAATCCGATATTAAAGCTTAACGCTAATCTTTAAAATAAAAAATTCTTTAATTGACTTTCAGGAATTAAATTCCAAAATGCAGAAAAATCCTTCAAAAGATTCAAATCGAACCCTGATTGTATTTATAATGTTGAGTGAAAGCTCTTATCGTATGTTGAGTGAGTAGAAGGCGATTGGGGACTGCATCCATTGCTTTTAAACACTTACCCGAAAATTTGACAGCCCTGTTCAAAGATTTGAAGAGCAGAAATGAATTGGCTGCTAAGAAGGGCAGGCCCCTCTGGCTTCTCTTTTTCCTCCACTGCTGAGCAAGTTACTGAGGGAATAGATGCCACTGGTTTAACAGCTATTGTCACAGGTATTTTATATTTTATTTCAATGTAAAACAATCTTTACAATTTTGTTATCATTGGAATTGAAATTTATTTTCATAGTTTAATTGGTGAGGAGGATGATATATCACATGCATTATGCTATCTCTTAAAATATTAATTTCTAAATATAATTCATACGGTGAAGGTTAGAGTTGATCCCTGAGTAACTTTGATGGAGTGGATCCCTTTAGTTGTAGCAGCTTAGCCTAAAGAGACTATGATATAAATGTGTGTTTACTCAGCTTGTTATAATCCAATAATTAAGAGTAGAGATGGTGGTATCTACACAATTCAATTGTGTACATCCCGAAAAAAAAAAAATCCCTTTGATTTATTCTCACTGTAAGACAATCCTTATAAACTTTTTTTATAATTTCTGTTAGTCAGAACATACCCAACTTTAAAAAAAAAAAATCCCTTTGATTTAATCTCACCGTATGACAATCCTTATAATTTTTTTATAATTTCTGTTAGTCAGAACACACCCATTTTGTGTTAATATAAGTAGATGGGTATTCTATTCTTTGAGCATCACATATAATTTTAATATTCATTTATTTTTCCCTTTTCATTTGATGTCATTGTAAGACAATTCTTACATTTATCTTATAATTTATTTAATTAAAATTTAAAACAGACACCAATTTTTTAATATGCTACTGTGATTCATTTTTTCCTTTGATTTAACCTCATTGTAAAATCATGTTTTTCTTATACTTTCTGTTATTAACAGAAACCCATTTTTAATTAGTATAGTACAATTAATATTCTATTTCATTGGGGATCCAAATATATATTTGACATGAATTCATTTTTCCCTTTGATTTGATCTTCACCGTAGGACAGTCCTTACTTTTTTCTTACAATTTCTAATTAAATGGGAGTGGTCATTTCCTGTAGGTTAAGGGATTAAATGAGGGAAATAATTTAATAATAATACATTTAAGTTGTCCGAAGTCACTTTATTTCATAACCAAAAAAGAAATTTTTATTAAATGGCCAAAAGTAATTAATATTAAGAGGGTGAAAAGTGAATATTTAATTAAAAGTAATTTTAATTACTTTTAGGGTGAAATTGGAAAAGCGAACATATTCATTATTGATTATTAATTATTCACTTTTCTTTATTCATGATTGAATCCAAAATTCTTTCAACCCCTACTTTTGAGGATGGAAACCCTCCACTGCAAACAGGGTTGAGAACGAAAACCCTTCAATCTTCAGAGCTGACTTCATGCAGGGGTTACACTTATTCAGATAATTAAGATACATCCAGATTTGTGATTGACTAGAAGCCCTAATCACCTTTCAGGGTTTTATGAGAATGAAAAGGGTATTAAATTTATAGTTTCAGCATCCTAGGGCTGCTGTACAAGGATGTCACACTTCTGCACCAACTATTGCTCCATACTTTCAGAATTATTTGTTGATGTGACCTTGTCTAGGGCTGGCATCTCCCTTTTAGACCTGGACACTGCTGTTTCAGACCTCCTTGGACTAGATCTCAGACCTTTTTGGGCCTGCCGTACCATTCTGCTGCCTGTTGTACACCTCCAGGACTTGTTGTTGACTTTCAACAGGCTGGGCGTGACTGTTTTGGGTTGTACGTTGTCTTCCAGGGGTCTGCTGTACCTTCCAAGGTCTACCGTATTGTTCTGAGTTTTATTCAGCTAGGGTTTCCAGTAAAGATTTGGGCCTAGGCATTGCCCATTTAACTTGCAAGGGGCGGCAACCCCATAGAGGGAACATTGTAAACAATAGATGCTTCTTCCAAGGTAGTTGCATGTTGAATGGCAATGGTGCATAAAACCACCCTAGTTGACTTGATGCTTGGATCAATTGAAGGAGCAAGCAATGCATTAGCTGATTCTTCTAGTGTGGTTGTGCATGGAATGATGATGGTGCATAAAATCACCGAGTTGATATGAGTCTCTGATCAAGGAAGCAATTGAGGTGCTTCTCTTGTTGATTTGAAATATCAAAATGAACTTTCTAAGCTTCATCAACATTTTCCCAGAGCCGCTTTGAAGAAGTTAGTAACATTGGTATGCCAACCAACAAACTCAGAATTGTGATTTTCAAGTAAGGACTTGGAGTCAAATTCTTTGACACCCATCCTATCAACATGATGAGTCGCCAAGGCCACTTTGTGACTAATCATGCATTTGGAAGGTAAGAGATTCCATAACTTCATGAACTCCTCTAATAGCTTCCCCTTTGGTATTTACTCATCCAATCCATGCTCCCTTCTTAGACTCCTAGCTATCTTTCTCCATAAAAAACATTACTCTCGTGTTTTCTAGAAATTGGATTGAAATTTCAGGCTAAGAATCAATTTTCCTTGGGCACTCTTTTCTCCCAAGCACATGCCCCTCATTAAAGCTATGCTTCCCATCTTGCTATGCTTTGCATAACTTAGACTAGAGAACTATATAAAGAAGACCAAAGTCATTCTTCCCAAGTCAAAGTCTTTCTTCATCTTCTAACTGTTTCTTCGGCATGTAGGTATCTATTTTTTGATATTGGAAAATTGAGAGGCTTATTTGTAAGACTATACTTTTTCGCTTGGGTAATATTTCTTTAGCATAATAGGTTCTCATTTTGCACTTTCATGCTTCGCCTAGAGACATGACATTTTTGAGATACATTTACTTTGGCCTAAGTGACCATTGTTGGTTTGCATCTATAACTTCCATGATGCAAATGAGAAGTAAATTGCACTGTTTTGCTTTTGTTAGTAGCTGCTTATGATGAAATTTTGGTTTGGGGCTAAGCTTTATAGCTGCTGTGAGCTTTATCTTGCTCTACTTTTATTTCTAACTTAGTGCAAGGAACATTCTAATGTTGATATTAATATTAATACATTAATATTAAATATTTAATATTTCAAAGGATATATATATATATATATATATATATTAACCTTTTATTCACGGTGCATGAGAATCCATGTGGTAGAGCAACCCAAGAGGTATGACACAACCAGTAATATGTGGGGATGGGTCCCCGGGCATTTTAAGCTGCCCCGGATGCTTACAAATTTGACGTCACCAGGATGTTCTCTGGTTTTCAAGGCACACCTGGCGAGGTTTCTGCATTTTTGATAGGAACAGGGATGCCCTAATGTCCCTGAAATGCCTAGGAATGTACCTAACATACAAGGGGCATCCTTATAGAGAAAGATGTCAGAACGGCTCTCGACAATCCCAAGGACGTGAGGACATCTCTGATGTCATCAGGTTGTTTAAAAAAATAAAAATAAAAAAATACAGATTTATAATTAAAAAAGCCAAAGAGGCCCAAACAAGGCCCCACCCTTATGCAACCCCCTCTTTCCAAAACTCTAAAATAGTAATCTTTTGCATTTTGGATGAAAGAGGAAAGAAGAGGAAAGAGGAAAGGAGAAATTTGCAGCCAAGTAGAGGAGAAGAGAGTCCAATACCATGGTAGGATGTGAAGCTTGAGGAGCCGATGCAGTTTGACGAGGACTAAGATGGCCAATTAATATTGGTTGGGGTCCCTTTGGAGGAGCCATATGATGTAGGGTCCTGCAGTGCAGGTGATTAGGAGCTTTTGGGGCTTGGGGAATATCTGTCTAATAACGACTCTATTTTTTGAGCTTTCTACTTAGTGCTTGTATCTAAGCATTTTGAAAATTTGTCAGACTGTAGTTGTCATGGCCATTTAAAAATATTTAGATTTTCTGTTTTTCATTGCCATATTGATATAAGGTAATGAGACTCTAATTTTGGTTTTCAATGTTAAATGTCATGAATTGTGTTTGAATTTCTATTTTCAGCACTTTCTAATGTATTATGTAATTTCACTCCGGCTCTTTTGTTTCTAAATTTGTATTTTGTTTAATTTAAAAAAAAAAAATTTGCTATCTGTATTTATATTAGCCATCTTCAAAATTCAGAGATTTTTTTGCCACCCCATAAATGTTTCTCCCCATCCCCATGCCCCAGATATTCGGAGGAACATAGGACACAACACTGTCATTCAGTGTGCAATGATAACAACAAATTTGCTTATCTTTCTCTTCTTCCCCTTGTGGACAAGGACAATCACACACATTTGACAGATATTTGCTATCTACATATTGCTCTTTATGGCAATATTCCTTTATTTGTGCTTTTGAATGTATGTTTTTGCTGTACTCTATTTATTGCGTTGTAATTGGGAGACACGTCTCCACCCCTTGGCATGCACCTCGAAGATGCTACTGAATCAGGTACAGAAAATGCGGAAAGTAGGTCTTTTGGCATCAGGGATCTCCATTTGATGAATCCTTCTGTTTCGTTTTAAGTCCTGGCAATTTTCTGACTTAAATTTTACCTTGCATACAGTATACTTAAAATTCTTGTGCATCTTGTATGTATTCATTGTATTGTTAATGTATCACTGAATTTTCATCTGCAAATCTGTAATATTTTGAGTTTTTTGAAAGTTATGTATATTTATTTAGTCTTTTTGTATTTTGGCATTTCTCAATACCCCCGTACCCTGATTATTTGGAACTTGTCATCCCCATACCAGTCCCCTTCTCCTGTAACCATAACTGTTTCTTGGTGGCTATGGATTATTGTTTGCATTTGCTTCTGCTACATCACTTAACTCTGAACTTTTTGCATGTTGTCTCGCAGAATTTCCTAGGTTCTAGATCATGTAACATGAGGTCACTATTTAACCTCATATTACTGACATCATATTATCATTGATGAATATCAAATAATTATTTTATAACGCAAACGATTTTTAAATCTCACAACAGGTCACTAAATATAGACTCAGATATATTTTATACATATGTATTGTAATACCTCTCAAATCTGTTTTATCCATACTAGTGTTAATGGTTTGGTCACTACAGATAGGATAGTCAATGCTTTGGTCGGTTTATATCTGTTCATTTTTTTAAATATATATATATTTTTCCATTTCTTGTTAACATTGCTTGGAATGGGAAACTGTGAGATAGGAGACACTATTTTCGTCTGTAAGTATTTGCAATGACTGTAATGGCAAAGTCAGCTAATACTTGCAAACCTTGTTCCGCATTACCCAGACATTGTTCTGAAACAAACTTTTGCAGCTTTTGAGTCAAGTCTGCTCCAGGATATCTTTTGAATTAGGCTGTCCTATTGGTGCTAATTGAAAAATTAGTTTCTCAAACATATGCTACTACCCACTGGAGATATTTTTCCATATAATTTGTCTGGTCATGGTAAAAGTTGTAATATTCTATAATATTTAAGGAGAAAAAATAATACTGGCTAGATGCAAATGTCTCAATTATTCTTTATTAGATTATCATTTTGACTATCAAATGTGAAAATGGAAATGTTTTAAACTTTTAAGATGGGACTTCCTCCCTTTGTTGGATTAAATTCAACATTTGACACTGTCTTTGCAGGTGCATCAAGTGGAATTGGCACTGAGACAGCTCGTGTTCTTGCACTACGAGGTGTCCATGTAGTTTTGGCAGTCAGGAACGTTAATGCTGGTAATATTGTTAAAGAATCTATTATTAAGGAAATCAGCAATGCTAAAGTGGATGTTCTGGAGCTAGATCTTAGCTTTATCTCATCAGTTCGAAATTTTGTTTCAAACTTCAAATCTTTGAATCTTCC
Organism: Torreya grandis; assembly: GCA_037957365.1. Lineage (NCBI taxonomy): Eukaryota > Viridiplantae > Streptophyta > Pinopsida > Cupressales > Taxaceae > Torreya > Torreya grandis. Next base: position 2,009,869 of record JARHVA010000486.1, on the reverse strand, counting down.
TCTAAACATTTTAATGTAAGCTCTTTCCATGTCTTAAATAGAGTAGTCCTTTTGACCAGTAAATTTATTCTTTGATTATTTAATGCTTTTCCTCCATTTCTAATTGAGCATATAGTTTTTAGGGAGGATGAGAATCAAGAATTATGGTGTGAACGTCTGAGCTTCCACATGAAATATAATTTTTTCTTTTTTTTGCTTTGAAGAAATAATGCGGGAATAATGGCATGCCCTTTTCAACTTTCTCAAGATGGCATAGAACTGCAGTTCGCTACAAACCACATTGGTAAGACATATTATATACTCTCTAATTATGCACAATTGTGACCTATATTTTGATCATTTTTACATCTTGGTAGTTAGCTAGATGAGAATTTGTTATAGTTGAGAACCCAAGTTGATAGAGTTCGAATTGCACATTACTAGGGGATGGGAGGACACACATGAACTTGCTGAACTGTAGGATATGGTTGATGTGGTTACACTTGCTCACACATTGTTTTGTTCTAGAGGAACTCGATTTTTGCAAATTGTGTTTCAATTTTCCACTTTAAACGTTCAATAACACCTTTTTTCATCGTGGCAACAAAATTTTATTATAGTTTTAACCTTTTACATAAATTCTAAACAAATGAAAAATGCATTTGCATTCTGGTAGTGAGAAGGTATTTCCTAGCATTTATCGATGATGGCATAGGTAAGATATAAGAATGTTATAACAAAAATTCTGCTAGAGTAATGTAAAACATTGACATGGTATATTGGACTCAGAAGAGGTGCTCATTAGTGGAAAAGCATTTTTGATAAGTAAAAAAGATTTTGGATTCTCTAATTTGTTTTTATTTTATATGTAAGACATTACCATTTTCAAGTTCAAATATTATTTTGTGAGATTAATTCTTTGAAAAATAGAAACACATTTTGTTCGTAAAGATATGTTCTATCTTATTCTAACATGCATCTAAAAGTTTGAACAATAAAATGACTCTATATGTCAAAAGTTAAAACAACAGTTTCTATATGGAAACATTAATGGTGTTCAGGTTGAATGCAAATTTTTAGATGACTAGTAAAAGTTTTGTATCTGGGTCAATGTACGACTTAAATTGAACCATGTTTTCACATCACTTGTTTTCAGGGCATTTTCTTCTGACAAATTTGTTACTGGAGAATATGATAGCTACTGCTCGTGAAACGGGCATTGAAGGGAGAATTGTTAATGTTACATCATCAGGTCATGAGCTCACTTATTCAGAGGGCATTCGTTTTAATAAGATAAATGATGAATCGGGGTAAGCAATGTTAGATACAGTGCACAAGAAAAGTAGGTATCAACTGTTATTGACTTTCTATTTCTCTTTAATTTCAAACTTGTTTGTATTTAAAGGACTTGTGATTCATAAACTAGGTGGATATTCCACACTAAGTTTCACCAACATGGATTTTATACCCCTAGCTTAACAAATGATTGATTGATGACTGTTCTAGAGTACTTTCAATGCTAAAATAGAGATAAACAAGTGCTGCAAATGAAATGTACAAAAAATTGAACATAAGAAAGAAGCATAAACTAAGACAGAGCATAAGATGAACACAAGATATGACCTAGAGAAACTTGGTGTGGGAAAAACCCCAGTGGGCGAGGCAATTGCACTTCCCTACCACTATGTAATTTAACAATTGTACAAGTTACCGCCAAAAATAGCCTTCATGGATAGAGTTTTCACTTCTATACTATCCAAAGCTTGCACACAAGACTGCCTTACACTTCTCAAATACCTCACAGTGATCCAACACAACTGGAACAACCAAACAACAACTAGAAAACAATGAGATAACATGAATAAGGACCCAAGCTTGCAAACTACAATGTGAATCCAACTTCAAGACTTATCACTAACTTTTCTGATGTCCTCTGCCTTCAATAGAGGTTGTATTTATGCCCTTCCACCTGGGAACCCGCCCAAAAATCCAAACAAACCGTCACCAAGAAGTGGAAACATTTGCAAATGTTCCCATTCCCATGTTTTGGCTGGTGGCGAAATCATCGCTTTATGTAGACCGATGGTTACGAAAATGTCAGGGGAGTTACACAATTGCCGCCTGTAGACACTAGCGGTTACATGACCTTCACCTACAAAAATTGGCAGTTACGCAACAGTTTCATCATCCTTAACAAAACCTTTAGTTTCAAAGGCTACAAGCTGCTAACTTCATCAATACAAGAATGCTTGGAACATCCCAACATTGATTCTACCACTGCAACTTAGTTGAAAAGTTCACTTTATATAAACAAACGTGAAGAAATGTCTTATATAATGTTTTACATACATGAATTATATAATTGACTATAGTGGAAATGAACTAGATGACATGTCTAGTAAACTAGATCCATATTTTGGATCATGCTTGCTCAATTTGAGGTTTTTAAGTTCCTAAAAGTTTAAGGAACCCTATAAGTGAGGAAACTCTTCCCCACATCTTTTCTGGTTACCATTTGGCCTTACCGGGTAGTTGACCTTGTAATCCAACCATCCAATGCTCTTGCAATCCTTTTCTTGTTGTCTTCTCCTTCTGTAGCACAACATCCTCCAATTCCAACTGACTATGAGGAACGAGGTCTGATTCAATTGAAGGTAGCAACCACCCTTCATCTTCATTGTCTAACATAGAAGGCTCAAAGAGATGCACGTTCTCAACATTGACAATGGAATAAATCTTCATATAAGGAGGCAAATCAAGTCTAAATGCATTCTTACTCACTTGTTCCAGAATTTCAAATGGACGATACCTAAGAGGCTTAAGTGTTTTAGTCTTACCTTGGAGTCTCTCCCTACTCAAGTACAACCATACCTTGTCTCCAATAAGGAAACTATGCTATGTTGATCATGCCTTGCTTTATACTTGGCTTGTGACTCCTTCAACATCTCTTGCAGTTGAGGTGATTTTGTTGAATCGTCTCAATGAAGTTTTTAGCTTTGTGGACCTCTTGATCCACTTTCCCATTTCCTTGTATGGCTGTTTTAGAACAATTTCAAATGCACACAGAGGTAAGTAACCAAAACAAGTTTCGAAAGGAGTTTTGCTAGTAGAAGAATGCACTACCTTGATATAGGAATGCTAAAAATACACCAAAATTTTCATTCCAAGTCTTAGGATGCTTCCTTATTGTACCCTGTTAAGAGTTGTACCAATGTTCATTCACAAATTTTATCGACACATTTATTTGTTGGTGAAAATTGGTAGACTGTTTCAGCTTGGTATCCATCTTCTTCCACAATGTGGCTCAAAAACATACCACCAAATGTTGAGTCCTAATATGAAACGATAGAACTAGGCAAATCAAAATGAACCCACACATTAGCCAAAAACAACTTAGTTGTATCACTGTCTTTGAGGGTCTTCTTATAAGGAATAAGAATACACATCTTACAGAACTGGTCCACAACCACAAAGAGATAGTCATGCCCCTTCCTTGACATAGGCAACCCGCCTACAAAATCCATGTAAGTACTCTTCTATGGCTTAGAAAAAAATGATAATGGCATATGCAAACCCAACTTCTTGTTACTGGGCTTGCTTCTATTGCATAACACACATCCGCTTATGAACTTAGCAACATCAAACTACATATTATGCCAATAAACACATCTCTACAAAACTGCAATAGTCTTTGTAACACCAAAATGTCATGCTACTTTTGGCCATGTGCTTCCCTCATTAGCTGAATTCTTCCCTCTTTAGGCACAAAAAGATTACCCAATTCGTACAACCCATCTTGGAGGTAATAATCCCCCTTGGGCTCTAATTCTACACCTTGGGACTCTTTGCTTGAAGAAATGGTTCCCCAAAATCTGCATCAGGCTCATATCCTTCTACATAATACACACATAAAAGGCTTAAGAAGAGCTATGGGGCTCATGGCTAAAAGTAAAGGAGGACTAGATAACATATTATCTAGTTTGTTAGTCACACCTTTCTTATATTTGATAAAAATGAAATTGTTGTAAAAACTCCATCCATCTATAGTGTCTAGCTTATTGAAGTTTATTTTGTGCTTGCAAATATTGGAGAGATTGGTGATCCATGTAGACAATATTTTTTTTACCCCTAAGACTGTGTTCCCATTTCTTGATTGATTGAACAATAGCATACAATTCCTCATCGTATGTACAATGATTCATAATTGCACCATGAAATAACTCTGAATGGTAATATACGAGCTTACCTCCTTGTAGTAAGACACCCCTCCATAGTGTAGTTACTGGCATTTGTTTCCACCTGAAGGGGCAACTGCAAGTTAGGCAAAGCTAATACCGAAGCATGGCAAATTTTGTGTTTGAACATATCAAATGCATCTTGTTGCTTCTTATCTCAAATAAAAGTCTCACCACCTATTGCAATGGCATGCAAAGGTATGGCTATGGAATATTTTTTTTGATGAACTTCCTCAAATATTGAATTGCATCAACAAAACTCTTTTTTTGGTCACATTGGAAGGCTTTGGCCGATTCATGATGGCTTCTATCTTTGCCGGATCAATCTTCAATTCCCCATCTCCAACCATATGTCCAAGTACTTGTTGAGCAAACTCACATTTCTTTTCATTCAACACTAACTTGTTCTTCAAAACTTGCAAAACTTGTTTTAAATGATCAATACATTCATCAAAAGTTCTATTGAAAACAAGAATATTATCCACTTACACAATGCCAAATGAATCAATAATGACCTCATTACTTCATTCATCAATCGCATGTAGGTAGCCGATGCATTGCATAGCCTAAAAGGTAGAACCAACCATTCATACTACCCTTGCCTTGTCTTGAATGCTATCTTCCAAATGCCATCTTTTTTGATTCTCACTTAGTGATACCCAAGTTTCAAATCAAGCTTAGAAAGATTCTTGGCATGCTGAAGTTGATCTAGAAGATCATCAATATGTGGAAGACGGTACCTATTCTTGATGGCTGTTTTTTTAAGTGCTCTATAATCAACACACATTCTTCATGAACCATCTTTCTTAGGTACTAAAACAATAGGAGAACCACGTGGAGAAGTACTAGGATGGACTACACCTTGATTAATTAAAGACTGTAATTGCTATTTTACCTCATTGGCATCCTTCAAGGATTATGTGTACAATCCGAGATTTGGAAGCAAACTGTCCAATAGCAAATGAATTTCGTGCTTAATAGCCCTCATCAGTGGCAACCTCGTGGGCTCATGAAAGACTTTCTTGAACTGCTGCACCAACTCTCCAATATGTTTTTGTGCTTTGTTAGTAAACAGGCTACAAGAAATTTTATATGCAACCACTTTTTTATCTTGAATATCTCTCAAAAGAAGTAAACCAAACTTCCCATTTGCATTAATAAGCCTTTTAGCTTGAGAGACACCAAAGAGATTTTAGAATCACCTTGTAGGTTGAAATAATGTAGCGCTTGCCATCCTTTACCAAATGGTATAGATTGTATATGCTCATAAAGCCCTAAAACCCTTGGTATGAACCCCCAAAGCAAGTCGCCACACTTCCCAAGGAATTTGCCACACTTCCCAAGGTGTACTTTTGGATTGTCTGAATATTCAAGCTCAATTGTAGTATCTGAAATGATTCCGCCCTAATCAGAAATTAGAGGGTTTTGTCCTTAATTCCTCTATAGCTTTGAAAGTTTTCGTCTCCAATTCTTGGGTTAAGCTTTTTGTGCTTAGTCCTCAAAATTCAATTATCATAGATGCATACATTAAATGAATTCCAAATTCCCTTTTGATACCTTTTAGTTGGGATGAAGGAAGAGTAAGTAAATTATAAGGTCGGCTAGTGGCTACTTTTTTAGAATCACTTAAAGGCTTTTGAGACCTTTAAATCAAAATACTCCCTCAATGCAAAATTAGAATAACTTAAGTGAAAACTCACTTTTACCTTTTAAGGAGGGGAAATTAGTGCTTCCCATTTTACCTTTCTTCCCTTAGCCTAGGGGAACACCAAAATAACTAGGCCAAAGGTCATGTCCATGCTTAGGCCAAAAAGGGGGACATGACAATCCTCCCGACCCAAAATTGCTTGTTCTCAATCAATTGCAACATCCAAGGAGCTGTCCCAATTCACACAAAACCCTCCCATAGCCTCTTTCCAAGGAAAGAAAGCCCTATTCGGAAGCCATTTGTGGCTGTACTTGTGAGAACATCGCTGTCCCTGTGCGCTGGAAGTGTTGGAACAGCAGTATTGTACCATTCCTTTCCCCAACAAGGGGCTGCCATAGCTGTACCTTTCATGGCTAAACTTAGAACAACTGCTAGTACCTTTAAATCTGCCCTTTAAAATCATCAAATTTACCCATTTTATGGGCTGAATCTTCCTCAACATGGCTATAATCCATTCCTTCATCCTCATATTAATGTGTTCTACCTTCTTGGAGAAAAATACCCCAACAACAATGTAATGTCCCTCTTTTTGGCATCACTTGCTTATGGGCCTTTAACTTGGTTTTGTTCCCACAAGGTTAAGGGAAAGAAAGAGAAGGGAACTATGAAGGAGGCTATTCAAAGAGCAAAAAAGTGAAAAGTACTTAAGTATTCTAATTTTCAGTTGAGTTATTAAAAAATATTTTTTATCTAATTTTTACATAAATAGAGGGCTTTTAAGGGTTATGAGAGCTTAACCCCTCAAAAAGGAAAGTTAAAAAGGTAAAGTTGCTTATGATTCAAAAGACACATCCTCCCAACTTGAACGCCACCCTTGGGGATGAGTATAAAAAACAATTGAGAATTCATGTGGAAGGTTATGCATTTTCAGATATTGAAATTGTTGATCAACTGTGTCAAGCTTGTTCACCACATCTTGAAGACGAAAACCTTCAAGTGTGACAAGGGTTTGGGGATAAAAACCTTCATTCCTATATTCGGGGCAGCTCTATTCAAGGGCTATAATTGTGCTTCAGATTTGCATGGTTACATGCAATTGGACCTACAAAGGTGTTTTTCAACACCACCTTGTAAGAAAGATTGACGAATATCTTTGGAGATTTTGTGATTACATTTGTGTAGGTAAAAGGGGTGGGCGAACTCGTTTAGAGAGCTTTGGTGGGTCTAGAAGCCATCCCTAGGGTGGCGACTTGCTTTGGAGGAGTGGCGACCCCTATCAAGAGGGCTAATTGGCTTCAGAACCCTCTTCTAGGGTTAGAGGTATTTTTAGCAATTTTATTCTAGCTTGGTGAATTGTTTGAGGGTTGATTTACACATGATTTAAGGTGATTTTGTGCCCTAGATAATATTTTGAATTTATTATATTATTTTAGCAGTGAACTTGGGTTTTGAAAATTTCGGGACAACGTTTGGTGGGCTTCCCGTGATGGCAAAATTTTGATTCTAATTTTGTTTGATAGATACTATTTTTGTGATCATTTCGAGCTATCACTGGCATTAAAATTCCAAGTATTGTGAAAGTTGTGAATTTATGAAATTCCATTGTAATTTTGCAATAATAAATTCTAGAATTCTGAGTTTTGACTTTTGAGTGAATATTTTGACTTCTAAAATTAGTGGATGGAATATAAAGCTTAGTTGATATTTTTTGGTGGGTTAAAAGTATCAAATCTGATTTTTGCCCTAATCGCGGGTTTGGTGGAGGAAATTGTTGAATATTGCTTCATTTTTCGAAGTGTGTTATTTGTTGAATTTGTATTTTTAGATTCTTCGAAGGAAGGGGTTTTGGATTAGGTAGGGTTTGTTGGAAAACCCCAACTTTGCCTAATTGTCCCATTTGGGGACATTACAAACAATTATGTACAAGGTATATGTGGCGCTGCGATTGGAGTTTACAACCCTGGATTTGCAAGAAAATTTGAAGCTACTTACTCCCCATTCATTTCTTAGAAGTTCCTTCATACACTTCAAAAGTGCCATGAACTTACAACTTGCCTTAGAGGGGCTGGAATAGTTGTGAACATTACTAGAAAATGCCTTATGGCTGCCCATCATGATCATTTTGCCTTGCATGTGCACCTTGGAGTGTGTGCTTCCTTAGCAAGTATCCCAATGCCCCTTAGGGCTCTTAGTGTGACTTAAATTTTCTTCATTATGCCAAAGGTGTGGCTCAACAACTTGTATAAAATCAATAACTTTGAACAATCTTGAAGACATACCTTGTGTGTACATACCATGAAGAAGTGAGCAACCTTGCCATGGTGCCCCAATGAGTGTCTCTTGCCTCTCCTTTTACACCCTTTACAAACAAGCTTTTTGCCTTTAACATGGGTGCATAGAGATTGAGGGTGTTCTTCCCTCATGGTGCTGCCCTTTTTATGTCTCCCTTTCCTCATGGGTTGAAGTCCTTGGGTAACCACCTTATTGACCTTTACATCTTTGTAGTTTCCCACTTGTTCCATGTTTTAACCAACTCAAAAGAATGTTTAATTGACCTCCTTGCTGCCCTTGGAAGTGTTGTTCCTCTTCTACCAATTTCAACCTTTCCTCATAAGTGGAAGGCCGGATTTCCTTTGCAAGTTCCGAACTTATAGAGGGCTGCAACTTACCCCATTTTTCAAAATTTCTTGTGCATATGATCAGTTGAATTTGCCTATTTGTCCCTTCATTGTTTCCAGCATTTATTGCCCTATCATATCCAGACTTTATGGTGCATGTACCTAGCTGAGTTGGCACACGTTTCAACAATTTTTCTGGGCATACAATCAGCTGAGTTGGCATGAAAAACTCAGAATTTTTTGAGTGTGTTGGGGCCCTATTTTTAAAAAAAAAAATCAGATTGCTTAAGGCTGTCCACAATTTTTGACTTTGCCCAATCCAAGACTTGTCTCCACCTGCCATCTCCCGAGTTGTCCATGTTTTTCAAGCATAGAATTTGATGATTCGTAGGACACCTTAGTGGCTGTCCCCACTCAAAATTCACGACTTTCCTTGCATTTCTTGTTGCCATTGCAAATGGCTCTAGTTGTGATCTTACACATAGAGCAACCATGTTAGTGAAAACAAGAGTGTTTAGCAACATTTTTTTGATCACCTCATCAAGCCTTATGATCATGATATGAACTCCTCTTTGATGTCTTGATTTTGCGTTACAACTCCTTACCCAGATTCCAAAAGATTTGTTTGTCATTCTCTCTATTTTTTTTTGATATCTGAGGTTTCGAAGAGGATCCCCATTAACGAAGGGTGACCTGCCCCTTATTCCTCGGGCTTCGTGTTTGCCTCTAAGCCTCAACGCGTTACAGGGTACTCAACAAGAATTGAACTCGAGACCTAGACGACCGAAGTTGTTGATCCTATCCACTCGAGCTAACCCTTGGGGCTTGCTTATGTTATTCTTATCATGGCTGTAGCATGTCATTTTCTTCTTCAAACTCATCCTTATAGTGGCTGGAAATCCACTTGCACATGCTTGGACCACCTCCACGGTGTTGAGGGGTGGGAGGCACATCTTCCTAGGGCCAATATTCACCATAGTGATGGTAAACCTTAGAGGTAGCAAGCTGGGAATGTGAAAAACAACAGTCATCGAGTTACAAACAGCCCTCCCATTGATCCGAAGATCATGATATCCATTGCTTACCACTATCTTCATGATTATCCAAACTCTATCCTTTGTGCAAAAGCATAAAATAGAGTGGAAGTGGGGATGTATATTGGTTGTAATAGTCATTGATTGCTCATTTTCCCCTTCTAAACAGCGATATGTATATTGCACAAATTGTACTTTGTGACCCCACATAGCCAACCCTTACGTACACAACATTAATCAAGGTGTTCTTCATACCATGGCTGTTGAAGGATGTTTTTCTTCATGGAGTTTGATTTACATGGGTTGGAAATGAGACAATATCAACTGTACATATCTCAACCTTGGCCAAGGGTTGTACATCCTTGCCTTGTATGCTTCCCCTAGTCAAAACTACCCCATGCAACATTTGAAATTTAGTAAGTAAATCATGATGCTTATCAAGACCCTTTCTCCATTTGGTCCCTTTCATCTTATCTTCATGGTTAGCATGACCCTAATGACGATCAAGATATTGTAGGAGCATAGTAGGGGCGTGATACAACAAATTCTTGTCATGAAAATAATTAAATTGCTTACCTTTATATGCTGGTTTGAAAATTCCAGCAAGTGGAAGATCATCATATGAAGCTTGTGAGGCCCCTACCTCATATGCATGCCAACAAAACCTTCCTGGGATTCCTCTTCATCAAGTTTGGGCAAATCTGATTTTTCTTCAACTCAATCCATCTTTGACAGCTCCATAATTTCCCCTTCTTCCTTCACTACTATGGAATGACTCATAACACTACTCTCAACATGTGTTGGTTCAAACTTTACAATGTTTGCATGAGGGTTCATAAACTCTAGCGCTGAAACAACTCCAATCTTGGATGTTTGATATCCCTCATGTAAAGCTTGTTCTTTCTTTTCCTTGGAGAGTTTTGATTCTCCTCCATTCTTGTCTTCCACTTTTTGCTCTTTTTGCTGCTTATGAACTTGTTGGACAACTTCTTGTTGCCCCAAAAATTTTGAATTCTGTAACTCATCATTTTTATTATTTGACAACCCTTTATCTAGCTAAAACATCTCTTTTTGCTGTCCCAAATTTTGTCATTTGTGAAACTGAAAAAATTCAACACTTGGCTGCCCCAAAGTGTTGCTAACACCATTTGTGTTGAAATTGTCAATTTTACTTGAATTGCACTGAAATGCACATTTTGGATCAAAATCCATAAAACACGTTAAATGGTTTGAACTTGTCATTTACAAGTGTGTATTTAGGCTAATGTATCCCTAAATGGGGCAATGCAATTTATGAAGCAGCTAACTTTGATCAATTCATTTCGAATCAAAATGACGATTTCACTTTTTTGTGCTCTGGATCACTCTTTTCTTCTAATTTGTTGGTACACGTCACGTACCTTTATTATTTTGTGTTAGCAACATTCTAAATGAGAATACGGTTCCAACACATCTAACATCATCTTCCAATTCTTATCGAGTCAAATTGCGACTGAATAATATGACTTTCTGACCATTTTTGATTAATTGAGGACTAATTTCCAAATAATTACACAAATGTTGATTAACTTTGTTTAAGGCTAATTAATCCAAATCAAGAGCTTAAGTTGATTTTCCATGAGAGTTGAATATTTCTTTAAAAAAATTAATTTCTTTTAATTGCATCACCTAATGACATTATTTCTTGGAAGACATCTCTAGGTCATAAATGCATAAAATATCTGAATCATGGCCTCACATGCCTCATTAAGACCCTCCATGTCTCTTAAATGCCTCTTCTTCCAAAATCATTATGAGGAATATTTATAGATTTTAATTATATAATTGGATTAATCTATGACCACACATCTCAATCTTGAGATGGAGGGTCATGGTTGATTCTGACCAATCTAAAAAATCTATAAATAGAGAGGCCATGAACATCATTTTTAAGCTTGATTTGTGCAAAGTTATTATGTTGAATTGTCTCCACAATCATTTGCATTTGACCATTTATTTTAGTTGCAAGCTTTATTGATAAGCTAGTTTAGTGATTCCAAATCATGAGCTTAGGTTTTTACAAAGAGTTCTTGAGACATTGGAGGAGTTGGCCACCATTGTTGTTGAAGATAAGAGCTCTTGATCAAGGGAGGACAAGCTTTTGAGCCGCATTGGTATGGGGAATCCATTTGTGAAGGTAATATGATGTTGCTTTTTTTCATTTGTTTCTTGCTATCCTTTGTAATTCCCACATGAATAGGTAGGCTTAATTTGGTTTGTTTTTATGCATTCTTCTTTTGATTTATTGGATTAATGTTTGACTAATCGTGTTTTGTAATCCTCTTTATATTTTGGCATGCCTGGTGGGATAAGACGCATCCCACACACGAATAAAATCACTATGTAGCTTTAAAATCTTCATTTGGATTATTAAAACTCTTGCAATTTGATTTTTTAACTTTGTTTTGTTGTTTTTCTTTGTCACGGGTTTACACAGTCAATCGTCGACGATCAGTACAACCGCCGATGATCAGTGCAATCGTCGACGGTTATATTCAACCGTCGACGGTCACTGTGTTTTTCTTAAAAACATAAACTTGAGAGTTAATAGGTCATTTTAAAATGCTTGGTTTGGGGTCATACGGATTCCATTTTTGATATATTTTTTTAAAACCACATGTTTTTTTCTAAATTTTTGGAATCTGATATTAGTTTAGCTTCAAGTTACATATATTTTTAACAAAATTTTGAAAATCTCTTTAAACGTTTCTAATTTAACACATTTGCTTTTGGGGTGATGCCTTTAGGGTAGATAGGTAATCGGTGATCTTCAAATTTGTTAAAACATGCTATTTAGACCATCTTTTACATGCTTTTAAAATGAACTAGGAACTTTGTTTTAGTAGTTAATGAAACATTTAGGTGCTTAAGATAAATGTTTAATAGTTAGGCTTTCAAAGTTACAACTTAAGACCAAGGGGTCAAAAGAACACCACTCAATCTTTCAAATTGGTGCTTAAAAATGAACTCATCTTTTCAAGTTTTTGCATTCAATAGTTGTTTGAGTTAGTTTTTGTTTGGCAAAGAGAGGGATGTCGCGTGTATGCTCTTCCACTTGTCCCCTTTAGGGAACCCTTGGAATAAAAAACGTCCATCCTTATTGCAAAAAGCCTAGTCCAAAGCTTAGAAAAAATGTCGTCTAAAGCACTCCTCAAAAACTCGTAATAGTTTGGGTGATCTTGAAAACGACCCTAAAGTCTTTCTCGTATTGCTTTTATTTCATTACATCTTGGCTTGCAAGGGGGACTTCATTACCTCTCGCGAGTTCTTTAGGGAAGCTTTGACTTGGGGTTTCACCTCCCGACACTAACTTCAACCACTCCCATTAGGATCGGAGGTTTGAGCGGTTAAATCCCCTTTTAGTGATGGAGTTGCACACGGGACGTATCTGCACTTTGGACATTGCACTACACTGAGCGAACAACAAGCTGTAGTGGTTGCAAAAAGGGCAAGACCTTTTCGCAACAAGCCAAGTGCCACGAACACCCAATTCATGCTTTTTCTTTTGCATCGTGACGTGAAAGTCATTGTGTAATTGATTCCCCTAAAACGTTCGAAAACTTGCTAGTTTAGTTGACCCCACTTTGCCATACCTTGTTAGTTAGACTTAAGATGATTGTTTTTTGTCATTAGCTTACTTGGTCTTGATTTGTGTCTAAAATTGCTTGTTAACTCAATAAACTTAACCAAAGCACATTGTCCTCAATTTTCTTGAGCAAGGGAGGCGTTACGTTGTTCAATTGTAAATTTTATCTTTTCCTTGTTCAAATTATTATCAAAAGCTTTTGTGTCATGTTATCCACTTTGGCGTAGTCATGCTATCCAATTGAGTCTAGACCTTTAACCCAATTTGTTTAAAGTCCCTTATTTATAATTCACATTCGAAATTGATTTTTTTTTAGTTTTAAGGGTTGGTGTGTTAAATTGGGTTCGCCATTTGCATACTAAACTTGTTCTAACTTGGGTTCAATTTTCTATTTGGATTGAAGGCCGTTTATTAGACTCAAAATCACATTATCATCTTGGTGGACTCAAGTCATCTTACGTATCGCTCACGCTTTGAGTCCTAGAACATATTTTATCCTTCTAGAACCATGTGGCGACCTTGTGTTGCCTATTCGGTCCTAGATTTGTACTTAGTAATTCGCACATGTTTTTACATCTTGAGTTGCTTAGTTCATTTTGTCTTCTTCGTAATCTGGAGAGCTTTCCTCTAAGTTTCTAGGGTCAATTCATCGAAGTTGGAACTCGCTTTTATGGTATAGGTATATCACAAAGATCTAGGCTTTGGTGTACTAGTTTTCACCTTGGATCTTTGAGTTACCTTACCCTCGTCCAATCTATACGATTTCAGCTTTACCAAAAGTTGAGTAAATTCGTGAACCAAATCTTCTAATTGTGTGTGGTTCCAAGCCACCCTCCTTTATAGTCTCTTTGGTACCTGTTGACAATTCTTCCACAGGACAGATTGTCTCTTGCCATTCGGAAAATTCACATCTCCATCCAAGGAAAGAAAGAATTCATTGGGAAGAATACATTGTTTTTCTTTTGTGAGGGCCTTTGCTACAACAGGAATTCCTTCGGACTTTTGTCCGAAGGAATGGTTCATCAAAGAAGGCAGAATGTCACATAGCTTCGGAGAAGTGCTAAGGACATAAGTCCACAGGAAATTACAAAGGAAAGAGCCTACAACAAAGGAAGTAATTCCTTCAGACTTTTTGTCCGAAGGAATACTTCGGAGAATTTACAAAGGAAACACCCGCAGCCAAACAAAGGTCTGCCAAAAGCAAGAAAAGCCAAGGAATAATTCCTTCGAACAAAAGTCCAAAGAAATTCGAAGGAATAAGTCCGTGGAATTGCAAAGGGTGTCTTTGGAAGGCAAAAAAGAGCAAAACAAGAAACCCGAAGGGTAGGTACCCTTCGGAAGGGTCATTTTCAACAATCTCGAAGGGCACCTACCCTTCAGGGAGATACACGTCAAATTCAGGACCCCTACAAAAAGCTCGGGGGCCCTACAATTTTTCCAAAGGGCACAGAGGGAGAGCCACTTGCCCTTGCGGAGGGCACTTGGTCGGTGCCTGTACCTTTGTGCATTTTTCGAAGGTCATTCTCAACAAGGTAAAGGCAAAGACGAGAAAATACCTTTGGGCTTTTTGTCCGAAGGAATTCCTTCGGACAAAAAGTCCGAAGAAATTCGGAGAGGCCCGTGCAAAAAAGCCGATAAAGCAAAGTCCGAAATCAACAGAGAGCAAAGTTCAAAAGGACAAAGGATTAATTCTTTCGGGCTTTTTGTCCAAAGGAATTCCTTTGGACAAAAAGTCCGAAGAAATTTGGATAAACGAACAAAGACAGGAAGCCCGAAAGAATGATTCTTTCGGAAAAGTTGAAAGACAATGTTTGCGAAAAAATTGTCCGACAAAGAAAGAAATAAGCAAGACAATTTTCCCGAAAGAAAATATCAAAGACCCAAAGGAAAGAATTCTTTCGGAAAGTTTGAAAACAAAGTCACAAAGGAAGTGAGATGTCAAAGTGTTAAGCACAAAAGGAACCTGACAGAAAATAAGCCCGAGAAAATGCCAAAGGGTGATGTCCCGCGAGACGTCAAATTTTGACCGCGGGAAGTAACCGTTGAAGTTCATAGAGGAGTTTGACTAGAGCCAAGAAAGCCAAAAAAAAACAAAAAAAAACAAAGGTAAAGCCTGGATTCGAAAGAATTAAACCACCGGAAGTTGACCTCAGATTAAGCGACGGGAAGTTGAAAACAGATTATCCGAGGAAATATCCACCAAATATAGATAAGATAATCCAAGAAAATAGAATCCCGCCAAAAATAGACAAGACACAGGCAAACCAAAATAAGAGAAAATACATGCGAACAAGGGCTATTTTTGGCGAATTGCTAAGTTTCAGTTGACTATCTATTTTATTGGTGGTTTGACTAGTCATTCTCATGCATTCGAAGGTCCAACTCAGCCTCTCTTTGTCCAACTCAGCTTATCAAATGGTCAACTTAGCCTTTCAAACGTTCCAACTCGGCATCAAGCAGCTCACGTAGAGTTCTAAAATTGACATTGGCGTTGGATTTCATGAATGATATTTATCATCTCAAGCTTTCAAATGCTCCAACAGCTCACGTAGAGTTCTAAAATTGACATTGACGTGGATTTCCATGCAAAGAGAGATGGGTGGTTCAATAAACAAAAGACAAGTTCACTTCCTCAAGCGCAAGAAGCTTCATGCAAAGACAAAAGAAAACATATTTTATTGAAAGGCCAAGTCAGCCTTGAGTTAATCTAAGTTAATCCTTCTCTTCAATTTTTCAATGCCAATCTTTGGCTTTTGTAATTCTCTATAAAATGGCTTTCAGCCTTGATTAAAAATGATCCCTCTTGGCTAGACCAGACTCTCACCATTGGTGAGTTGTGTACCCTTTTCAATCAATAGGACTGTACTTTCAAATTTCAAGTGTTGGCATAGTGTATATTCATTCAACAATTTGCATATGTGGTAGATTTCTTTCCCTTCCCAAATTCTGATTCGTACCTAGTTGCTAGCTTATCATTATGCAGGTCATGTTAAGTGTTCTTTATGTCTTTTGCTGAAGCTGTAATTGGATTTTAGGTGGCTGCAAAGTGTCTTGTATCAGACCTCTCTCCATCATTTTCCTTCATGTTTTGGTCATTGGATCGAACCTTCTCACGAAATACTTATGCATAAGTGATTGATTGAAATCAAAGGTCTTCCTTTTCCCTTGTTTGTTCAGTGTTCAAGGTTTCAAGCTGAGTGGATCAATCTTCTGGTGTATCACCTTTATTAGGTAGGATTTCTCCTTAAAGTTTCCTTCTCCCTTTTCCATGGTAGTTCGTAGCATAGAGTAGAGATCCTCATTGATACATCTTACAAGAACCAGCCTTCTCTGGAGGTTCTTCTCACCATTGAGGCACCCACCCTCGTGAGAAGATCCCATTGTTTCAACCGGATAGAGGATTGGCCATTTCATGCACGTCTTCGATTCAAGGCGCAGCTCCAAGTTGACAACAGTACCTTAGTTATTTGTTTAAAGAGAACCAAGGCGTACTTTGTTTGAACGTTTGCAAAAATATTGATCCAAATCTAGTTAAGTGCCAGGGAACAACTCTTTTTAGACATGACTCAAAGGTTCACTCGTAGTGGGGCCTCTTATGGCCTTAGCTATGAGGATGAGCAATTTTATGATGGTCAAGATAACCTCGTTGTTTTTGATGACATCCCTGCAACAGTAGAATCAAAAGATGATTACAATGAATATCAACCCCAAGGAGATCAAGACAAAGCACTTCTTAGGTTGATAGAATCAAGGACTAGACTACCTTCAGACTTTCCTACAGAACAATTGCATACCTTAGTAAGAGGAGAACAATGACGCCAAGAGCAAGCTTTTGCACAAATAGACATACCTTCTTCTAATAAAGGAAAAGAAATACAAATAGAGTCAAAACTGACAAATCCTGATCTTCTAGCCAAGATCAAGATAATAAGTCAATGATATGCTGATCAACTTGTCGTAGACTTAACTGACTCATTAGTTGCCACTTCAATTCACAATGATGCTACCAAAGAATAGGGAAATGTGGTAGAAGGTATGCAACAAACATTTGATGAAAACATAACCATAGTGGATCAAGGTAACCTAAACGAACAGTTAAAGTCACAAGAGATCTTACAAAATGTTCCATTTGACACAGAGCATACACTCTTTAATCATCAAGAACCTCTTGTTACTTTACAAAATCAGATACCCAAACATTCAGTTTGAATTGAGGAAATCCATCAAAACAATTTGGCTAGTTCGTTCCAACCAACACAGAGATTGATAAACAAACACATAACTATCCCAAATCAACAAGGTACTAAATACCCTGAATTCAGGGAATGTTTTACAATCCAAGAATCAATGGCCTATTTTCTCGACTCAAGGAGTGAATCAGAACCAAAGCACGGATCGAAAGGCATACATTCCCTATAGATCCACACAAAACCAGGGGCACATTCCACCCCAACAACAACAAAACTAGGGGCACATTCCACCCCAACATCTTATCCAATCCACAAATGCACCAAACATGCAAGAGTGGAATTCTATGGAGGAAATTGTTCAGAGATTGGAGACGAATAATAGAGTTAAAAAGTACAAATTCGATGAGATATGCCCATATCCATTTGATTTATCTATTCTCTAAAGCCCCTTTCTACCTCATTTTGAGGCACCCAAATTTGACAAATATAAAGGAAAGGGAGATCCACGTGAGCACATACAGGCATTCTGTCTTATGTCAAGAGGTTGCTTATAGTAGCGAGTACTTGTTTCGACTGTTTTCGCGAAGTTTAGCAAGACAAGCTTTAGATTGGCTACTTTAACTACCTAAAGGATTGGTTGCAGATTGGAATGACTTATCAGAAAAGTTCGTTAACCATTTCTCATATAACATAGAACATGAATTGACCGTTGTTGATTTGTGCAAAGCCAAACAATGTGATGGTAAAAGTTTTGCTGCATATCTGCAATGGTGGAGAGCATTGGCAGGCCGCTTTCAACATAACTTGCTAGACAAACAGTTGGCTGATATATTTGCACAGAACTTGCATCTTGAAGTCGTGCACAATCTACGGTTAGCTTGCGCTAACTCATTTGAAGAAATTATTGACAAATGAGTGCAGATTGAGAAGGCTCTTATTGCTAAAGGCTTTGTCAAGATTTTCGCATAGGGTCAGGCATCTAATCAGATTAAATCACCGGTTCAAACAGCTGCACAGGACAAGCGTAAAGGATTTAACAAAAATTAGAACATGGTTGGAAATGGGGTGACTAAAACAAGGCACGCACAAACGGTGTAGGCCATGCTTCCCCCAAATGTACAAATAACTCCCCCAAATCCACCACCTACTTTGCAGAGACAACCTCCACGAAGGACATTTCATAATAATTTTAGAGTCTTTAGCAAGTTAGGAGAATCAGTTGAAATAATGTTACAAAAGCTCGTCGCGGCTAATTTGATTGTATGGCCAGTATCACGGCCATTTTCTCAAGATCAACCAAAACTAGATTGGCACAAAGAAAACGAATGGTGCAATTTTCATCGTGTTGGTCACAGTGCATATCGTTGCGTCCAATAACGTCACATTATTGAGGAATTTATTGAAAGTGGTGAACTGGTAATTAAGTTGGCCCCTAATCAGTGCACAAATCAGGTTATGAGAATCTACAAAGACCCCTTTCCTCGACATAATCCACCGCCACCAAGAAACAATCAAAAGCAAGGCCATAATCAAGGACAGAGGTAGAATCAGAAAAAACATCAGGGTCAGAATCGTAATAAGCATAATAGGGATCATAATGCCCATACTAACAATGTGGCTTATAACAACATGCCTTACAACTATAATAATATTTTGGGGTGCATTTCCGCTGCCCACATTGCCACTGTTACTGTAAAACCACGTGGACAATCTCGTGTTCCTTGTAGCACAGGACCCATCATTATAGGGTCAACACCCTCTCCACCTAGTAATACTGCATCGAGTTCACATAATCATGTTGCGACTCCATTTGCATGGGTTACTAGTTCTGAACAACAACACCCTTCTAATTATAAAGGCTCCTCGTCGACTCAAAATTGTAGCAATACAACGAGATGCCCGTGAGTCATCATCCAAGGCCCTTTGCCTTCCTCTTCTAATTATGATGACTCCTTGCCATCTCTAGGTTGTGCAGTTGCAACTAGACGCCCACAAGTTACCATCCAGGGCCCTTCGCCCACTTCTTCCATGAAACCTGTAGAGTAAACATTCACTCTACGTTTCATTTTATTTTTCAGTTGCGCGCTGCAAAATTTTGTTCCCGCATACTTTGACCCGAGACGACGAAGTTTTGAAACAGAGCGCAGGCGCTATTTTTCCTTTTGATTCATTTTGTCTAAGTGTCGAAGTCAAGCGGAGGCTGCCAAGTGTTGTCGTTCGAGGCACTTTTCATAATTTTAGTAAGGCTGCAGAGATTGCCACGTACCTCATAGCAACTCAGCGAAGCGTGACAAGTATCGGCATCTGCGTTTCATATCGGCATTCGCGTTTCAAGTGTTTCATATCGGCATCCGCGTTCCAAATCTCTTTTCAGCGGAAGGTTTCAAAAGCTAAGTATCAGGATCAGGCGGAAAGCGCCAAGTGGCAATCGCGGAAGGTCTCAATTTTGCTTTTCTAAAAGCGATGGAAGACGCCACGTATCTCAGTAGAAGAGAGCGGAAGCCATCACGTGTCGAGATCCGAATTATCTTCATTTTGCTTCATCGATATAGCAAAGACTGTGGCGGGTCTCAAGTTTTGTTTCTAAAGCAAGCGGAAGCCGCTTGGTGTCGCTGTCCGTGTAAATATGAAATGGGACCCGATTGTTTCTATGATATAAACAGAAAAAGCGGAGACCGCCACGTGTCACTTTTCGCAAGTTTCTAAAAAAGTAGCTAAAAGAAGCGGAGACCACCACGTAACCCCAGATAAAGAAGCAGAGATTGCCATGTGTCTTTTGTTGAGAGAAGCGGAAATCGCCACTTGTCCCTATGCTCCTTTTCAAGTTGCTTGGGCAAGAAAGGCTGTGGGTCTTATTTTCTTTTAGGCTATTAAAGTTCGAAGAAGCGGATTGCGACAGGTGTCAAAGGCGGAACGTTCCTGAGCAAAGATATAGTAAGAGTATAGGTAAAGCGGAGAGCGCCATGTGTCCTCAGTAAGGTTGCGGAACTCGACAAGTGTCATCCTCTGGTGTCTCCTAAAGTAATAAGAAGGTTTTCAAGGAATTGGCTAAGTGTCTTCTTCCGTGGAATAGAAGGGAGTGCACGGCGATCTATTTTCAGCTAATGAACTCCCAGAAGACAGAACGTTTCAGAATCTGAGAAATATCTTCTGTTAGATACTTCCAATTCGGTTAGATTTCAGTTGGGCCGTTAGATTGAGAACAAACAGACAATCCGGAGTGAATCGAAGGCTATAAATAAGGGTGCAGAGATCACCAGAAAGAGAAGATACCAGAGAGAATTTTCTGAGAGAATTATTGTTAAGAGTTTAGACTTTCTAGAGCTGTGACTAGGAATATCATTTGCTTTTATTCTATCTTCTTAAGTTGGAAGGTTTATGTAACTGTGCGTGTTTCTGTGCCTCTTATGTGACTGGAGAATTAATGAGAAGATTGAATCCTGTGCCTTTGTTGATGCTTTCTGTGTCATTGCAAAAGTAGTCTAGGCTGTGTTGTCAAGACTTTTAGACTTTCTAGAGCTGTGATTAGTAATATCATTTACTTTTGTTTCATTTTCTTGAGTTGGAAGGTTTATATAACTGTGCGTGTTTCTGTGCCTCTTATGTGACTGGAGAATTTAAATAAGAAGATTAAACCCTGTGCTTTTATTGATATTTTCTGTATCATTGCAAAAGCAGTCTATGCTGTGAGCCTCTGTTTCTATTGTTTCCCTCTTTTACATTGATCATGCACTTGTTTGCTCTTAAATGTAAATGAATCTTACATATAGTCTCACTGTGCTTAGGATTAAGGTCGAGTTACACTCAGGCGTGTCGCCATAGTTAGATTTTCTTTCTTGCAGTTGTGTTTCTGTTAAAATTCCTATCCCTTTTATAAAGAAGAGACCAGCTTCTTAAAAATAAAGAAGAGACTAGCTTCTTAAAAATCTGGAGGTTGTTTCAAGTCGCAAGTCCCACATCTTGAAACTTCCCATTGTTGGTGTTAGAACAAGCGCAATTTTAAATCATCAACAGTTTTTGGCACCCCCGGTGGGATAAATCTTGAAGTTTCTTTCAAGATCGTATGAACTAGAGAGCTACGAGGAGTCATCGCTGTGGACCAGTAACCAAATCACAATCTGCTATAAATCCAGGTATTCTTTTGCCACCTTTGGTAACTACTCCAAGAAGAAGAGTCAACCAGTTTATACCAATACCAAGAGCAAATATGGGAGCCCCTATACCCCCAAAAAATTATGCAAGTTGGAACACTGGTAGTCCATTGATTCTCCCAATACCACCAGCGACTTGGGACCCTATCCTAGTGAATGCCTTAAAGCTCTGCCCAAATTCAGTGGGCAAGACTTTAAAACACGTGAAGAACATCTGCAGGATGTATCAGATGTCTGTTCTATACATGTTGTTACGCAGCAAAATGTGGCCATAAGATTATTAGCAGCTTCTTTTAAAAGGAAAGCTCTAGAATGGTACCGGTCCCTGACCCCAAATACCATCTCTACATGGGCTTAGCTTAGAGATCTTTTCTTTGAAAGATTTGAAGAGAAGGGTGATAAGTCTTTTTTGTTACAGCAATTAATTACCATTCAAAGGGCACCACAAGAAGCAATGTTTGACTTCAATTCCAGATTTCGAAAGACTTGGGAAAGAATCCCTGCTACAGCGAGACCATTACCAAGTATGGCTATAGTATTTTATCTTAAGGCTTTGAATTCAGATATATCTGTTATGATTTAGTCACTTGGAGGACACACTTTCCCAGAGGCTTATGACTATGCAGTCAGAGCTGAGAATAATTTAATAGATGCTGGAAAGTTACCCCCAAGGCCTCCCATGCCCATGTTCCCAGAAATTTCCTTGCCATTACCTCAAGAAGCCCCTAAATCTATAGCCCCACCTGTGTCTATGTACACCTATCCTCAACCACCTGCTAAAGAAATTGTCCCCACTCAGTCATCTGAGTTGGATGATATCAAAAATATCCTAAGGACATTTTCTAATGAGCTGATTAATATAAAAAGACAGCAGAATACTTTCCCTAAACCCCAATACCAAGGCTATCAAGGAAATAGATTTTCATCTCAGCCAAACCAATACCAGGTTCCTCCAAGACAAAATAACCCTCAGCTAGCAAACTAATTAGTTGCAGTCCCTACACCCTCACAGAGTATTCCTCCCAATTCAAATAGGGAGATTGTTCCAGGGCAAAATAATTATGCAGATAACACTAATGCCTGGTGTTTCCCTTGCAATAATGCTCATACACCTAGAGATTGTCCCATGGGTAATCTACAACAAAAGGTGGTAGAGCAAAGAAGAATGGATGGTCAGTTTGCAAGTTCCAGTGACAATCAAGCCTACCAGTCTTTTGGTATGTAGAATTCAGTCTTAATGGCTCAGATGCAAGGTATGTCCTTGCAACAAGAGGAAGAAATAGCCCCAAAACATGCTTTGTTCTCATGGATTGAAGATGAAGAATCAGTTTTCTTGAACGAAGCATCTACCTCCAAGAAACCAGTGGTGCAGTTTGATTATTATACTAGATCAAAGAGAAGGATCGTGGAACAGCCTGAGGTTATAAATAGTCAAGTCATGGAGAATCCTCCATTTCAAGGACAAAGAAACACGGTTGTCAGACAAGAAGTGCCTCAACCGGTGCAGAATCAAGGGATTCCTGCACAAATTCAAGAAAAAACAAGATATCCTTATTTTCAAAGAACTCAAACTCTAGGACCAATAAATGTGGTGGATCAATTGAAGAAGACTTCAGCACAAGTATCAATATGGGATATATTGGCTATTCCTGAACAGAAGACACTACTACAAGAAGCTCTACAAGGCCAAGCAGTGCCCAAAGGTACTGTTATCAAAGGACCTATTGAAAAAGAAAAGCTCAAAGATACAGTTCATCTGCAGACAACAGCCCTAGTGAATAATACAGCAGAGGTAAGCAAATCCAAACCGGATCCCTTCTATTTAACTTTAATAGTTGGCAAGAAACTGCTGCATAATGCAATGATTGATTCAGGGGCTAGTACTACAGTAATGCCCGAGCAAATAACTGATTCTTTAAAGATAATATATGAGCCACTCACTAAAGGAGTCATGCAGCTAGATGGTAAAACAATACAAACAATAGGGAGAATTAAACAACTCCCATTACAATTATATACTTGTCCCAATATAATTGTAAATCAAGATGTAGTAGTGATAGATATACCTCCTGTTTTTGGCTTATGTTTATCCAGAGACTTTACAGCCAAGATAGGAGGATATATGTCCTTTGACTGGTCTCACCTCATCTTAAGAACCAAATATGGTTCAAAGATGAAGATATTATCTTAGCCATTATATAAGGATCATATCACCAATGAACCAACTGCAAAGTTAGAGGCAGCTCATGCTATGATGAATAAAGAAGAAAGGGTATTTGTTGAGGAGCTAGGTGAATAGACTGGACATAATCAAGAAGAAGAAAATGATCATTTATTAGCTATGATGCAAAGTGACCCATATGGAAATTACGATTGTATTGGTCTGGGCATTTATGTTATACTTGATGAAGATCATAAAATCCCAAATGTTCTAGAGGAAGAAAAGTTAAAAGATACCTCTTCTATTGATCCTCGGGTCTCTCAACATGAATTTCAGATTCCGAGTGGGGAGTCACAAGCGCATGCCTTAATCTCTGATGAGGAAGAAATAATTTTTGATTTTCTTCTTACTTTGCAAGATGATGTGGAGGAGCATGGACATTTCCTGGATCATGATTTGAATGATTTGTTTGAAATCATTGGTTCAGGGTATACCATTTTTCAAGGAAACTGTGAGCCGGTTGCAGAGGAACAAAACAACATTGAGACTCAATTACATGTGCAAAATTATTGCAAACTTGCAGAATTATCCTTTCAAGAGGTTGGTAATTTTGAAGTCATTAAAAAGGATGATCATGCAATAGAACCTGAGTTTAAGACAGAAGGAGATGAGCCAATAAATAATCTATGTCAAAGAGCTTCTGTTGATGAGCAAATAGTCATTACTTTCTCGATAAGATATGCCAGTGTCAAGAATCAGCATTTGACAAGCTTCCAAGAACAAAAAGAGTTTATATATGTTGGAAGCATGTTTGACTCAGACTCATTCGAATGCAGGCCAATCAATGTGGCATACAAAGAGAGCAAACCATTTGAGCTACATCCAATTCAACCACTTGTCTGACAACATAAGTCGTCTTGTCATGAAGGAGACTTTAGAAATTCTTCTTTTGATCCAGGAGGGAGATAAAGATACTTGGTTAATGTAGTTAGATAGTTTCCCCTTTCCGTATTGCTTTGTTTTCCCGCTTTTCTTTTAAATAAGTGTTCTTTGAACACATAGTTGGTAGCTCAGAATTTTCAAAATTTTCAGAAATCTCCAATACATTGAATGTCTCCCAAATCTTTAGAAATCCCCAAGGTACCTTGCGCTGCCACTTGCATAACGTGTCTATCTCGTTCCATAAAGATTGAGTAGGATTTGCTAATGGTTATCCGAGTTTAATGCTATTTTGAGACTTGATAGGTCAATAAATACCTCTTAGCAAGAGTTAAAGCTTACAAGTTCTCAAACATTCTTGCATCTGCGAGAAAATATCTTGCTACTTGCATTTTTCAGTGCTTAGTAAACTTGCTTCAGCGAAAGTTTTTCTATTTTGCAAAAGCTCATACCAAGTTATCACAGAAAAGATATAGAGATGGAGGGAGCACAATCTTCACAACAAGGAGCCGGGATGTATGAATCCCTTGATAAGTTTCTTGCAAGTAAGTCGTATGCTTCAGCTCCCGCGCAACCATTGAAGACTTATCCAAGGACCAGAATCCCTGAAGTTGGTCAAGCAAGTGACCTAACGAAAATAAAAGATTATGCAGATGGCGTCATGGACCCAATTCTTCAGAGCTAGTAGCAAAACTCTTAGAGAAGGGGCACATCAAAGGTGTCTACAGAGGGCCAGAGTAGGGCAATATGAAACATTTGCCATGAGGATATGGACTTCGCAACTAGCACAATTCATTGTCCCAGTTGTGCATCCATGCCCCGACTTGGTCGAATTATGTGCAGACTTGTTTCATGCACCCTCATTCACCATTCAACAAGGTCCATTCACGGTGCAAATCACACCGCAGGCTATCAAGGATATGTTAGCTCTGTATCACGATAGTACAGCTACGTTTCCCACTGTTGCTAAAATGCAAAAAACGTGGGCAAACATCAATACTCAGTCAAGGTTCTTGAGATCCGAATTACAAATGGGCGATGATGACACTACAGTGCCTACACTCCCTATAGCAAGAGCCCAATTCGCACAAGCTAGCCAAGATGCACTGTCTATGATGGCTTTCATCTTTGGCATTAAAGATGATATGATAGTTTATGCAGAACAAATGGCTATCCTCTTCAGGCTGAAGACCGTGGACAAAACTCAGGAGTATAGGCTTGACTTTTCTGAACAAATTGCTTTCTCAATGGTGGAACAACTGGCCCATTTCAAATCAAAAGGAGTGTTCAGGTATCTTCTTATTTGTTTCACCTCATGCTGTTTCAGAATTCTGACCTCTTTGCCCAACATATGTATCTTGATATGTATGACCCCAGTTTTGATCTCCAAAGAACTGTTCCTATGTCTGCATGGACACATATTTTGTCTAAGACTAGTGACCCATATGAATTATGGGAATTATTTGTTACCCCCGCTTTTTGTCATCTCAACCCCGAACCAGTTATGAATATATTATTTCCAAGTGTTTCAAATCTTTTGGCCAGTTGCCCAATTCCTTGTGATTTCTATTTTGGATCCCACCATACAATTATAAGAGTCCATGGTTTTTGTGGGGAACCAATGTTGTTACTTAAGATTTTGACTCTTAGGTTAGCATTCCTCGAGGTCACTAGGCAGGTGTCAATAGTAGACAATGATTATGGCTCTGGGAAGAGGAAAAGAAAAATGTATGACCTGCCATGGTTGACAACCAACATGGTTTTAGAAACCAGAGACGCTGAAGTTGTATTGCTCAGAAAGCTAGCCTTTCTGGGTTTCCTTGTAGTAGAAGATAAATGGGTTTATGTTATGACCCAAACGGTTTCATAGCCTCCTGGATAAGGACTAACAGGGTTGCAACCAAAATTGCACATGAGGGCCGCCCTTTTTGGAAAACCAGAAAGAATCCTAGAGAAGATGCTTCTGGGTTTTATGTTGAGTTAACAGACTTGCCCCTTCCACAAAACAGACCCTGAGAAACATTCTATGTTAAACAGAGGGATTATGATCCTAAAGTCAGAATGACTTTTGGCTTAAGGACATTAAAGAATAAAGATTGGGATGCTGAGAAAATAGAGGCCTATTGGAAATATAGGCAGGAAATTTGTCAAACAACCCATTCTTTCGGGAATGTAGACACAGATGAGAGATGGGAAGAACTATGGGATGAGTGCCATCTCTCCCCTGTATCTACCCAGAGACAAGTAATTTGCCGACACTGGGTGAAGAGCAGGAAGCTAGGGCCGGGTCAAGCCAAGAGTCACAAGCCTCAGAGCAAGCTGTAGCTGCAGTAACTATATCAATTTGGCCCCAATCTCTCAGCGTCGTGGAAAAGCAAAAGAATGTGGTGCCTTCACCACCACAAGCTTCCCCATCAGCAGCGGTTATAGATATTCCCAGTTCTCC
The DNA here is from genome assembly GCA_037957365.1 of Torreya grandis. NCBI lineage: Eukaryota > Viridiplantae > Streptophyta > Pinopsida > Cupressales > Taxaceae > Torreya > Torreya grandis. Next base: position 1,982,843 of record JARHVA010000486.1, on the reverse strand, counting down.
ACAAGCATCATTGAAAGGGAAAGAAACACAGCCAGAAGAAGAGACACCCAAGAAACGAAAGGGTGCAGTTTCAGTTTGGTTCAGAAGAGGAGACGGACACCCCACAACGCCAATTACAGAGTACTGTAATTGCTCCTCAGGTAAGTATTATTCCTCCTCAGTCTATTTCTTCTACTGTTGGCATGATGATTTCATCTAGCCAGATGACATCCCCTGCCACTTCTGCCGTTCCCATTTCTCACTTTGCCGCATCTGTGCCACCTCAGGTTTTAACATTACCTCATTTCTCCCCCTTTGTTCCCAATAAACTTTCCCCTCAGATTGCCCATAGCCAACAATTGGCTATTCAATATGGTTTACCACAGGGACATCCTTTTGTGGGTGGGCACATTGCCTCTCCTTCTACCTTCCAGACCCAAGCGGATGCTGCTAGGAGGGCAAGGGAGGCCCGAAGAGAGAAAAAGAAGATCAAGGAAAACAAAGCATTAGCTACACCCTATCTGCGGTCACAATTTGACCCCATCCAACAGAAATTGACGGTGACTCATTTGTCACCAAATGTAATAAAGCCAACTGAGCAGATGCAGCTAGAGGATTACACGATGAATGCAGTGGCCATCGACATGTCCCTCTTCAGGCCACAAGACAAAATTGCGCTGCTGACCGAATCCACTTCTGCAGTTACTGAAGACTACTTGAAGACATCAAGGAGGCTACAGAAGATGGAAGCCGATCTAGCCAAGGAAAAGGCAAACTGTAACAGTTTGACCTCAGAGATCAATAGAAAAGACAATGAAATAGAGAATCTGAATAAACAGTTTCGAGATACTGTTTCTCTTCAGACTCACCGGGCAGTTCAGGCCCAAAATGATTCTTTAAAAGCAAGGCTCAGACAGGTAAAGGATGCGGTGACAACCCTAAGGCGCGAAAAGACAACATTGCAAGAAAAATGTGAGGAACACCTGTTGCAGGTTACTCAATTACAACAGAAGCTGCTGGCTGAACAAAATAATACTGCGGCTATACAAGCCCAATTTCAAGCAAAGCAACAGAGAGCAACACAATTGACACTGGAGCTGGCCAATAGGCCAAAGAGTGTCAGAGTGTTAAGTCTGGTAAAAGAGCTCTATGAATCCATGTGGAAGAAAATCTCTTCGAAGATTATTCAGCTCAGGGCTTCTCTCACCTTCTTGCTAAATGCACAGAAATTGTGTAAAAAGGTGGAGAGTTCAGTTGTAAACACTCTGGCTACAGTCTCTGGGAGAGTATTGGACTCTGAAACGTTGCTGCAAAAGCTTTATGATGCAACGGACGCAATGTTGTCAGCAGCAGGAATCAATGACAGAATGGTTGTTGCGAAGCGAGTAAATGAGGTGCTCAGTTGCAATTCCGTAGCCATCAGTTGCAGAGAGCTCCTAGATGTCATGAAGGGAGGAATCAGTGAGATGAAATAGCATATTGAAGATCTAGTGCAATTAGGACTTCCTTCTCCATTCCCTGATGACAACACCGTGCTGATGGTAGATGAAATTGAACCTTTGTTGTTGGCTAAACATAATGATCAGACAGTGTTCCAGGATCTAAGGGATGATTCATCAGTCCCTGAAGTAGAAGCTGTCTTAGTTCCTATTTCCCAACTCGAATTCAAATTGAAGGCTACAGTTCAAATTTTGCAGAATTTTTCACACAGATATTATTAACCTTGATTTAGCCTTCAATAAATTGCAGAATAAGCAAGGGTTATTTGATGATTAGTGGTCCGCCTACCAAACAGCATTGCTGACGCTGTAATTTTGAAATTTTGATCTAGCGGGAGTTGTGATTTTTTTTGAGCAGGCTCAAAAGTCCTTGGGGTCGCCAATAACTGTAGAGTAAAAATTTACTCTACGTTTCATTCTATTTTTCAGTTGCGCACTGCAAAATTTTGTTCCCGCATACTTTGACCTGAGACGATGAAGTTTTGAAACAGAGCGTAGGGGCTATTTTTCCTTTTGATTCATTTTGTCTAAGTGTCGAAGTCAAGCAGAAGTTGCCAAGTGTCGTCGTCCGAAGCACTTTTCATAATTTCAGTATGGCTGCGGAGATTGCCACGTACCTCATAACAACTCAGCGGAGCGTGACAAGTGTCGGCATTCGCGTTTCATATCGGCATCCGCGTTTCAAGCGTTTCATATCGGCATCCGCATTCCAAATCTCTTTTCAGCGGAAGGTTTCAAAAGCTAAGTATCAGGATCAGGGGGAAAGCGCCAAGTGGCAATCGCAGAAGGCCTCAATTTTGCTTTTCTAAAAGCGAAGGAAGACGCCACGTATCCCAGCAGAAGAGAGCGGAAGACGCCACGTGTCGAGATCCGAATTATCTTCATTTTGCTTCATCGATTTAGCAAAGACTGTGGTGGGTCTCAAGTTTTGTTTCTAAAGCAAGCGGAAGCCGCCAGGTGTCGCTGTCCGTGTAAATATGAAATGGGACCCGATTGTTTCTATGATATAAACAGAAAAAAGCGGAGACCGCCACGTGTCACTTTCCACAGGTTTCTAAAAAAGTAGCTAAAAGAAGCGGAGACCACCACGTAACCCCAGATAAAGAAGCGGAGATTGCCATGTGTCTTTTGTTGAGGGAAGTGAAAATCGCCACCTGTCCCTATGCTCCTTTTCAAGTTGCTCGGGAAAGAAAGGCTGTGGGTCTTATTTTCTTTTAAGCTGTTACAGTTCGAAGAAGCGGATTGCAATAGGTGTCAAAGGCGGAATGTTCCTGAGCAAAGATATAGTAAGAGTATAGGTAAAGCGGAGAGCGCCATGTGTCCTCAGTAAGGTTGCGGAACTTGACAAGTGTCGTCCTCCGGTGTCTCCTAAAGTAATAAGAAGGTTTTCAAGGAATTGGCTAAGTGTCTTCTTTCGTGGAATATAAGGGAGTGTCCTGCGATCTATTTTTAGCTAATGAACTGCCGGAACACAGAACGTTTCAGAATCTGAGAAATATCTTCTGTTAGATACTTCCAATTCGGTTAGATTTCAGTTGGGCCATTAAATTGAGAACAAGCAGACAATCTGGAGTGAATCGAAGGCTATAAATAAGGGTGCAGAGATCACCAGAAAGAGAAGATACCAGAGAGAATTTTCTGAGAGAATTATTGTTAAGAGTTTAGATTTTCTAGCGCTGTGACTAGGAATATCATTTGCCTTTATTCTATTTTCTTAAGTTGGAAGGTTTATGTAACTGTGCGTGTTTCTGTGCTTCTTATGTGACTGGAGAATTAATGAGAAGATTGAATCCTGTGCCTTTGTTGATACTTTCTGTGTCATTGCAAAAGTAGTTTAGGCTGTGTTGTCAAGACTTTGACTTTCTAGCATTGTGATTAGTAATGTCATTTGCCTTTGTTTCATTTTCTTGAGTTGGAAGGTTTATATAATTGTGCGTGTTTCTGTGCCTCTTATGTGACTAGAGAATTTAAATAAGAAGATTAAATCTTGTGCCTTTGTTGACATTTTCTGTATCATTGCAAAAGCAGTCTATGCTGTGAGCCTCTGTTTCTATTGTTTCCTTCTTTTACATTGATCATGCACTTGTTTGCTCTTACATGTAAATGAATCTTACATATAGTCTCACTGTGCTTAGGATTAAGGTCAAATTACACTCAGACGCATCGCCATAGTTAGATTTTCTTGCTTGCATTTGTGTTTCTGTTAAAATTCCTATCCCTTTTCCCAGTATACACTTGATATAAAGAAGAGACCAGCGTCTTAAAAATCTGGAGGTTGTTTCAAGTCGCAAGTCCTACATCTTGAAACTTCCCATTGTTGGTGTTAGAACAAGCTCAATTTTAAATCATCAACAAAACCTAATGAGAACATTGTGCCGACGGTTCCAAAGCCAAATACTATGCCAACAAAGACTAGGCTAGCTCAATCCACAATTGAGAAGCCTTATAGTTTAGTAGACCAATTGAACAAAACCCTTGCACAGATTTCCATATTAGAACACTTGCAGACATCTGATGTCCATAGAATTATCATGACAACCTTTTGAAAGAATCTACTGTGCCTAATGATATTAACCTTGATCAGTTCCAGAACCTAGTTGGACATTTGTCTTCATTTCGGCAAATCACATTTGATCAAAAAGACATGTCCACTCTTGGCCCAAACCACAATAACCCAGTGTACATTGAGATAATCATTGCTGATCATAAGATCAAGCGGGTTCTTATAGATAATGGTTCAGGGCTGAACATCATATCTCTTCAATTGGTATGACGATTGGGCTACATGGATAAGGACATTCAGCCAAAAACTATTACAATCAAGGCTTACGACAACGCCGAGAGGGAGTCTTCGGATAAAATTTGGTTGCCAGTCATGGTTCGGTCTATTTCTCATTACACATTATTCGATATTGTGGATATTAAACTTGCTTATAACATACTTCTTGGTCGTCCCTAGATCCATGAAGTACAGGCAGTCTCATCTTCTCTTCACCAGTGCCTTAAGTTTCCCCATGATGGGATTGAGGTTACTATTCCTGCTGATCAACAGCCATATCAATATTGCAAACATCTTGGAGCCGAGTTTCGTAATTGTAACAATTGCGTAGGTTCTGAGTTCATTGCGAAGAAGAACAAAGCCATCGTTTCCCATCCATCTCCGTCTAATTATATCGACCCTGGTGATCTAGCTTCCACTTCAGCCGACCCATTTCTTGCAACTCTTGCAAAACAGGGTGTTATTAAAGACGTGGGTATTTCCACGTACCATCTTGAGGACGTCCTCCATATTGCAAAATTCCCAGAATCTCCTAAATCATTTGGAAAGCCTAAACCATCCAAGACCCCTAATGGACCCAACTAGATTTGGCAACCAAAGAAGAAACAACCAAAGCCACATGTGGTTTTTGTACCTGCAATCGTTCCAAAGAAAGATCGAAAGGCTTTTATCGAGGGAGATTGGTTATATTCTGAGGGCCTTGCTGATTGCTTTCAGAATCCAAAGTATCCTATCCCTAACTGGATAATGGATCATCTTGACTATATAGGGAAAGGCCTTGGCCCACGAGCGCAAGGAATCTTGGAGCCCTTATTAGTTGGAGTTATCAATTGGAATCATAGTCTCAGATTTATACCACCAGAGGGTGACCTCATGACTTTCGATAGTGACTCTTCCGAAGTGACTAACGATGAGTCTCCTAGCAGCGACACATCCCATTATAGCCTTTTCGATGAGCTTGTTGACTCGGATCTATTTGATTCAAATGCCATATCAACTATAACACCCATTGGAGATTCCCGTCCTGAAGCAAGAACTTGTCCTAGTGGTGCTTCCCCTCCTGAAGCATGATGTTATATCTTTACCATTGGAGCTTCTCGTCTTGAAACAAACCCTCATTGTTCCCTATGCCTTTGCCATCCTGAACACATAGATTGGGACCAACAAAATTCGGTCACATGCCTCGATGAGTTTCAAAATGAAGAATCAATTGCAGAATACATGGGCCTAAGAGATGGATTGCCCATCGGCGATCACAAGCAGGGCTTTGATTTTTTATTGGATCCTTTTGCCTACTTTGGAGAGCAAGCAAACTTTCTTGATCATAATAAAGAACAAACATCGAGATCTTCGGGTGAAAACCTCTTTGATGTGCTCGTCGATCAGGGAAAAAGCAAAGAAAAAGATAAGCCTTTGAGTGAAACCTTGTTTCAGGCGCTCCCAGGTGGGGAAAGTTTTCTCATCCCCTCAGGACACAGATTGTCCATCTAGCCCAAGTTCCATACCCAGTACAAGCATTTCTTCAGAACATCAAATGTTTGAGTGTCTTGCTCTTGAGTTTCCAGAGGTTTTTGCTACTTGGCCTTTACTTGAGATGGCAGATTCTGATTCTTCATACTATCCAGATCTTTGAGAGGAACAACAAGAAGATATGGCAGAAGAAGATGATCATGATCATACCTTACCTACAATTTGAGAATATGGATCCACACTTGTGGAAAACACGACAAAAGTGAACTTGGGGACCTATGAGGATCCCAAAATTGTTTATCTTGGAGCTTCCCTTACTGAAGCGGAACGTGAGCATATTATATCCATTCTTAAGGATTATATAGACATCTTTGCGTGGGCATACTCCGACATGCCAGGTTTGGACCCTGATTTGGTTGTGCATCGCCTTGTTGTCCATCCCGATGCCAAACCAGTCAAGCAGAAATTGAGAAAGATGCATCCACGCATCGCCCTATTGGTTAAAGCCAAACTGGAAAAGTTCTTAAGAGCCAATTTTATTAGACCCTTGGATTACAATGAATGGGTTTTCAACATAGTCCTAGTAAGTAAAAAGACCCTGAGTATACGTATTTGTACTGATTTTCGGAATATCAACAAAGCATGCCCCAAAGATGATTTTTCTCTGCTCAACATTGACATGATCGTCGACTCAACTGCGGGGTACAAGATGCTGTCCTTAGTGGATGGATTTTTTGGTTACAATCAGAACAAGATAGCTCCTGAAGACCAACACAAGACTGTGTTCACCACTCCGTGGGGGACATCCTGTTATCAAGTCATGTCATTTGGCTTGAAGAACGTTGGAGCAACATATCAACGCGCAATGACTGTCATCTTCCATGACATGATGCATGCCGTTGTAGAGGATTATGTTGATATACTAGCAAAATCACGAACAAGAGTTGGACATCTTGACGTTCTACGAAGAATCTTTGAGAGGCTTCGTGAATATAAAGTTCACTTGAATTCTAAGAAATGTGTCTTCAGAGTCACATTAGGGAAATTGCTAGGGTTCATTGTATCACAACGGGGGATTGAAGTTGACCCTACAAAAGTCAAGGCTATTGTGGAAATGCCTCCACCAAACAATCTTCAACAGTTGCGAAGCTTGCATGGAAAGATCCAATCTATACACAGGGTCATTTCTCAATTGACAGATAAGTGCCACCCATTTACTCATCTTTTGAAAAAAGGGGTAACATTTCAATGGGACAAAGATTGTTAGATAACATTTGCAAAGCTTAAGACATACTTGGCCAATCCACCAGTCTTAAGACTGCCAACATAGGGAAAGCCACAACTTCTTTATATATCAGCCACAAAACATGCACTGGGGGCACTTTTGGCCAAACATGATGATCATGGTAAGGAACACGTTTATTATTTAAGCCGCACATTGGTGGCTTATGAACATATAATTATATGCCTATTGAGAAGGCATGTTTAGCTATGGTGTTCGTCACTCAGAAATTGCGACATTATATGCTAAATAACAAAACTATTGTCATCGTCAAGGTAGATACTCTCAAGTTCCTCTTATCTAAAGCAACTCTTCAAGGATGCATGGTTAAATGGGTTATGCTCCTAAGTGAGTTTGATATTGAGTATCAGAACCAAAAGGCAATCAAAGGGCAAGTAATTGCTGACCAACTTGCAAAAGCTCCTATTGAGGATACTCAGCCTCTCAAGTTTGACTTTCCAGATGATTCTATTATGACGATAGAACAAACGCCGCAAGAACCTCAACAGTGGATGCTTTATTTTGACGGATCATTCACGTTCCGTCGATTTGGAGTTGGCATATTGTTGATCACACCACAGGGGGATTTGATTCCCAAAGCATTCCATATACAATTTCATTGTACAAACAATATGGCCCAGTATGAGGCATTGATTGCAAGGTGTCATGTCCCCTTCCAGTTGACATCTCTTAGAGTTGACGATTAGCCTATTATGCGACCCTCATAGGCTGATAGGATGGATAGAGGGTCTTGATGGAGCTTGGCTTGACTTCGACTATCAAAATTTTTCCAGTTGGCTTTCGTTCGGGCTCTTTCGGACACCGTTTACCTGAGTTCCTATTTTTAGGGATATTTGACACTCAGCGGAGCACCCCTGTTATGGTCTGGTCATGTGTGGAATCACTCCCTTGTTCACCAGCGTCAGACGGTTCGAGAATCGGATACTTTTTGAGGGAGATTAATATTTAATTGATTTAATTAAATATTAATTATTTGGCGTAATTTAATGACTTAGGCGTTTTGACCCAAGGGGGCGCTCATTATGAAGGGGCCGTTTTAATTATATTTTATAATTAAAATTGTGTCTTTAGACTATGGAAAAATTAAAAGAGAAGAAAACCCTAATTTTTAATTATGAAATCCTAATTAGGGAAATCACACTTTTAAAGAATATAAGGGTTTCTCATTGAAAATCGTGCCATTCATGTTGAAGACAATTTTTGCTAATTATTTTCTGAGAAGACTGAGCCAAGGGTTTCCAGTATTCGATTTGCATTAGAGAACGTGCAATTTTCAGTGTGTGCAATTCAGAGGTTGTGAGATATCAGCTGATCTATTGCCAGGCAGAGAGATAACTTCACACAGATGTTATCACAGAGATTCACAGGGATTTATTTCATTAGGGTTTGATCCGAAAATTATTCAGAAGAACATCGATATTGGCGCTTATTTTATCAAGATCTGGGATTCAAAAAATCAGGGAGTACAATTTTAACTGCTGTCGTACGAAATTCGTACGGTTCTGTACCAGGGCGTACAGTTCCAGCAAATGGGCGTATTTTTCCTTTGGAGCAAATCGCTTGCTGTTTGACCAGTCTGCCGATACCCAGTGGAGCGCCTATTCATCTAGTATCATTCGGGATCTTCAGACGGAGGGAGAAAAGTGTTTTTATTGCAGCCGTACCAGCCGTACCAGATCTAGGGTTTGCAAAAAAATCAGGTTTTTTGAACAATATTTTATATTAATTTTGTATGCATGACAGAGATTTTATATTGTACTCATCTGAGAAGAATAATAAGAATATAGCTTAGCCAGAAAAGGGTTTACTGCTTCAATATTTATTTTATTTGAATTTATATAAATTTTTTGCAAAAATCGCATTCTTCTTTATTTCATACAAAAACACCAAAAAAATCAAAATACACAAAAACAGTCAAAAAAATATTCAGTACCAGAATTCAGGGGAAACAGGGGTTTCTACAGTGGTATCAGAGCTAGATCTTGCCATCCTGAGGGTTTAGCAATCTTATGCAGCCACAAGAGTTAGGGCCACACAGGTATTACACACGCATAAGAGCCTTGCTGGAAGGCGAACAGGTTTTAGAACAACAGTCGGTTATCATGGGTGACAGACGTGAGGGTAGCCCACCGAGGGGCCACAGAAATAATGAGGATCAGGACACCAGAGACTTCTTCCGCGCTATGGTTACAGGACAGCAGCAGATGGCACAGGCATTACAGGCACTTACTACTATGGTAGAGAGGATGAACCCACTGTTAGACAGAATGGGGAACAAGGAGATACCAGGAGTGCTACAGTTAATCAGAGACCACAGCTGACCCATTCCAAAACAGCTGATAGGCCTACACGTCCTACGTTTGTTCAGGAGGAACCAGAAGCTCTAGCAGAGGAGGCGGCAGGAGATCCCCTATTTGCAGATGCACTCATGGCTGCAAATGATGAGTGGGACTTATTAGCTCCTCAGGGTCGGGAGAGGATGTCCTTTGATCGTTTTGTAAATCAGAGGAGAGAGCATTACAGATCAGTTAGACAGGACAGGAGGCCTAGAGGTCAACTTAGTGAGCTGAAGAAGGCTACAGGCAAGCTTTCTTTGACTACTTTTGACGGTAGTGGTAAGATGACCGCTCAAGCTTGGATACATAAGCTTGACATATTTCTGGCATTGAGGCCAATGATAGAGATAGAAGCTATCAAATACTCCACTTTGCACTTGGAGGGAGTAGCACATGATTGGTGGTACCATGGTATGGTAACACTTCAGCATAATCAGGTGACAGAGTACCAGGACTTTGTGGACATGGTGGTTGAGAGGTTTGACAACAAAGATCCAGAGGTTTACTTTCGAGATTTGGCACAGTTGAAACAAACAGATAACTTGGAGTCCTTCATTGGGGAGTTTCAGCGGTTGGCAGTCATGGTGCCAAACATTTCAGAGCGTAGATTCTTTTCATTGAGGGCCTATCTGAACCCTTGAGAGGTTGGATCAAAGCCTTTGATCCTCCTTCGTTACAGGAAGCTATGCAGAAGGTGCGTAGTATGGAGATGGCAGCCTCATCCTGTAAATTCAACTCCAGAGGTACTTCTTCATTCAGGGACAATAAGGGCTTCAACAAAAATAGAGAGAGATCAGATTTTAACAAAGATAAATCAGATTTTAAGAATGATTCAAAGGGCAAATCAGCAGCACCACCTTTGGATCGAGAGGCTCTTAACGATCTACGCAGGAAGAAGCTTTGCTTCTACTACAAAGGTCCTTATGATGCCAATCACGATTGTCCTTTGAGGCCTAAGGGCAAGGCAAATTGAGTGATGTGGGCTTATTATGCAGATTCGGAATCAGAAGATTCCGAACAGCAGGGAAGTTCTGAGGAGTCAGAGGCAGAGGCTTCAGAGCCTAAGGCAGAGGCAAATTCAGAGCTTCAGATTCATGAGACATGCCTATCTAGCATCCAGCAAGAGGGTTCATTCAGACTCCGTGGGGTTTTGGCAAGAGAGAGGGTCATCACCCTTCTTGACACAGGAGCCACACATAATTTTATTGATGCTAGATTTGTGGAGAAGCGTGGACTGATTACCGAGGAGTTTGACGGCATTAGAGTTAAGGTGGCCGACGGTTACACTCTTAGGTGTGAGCGTATGATTAGAGATCTCCCATTGCGCTTGAACAACTATGAGTTCAAGGCTGATTATTATGTGGTGAACATGGGGGATATAGATTTAGTCTTGGGCATGAAGTGGCTTCATTCACTTGAGGAAGTCACTCTTCGTCTCAAGGACATGGAGATTCGTTTTGATGTTGATGGGAAGACACATATTCTGAAGGCAATACGGGACAGCAACATCAAAACTATTTCTTTTCATCGGATGGAGAGGCTCATGAGACACGACATGGTAGAGTGGGCGGCCGAGTGCACATTGGCACCAATACAGGAGGGACAACAAAAGACTGAGTATCATCCTGACATTCAGCAGTTGAGAGTTAAGCATGATAAGGTATTCAGTGATATTCCACCAGGGAGACCTCCAGATAGGGGCATTGAGCACATTATTGAGCTTGAGGAGGGCGCTAAGCCCGTTATGATTACTCCTTATCGGCATCCTAAGCGGTTGAAAGATGAGACCGAGAAAACAATCAAGGAGTCACTTGCTATGGGTCACATTCGGCCTAGCAAATCACCATTCGCTTCTTCAGTTATTCTGGTGAAGAAGAAGGATGGCACCTTACGCATGTGCATTGACTACAGAGTCCTGAATAAGAGGACTATTAAAAACAGATATCCAATACCTCGTATCGATGAGCTTATTGATGAGCTCCATGGTGCATGCTACTTCACGAAGATAGACTTAAAGTCAGGATATCATCAGATCATGGTGCGTAAGCAGGACATAGAGAAGACTGCTTTCTGTTGTCATTGTGGACACTATGAGTTTGTGGTGATGCCATTTGGGCTCACCAATGCGCCAGCGACATTTCAGTCCACCATGAACAGAGTCTTCCATTCACTGCTGAGGAGGTTTGTACTTGTTTTCTTCGACGACATTCTTATATACAACAGGACTTGGCAGGAGCATTTGGCTCATCTGGAGACCGTACTCAGTATTTTGGAGAGGGAGTCCTTGTACGCCAACGAGTCCAAATGTGATTTGAGGATGACTGAATTGTTATACTTAGGTCATATTATCAGTGCATAGGGAGTGCAGATAGATCCTGAGAAGATCCGCGCTATTATAGACTGGCCTATTCTGGCGAATCTTACACAGCTGCGGGGATTTCTAGGTTTGTGTGGATTTTATCGTAGATTCGTGAATGGTTATTCACGTCATGCAACCCCTATGACAGATTTGATGAAAAAAGGTGCATTTTGTTGGACACCTGAGGCACATGAGTGTTTCGTGAGGTTTAAGGAGTTGATGACTACTTGCCCCGTGTTGGCACTACCAGATTTTTCGAAGCCTTTTGAGCTTCAGTGCGATGCTTCAGGTGAGGGCATTGGAGCGGTGCTTATGCAGGACAAGCACCCTATTGTGTATGAGAGCCGTAAACTCAGAGGGCCAGAGAGGCTTTACAACATTTATGATAAGGAGATGCTCGCTATAATCATGCCTTGGCAAAATTTAGGCAATATCTTGTTGGCAGCAAATTTTGCATCAAAACTGATCACAACAGCTTGAGGCATTTCTTGGGGCAGCGAGATCACAATGATCGCCAGCAGAAGTGGGTGAGCAAATTACAGGCATATGACTTTGACATTTCTTTCATCAAGGGCACCCAGAATGTAGTGGCAGACGCTCTCTCACACAGGCCTTATTTGAGTACTATGGTTCACATTACTGAGGATTGGAGACATATGATTGTGGCAGAGTATGCCAAGGATTCATGGGCATCCAGCATTGTTAAGGGATCGACGATTGACACTAGATATACGCTTGTGAATGACTTGATCATTTACAAGAACAGGGTTTATTTGATCCCAGGATCAGCGGTGAAGAACATTATCATGCGAGCCTTTCATGATGTACCTACTGCAGGACATCCCGGGTACTTCAAGACCTATAGAGAGATTCACATGGAAAGGACTTAAGGCAGATGTTCTTCAGTATGTGCGTGAGTGCCCTGTTTGTCAACAGAACAAGCACGAGAACACTTACCTGGCAGGATTATTGCAGCCACTTCCGATTCCTGACAGGAAGTGGGAATGCCTGTCCATGGATTTCATTACGGGCTTGCCTAAAGCCCAAGGATGAGATTGCATATATGTAGTCGTGGATCGGTTAACGAAGTATGCCCACGTCTTTCCGATTACCACTACTTACACAGCTACACAGGGAGCAGAGGTCTTCTTTTGAGAGGTATTCAGACTGCATGGGTTGCCTCGGAGCATAGTGAGCGACAGGGATAGTCGGTTCTTGAGTCACTTTGGCAGGTGTTCAGACTCTGTGGGACCGAGCTTACACCGAGCACCAGTTACCACCCGCAGACCGATGGACAGACAAAGAGTGAATAAATGGGTGGAAGGTTACCTCAAGAACTATATTGCAAGGCAGCAAAAGGCATGGGTCAAGTGGATTCATTTGTGCGAGTATTGCTATAACACGACCTTCCACATGACCATACAGATTCCCCTTTTATGGCGTTGTACGGGTATGAGGCGCCGAGTTTTCTGTATTTGCTACTGAGTGACAGTAGAGTGCTGAGTGCTGGAGACTTGTTGTAGGAGAGTCAGGATACTATGAGGGCTCTCAAGGAGAATATTGCCAGGGCACAGAATCAGCAAAAGCAGTACGCAGATCAGAAGAGGACAGAGAGATCTTTTGATGTGGGTGACATGGTTTATCTTATGCTGCAGCCTTACCGTCAGTCTATTCTTAGGAAGAGTGGGGCAGAGAAGCTTAAGCCACGTTATTACAGTCCTTTCAGGATCCTGAGGCGTGTTGGAGAGGTGGCTTATGAGCTAGAGCTTCCGACAGAGAGCAGGGTACACAATGTTTTTCATGTGTCACGCCTCAAAAAGGCATTGGGACATTGTGTGGTACCTTCTACAGTTTTACCTCCCTTAGATGATGAGGGAAAGTTGATTTTAATACCTGAGTCTATCCTGGAATACAGAGAGAGACAGTTGCGTAGGACTATCAGGGAATATTTGGTAAAATGGAAAGATTTGCCAGTGGAGGATGCTACATGGGAGATGCGAGGATATTTTGCAGCATCTAGAGTTGAGATTGCTTGAGGACAAGCAATTTCAGGAGGGGCGGACTGTCATGTCCCCTTCTAGTTGACATCTCTTAGAGTTGATGATTAGCCTATTATGCGACCCTCGTAGGCTGATAGGATGGATAGAGGGTCTTGATGGAGCTTGGCTTGACTTCGACTATCAGAATTTTTTCAGTTGGCTTTCGTTCGGACTCTTTCAAACACTGTTTGCCTGAGTTCCTATTTTTTAGGGATATTTGACACTTAGCAGAGAACCCCTGTTATGGTCTGGTCATGTGCGGAATCACTCCCTTGTTCACCAGCTTTAGACTGTTCGAGAATCGGATACTTTTTGAGGGAGATATTAATATTTAATTGATTTAATTAAATATTAATTATTTGGCGTAATTTAATGACTTAGGCGTTTTGACCCAAGGGGGCGCTCATTATGAAGGGGGCCGTTTTAATTATATTTTATAATTAAAATTGTCTTTAGACTATGGAAAAATTAAAAGAGAAGAAAACCCTAATTTTTAATTATGAAACCCTAATTAGGGAAAGCACACTTTTAAAGAATATAAGGGTTTCTCATTGAAAATCATGCCATTCATGTTGAAGACAATTTTTGCTAAGTATTTTCTGAGAAGACTGAGCCAAGGGTTTTCAGTATTCGATTTGCATTGGAGAACGTGCAATCTTTAGTGTGTGCAATTCAGAGGTTGTGAGATATCAGCGGATCTATGGCCAGGCAGAGAGATAACTTCACACAGAGGTTATCACAGAGATTCACAAGCATTTATTTCATTAGGGTTTGATCCGAAAATTATCCAGAAGGAGAACATCGATATTGGCGCTTATTTTATCAAGATCTGGCATTCAAAAAATCAAGACGTACAGTTTTAACTGCTGCCATACGGAATCCGTACGGTTTTGTACCAGGTCGTACAGTTCTAGCAAAGGGGCGTATTTTTCCTTTGCAGCAAATCGCTTGCTGTTTGACCAGTCTGCTGATACCCAGTGGAGCACCTATTCATCTAGTATCATTCGGGATCTTCAGACGGAGGGAGAAAAGTGTTTTTATTGCAGCCGTACCAGCCGTACCAGATCTAGGGTTTGCAGAAAAATCAAAATTTTTGAACAATATTTTATATTAATTTTGTATGCATGACAGTGATTTTATGTTGTACTCATTTGAGAAGAATAATAAGAATATAGCTTAGCCAGAAAAGGGTTTACTGCTTCAATATTTATTTTATTTAAATTTATATAAATTTCTTGCAAAAATCGCATTCTTCTTTATTTCATACAAAAACACCAAAAAAATCAAAATACACAAAAACAGTCAAAAAAATATTCAGTACCAGAATTCAGGGGAAACAAGGGTTTCTACACAAGGCTCTGCCTTGCTATACAGTGGGATATTCAAAGCTTAAAGGTCTATGGAGATTCACAGTTAATCATCAATCAGACCACTGATCAGTATCAAACAAGAGATGACAAGCTTGTTCCTTACAAGCAAATTGTCGATAACCTCAAAACACAATTTAAATCTCTACAGTTTGAACAAGTTTCAAGAGCAAACAATAGATCCACTGACGCAATGGCGACGATTAGTTTCATGATTCAAATGGATGATAGTGCTAAAGAGTATTAGTTCTTGATTGAAAATCTTCTTCAGCATGTGCATGTTATAACAGATTCAGAGAGGGTATGCGTCATTGTTGGTCCTAATCCCCCACCTGAGCTACCATGGTACCAAGATTTTTATAACTATTTTCATAGGCATGTCTCCCCCGTCAACATTTCCAACAACCAACAGAAACTATTCCTTCATCGCTTAACACGTTATACTGTCTTTGGAAACACGCTTTATCATAAAGGCTATGATGGAACGCTTCTTTGTTGTTTATCTTTGGGAGAATCCAAGATAGCATTCAAGGAGGTTCATGAAGGAATGTGTGGGGCCTACACCAATGGTGTAGTCCTAGCAAAGAAGCTCCTCAAAACATGCTATTATTGGTCCAAAATGGAGACTAATGCTTGCAATTATGTGAAGAAATGTGTTCCTTGTCAGCAGCATGGAAACTTGATACATGCACCTTCTTTACCACTACAGTCGATCACAACACCATGGCCATTCTCAACGTGGGGTCTTGATCTCATCGAAAAAATTAATCTAACATCTTCAAATGGCCATAAGCACATTTTGACTGCAACCGAGTACTTTACCAAGTGGATTGAGGCCATTCCTCTCACATATGTTATCAGGAAGCAGATAGCCAAATTCATTCATTAGTATATCTGTCGATATGGCATCCCAACCCGTATTATATCCGATAATGGTGGGTCCTTTGTGAACCAAGATGTAAAATCTCTTTGTGCAAAATTCAAAATCAAGCACAAGAAATCAACCCCATATAACCTGCAAAGCAACAGATAAGTTGAGGCGTCAAACAAAACCTTTGCAGCCATTTTAAAGAAGATTATCAATGACGCTGGTCGTAATTGGCACTTGCAACTCTTTCCTGCCCTTTGGGCTTATAGAACCAATCATCGAACCCCAACTGGGGCCACTCCATACTCCCTTGTTTTTGGCACTGAAGCTATTATCTTGGTCGAGATTGAGATACCATCATTACGAGTATCACTGGAGCACATTGAAGATGATGAAGACTATAGGACCTCACGGCTGCAAGAACTAGAACTTCTTGATGGTAAGTGTTTGGCTGCCCTAGAAAACTTGCAGGTCTATCAGAACATATTGCGGAGAAGCTACAACAAGCGTATTCTCCCTCAAGAGTTTGAGATTGGTGATTTGGTTTTGAAATAAAATCAAAAGAACACAAATGCTGAATGCAAAAAGAAAAGTAAGTTTCAACTTAATTGGTTGGGACCATATATTGTCACGACAAACTATGGATCAGGGGCATATCGACTGGATAAACCTAATGGTGAAGAACTTCCATAGCCCATGAACATCATACACCTTAAGAGGTTCTACGCGTGAACAACTTTGAACCATTGTCTACAAGACCCTAGACTTGGGAGCAACTTGTGCTGAAGTAATGTTACCCCATCATTTTATCCTACCCTGAACACATTTTTATACTACCTTGGCTTGCTCTTCACGACTCTGGACAGTGAAGGCTTTGTATTGTTGGCACTCTGAGCACATTTCATCCTATCCTAGACCGTTCTCTTTGAGAATCATATTCTTTGGATCATTCTCCTTGAGAACCATATGCTTTGTTATGTCTTGGGCATGTTGTAAAATTGAACACTTTTTATCCTTCGACCAATTATGATCCTGATTATGTCTCAAGAACATTATGAACATCCTCAATGCCGATTCTACAAAGCAGTTCAGCCAGAACAATATTTTGCAGCTTCTTCAACAGGTAAGAGAGCAAGAGCATCTTTTCAGTTCTGGCCCTTTGCTACATTGTTACAGATAGGTGAACGTAGATACTTCTTCGCAGTTACTTCATGCAGCACACTGTTCTATATTACATTTGCTGCTCTTTGTAGGCATTTGTTGTCTTATCAAGATCCTCACTCTAGTCGATTTGCGAGCATGGGTCGTTGTCGCCAGTTTAGCTGTTTTATTGGAACCTCTACTCTCGGACATGCATCTCCTTGACTAGATGGTCCCACTTTGTGCATATTTTATCTCAAAAATACCAAAAACATTGGAAATACTTTGAAAATACCAAAAACATCAGAACACGCTCCACAAAAGAACAAAAACATTGTCTCACGCTTCTATGCATTCCTATACCACCATGCTATGCTTTTGCCGTTTTGCAAGCAAAGAAACACCAGTTCATCTTGTCCCACACACTTGTCGTTTTGCAAGATCATTCTTTCTTGTCCCATCAGCTTCTTGTTTGCAAGACCATTCTCATTTGTTTGTCATATCTTCCATTTCTTCTATAAAATTAATCATGCCGGTCTGATCATCATGTTTCTTATATCCCATTTTCGGGAGAACTACATTTGGCTTGAAGTTCATGTTGGAACATGCATCCATAGAACTATGTAGGTAGCGTCCACTTGTCTTGTACATCTGGAGTCAGCTCGACCAACCCCTTCGTTTTCTTCTCTTACCCCATTTCTTCTGTCATTGTTTCTCTTTAATTAGGGAACAATTGTTGTGTCGTTGTTCTTTGTTATGTTGTGATGGAAAGTGACGCCTCTATTGCACGGGCATGAACATTTGTCTTTAAATCGCATTACTTGGATTTTGTATGTGTTTATTTAAGTTTTCTTGGTGTTTTGTTGTGTTTTTGCACCTCTCTTTTTATTTATTCTCCTTTTCTCTTTTTATTACTTCTTGTCTCATCTTGGTCTTGTGTTTTCCTGTGTGTTTTTGCTTATCTCTTTTGTGTTTCAGAACATTTTGATGATTTGCATGGATTTTGATTATTTATATCTTGATCTTATGTTATTAAGTTGTTCTTGGACCTTTGGACCTTTTTGTTTATTTGATTGTTGCTGATGTCTTGTTTTTCTATTTGATTTTGTTTTTCTCTTTTGTATTCAAGAATGTCTTAATGGTCCACATGGATCTTGATTATTTATATCTTGGTCTCATGTCGTTGAGATGTTTTTGCTTTTTTGTTTTTAAAATATTTTTGTTCCTACTTAAGTCTTGATTGATCATATCTTGATTTCAAGTTAGGTTCACTTATGTTTATCTTTTTCTTTGTCTTTGCTTTTTTGTTTAAATGTAAATAGTTGTAACTTTGATTTTGGTCATTGTTTACCATTATCCAAAGTTATAGGTATTCACATTTGAACCGGCTCAGCACAATTGGAATATTATGTCATTCTAAGTTATTCATACTTATGATGCCTGATTTCTTTTGCTATAGCACACACTTTGTGCTCAGGTTTCAATGTCTTAAACGTCAACACAGCGTCGATGAACGATTCTCAAGAACACTTTGCATAATCTAGGCTCATGATATGGAATTAAGCATCTCGATAACATGCATTTTAACTCGACTCAATGCTTAGATGTGCATCTCTTTGCATACATTGTGAGTCTAATCAATTCTCGGCCAGTTTTCTTCATTCCTCATTCCATTCTCTCCCAAACTTGGGTGAACTACATTGGCCTGAAGTTCATGTTGGAACATGAGTCCATGAAACTATGTAGGCAACGCTCAATTTCTATTGAGGTCAACTCGGCCATTTCCATTCTTCTTTTCATCTCTCTCATCACTTTGTGCATTCTCATATGCTCGGTTTCTTATGGTTTCTAAGCCATTCCACCATCGCATGTACGTTTGTGCTCGCTCACTTTAACCTATCTATTGGGTTATATCCTTGAGCTATTTTGCTTGCCAATTGCCCATGCTGGGGCACAACATTTGAACAACTTCTGAATCAAATCAGCCCTACAGGGGCAAATCATTATTTATTCTTTATCAATGATCAAAATTAGCTTTACTGAGGCAAAACTATTTTATCATGATCATATTTGCTCTACCGAGGCACCTTTTATTATCTTATCTTTGGAGACCCCGTTTTAGTGGTGCTTTCCTTTCTGAAGCAGAACGTTATTTATTTTCCTCTAATTCCAAGCTCTCCACACTAATGCCCACGATGACAATATTTTAGTGTGCAATTTGTCTCGGGATTGGTCAATGTCATAAGCATGCAGCTTGTACTCTCAAATTGGGTACGTTTAAAGTGTGTCCCTTACATTTATGGATTGTATCTTTCCCATTCCCTCCATCTACTGGGGTCTATTGTACCTCTAATTATATTTTGATCATTGATGGTAATCACGTGTGCAAGCATTAGCTCATTTGGATATGATTTACTCCATGGGTTACTCTCTCATTGTCCCTCTCTTTTTGACAGTCCATTCTTCTCTTTCATCCTAGTATGTCCTTTCGAGGGGGCATCATGGCTCTGTTCCAATTTCTTCTTGACAACTCTTTTATTTGAAAAGACGTTTTGCTTGAATGTCTAGCTACGTCTTCTTAAACAAGGGCAAAATGTAGATATCCAATTCTTAACATCATTTTTGTTGAAATTGTCAATCTTACTTGAATTGCACTCAAATGCACATTTTAAGTCAAAATCCATAAAACGCGCTAAATGGTTCGAACTTGTCATTTACAAGTGTCGTTTTAGGCTAATTTATTTCTAAATGGGGCAATGCAATTTATGAAGCAGCGAACTTTGATCAATTCATTTCGAGCCAAAATGACGATTTCGTCTTTTTGTGCTTTGGATCACTCTTTTTTTCTAATTCGTTGGTACACATCACGTACCTTTATTATTTTGTGTTGGCAACATGCTAAATAGGAATACGGTTCCAATGCATCTAACGCCATCTTCCAATTCTTCCCGAGTCAAATTACGACTCAGTAATATGACTTTCTGACCATTTTTGATTAATTGAGGGCCAATTTCCAAATAATTACATAAATGTTGATTAACCTTGTTTAAGGCTAATTAATCCAAATCAAAAGCTTAAGTGGATTTTCCATGAGAGTTGAGTATTTCTTTTGGGAAATTGATTTCTATTAATTGCATCATCTAATGATATCATTTCTTGGAAAGACATCCCTAAGTCATAAATGCATAAAATATTAGGGTTATGGGTCTCCCTTGCTTCATTAAGACCATCTATACCTTTTCAATGCCTCTTCTTTCAAAATCATTATGTGGGATATTTATAGATTTTAATTATATAATTGGATTAATCCATGACCACACATCTCAATTTTGAGATGGACGGTCATGGTTGATCCTGACCAATCTCAAAAATTTATAAATAGAGAGGCCATGAACATCATTTTCAAGCTTGATTTGTGCAAAGTTATTATGCTGAATTGTCTCCACAATCTTTTGCATTTGACCATTGATTTTAGTTGCAAGCTTCATTGATAGGCTAGTTTAGTGATTCCAAATCATGAGCCTAGGTTTTACAAAGAGTTCTTGATTGGAGGAGTTGGCCACCATTGTTGTTGAAAACAAGAGCTCTTGATCAAGGGAGAACATACTTTTGAGCCTCATTGGTATGGTGAATCCATTTGGGAAGGTAATATGATTTCTTTCATTTGTTTTTTGTTATCCTTTGTAATTCTCACATGAATAGATAGGTTTAATTCAGTTTGTTCTTATGCATTGTTCCTTTGATTTATTGGACTAATGTTTGACTAATCGTGTTATTTAATCCTCTCTACACAAGGTACCAATTTTCTGCTATTCACTAACTTCTTTCAATTCTGACTTTGTGCCCTCCTTTGGTGATGAATCCTTAGAGCAATTAGCTAATGGCTCTTTCTTCATCACAAGGACAAGTTTCTTTTCCTCTTCTACATGCCAAGCATGCCTCTAAACTCCTTGTGTAGTTTTGGGGGTTGACCTTGTTCCAATCCCAACTCATTCTTCCTTCAATTACCTTGCAAGTGAGGTAGGCCGAAATGACCTATGTAAAGAATCACTTGTGACCTTTGGTGGCTGAAAACTAATGTTTGCCCTTAGAAGGCTCCCTTCACCCTTTATATTTTTCATGGTGTGGATCATTTCTGGCATCATGTTATTCGATATATATATATTTTTTTGCTAGATATCAGTTTTTAACCAGAGCCAAAACTGGTTCTGGGGCACAACAGGAGGCCCAGTCTCCCAAAAAAGATAATACGAAATCCCAATCAAAAACTCTACAAACTAGCAATCCTCCAAAAATTAAGGAAGATACAAAGCTAAAAGCTTAGGGCCTAACAAAAAATTTAACACCAAACCTACTAAAATCCAGTAAGAGAAAACACTTCTTCAACTTGCAAGGAAAACCAACGAGCCCAATTTTAACTCAATTTTTTAAAGTGAACAATCGTCTGTCCTTGCTGGAGAGCAGAGATAGCATTGTCTATTGATTGCCACCATTAATGGAGTTCATAACATCAAGTTGTAGACTTTTTGCTTTTGTTTTCCTACCTCTTTTCCTTTTCTTGCCGAAATTAGAAGTCTTTAATTCACAAGGCTGCTGAGCTATCGACAAAACCTCCCTATTAACCATCCCTTCTTCTTCCTCCCAATCTTCACTAACCTCTTCTGAGACTTCCTTTTGTTGGGTTTGATCCGCTGAAGGAAAAATTTTGTCATCACCTTCTGGCACAGATTTCTCAACAAGTACTCCTTACAGAAAGGGAGAGGAAGGTTGTCCTGCCTCTAAGTCAATTTGATCTTCTGCTGCTGCCGCCAAAACCTCACCCATCTGAGGGCTGTCCTGACTTTCCTGAATGATTGTTGAAGGCGGAATCTCTACAGAAGTGGGTTTAGATGGGAATTACATTCTGTTAACCAAAGCTTGATTCAGACAACTAATCTTTCTGACCCATTTATTCAAAAAAGTTGTATGAGATCCTTTAAACCTTTCTCAGAACAAGAAGCAATCTTATGATCAGCGTGATTACATTTGAGACATCTAAAAGCAAGGCCTTCCAAATTGATGAACTGAGTCTAAACCCCAAGTGAGGAAGAAATCTGAATAGAATGATAAAGGGGTTTGGCTAAATCTACCAAAACACAAACCCTAACATAACTTCTATTAGCCTCAATGGATTCATCAATTTTAACAAACACTCCCAATTTATCAACCAACAATTTTGAGAAGATCTGGGTCATGCATGGCTAATGGGAGATTATAAAGTCTTACCCATACCGAAGCTTGAGAAATCACCGCTATAGCTGAATAAAAAAAGGAGCCCAGGGACACAAAAAAAACTTGCTTGCCAATGAACCATGGCCCATTCGACCAAACAAAATCTCTATCTTCCGTAGATTGAAACAAGAGCTGAAAAAACCCATTAGACAACATTGAGAGAACAAGAGTTTTTACAGAAGTCCAGGTACCTTTCGACCATTGTAACAATACTTTCTATGACGGCCCCTTTCTATACTTTTGCCTATCAACGATTTCCTCCCCCTTTCCAAACCAATCACTATTAGATTTGAATCCGAAATTTCCAAAATAGGGGGCGTATCAGAAAAAATTAATGGAACATCACCTAGGCAAGCCATTTCCTGGACTCTTATTTGTGGCCTATCAGCTTCTGAAAACCCCAGAGAACCACTCTTCTCTTCTTTTTCTTCCATAATAAGCTCTTTTGAAGAAATCTGATTTCTGGAAATGAGAATAGGGTTTGAATCACGCTGAGCCTTAAGAATAAGTTCTTTGCAGAACACTCCACATGAATGATAAGGATTGGAGATATTCTTGCAACTGGAAAACACTAGATCCTTAGAAGAAACCCTAGACAGCCTCTCTGTTGATTCAGGAACCCGTTTCCCTGGCGAGGTTCCATTGCTAGACCAACCTCTGCCCTCATTTGAAAGCTCTGGCCCTAAAGACTGGTCAAAAAAATCATCAGGAGCTTTCCCTATTGGCAACTTTGGAGAGGCCAAAACGGATTTGAAAAGGTCAATTTTTTGTTTAAATTGTCTCCTACTCCGACTGTTCCTAGTCGAAGAACCTAACCCTCCTGACCC
Source organism: Torreya grandis (assembly GCA_037957365.1). NCBI lineage: Eukaryota > Viridiplantae > Streptophyta > Pinopsida > Cupressales > Taxaceae > Torreya > Torreya grandis. The sequence goes on along the minus strand of JARHVA010000486.1, from coordinate 1,959,606 downwards.
CTTGCCAAAAACAACCCCTGCTGGATTTTCCTTTCCCTCCTGAGTGTCAAAAAGAGCCTACTCCTGCACCTCTGCCTTGCTCGCTGAGCCCTCCTCTGCCACTGGCCCCTCATCTCCACTTGTATCCTGCTTTCTTTTCCTCGTCCGTCGAAGTCATCCCCTACCCTTTGCCTTTTGTCGTCGTCTGCCTGTGACCAACCGCCTCTTGCGTCATCATCTGTCGCGATCGCATCATCACTGTTGTAATTGGTCTAATTAAAGGAGCTCCTTGCTTCATCTGTTTAACATTCATCCTCTCCCAAGCTTTCCTTCTTCCTCTTCCATCTTTGTTCGCTAACATTTTGGGGTATCAAGATTTTTAAAACGGACCCAAAACTGCAGATATTTTTGTAACCGAAATGCCCAAACCAACGTTGAATAGTATTCCTAGCCATGAACTGTGGACTTGCCTTGTCGCATTGAACACAGTTTTCAAGCCAAATGCCGACCTTCGTCAAATTGAACACCGAGTCGGTAGCCTATTGCATTGTGGATATTTTTCACGAATAACCGGCTATAGCTTAGTGTGGGAACAATGTTAGAGAGTGGTCATTCCAGGGAATGGACTTTGAGACCTCCCACTTCTAACACTCAGCGCACTCACCGCTAGGCTATTATCGTCGGGTTATCATTCAATTTTTCTTGTAATTGGGTAAGCTTCTCCAATCTAGCACCATCCAAAAACCTGAAAGCCATTTATCTTCCCTTTTGTCACCATTTGACTTTATACCCTCAAACCCCACAGCTGGCCAAGAAATTGGCTCTGATACCACTATAATGTCCTCAAATCGGGACAAATCTGAAATTCTGATTTTATTATCAAACCCTAAGCAATCAACATAAATTTTTGATTTTTCCAGCCAAACCCTAGATATCAAACCCTTGCCAAAATGTTTTAATATCACTTCAAACCCTAGCAACAATCTGGAATTGGTACCAACAAAATTTAGGGCATAAAATGAAGTTACCAACCTTGAACCTAAGGCATCACCTTGCTGGAAATGCTTAGGTAATTACATCTAACCCTCAAGCCCCTTTTAGCCTTGAAACCCTCACGAAATACATAAATAATTATGCCAAACAACCATAGAAAATATACTAATTTTCCAGCAATTATTAGGGCACAAATCGACCCTCTAACTCAGCCAAATAGGTCGTCCTTATTGAAAAAATACAACAATAATAAATACTTGAATTTTAGCAAATGACTTCCACAAGTAGTGCTGGAAATACTGAATTAAATATTGAGTAATTATTCAAATAATTACAATAAATTCCAGAATATATAGTAGGCTTCAAATAGCCCACCAAACCCTCACGGGGACCTTCAAGGCAAGTCACCTTAGTGAGGAAAAATAAAAAAAATACAAAACTCCAAAACACAGCCCTTAATCAAGGGGTCTTCAACCTCTAACTATAGCGCAGCCCTAGAGGATGGAGTCGTCAACACAAAGCTAATTCGCTACCCATAAACAACCCTAAAACCTTTGGTATGAATCCCTAAAGCAAGTCGCCACACTTCTCAAGGAATTCGCCACACTTCCCAAGGTGTACTTTTGGATTGTCTGAATATTCAAGCTCAATTGCAACCTTTGAAATGATGCCGCCCTAATCATAAATTAGAGGGTTTCGTCCTTAATTCCTCTTTAGCCTTAAAGGTTTTCGTCTCCAAGTCTTGGGTTAAGCTTTTCGTGCTTAGTCCTCAAAATTCAATTATCATAGATGCATACATCAAATGAATTCCAAATTCCCTTTTTATACCTTTCTTTTAGTTGGGATGAAGGAAAAGTAAGTGGATTATAAGGTCGGCTACCTTTCTAGAATCACCTAAAGGCTTTTGAGACCTTTTAAGCCAAAATGGGCCCTCCTTAATGCAAAATTAGAATAACTTAAGTGAAAACTCACTTTCACCTTTTAAGGAGGGGAAATTAGTGCTTCCCATTTTACCTTTCTTCCCTTAGCCTAGGGGAAACACCAAAAGAACTAGGCTAAAGGTCATATGCGTGCTTAGGCCAAAAAGGGGGACATGACAGAAATGTGCATTAATACCAAAATTAATTTTACATTGCTTGGTCACCGTGATGTCTACACTTTTCTTCACCTAACGCAAAGCATATAGGCTTGTATGATTGTAAGTCTCTCATCTTTAATTTGTCTACAAACTCCTTGCTTATCAAATTTGTTTGGGAGCAAGTATCAAAAAGAGCATCCACTTTTGGTTTCTTCATCTAAATTTTAATATGAAAAATCTTAGAAAGTTAACTCTCTTGATCAATACTACTATCTAAACATACATCTTTATTGACAAAGGTACAACACAAAGTCTCATCCACATCGGAGATACGACCAATGCCTTCACCTTTGAAAGAAGGCATATCCTTCTTCTTGTCTTGTTCTTCAATGGGTGTAGCTCCGGATGTAGCTTTTAACAAATTTCCTTGTAATGAGTATTGACATCACAATGCCTACAATGCCTTTTAGTATCCTTTTTAGAAACGGAAGTAGCATTATGCTTACCTTTTTCTTTACCTTTACCCTAAGTATTAAAAAATGCAGGGACTCGACGGGTACCCACGAAAAACCTTCTTGTTGTTGAAATGGGTAGACTGTTGGAAAACCATTGGCCGATTACCAGGCCAAAAACTATTGTTTTTGGCAAGCAGTTACCTGTTGAAAACCATGGTTTTTGGCTTGGTAAGCGGCCAAAACCCGACAACCTGAAAAACATAAGCGAAAAAAAATCGTGAATATTTCATTTTGTTGTCAAATATTTTTTAGTTTTTGGCTTGGGTGATGTGTTTGTGGATGATGTTCCAGTGAAACAGTTTTTAACTTCCACTTCTAGGGGGCAGCAGAGGAGTTGGAGAGAACTTCCATGAGCCATTTTAGTCTTCTTTTTGTTTAAAATAGAACATTCAACATTAATATTGTATTCTTATTTGCTCAAAAACTAATATAAAAATTGTTTATGACTTTGAGTTATGTGTTCTCTGAATCTTTACAATCATTTCTCTACATTCATTTCATTTTCTTACGTATTTTAGTGTATTTTATGAATCTATATAATTTTTTAAAATAGTGATGAAAATTCCGAGTCCTGAGTATGGGTCACAATTTTTGGCTTCCGAGTAACCGCAGTTCCCGAGTTTTTCTACTATGCCTTTACCTTTAAAACAACCTTGTTGATTTGGAGTGCTTTGAGACATAGATGGAGCCTTCTTCTTGTCCATTTCTAAGTAGTAAACTTGAGAACAAGCGCATCTAGATTTGTAGGCTTGGCCAAAAGGATAGGTCTCCTCAAATGGCTATGGAGTTCACTAACATACTTCATCAAAATGTCACGGTCCACTATATCTTTGTTCATTTGGATAGCCTTCTTGAGGAACTCACTTTTGTACTCCTGCACACTTTAGCCTTGCTTTTGCCTAAGATATTGCCAATACATGGACCTCTCTTCCTCATAACAAATGGGATAAAATTGATTCTTGTTTAACATCTTAAAGTATCCTACTTAGTAATAGGAGGAATCTTCTTAACAACCAAGGTATGAACATAACTTTCAAACCAACTCAAAGCATGATTGGTTAATTTTAACCTTGCAAAAGAAATTTGTTGACTCTCATTAATCTGATGCAAATTGAAATATACCTTTAGTTGGGCTAGCCAATGGTCTAACCTTTCCGCATTCACAATTTTGTCATATGGATGAATCTCTATCTTTGCCTCAGCTTTGAATGGAGGTCGAACTTGGCTAGCATGGGGCTGGTTTTCCACCTCATGCTCGGGAGCATCCTTCTTATTTGATTTTAGCGCCTCCATAGAAACACCAAGCTTCTCCACGAGAATCCTCATGATGGACTCCAACCGGTCAAGCTTGCTTATAGAAATAGAGATGCTAGCTTCAAGCTTGTGAAATTGCTTTCCCTGCTGTACAGACATCTTCTTCATCAGAATGAACCAAGCTTCTAATCTTTTGCATCCACTTCCTTGTGGAAATGTTTTCTTTAAAGGGAACTAGGATACCTTGACCAATAGCAATACTTTCTCTAGTGATGGGCATATACTGCAATATAGTCACAAACACACAAAACCACATGAAAGGACTAAAACTGATACTAAACCGACTCTAATACCAATATGATTTGTAAACTAGGTGGATATTCCACATTAAGTTTCACCAACACGGATCTTATATCCCTAACTTAACAAATGATTGATTGATCACTGTTCTAGAGTAATTACAATGCTAAAATAGAGATAAACAAGTGCTGGAAATGTAGTGTACAACAAATTGAACATAAGAAAGAAGCATACATTGAGACAAAGCATAAGATGAACACAAGATATGACCTAGAGAAACCCAGTGTGGGAAAAACTCCAGTTGGTGAGGCAACTGCATTCTGCTTCCACTATGTAATTCAACAATTGTACAAATTATTGGAAAACATGGCCTTCATGAATTAAACTTTCACTAAGACTGTGTTCCACTTCTCAAACATCTCATAGTGATCCAACACAACCGGAACAACCAAACAACAGCTAGAAAACAATGAGATAACATGAACAAGGACCCAAACTTGCAAACAACAATATGAATCCAGCTTCAAGATTTCTTATTGACTTTTCTGATGTCCTTTGCCTTCCACAGAGGTTGTATTTATGACCTTCCACCTTGGAACCTGCCAAAGAATCTAAACGAACTATTGCCAAAAAGCGAAAACGTTTGCAACCATTTCCATTCCCGTGCTTTGCTTGGTGGTGAAACTGCTGCTATATGCACATTGGTGGTTACGAAATTGTCAACGCAGTAATGCAACAACTGCATGCAAACACCATTGGTTATACAACCGCCGGGTGGTCATGTGATTGCCACCTGCAAATACTGGCGGTTACACAGCTGTTGGGGTGGTTACGAGACCGCAATATCTGTGGTTTCGTCATCCTTGACAATACCCTTAGTTTCGAAGGTTGCAAGCTGCTAACTTTATCAATACAAGAATCCTAGATCGTCTCAACACTAATTCTGCGACTGCAACTTAGCTGAAAAGCTCACTTTACATGAACAAACTTGAAGAAGTGTCTTACATAATATTTTACATAATTGAGTATAGTGGAAATGACTAGACGACATGTGTAGTAAACTAGATCCATATTTTGGATGAATTTGCTTGCTTGTATATAAATAAATAAATTCCATGGTTATCATGCATTCATTGTACAACATAAAACACATGAATGGGATTCTATGTTATTGATTTGTACTTCTACATTCCATGTATTTAGTGAAATTGAGAGACATGTATTTCAACTACAGATACTCTGCATTTCGAGCATATGGACAGTCAAAGCTTGCTAATATTTTGCATGCAAATGAACTTGCAAGGAAGCTTCAGGTATTTATTTTTCTTATTAATGATAATGTACAAAACTTTACAGTAAGGGTTAAAATATTTTCTTGTGGTTTTCATGCTTGTTTATGGTTCATCTAGAGTTTTATAATATAATACAAAGTTATCAGCTATGCTGACTTGTAACTTGCGGACAAATATTCCCAATATCATTGGTTTGTAAAATTATTAATATATTATGCACATGCCTTTCAATTTCAAAATTTATTGTTTTATGAATTTAGCACGCCTATGGCATGCTTGAAGAATATTTTATAAAAACTTTCATAGAAACTATACTGCAATAAAGGGTAACTTCTTTTGGTGGTTTTGAGTCTACCCTTGACTCCTTACTTTATAAGGAGCATAAACTTCAATATCATTATTCTTAATAGGATGCTTTTTAAAAAGGTGTTATATGGGCTGGGCTGCCCAAGTTGAAACCTCAACACAAAAGAGCACATAATATATAGTAAGTTGGCATGCGTTGAGAATTCTAAGGCAGATCTTTTAGTATGATTAATGTCTACTATGAATCTAGACCATCTCCAACAGCGTACACAATATAGTAATTCAAACAATAGCAACTTGTATTCATAAAAGCTAAGTCTCAATACAATTTGCATGGTATAGGGAGGACCTAATACAATAGTTAATTGTTGTTGCACGTCTAGCCTTGTGCTAATGTCAACAACATCGGTATTGGATTCTCCACCTACTTGCCCATTTGTACGATCCAATTCCACTTTTGTGTTACCGCACAGTTCTGTAGTGGCGTGGCAGTATTGTAGCACTTAGCTTGTCAATAACGACAGTTAGTGACGTCACCGCACTCTTCGGTTATGAAGTGGTTGTTACCAACTCTTGTAATGGTTTGACCTAGGCTTTATCTTCTTCCTCTATATATTAATGTACACTACCATTCTTTGTAGTTGGTTACGTAGAAGAATGAAGTTAGGAAGTACATTGACACCAAACATCTGATCTATTAGATAATGTATAGAACTTAGCATAATAAAATCTTGTTATTACAGTTCTACATTGGTTGTCATCTCCTCTTCTTGCTTTGCTTGTTCTTTGAATGCATTGCACTTTCATATTCTTTGTCATTCATAAATTCGCATTTATTCATAACTCTCTTAAATCCATTTAAGTAAGTTCTCCATTGGGTCTCTTCTTGGGCCCCGGCTCATGCATGTAAAAGAGTATAGGAGATGCGAGGAGAGAAAGTAGGAGAGGGTGCATAAAGATGCATGCAAATTCTTTTTGCTTCTTTGCATTTTTCTAGCAACCCTACAAGAACATATTTGTTAGAAGCAACTTTCAAAAATGTTATCTACAAATCACAAACCATACAGTGCATACCTCAATCCGCTATTGTGAATTCTCAGAAAATGGGCGATAAAAATGAGCAAGAGCTATAGGATGAAAAATTTGGTGGCGAACATAATCCACCACGATCAGTTCGAGGGGTAGCAGAAAGAAAATTCCGAGCAAAATAGAATCAGAGGCATTGTGAGAACTGGGGTGTTGAATATACAATAAGTACGTTAAGGGTTGGTGGCCCCTAATGAAATTTGTATTCAAAAATCTGAAATTTTGAAATCAAAAGAAAATATCAGACATGGAAAGGAAATGTATCTCAATCTCTGATACCGACTAATATAAACTCAGACAGTGCACTACAAAATACTATTAAATTTATTAATTAGTTGTTAATTAACCATTATCTTATGGTTGGTTATCAACCTTCCCAATGGGTGTACCTTACTTTGTGCTTAATAAAAATATGGACACACAAGTGTGTAAGTGTGTTGTATGCCTTCCATTGCTCTTCATTCTTTCATAATTCATATTTGCTAACATTGGTATTAGAGCCAATTTTTCCGAGAGCCAAGTTCGTGGAATCCCTGAACGAGAGCCAAGTTCGTGGAATCCCTGAAAAAGGGTACGAATTTTGAAGAAGAGGTCTTGAAGATTCGTGAAAAAGCTATTGTAGTCGCATTAAGGCATGAGAATTAGAATGGACGTTGTAGAGGACATGATAGAAGATGATGTAGACTAGGTAAGACAAAAATGACGGTGAAGGTTTGGACACAGATGTGAGCATACTAGATTTAGAAATGATTTTTGTAGATTGCTAGGGCACGTAGGTCATGATAGGGGAAGAAATATTTTTCCAATGTTGAACTAGAAGAAGAAATTCCATAAGACAACCAGATCATCGTAGAAGAAAAATCGCTTAAACAAACCAAAAAACATTGTGGAAAATCGACAAACCAGAGAAAGACGTCATGGAAAATCAATGAATGAGAGGAAAAATCGTGATTTCCAATTGCATGAAGGTAGGGCAAATCATGCTAGGGCACAAACAGATAAACAAAGATGCCAAGTAGATAAGTTGTCGAACTACACCAAAATGACAGTGAAAGGGCACGGGACATCTAAAACAGAACGCAACAAGTCCAACATAATCTGAGTAATTTTTGCAGACGTTTTTTTACAAGGGTTTTCTATGTAGACCAAATTCTAGTTGCAATTTGTGGTGTGGAAGATTGCAGACTAGGAGGTTGCATTTTAGACAATCATAAGTTAATTCTATAGGTATAGTCACTATTTTATAGAAAATAGTAAGTTTGCAGGGTTTGCATTGATTTCCAAGTCAGAGTAGTTAGAGCTTAAATATTGTGGGATTAATGGCCAATATTCAAAACCTAGTTTTATCGAAAGCACAAAATTGAATTGATCATAATTACAATGGTTGGATTCATAAGATTTTAAAAATTGCAGAATATTGTGCTTGTGATAAAATCATTCTTGGCACTAAAACAAGACTTGTTACTAATTTTGTTAATTATAACAAACATCATAAGGAGGCCTTGCTATTATTGAAATTTTTTGTGTCAGATGACATGATTCCTAAGGTCCGGAATGCCACTGAGGCAAGTGCACTTTGGATTAGTCTAAAAAATAAATATCAAACTTTGGAGAAAATTCTGGTTCTGTACTTAAAGAATATGCTATTTTCCACAGATGTCTGAGGATGTGTCCTTGTCAGAGCATCTTCTTTGGATGAAATATTTTCGAGACCAGGTCACGACCATTAACAAAAAGGTGGACGATGACGACATAGTCACTCTTGTTCTGAATAGCTCGACGCCCCCATATGAATCTTTTGTGGAGGCTTTACACTTGATGGCCAAAACCCAGACCTTGACTTTTGAGTAGGTTAGTTCCTATTTGTTGCAGAATGAATACAGACAGGGATAGGAAAATGAATCCATGGTTGGACAAGCAGAGAGTGCATTTGTTGCTAAGTCAAAAGGGAAGGGGAAATGTATTCCAATTGATTCATTTTCTAAGTACTAGGTGAAGTACTTTTATTGTTGTAAGGTTGAGCATCTCAAAAAGGATTTTTAGAAGTGATAATATGCACTTTTTCAACAAAGCAGTTAGATGGCAAATGTGGTAACATTTGAAGGACAAGATTTTGAGAAAAAGTATCCCCTCGTGGCATTATACTCAAATGTTAGTGCTACCAATTGTGGATTCATTGATTTTGGTGCATCTAGACATTTCACATGTTGTAAGGACTAGTATGTCAAATTTACTACATGTACAAACTTTTTGATTCAATTTGATTAGCTAATGGTCAGTCACATGTAGTAGAGGGGATAGGAGATATTTACATAGCATTGGATAATGCTAGAATAATTATAGTAAGAAATGATAGGTTTGTTCCTTAGCATGAATAAAAATATCGTTTATTTGAAGTATCCCTTGTAAAATAAATTCAGAACCTTTGTTAAATAAATTCAAAATGCTGATTTTTTTTTGTAATTCCTAATCAGATTTGGAATGTCACAAAATAATAACTGGTAGAGAATATAAACTTGTCCTACATACACCAATAAAAGTTTGTATTAAGTTATGGAAAGTACAATAGCAAAATGGAAGACAAAATACTAGTTTCTTGATTTTTTCCTTTCACAAACCCTAGCTTGGAGGTCTACAAATCAATTGTTTTGCCTGTACAACAGGGACAATTATACGGCAGCCTACTGGGGTTGTGCGACAGGGTCCTTTTCCCCTTGCTATATGCTACGTTGTTACAAGGAAGTCACAAATTGCCCACACACCACAAACTGACCTCAAGTGGCACGATTTGCTCTTGGAATGATTTGCTGTTGCTGGGAAGTGTGATGCAGCCAATGGAATGGTGATGCCATCCTGCTGAAAGCACAAAACGACGAAGGATATTAGCTTGGAAGTGGATCGCTGCTATATGGAGGCTCTTAGAATGCTGATTTTTGAACGTTATTGCCCTTCACGTCCTATCAAAACCTTGAAACATTGATTATGGTTTCCAGCGAAACCCTAATTTGTAAATAATCCTGTTGACTTGATCAATTGTAATCTCTGTATGGAGTTATTTATGTAGATTGGAAGGGTTTCATCCTCAAACCTGGTTGCAATGGAGGGTTTCCGTCCTCAAGCAGAAATCGAAAGAATTTTGGATTCAATCGTGAATAGTAAAGTGAAGAATGATAATCAATAATGAATTTTTTTGGCCCCGCTTGTCCTTTTAGAAATTCACTTTTCTAATTGCACCATAACCCTAAAAGTAACTAAAAATATTTTTAATTAAATATTCATTTTTTCACCCTTATAATAATAATTCCTTTTGGCCATGTAATTAATATTATTTTTTGACCCCTTTTAATAATAATAAACCTTAAGTGTCATTTTTTCATGATATAACATAAAGTCACTTTGGACAACTTAAATGAATTATTATTAAATTATTTCCCTTATTAATTTACCTTAGCCTACGGGAAATAAAAATAGGCGTCAAGTTCTTTGACTTATTTAATTTTAAAAAGGGGACATTATAGTTTGCGTTTCTCAAAATTGCTTGCCTTCAAGCAATTGCTAGCTCAACTGCTCTGCCTCTCCTCAATTGGGCATCGTTGTAATCCCTAGATCCCAAATCAATCTTTTTATTTTTTCTATTCCTCCTTGGGACATAGTTAGCTTCTATTGCATTTCTTTGATATAATGAGGAATTGGAAGTCCTGCACTAGATGATGCTTCTCCAACAGTCTCCGTAAGTGAAGCCAGGATAGTTGAATCGTGAATCAGCTGAGATCTAGAGAGAGTACTACCAAATGTGACACCCTCCACCCTGTTTGCTGAGGTCGATGTTGACGTTGTGTTAGCAATACCTCTGAGTGCTACCTCTTTCCCATTTGATCAAAAATTAAACTCCATGGTCTGATAATCTTGTGTAAATTCCCCTATGGAGTAAAGCCATTGTACTCCTAGTACCGGGGTAGTCTCTTTCAAACTAACAACATAAAAGTCATCACACATTTGATGATCATCCAGAGTGATGCCGAGTTGTTCAACCTTCTTTTTGCAGGGCATAGTAAAGCCATATGCCACAATGACACCAAAACTTTGACATTCTTTGTCTCTAAGCCTCTTCTGTTTACTAATCCTTGGTCTATGAAATTGTGGGTTGCCCCACTATCAAACAATACTGGAATATCTTGCCTGTGAAGAACTCCATGAACTCTAAAGGGTTGATACTGAGGTGTACTTGAAAGTGTGGCAAGAGTGCTTCAAGAAATAAGAGTGGCTAGGGTGCCTCCCGAACTACCTCCTCCTTCTCTTTTGTCAGTTTCAGTTTCTGGTTCCTCTGCTTCTGACTCATCCTCTGATATTACCTCTATGTAGTGTACCTGACCTCACCCAAGACATATGTGATGAGGCTCCCATGGATCGCTGCAAGTGAAGCATAACTTTTTCCTCCTAAGTTCATTCCTTGTTTCTCCCTTTAATTGCATTTGGCAGCTCTTTTTGTTGAGAAACCCCTTGCTGAAATGGTTAATTTGCTGCCCAACAACTGATGTCTCTTGTTATTCATAAGGTATTGATTTTGGCCACCCAATAGTTGTCATTTGCTGTCCTATAGGCAAAAATTTACCCTTTGGAGCTGATGTTTCCAGATTTAATGCTCTCTTCATCGCTTCTTGCAGAGACAGAGGATCAAAAACTTTCACTAAGCCTTTGAGCAGATCAGCTAACCATTCAACGAATAGAACCACTAGTCTTCTTTCAGTGACATCTGGTACCATCACGGATAGCCTATGAAAATCAACAATGTAATAGTCCATCGTTCCTTCTTGTTTGAGTTGGGCTAACTCCTTGAAATGGATCTCTAGATCTTTCCTATCAAACCTCTCTATTAACCTTTGGCTGAATTCTTCCAATGTAGAAATCGATCCGTGTCTGTGGGTGACCATGCCATGGCACCGCCACTCATGTGCCACTCCTTCAAGGTGAAGGGTAGCAGATTTAATTACTTATTCCTCATACATCATATTCAGTGAGAAGTAAGAATCCAACGTTTGTAACTAAGATCTAGCTGAACATTTGTTCAAACCATCATAAGTAGGAAGGATAATCTTACCGAACTATTGTTTTACATCTTACACAACTACTGTTGTATATCTTTTTGTAGCTGATCTGGGTGATTTTTCTTACCTTTTTTGTTGCTGTTTTTCATTATCAGATCAAAAAACTCTGAAAGTGAGAGTTTGTTGCACTGCAAGGACAAGTTCTTCATATTCAACACGGTATATTGCAAACTCATCACCTGCATGAAGTTGTTGAGGCTCTACCTCTTCAAGGTGCTCTTCTTTCTATAGGAATTTAGCACAGAGAGTTCTAGAAGATGGGATGATTGATACCTGCTCATTGGTAGATGAACTTCCCTCTCCTTAGTTTGCCTTACCCATATTTACATTTTGCAAGCCCTGTGCTATAACTGCCATGGATTCTTTCAACATCATTTAGATTGTCCCTTCCAAATATTTTTGACCATGGCTGATTATTTCCTGCAAATAGCTCATTTCATTTGTAGGTCTTTGATCTCTTTCCCCCATGTCCTTTGTTTCTTTTGCTGGTGTTTGAGTCCTCTTTTCTCTTTGATAAAACTTGATTTCTCTCTGATACTCTTGCATGTGAAATCAAATTTTAATTTTTTTCCTTGAGGCTAGCAATATCTCTGCTCTGATACCGCTGAAATATCCCTTGTAAAATAAATTTAGAACTCTTGTAAAATAAATTCAGAATGCTGATTTATTTTTTGTTATTTCTAATTAGATCTAGAATGTCACAAAATAATAATTGGTACACTATAAACTTGTTCTATGTACAATACAAGTCTGTATTTTTTTGTAAAGTACAATGCAAAATGGAAGACAAAATACCAGTTTCTTGATTTTTCCTTTCACAAACCCTAGCTTAAAGGTCTGCAAATTGATTGTCGTGTAGGTACAACAAGTACAACTGTACAACCCACTGAGGTTGTGCGGTAGGTTCCCTTTTCCCTTGCTATTTGTTGCACTGTCACAAGGAAGTCACAATCTGCCCACACACCACAAATTGACCTCAATTGGCATGATTTTCTCCTGGAATGATTCGCTACTATTGGGAAGTGTGACGCAGTCAATGGAAAGGTGATGCCAGTTTGTTGAAAGCACAAAACAACGAAGGATATTAGCCCAGAAGTGGATCATTGCTATATGGAGGCTCTTAGAACGCTGATTTTTGAAAGTTACTTCCCTTCACGTCCTTTAGAAATCTTGAAACACTGATTATGGCTTCCAACCAAACCCTAATTTGTAAATAATCTTGTTGACTTGATCAATTGTAATCCCTGTATGGAGTTACCTCTATATATTGGGGGGTTTCATCCTCAAACCTAGCTGCAATAGAGGGTTTATGTCCTCAAGTAGAAGCTGAAAGAATTCTGGATTCAATCTTGAATAGTAAAGTGAATAATGATAATTAATAACAAATCTTTTTGGCCCCACTTGTCTTTTTATAAATTCACTCTTCTAATTTCATCATAACCTTAAAAATAATTAAAATTACTTTTAATTAAATATTCACTTTTTAATCTTATAATAATAATTACTTTTAGCCATGTATTTAATATTGCTTTTTGGCCCCTTTTAATAATAATAATACATCTTAAGTGTTTTTTTTTCCATGTTATAACATAAAGTAACTTTGGACAACTTAAATGAATTATTTTTAAATTATTTCCCTTAGCCTTCGGAAAATAAAAATAGGCTTCGGGTTCCCTGACTTGTTTAATTTGAAAAAGAGGAGATTACATTATTAGTCAATTTTTAGAAAATCCTAACATTGTCGTACATTTTTCAGGGAAACAATGTATTGTGCTTGATGTAAAATATGATAAAGTAATTTCCCTAGGCATTGGGCAAGGTGGTTTGTATAGGCTTGTTGACTCTGCCCCAGTCAACACAAGTGCATGTGTGGAGGGAGACTCCACCATACATGGTGTGCTAGAGGATGAAATTCCTCATAGGCTTATTCACCCTACTCCAATCAACCTACATGCACTAGTTGTGGAGGGAATATGCACTATAAAGAATGTGCGAGAGGATGTTATTCCTCAGTCAAATGCACAGGGAGTTGTGCAGGAGGATGAAATGCCTCAGTCTCAGGGTTAGAGGATCGGAAACAAGGTTGTTATTTCAGCAAAGCATAGTCATTTTCTCTCACTTCTGACTTTTGTATGGTACTTGAACTGTCGGTTAAAAAACCCATTGGATGCAAATGGGTGGACAAAATCGGTACTTTTGATAGGGTTTTCCCAACATGGTGGAATAAAAGAGATGGTTTTTTCTCATACTGCAATGTTGTTTTTTACTCCCACTGCTACTACGGAGTTGGTTTTTATTCCTACTGTGAAGATGGTCACACTTAGGTTGTCTCTCCAAAGCAACTCAATTTGGTTTCTTGAACGAAGGTTTGGATGAGGTCTACATGGTGCAGCTTGAAGTTTTTCGGGTATCTAGTAGAGATCATCTGGTGTGCAGGATGACTAAGCCCTTGTATGGACTTAAGTAGGCTCTACGAACTGGGTATATTTTATTTGATCAACATATACATGATTATGGATTCAGAACTATGGAGGTTGGGCTGAAGTTGTCAGCCAATGACCATTCGTCATTGGTCAATGAATGCCCCTACAGAGAATTGGTGGACAACTTGATACATCTTATGCTCACACTACATGATCTTTGTTTTGTTGTTGACTATCCTTTTGGCTATTTTCTACATCGAAGCTCCTACATTGGACGACATCGAAATGTCATAGGACTGCAGATTTCATGTTGAACTCTAAAGAGCAGTTTGTAAATATAATGACTAAATTCTTTGTTCCCACTTTATTTGTAAAATTTTAGGACAAACATGGAGTAGTCTACGGTTTAGTCATTAAAGGAGGGTGTTAAAACTATTAATTAGTTGTCAGTTAACCATTAACTAATGGTTGGTTATCAACCTTCCCAACTACTGTAACTTTTTTTGTGCTTGATAAAAAGACAGACACAAGTTGAAATATTCCTTTTAGGGTTGAAATTAGATCAAAGGGGTTTTCCAACAAACCCTAATCAAACAAGCAAATTTATGAAAAGGCTCAAACCTTAGATATACAAAATCAATTTTAGATTGTTGGAGGTGCCTAATTATGGCACAAAAATATTATTCAAATGATCCAAAAATTATCCAATAATTAAGTCAACAATAATCAACCAAAAATCAAATTTTTGCAATGTTCAAGCGCTGAAAATTATTACAAAAATATCAAAATTATTTGTGGGTGTTCCACACTCAACAAAGGCCAAGATAGGCCCCAAAAGACCTTCGCCCAACCCTAAGAAAGGTTCGCTAGGGCCAAGGATGAATCACTGTAGCTCCCAGGTGTTCGCCAATCTCTTTTTGGCCTCCAAGCCACTTCGCCCAGTCTTCAAACCGACTCGCCACACTTGCAAATAAAAGTATGGTGTTCAAAACACCTTTGGAAGACAATTCAACTCCATACAACTTCCTTACGAAACTGCCCTAGCCGCTCTTAAGGGTTTTCGTCATTAATTCTAGTCCACCTTGAAGGGTTTCGTCCTCAAGGAGAAAGTCAAGCATTTTCGTGTTTAGACTTAATGAATCCAATTATCAAATTATGCATAATCTTTACAAATGATCCCTCACTTGCCTTTATACCCATCTCCCTAAGGGGTGCATCCAAAATGAAGGGAAGACTTTTTTCAAAAAAAAAAAAAAAAAAAAAAAAAAAAACAATTCTTATAATTCCCAATTTAAGTCCTTGGGCGCCCATGACCCTCAAAAGAAAACTTCTAGAGCTGGGAAAACTTCAACCTTGGATGCTTGACAGTCCTCATGTAAAGCTTGCTTTTTCCCTTGGAGAATTCTGATTTTCCTCTATTCTCGTCTTCCCTGTTTTGCTTTTTTTGCTGCTTATGAACTTGTTGGACAACTTCTTGCTACCCCAAATTTTCTAATTTGTGAAACTCAAAAATCTTAACACTTGGCTGCCCTACAGTGTTGCGCTTTTGCTGCTCAAAGGGCTTTAATGTACCAATTTTTTGCTGCTCACTAACTCCTTTCAATTCTGACTTTGTGCCCTCCTTTGATGATGAATCCTTAGGGCAATTAGCTAGTGGCCTTTCCTTCATCACGAGGGTAGATTTATTTTCCTCTTCTACATGCCAAGCATGTCTCGAATCTCCTTGTGTAGTTCTTGGGGTTACCTTGACCCAATTCCAACTCGTTCTTCCTTCAATTCCCGTGGAAAGGAAGTAGGCCGGAATGACCTAGGTAAAGAATCACTTGTGACCTTTGGTTGCTGAAAACGAATGTTTGCCCTTGAAAGACTCCTTTTACCATTTAGATTTTTCATGGTGTGGATCATTTTTGCTATCATATCATTCAATCTTTCTTACACTTAGTTAAGCTTCTCTAATCTAACACCATCCAAAAACCTGAAAGCCATTTATCTTCCTTTCTATCATTGTTTGACCTTATAAACCCTCAAATCTCACAGCTGGCCAAGAAATGAGTTTTGATAGCACTGAAATATCTCTTCTAGGGCTGAAATTAGATCAAAGGGGTTTTCCAACAAAACCTGATCAAACAAACAAATTTATGAAAGGATTCAAACCCTAGATACACAAAATCAATTTTAGACTGCTGTAGATGCCCAGTTATGACACAAAAATATTATTTAAATGTTTCAAAAATTATAGAAAATTATCCAATAATTCATCCAACAATAATCAACCAAAACCCTGATGTTTGCAATGTTCAAAGGGCTGAAAATTATTACAAAAATATTAGAATTATTTGTGGGTGTTCCACACTCAACGAAGGCCAAGATAGGCCCCAAAAGACTTTCGCCCAACTCTAGGAAGGGTTTGCTAGTGCCAAGGATGAATCGCTATAACTCCCAAGGGTTTGCGAATCTCTTTTTGGCCTCCAAGTCACTTCGCCCAACCTTCAAACCAACTCACTACACCTGAAAATGAAAGTATAGTGTTTAAAACATCTTCGGAAGAAAATTTAACTCCATATAACTTCCTTACAAAGTTGCCCTAGCTGGTCTTAAGGGTTTTCGTCCTTAATTTCAATCGACCTTGAAGGGTTTCATCCTCAAGGAGAAAGTCGAGCATTTTCATGTTTAGACTCATTGAATTCAATTATCAAATCATGCATAATCTTTTCAAATGATCCTTCGCTTTTATACCCATCCCACAAAGGGGTTCGTCCAAAATGAAGGGAAGACCTTTTTCAAAAAAAAAAAAAGAAAATTCTTATAATTCACACTTAAGTCCTTGGGTGCCCATGACCATCAAAAGGCCACAACTTAAGTGAAAATTAGAATAGTAAGGTACTTTTGCAATTGCCCTTAGAAACCCTTGAGCATTTCCCTTTTTCTTTCTTTTTTTTAGGCTTTGGGAAACCAAGACGGGGCTAAGGGTCTTCATTCGATATATGTCCCAAAAGGGAACATGACAAGTGTGTTAGTGTGTCTTATGCCTTCGATTTCTCTTCATTCTTTTGACATTCATATTTTCTAACATTGAAAGAATGAAGAGAAATGGAAGGCATACGACACACACACTTGTGTGTCCATATTTTTATTAAACACAAAAAAAGTTATATCAATTGGGAATGTTGATAACCAACCATTAGTTAATGGTTAACTAATAGCTAATTATTAACTATAACAAATACTAGCAGAGAGAATAGATGCGAACAAAGAAAACAAGAGAAACAATTGCCCTAAAACTGATTTACATCACTCTCCATTAGTATAGGCGAAAATCACGATGTTGGGTCTCAGAGTTGACAAAAATTTAGGAAACTTATTTTTGGCTTGGACCCAAACTTAGTTAAAATACTCAACAAATTTAAAAATTTATAAAAAACAACAAAATTTAGGGGGAAAACCTATTAATATGCATTTCATATCAAATCAACTTAAAGTACACTCAAAACTAATCAAACTGTAAATAGAAAAAGCAAAAATTTTGCCCAGTCAAACTTGATTCCTTTTTTTACCACTTCTACCTCAAGAACATACACAATCTAAATGTGTTGGTGTCAGTGGGTAATGTCCCCTTTTCCGAATTAAACAAGTGGGAAGACCAAAGTCTATATTTTATTTCCGGTAGGCTAAGAGTTATAATGGGGGAAATAATTTAATAATAATACATAGAAGCTGTCTAAAGTTATTTTATTTTACAATAGGAAAAATGACACTTAAATATTGTTATTAAAAGAGGCCCAAAAAAATATTTATTAAACTGCTAAAAGTAATTAATATTAAGAGGGTGAAAAGTGAATATTTAATTAAAAATATTTTTAGGGTGAAATTGCAAAAGTGAAATTATAAAAGGACAAGTCGAGCCAAAAAAGGATTATCATTCATTATTCATTATCGACGATTGAAATCAGAATTTTTAACTTTTGATTTTGAGGATGGAGACCCTCCATTGCAATTAGGTTTGAGGACGCAAACCTTCTACCATTTTGTGGTGATTCCATCCAAGAATCATTACTGTGCTTCAAACATGGCCATAATTCTAATCTCAGTGTGTGTGACATTATTGAGGGAGACATTTGCCAACAGCTGCACTTGGGTTTGAAAAGAAAAAAAGTGTGTTTTTGTAGATTTTTATGCTAGTGAACCTGATTGTACAACCTATCTCACTGCCATTTTACAGCTTTGCTAGGAAATTAAGGAGGGCGTAGGGATTTTGGGGATAAATTTGAGTAGATATATGTAGATCGCTGCCCTTGGAAGGCAACGCCACCCTCTAGCAGGGCACCACTTCAGCTACAACCATGCCACACCACCCAAGTGACTATTGTACCTTGTCTTCGTGGTAAAAAAATGGTATTTATTATTGTATTTAGTGTTTAAAGACTTTTATAGTTAGGATTTGATTATTTGTGGATTTCTACAGCTAGGGTTTGCTGTAATAAATTTGTAATAAGTTCATTGAATGACTATTCTAGTTGGGTATTATCAGTTCTGCATACTTTTTGTGCATGTTATTATCTAAGGTTTGTTTTAGTTTATGTATGTAGAAAAAATTAGAATACTGGAAAAGTAAATAAAATGGGATATTACAGTGGTATTAGGGCAGATTTTCTTGCCAACTTGTGGGAAATAATTCATTTTGTAGATTTAACTTCATGCATGGTAGTGACAGAGAATTTAAGGATTACCAGAGAGAGAAATAAGGGTCTAGACCGGCCAAAGGAAGGGTTAGAATAGTGGGATCCGAAATTTGTGGCCGGAAAAGAGAAGAAAATTATGGGTGATAGAGATCCCGATGATACTTGTACGGATCCAACAAGTGTACAGCTTGTGCTTGGGTACAAAAGCTGGATACTTATCTATCTCCCAGGCAATGTTGGAAGAGGAAGCCATCAAATTTGCAACCCTTCATCTTGTAGGCATAGCACATGAATGGTGGTACTATTGGTTGATTACTTAGGGATATAATCTCATCAATTCTTATGGTGAGTTTAGTAGCAGGTTGATTGAGAGATTTGATAGAACTGATCCGGAAATTCATTTTCAAGAATTAGCTCATTTGAAACAACACAACACAGTGGATGATTATGTGGTTGAATTTTAGAAGTTATTTGTGATGGTACTAGATGTAACTGAGAGGAGACTTATGGTATTATTTGTTGAAGGGTTCGCTGAACCACTCAAGGGTTTGGTGAAAGCTTTCAGCCCTATTTTTCTTCACGAAGCCATTAAAAAGGCATTGGATTTTGAGATATCAGCTCCAAAAGGGAAATTTCTCCCTATAGGACAACAAAGGACAACACCTTATGGGCAGCCGTATCCAACACCTTATGGGTAGTCAATGACATCAAATTTTGAGAAACAAAATAAACCATTTCAGCAAGAGGTTTCTCAGTAGAAAGAGTTGCCATAGAAGCCAAGTAAAAATATAGAAACTAGAAATGAGCTTAGAAGAAAGAAATTGTGCTGCACTTGCAAGTATCCATAGAAGCCTGGTCACAGATGTCTTGGGTGAGGTCAAATATATTACATAGAGGTGCCCTCAAATGACGAGTCAGACGCAGAGAAACCTAAACCATAAATTAAAGAGTACCCGAACCTAAAAGAAGGGAAGAAGGAGATAATTCAGGAGGCATTTTGAACACACTTATTTCAAGAGGCACTTGTGCTACACTTTTTGGTACACCCTTTCTGAGTTCGTGGAGCTTTACATGGTCATAAATTCATAGTGCTGGTTGATAGTGGGGCAACCCACGGCTTCATAGATGAGGGACTGGCAGCCAAAAGAGGTTTGAAAAAGAGGTCGTTGATGGGTTCAATGTTATCATAGTTGATGGTTTTCCTATTACTTGCACCAGGAGAATTCAACAGTTGGAGATTACACTTGGCAAACACAAGGTGTGTGATGAGTTCTATGTTGTGGGCATAAGAGAAACATATATGGTTTTAGGGGTGCAATGGTTACATTTCCTTGGGGAATTCACACATAATCATTAGACTATGGAGCTGAAATTCAAATCAAAAGGAAAAGAGGTGGTGCTCCAAGGTATTGCCAATGGAGCCCTCTACAGTTGTCACAACCAAAATGGAGGGTTTATTTCATAAAAGACAACTAGCAAGGGCAGCCAGATGCTTGGCTTTAGAAGGCATTCGTACCTTCTCATTGTATGTCATTTGGTCTACTTTGGATCAACTTTGCATGGTGTTTGATTTTGCACTTCCGAGATTGCCATTGAGTAAAGAGTACCATCAAGAGTTGAGGAATTGTGTTGAATATATCCTTTCTATTGAGGAAGTTATGTGCACCACAAGAAGACCTCAAGGAGAAGTTCACATGAGTATCAGAGTCGCACAACATAAACATGGTGGAGTAACTTCAAATTTAGATATTTGTGCAAAGAATCATCAACAAGATATGAAGGAAGCAAGTGGTGATAGTATCCTATCGTCAAGTGTTAGAACACACTTGGGATAGCTACAAGTCTAATTTTTTGCCTCGATGCTGTTGTTATCACCATTATTAACCACCTCATTACTTCATTTGCACTCATACAAGTGAATTTGTTGGGACTTTCAGTTATGACAAGGAGTACTTTTCGATTTGTGACTAGCCCACCACTTCTACATTGATCACACTACTGAATTTTGCATGGGTTTTTCATTTTTGTAGCCGTTACCATCTTTATATTGCTGGTTTTGATGATTTCAGTCATGAACAACTTCATGTTTGCACATTTTAAGGGAGTATCAACACTGGATGAGGCTGGTAGATAGTTTCAGCGGAAGGGAACCAACATTTCAGCCACCATAGTTCTGATTCGGATGAGATTCCAGTTGGTCTGTGGCTGCTGTAACTTGTTTCCAACCCATACATAGTTTGATTTGTGCCATATTTTAAAAGGTACAACTTGCAACATTATGGGAGGATCCATTGGAAATCAAGGTTTTGGTTATGAATTTAATAAGTGTTCTAGATTCTTCATCACTTTGGAGAAGCCAAGTGGTGCAACGAAAACACGGTGGTGCATACATGTGGCAGCTGTTGGCCTTGTGGGAATTCAAATTATGGAATTGCAAATTCCCAAGGATGAATTATCATAGAGACAATTAGTTTGAGCGAGTCAAAACAATTGAACTTGTCATTGCTTGAGGGCAAGCAATTTTGGGAAGGGCAGATTGTAATGTCCACTTTTTTGAATTAAACAAGTCGGAAGACCAAAGCCTATATTTTATTTCCCATAGGCTAAGGGTTATAATTGGGGAAATAATTTAATATTATTAAAAGGGGCCAAAAACAATATTTATTAAATGGCCAAAAGTAATTAATATTAAGAGGGTGAAAAGTGGACAATTTATTAAAAGTATTTTTAAATACTTTTACAGTGAAATTAGAAAAATGAAATTATAAAAAGATAAGTGGAGCCCAAAATGAATTATCATTCATTATGCATTGTTCACGATTGAAATCATAATGTTTTCAACTTCTGTTTTTGAGGATGGAGACCATTGCAATCAGGGTTGAGGATGCAAAACCTCTATGCTTCTGAGATGATTCCATTCAGGTATCATTACTGTGCTTCAAATCAAAATCAAAATTCCAGTGTGTGTCACACTGTTGAGGGTTAGACATATTTGCCAATAGCTGTGCTAAGGTTTGAAAAAGAACAAATCATTGTTTTTAGAGATTTTTATGTTGTTGTACCTAGCCATACAGTTTGCCACACTATCAATTTACAGTTGTGCTAGGGAATTAAGGACGGTTCTAGGGATAAATCTGAGTAGATCTAGGCAAATGCTGCCCTTGGAAGGCAGCTCCACCCTCCAATAGGATGCCACTTCAACTACAACCACGCCACACCACCCAAGTGACTGCTGTACCTTGTCTTAGTGGTAAAAAATGGTATTTATTGTTGTATTCAGTGTTTACAAAATTTTACAGTTAATATTTGATTATTTGTAGATTTATACAGCTAGGGTTTGCTGTAATAAACTTGTAATAAGCTCATCGAATGACGATTCCAATTGGGTGTTATCAGATCTGCATATTTTCAGTTGTATGTTATTGTCTAGGGTTTGTTTCATAGTTGTTTCAGCTTGTGTATTCCACAAAAAATAAAAAAATAAAACAATCAGAACACTGAAAAAGTAAATAAAAGGGGATATTACACAGTGTCCCCTGATCCAATTACAATTTACAGTAGTAGTGCACAAGTCACTTAGGTTGTCTAGACTTCAGCACTTTGGGTCTGCCTGGTCACTTGTTGAGGCATGCCAACCTTTAATTGCCTTATGTGGGTTTCGTGCTCGTCTATGTATTCTGTCATCCATTGAAACGAAAAACCATGTTCAAGATTACGAAAGAACAACATATCTTATACAAGTGGTGTGGTGATTACGCATATGAATTAACCAAATCCTAAAATCAGGCTGAAATACTTAACATATAAATGACAAGCACAAAATGTTACCAATGCTCTGCCAAAAAAAATACTTGTAGGAGTACAACTTTCACAAGTTGTGAATCCCATAGTATTTTCTTGTGTATTTAGGGTCCACTATTTGATTGTTTTCGTAAATGCTCGATTGTTTTGTAAAGCTCAATTTTTTTCGCTTTGTATTTAGTGTCATGTTGTCATTCTTTGGCATTTTCATGGAGCTTGGGTTGGTGGCAGTTGCAGATTTTACGAGTGTCCTCTTTTTATATAATTTCATTTATTACAAAAAACAACAAACCAGTCAAATATGTGATTTGAACCCGCAACCTCACCTTAAGCTACAATCACAATGTTCATTCACTTTTCCGGAAGAGATTGTTGAGATAACCTCAATACCACCATCCATGTGACTCAAAACTTCCAATTTAGGGTTAATCAAAATGTTCACCTCAAATGCATATCCATCCCTAATGCTTCTCTGAAAATCAATACTTTCACCCTTCTTGCTATGATCATGAAGATAATCAAATCACTTACCCTTAGTTGCTGGACTGAAGATTCCAACAAGTTGAAGACCAATATAAATAGTTGGTGAGACACTTTCCTTATGTGAATGCCTCACAAGTTCTTCTTGGAATTCCCCTTCATAAACCTCTTGCAAATCTGATTTTTCTTCATATTCAGAATTGTCATAATGATGATTCAAGAGCTCACCTTCTTCTTTAAATTTATTTAGGTATTGTTTTGCTTGAATAGCTATCAACTTAGCTTCCTTAGCTCTTCTTAGCCATTCATCACATCTTTTTTGAATCCTTATCACATCCTCTGCACTTGCTTGCAATGTAGTTGGTTTCATTTCAACACTAGGATCAACTTTTGTTGTTGATGGTGGCTCAGTAAATTCTACCTCATATATGTGATTTATGCACTTCTTTTCTACTGAACTATTTGGGAAATCAACGAATGGTGCTTTCACCTTCACAATTTATTCCTTGGTTTCTTCATTCCTTTGCTGATAGATGTAGTCATTAGAAGTCAATAAAACATTTTTTACTATCAAAGAATCTTTACCTTCAACTTGCATGTGCAATTCCTTTTGCTCCTCAGTAGGGTTTTGAGGTTTGGACCTTGACTCCCTCTTCCCTTTGTCTGACCACACTTCCTCATAGTGCTCTTTTCCATTCCGTGACTCCATCAACTGCATAAAGTTTGTAAAAGGGATTTCTATTCAAATCTCTGTTGGAAGAGTTTTGTATAAATCAAAACTGGCCAAAACTAGCCATAAAACTAGAAGAGTTATGTAGTGACCCCATGGTACACAAGATGGCAAGAAAATGGCTCTGATACCATTGAAATATCCCTTTTAGGCCCAAATTAAACAATTCTGGAATTTATAGAAAACCATTACACAATTTTGAAATATTACTTTATGATGTTTGGGTACGGGTACAGGAATGTCTCCGGTATGCGGATACGTCATTTTTCAAAAACCTTGATTTGGATACGTCGTGGGTACGTTTGTATATATGTATGTATGTGTGTGTGTGTGTGTATAGAATGCATATTAATCAATTGCTTGGTAAAACACTTGAAACTACATAGTATGAAAATATTTGTCTATAAATATAAAACACTTGAAAATATATAATATTCATTCATTCATTACTTCAAAGACAAAATATACATTCAAATCTAGAATAAATCATCTCGATTGCCCTCAAAATCATGAAGCCACTCCCATCATATTTCAACTTTAAATCATCTCGATTGCCCTCAAAATCATGAAGCCACTCCCATCATTTTTCAACTTTATCATTTACTGACGCTTTCTCTTGTAGGGGCTCACCGGTTCGTTGAATCTCTGAGTGTATGCCTTAAGGGGTGCACAGGGAATGGGGTGGGATCAGCTTGGGGCACTTTGCGAGAGATGTGCTCATACTATCCTATCATACCTACATCCCTTCATGCAACCTTCATAGTTCCTATGATGTCTCCTTGAAATCTTGAAACCCAGAAATATGGCTAACTATGAAACCCTAAAACCCTGGAATTTGACTAACTCTGAAATATGATAGGATCCTCCAAAACCTAGAATTTGCATTATAGCTCCTAGAGGTCTAATACCACTCTCAAACACCTTGAAAGTATATAAATAAAATATAACTTAAAGTATAATTAAATGTTTATTTTATTTATATACTGTTTGGTTTAGACTGGGGTGACATTTCTGGTACCTTTTTGGACGCCTTCGGGACGTCTCTGACAGGTACTCGGGATGTACTGGTACCCTAGGCATATCGAGATGCGAAACATGGGGGGGGGAAGGGTGATTCTTGCAACATAGATATTACTGAAACCCTAACAAGAAATTGCAAAATTTTTAAAAGACCTACTTAGGCATGAAAATAAAATTCAGACCTCACATAAACCCTTACAAAATATGGAAATTCAATGAATTTCCTTGGTGAAACTCTCACATTATCAAATCTGATTTGTAATAACCTTTGAGGCCTAAAAGTACCTAATTTTGAATTTGAACCATGAAATATCATAGGAAAAATATACGCCACATAGAATCCCTTAAAAAATATGAATTCAATTTATTTCAATAATAAACCCTTGTAACCACAAATCTGAATTTTACAAATATTGTCGAGGCTGTAAATTAATGATTTTACAGCAAACCATACCAATGCAAATCTCCAAATGCTATTGATTGTCCAGCTGCGAAAAGTGGCCGTTTCAAACATGAATCCGCCCTTGATATGCCCATGTGGACCCCACATATTGCACAACCCTGAATAAAAGCCCACTAGGGTGACATCAGCTTACAGAGTCCCAGCTGGTTGCCACTCCCAAAAAGCTATTGTGCCAACCTCCAAGGTATACCCTAGCTGTTGCGCCACACTCAAATTTGCCCTTGTGCCCTATCCAAAATCCTTCACTCAATTGTGACCCCTGAATGAAGCCACCAACAAAATATTGAGGGTATTTGTCCCCAATTTTTGATTGCCGATGAGGGTTTTCGTCCTCAATAGCTGAAAGTAGAAGCAAACATGCCCTACTTATGAAATAAAATGGTAGATGATCATAGCCCACAAAAACGAACCTCACTACCTTCCTTTATACCTTTTTCCCTCCAAACCAACTCCCAAGTGGGGGCTGCAGAGACGGGGCCGCGGCGGAATTCAAATATTCAAAAAGTGATTCTCTTTAAAATTTCTAATTAAGGGCTGACTTGCTCAAATTAGAAAGTCCCCTGTTTTAAAGTCAAATTAGAAATAAGTTGCCAACATAAAGTCATTTTTTGGTAACATGAAGAAAACACCATGTTCCCCCTTTTCTTTCCTTCCCTTAGCCTATGGGAAACCAAAAGAATAGGCTAAGGGTCTTCATTCCTCTCTAAACTGAGAAGGGGACATGACACCCTAGCATAGTAGGCCCTTCCTTGTTTGAGAAGAATGACAGTTAGCCATGCTATGGCCTCGCAATGTATTGTTGTCAACAATTTCTGCTGAATTTGAGTAGTGATGTTTGAAATACATTGATGTTAATACTCTAGTTTGCACCATATAATCTATATAAAATTGGGAATCGCTTTGATCCAAAATTTGATGTGCTGAGTAGATTGCTCCTATACTCAATGATCTGGTAAGCATTGACAAAGGGACAATTGATGATGAGATTTAAGGATGAAGGATGGGATATCAATAATAATAACAATTACAGAGTGAAAGGGATGTTCCTGTTGGCCTACATACAAATCTTTTGCTTGGATGGATCAGGGCACTCTCTTGACCCTAATTTCCTGCATTTCCATGCACAGTCATCTGCCATGAATGAGCACATATAGGTGCTATGGAGAAGATCATTGCTCATGCAGGAATGAACAGATCAATTTGATTGTGCATTTAATAAGTGTACTAGGGAAGTCAACCAAAGTTGAAGGATTACATGAAAATGGTGTATTTTGTGCCATGAATATCCCCTACAAGTTTGGTTTCTTGGCATGTTTCCTATCTTAAGATATAAGCCTTCAAAAATGATCTAGCAGTGTGGGACGTGCCAAGGGACGTCAAATTAAAGCCACAAGAAATAGCTGTTTGGATTAAAAAATCTTCAACAAGTTTCAAAATTGAATGCAGGGCAGCCAAGTGTCACGATCTCGGACGTTGGGATCAAGGATCAACAACATGCGGGTGATCAATCGATTTGATAGGTCAAGATTGATCTACGACGCGCATTCAATCGTGCAATGGAAGATCAACGGCGAACACGAGGTCAAAAGGTCAGAGAATCCTGAGAATAAATGCAATGGTGCCAAGTGTCTCGATCATGGTGAACTCCCAAGCAAATCGACGACCCACGTTCGATCATATGTTCAGATAAAGATCTACGATGCGTGTTCAATCATGCAAAAGCAGATCAACGATGCATATCAAGGTCAAAAAGTCAATGAGCCCATATTGCATGCAAGGCCGCCACGTGGCATAAGAGCGTTAATCGGATGGAGACTGACAGAGGATCCACAGAAGGCACGTGGGGCTGCCAAGTGTCATAATCTCGAACGCAGATCAAAGATCAATGACAACATTGAAGGTCAAAGTCAAGAGACTCCCGAGGAGATCAACGGAGCAAATTTGATCAAATCTCCAGAGGGCACAAGATGAGGACACGTGTCTGAGGCAACAACAGTCAGGTTTTAAAATGAAATAAATAGCGTGACAAGGAGATGCCACATAGGTGGACATGTCAGATCAAAAGGTTTCGTGGATCGAGGGATGCAGATGTGTAAATGCGAGATCAAAATGCGATCTGAGCTACCAAAGCAAACCCTGCAAATTCGTTCGCCGCCATTAAAGCTCAGTTCTATGTAAAGGTCTGCTCATTCAGGGTATGAAGTCTGTCTTGGGTTTTGAATTTGTCTCGATCATGATTAGGAGACTAATAGCCTGTGGATCTTCATTGAGAATATGACTATATGAAAACCAATAAATGGATCTTCATTCATCTGGTGTCCCCTCTAACACTCCTTTCACAATCACCATTCTGCCCCTACTCCAAACCCTGAACATAGGTCCATTGTAGAATGGTGATTGTGAAAGGAGTGTTAGAGGGGACACCAGATGAATGAATTCAAGTGACTATCTGACAATGTAAAGAACATATCAAGATGAAGCATGGTGCTATAAGCTCATTAAGAAGATGGAGAGTTTGGAGGTTGAGAAAGGCAAGTGGAGCATTCAATGAAATTTCAAAAGTCTTTAGAGACTTTTCTTTCTTAATGGATCATGACTCAGCACTTTTGACAAAATTCTTGTCTTCTAGTGCGTTTCTAAGCCAATGAGAGGGCTTGAAAGCTATTGGGAGTTGATGAATGGTTAATTTGTTGAGCAGGAATTAGTGTTAATTGATCAAAAGGTGGTTGGGACTCCATGGAAGTGGTTGGACTTCATTTATTGATTTCTGATTGCATGCTTCTCCTCTCTCTTCCCCCTTTCTCCTATATCTCCCATTTCTCCCCCATTTAAAATGATTCTCATTTTTTGAGGAAACTCTCATTTGATAAGGTGAAACTTTGTCAAAATTTGTATGAAAGACCTCTTGAAGCAATAAAGATAACTTTTCACCTATCTTTTGCCTGCGAATTGTGTTTAGTAAGCTTGTGCATGATGGCATTGTGAAGGAGTGTCTTCGATGTCCATTGTCCTTTTTTGCCTATTTTTAGGTGTTTTTAAGTTAGTTGCAGGTTTGAACTTGAGCTCTTTCTGCCATTAATGGACGCTTGGTGTGAACCTTAGATTTCCTCTTTACTTCCTTCATTGCTTCGTGAGCCTAGTTTATGAGATACTTATGCAAATTAGCTAGTTTGTGAGATTGTGTGAGCAAGGATTGTCTTATGTTGCATCATTTTTTATTTCATGCTTATGTGAGTCTCATTTAAATTTGGTACATCACCTTTTTTTAGCTCTCTTAGTAACCCTTTACCCCCTCTCTATCCCTTTTCCTAGTAGAAACATTAGCCTTCTCTAAAAGTTCAACCTCACTACAGGATACCCACAGCTTGAGGTTGTTCCAATATTGTGGCTTAGTTGGAGGAAGCCTGAAAAATCCTCTCCAAGGGTGCAAATTAAGTCCACAATAGTTTTTGGCACGCCTAGTGGGACCACTTTCAAGGAAGATTGGTCAAATTTGATGCTGGTTTGATTAATTTTCAGCAGTTATAACTTTATTTTTCATATCTGGCGACTCCAAAGAACACTCAATGTTCTGGGGGTAGAGCAGTAGCTATCTTTTATGCCAAAGTTGATTACAAGATCAGCTTCTAGAGATATTCCTTTTAAATTTGTTGAATTACCTTTAAACTTAGTAAGAAGGTTAAGATTTGCTAACACTCATCCATACAAAGGGAACTGTTATCACTCTGGAGTGCACCTTGCTTGAAGATGTGCAAAGTACAACTTCTCTCCAGCGGATACAATGGAAACTTCTCAGAGGGTGGGTGCCTCTGTGTTGAGAAGAACCTCTAGAGAGGGCTGGTTCCCTTATGATTTTGCAATTAAACTTGAAACTGTGATTTTTGGGGTGATACACTTTGAATTGAAAAAATCCTTTGAAGTTACTGAAATCAATGCACACATATAACCAAAATGCAATTTATTTTTTGTCCTTAAGCAAAAGTGTTTCAGAGGAAGGGTTGAAAACCTCTTCAAATCTAGAGAGATAGGTGAGGAAGGGACCTGCAAAAGGAGAAAAATTCTCTTATATGCTGATGCACAATCAAATATACACTATGCTGCTATAAAAAATCAGATTCAGAAAAATAAACTCCTTATTGATCACTGGTCCAACTTACAATTTCTTTTTCAAACTTCAGGGCCCTTCTCTATGGCTCGATTCAGCCAATAAATGAGCTTTGAAAAATAGTCTAAATCAGTCTAAGTGTAGTCCAAAAAAGGGAAAAGGTCAGTGTTGGTTAGTTAACTCAAGACCTCACCTCTTTTACAATGCTTTGAATATCAATAAAATTATTCTCCTTTACAAAAATCTGCATGCCTCTCCAAACTTTGGCCTAGAGTATACATAATGGAGCCAAGTTTAAAAAATGATTCTTAAAATAAACAAAACTCTCTAAGAAAACTCCAAACATGCATGACCAAGATGGCGTGGAAGTGGGCGAAGGAACTCAGGTCTGACCAGTCAACTTCTCCTTTGCATGAAATGTTACGCAAAAAGCCAGTAGATGAACTCCTCACGAACTGCTGGAACATTTGAAACGTTTGGACGCATGAGAGAAGCATGTGGTGCGGTGAAACAGTCAACAACAGTTTTGACGAGTCCAATAATACGTTTGCATAGATAAGAATCAATTTTTGACCTTTTCTATTTACAGCGTTTAATTCCTGTGCATGTATATTCTTTGTCTTGCTTGCTTGCTTGCCTTATAATCTCGAACTTCTCTATTTATGACTTTTCCGACTGTGTGTGATCCTTGTTTATCTAGACAAAATTTTGTGCCTTTCATTGTTCATTCTCTTGGATTTTCCTATGTATTTCTTTGGCAATTTTCCCCTTGGTTTTCTACACAATCAAATCCCTTAGAAATTCTTCGGGATTATTTCTTTCGGGTTTATTTGCACAATCAAATTTTTTGGATCTTTTCCCTGTCTTATGCTTTACATCGGGCTTATTTGTCTCAAGATTTACTTAGCAATTTTCCCGTGGATTTATCTTCCGAAAGAAATCTTTTGGACTTTTGTTTATTTCCTCTTCTCCTTCAGCTTTTCCTTGGACTTTTTGATTTCAATTTTCTCGAAGGAATCCTTCGGACAAAAAGTCCGAAGGAATTCCTTCTTTATTTTCTTTCCTTTGCCTTGTTTATAATTTTTTCGGGCTTTTTGAAGGGACCTTCCCGAAGCGCTGTTGCCCTTTGGGATTTTTGAAAGAGTCATTTGTAATTGTTTCCGCCAAAGAACTGCCCCTTTGATTTTTTTCGGATTTATTGTCAAGCACCTTGGTTTTTGTAAACCTCGCAGCAAATTTTCCGAAGGTATTCCTTCGGACAAAATGTCCGAAGGAATCCTTTGGACCTTTTGTCTCTTTACATTTTCCTGCAATGTATCTTCCCGAAGGCCAGGTGCCCTTCGGGCTTTTTGAAGGAGTCCTTTACCCGCTTTAAATGATCCTTCCGACTGTGTTGAAGGACAGGTGCCCTTCGGGACTTTTGAAAACGTCCCTTCACTTTGCCAGGATACCCTCCCGAATGGCACATGCCCTTCGGGTTTATTGTAAATGACATTCCCGAAAAAAACTTTTCCTTTTCAACCTTGAAGTGGACTTTCCCGAGGGGGACCTGCCCTTCGGGACTTTTGAAATTGTCCAACTTTTTTCTTCGGACAAAAAGTTCGAAGGAACAACCTGTCTTAGTCCAGTCGCAAAGACTTCCATTTATGAAACGACCCTTTGAAAGGGCAGGTGCCCTTCGAAAATCTTGTAAGTGACCCCTATTCCTTAAGAAAAGCCCTTTCGGACTTGTGCAATTGGTCCTTCAGATAGCCAAGTGACTTTTTCGAACTTTGAAGATGTCATTTTTCCGAAGAGTAGTGTGAACCTTCCCAAAGGGGTACATACCCTTCGGGATTCCTGGAATGTACCTTCCCGAAGGGTACCTACCCCTCGGGCCTTTGAAAGACCTTTCCCTTTGTAATTTTCTCTGCTTTATTGCAAAGTACTCAGGGTTTTTGTAAATCCCTTGAAATCCTCTATCCCTTGACTAAAAAAAACTCGAGAAAATAAACATATGCATGATGCTTCCTTTAACTCCGTACTTCCATTGAAAGTGAACAAGAGATGTGGCCTTTGAACTTGCTGTAGGTGTCTTTACCTCGAACGGGCTGCATGCTCTATACGGTGGCTATAGGTCTTCACCCAACTGTTCTTAACACCTTTGCTGTAAGTACATTCATGCTTTTAGACCACAGATTGACCAGCTGAAAAGGGGGTTAGACCATTGTAGGAAAGTTTACAATAATAGAGGTAATAACTTGGCTTTGACAAGCCAAATTACTAACAATTTTGGCGACTCACAGGGTTTGACCAGCCTGCTGGTCAAAAAACTTAGAAAAATTAATTGTAACAACCTTGAACATCACTGAAAATTGGGAAGTTGGAGACCAATACAATTAGAACTGACTCAACAACATCATGCACATGTGCACTTAGATGAAAGAACAACAATGAAACTGAAAGGGAAAGCAACCTGGATAGAAAACATGTGCTAAAAGCACTTAGAGGAATGAAACTATGACTATGTACAAAGGACTGACTCTCCTAATAGCAGTATATAAGAAACATCCCATTCACAGGAATGGGAAGTTCTCCGTTCAATCTGGATAATTGAAAAGCGTTATTCTTCTTACAATCAGTAATAATATAAGGTCCACTCCAAAAGCTATCCAATTTGGAGTGCCTACCTGGCTTTGCACGTTCCTCATCCCATTTGAGAACTGTCTCCTTGTTGGAATATTTTTGATGAAGCTCTCTTGTCAAATGCCTTCTTGATTTGCTGTTGATTAGTCTACATGATATGCATAGCATCATCTCTAGTTTTTTCTAACTCTCTCAATTCATTCTTACTTCGATGGCATCATTTTCTAGAAGCTCTAGCTGGTGTGCAAGCTCTAAAGATGGAAGCTCCAATGATATAGGCAGCCTTGCTTCTCTTATATAAATCAGAAGATAAGGTGAATGGCCAATAGCCTTTTTAGGGGTGATTCTATCATCTCATAAAGCGGTTTTCAATTTTGTATGCCAAGATCTTTGATCATCCTCCATTGTTCTTTTGATGATCCGAATCAAATTTTTATTAGTAGATTCAACTAGCCCATTACCCTGTGGATAGTAATTAGATGATGAAGACAAGTAAATACCATGTTCAAAATCCCATTCACATATTTTGTATTGCTGAATGCTAAAGCATTATCTGATATAATAGTAGATGGAGCTCCAAAACGAGTGACTAGGCTCTCATAAAACTTAAGTACGGAATTCTCATTTGCCTCTCTCAAAGGTACTGCTTCCACTCACCTGGTGAAATAATCTTTAGTTGTCAAAACCCATTTATGACCAGCACTAGATGAGGGATGAATCATGCAAATGAAGTCCAAACCCCACTGCGTGAATGGCTGTTCAACTTGAATTGGCTTTAATGGCATAGCTGTTAGTATCTGTTTTCCTACAAACATTGCACATTTTGAACATTTCCTAACCCACGCATATGCATCTCTGTATAAATTAGGTCAAAAATAACTAGCCCTAATAATTTTTGCAACTGTAGTCTTCGCTGCAAAATGACCTTCAGAGGGACAATCATGAATTTGCTCAAAAAGTTTGTCAAATTGACTAGTTTCTACACACCTTAAAAACATAACTCCAATGTCCTTTTTGAAAAGCACTCCATCAATCAGGTTATAGGGCACTGATTGCAATCTGAAGTGTCTTCTTTGTGATGCATTCAAACCCCTTGGACATTCTCCAGTTTGAAGAAACCTAGCAATATTCTGTGTCCAAATTGTAGGTGTACCTTCAACTTGATGTTGAGTGTCTTGAATTGCCAAAATTATTTTTTTCTCTTCTTTTACATCTTCTGCAAGATGTTTACATAATCCTTTACCTCGAACCAACTTTGTAACTTTGATTTCAATGTCGTATTCCATGCATTTAGTAACCCATCCAGCTCTCTTTTCGCTCAAGTCTCTATTGAGAATGAAGTCCTTCACACTTGGATGAGCAACCATTAGTATAATTTTGTTATTTGAAATCAAATGTCTGAATTTTTTCAGACCTCTTATTACAACAAGAACATGCTTTTCTACGAAAGAATATCTCTTTTCATAATCTTCTAAAGCTTGACTAAAGAAAGCAATGGGTTGTTTCAAACCTTCATCATTCTATTGCATAAGCATGGCTGAAATAGTGCTGGAAGTAGAGAAAACATACAAGAAGAAATCCTTACTAAAATTCGGATTGAGCAAAGTAGGAGCTTGGCTGATTGCTTCTTTAATAGCTTCGAATCTTCTCTTACCTTATTTATTCCAAGTGAACTCTTTGTGTTTCTTAAGCATTTGAGTGAGTAGCTTTACTAGTTTCCCAAAACCAGGAATGAATCTTTTAATAACGTTAATCTTACCCAAGAAGCTTTGCACACTTTTCTTGTGTTTAGGCAATGATAGAGCAAGGATTATTTCTATTCTTTTTGGATCAATTGAAAGACTAGCTTTGGAAACCACATGCCCAAGAAGTCTCCATGCACTGAAAAAATACATTTCTTTGGATTCAAAGAAACTCCAAATTTTCTACATCTATCAAAAACAATCTTCAAACGAGTTAGATGATCATTAGGATTCTTTGAAAATACAGTAATGTCATCTAGATATACCAAAACCATTTCACTCAAAAGACCCTGAAAAGCAACATCCATTGCCCTTTGGAAGGTAGCTCCAGCATTGGAGAGTCCAAAAGGCATTTTCTTGTAATCAAATGTACCCCACTTGGTGGTGAAAGTGGTTTTATATTGGTCTTGCTCCTTCACCAGTATCTGATTGTATCCTGAATACCCATCCAATAAAGAAAATCTCTGTGAACCTGGAACTCACTGCAAAATTTGATCCATAGAAGGAAGTGGATAATGATCTTTCAATGACACCTTATTTAAATCTCTGAAATCTACACAAAGCCTTATTTCTCCGTTCTTTTTCCTTACAGGAACAAGATTTGCAACCCATGTTGAATGCTTAATAGGAAAAATAATCCCTGATTCAATCAGTTTTGTACGTTCTTTCTTCATGAGAATTTCAACCTTGGGGTTGATTGGCCATTGCCTTTGTCTTACCGGTTTGGCACCATTTTCCAATTCAATAGTATGTTGTGTTAATCTGGGATCAAAACCTTTCAAATCATGGTACTCCCAAGCAAAAACGTCCATATACTCTTGACATAATGAAATGAAAGCTACTCTCTCAGAATCTGAATTTACTTTACCCAACTTGAATTACTTACTTTCAGCTATGCTAATTGGCTCATAATGCTCTTTCTTGGAAGAAATACTCACATTGTCTCTCCTTAGTCGATCATCTTCATTGAATATATTCTCTAAAGTCACCAAACCTTTAGGCATCTTGTTTTATTTTAATTGCACAATCTGATTTTCATATTGATCCTGCAATTTATCATGATTTTTTTGGCAAAATTCTCTCATTCTATAGAAAATATGCTATTTGTTTATCATAATAAAAAACTTGTCAATTTACATCATTATTTGGAATTGAAGGTCTGCATACCACTTTGATTTGAGTCTGATTTTTATTGTCCTTAATCTGATCCGGAATATCATACTGTGCCCCTATTGCAGCAAGTCTATCAGCGCGCTGATTTGCTCCTCTAGGAATGGAGCGAATGTCAAATGCAAGGAAATCTTCAATGAGATCCCAAACTCTGTTTGTATGCTTTCAGAAGAGGATTCTTTGCTGTACTTAAACCTTTTACTTGTACCACTAATTCACTATCACCTTTTCCCTGTAAGATCTTAATACCCCTCTTTCTAGCCCAGTGACGACCATAAATAAGAGCTTCATATTCTGCAATATTGGAAGTACAACTGAACTGAAATCTAATAGAAGAATAATACCTTTGATCTTGTGGTGAAACCAACATAACTCCAGTGCCACTACCATTCTTTGTTTTGGATCCATAAAAAAATAGATTCCAAACTCTTTGATCCCGTAGTGAGCTAGTTAGACTAGGCAACAAGTCACCTTCGTGCATGCAATAAACTTTGAAACCAGCATCTTCAATACTTTTGTAGGGGTCATGTACATGATTATCAGCAGCCCATTCATTAAGGAGAAGATCTGGAATGCCTTCAAGAGGCTTAGAAGGCTCTTGATCAATGATGTTATCATTTTCTTCTGTAATACTGCAATTCACATTTGTCATATTTTGCATATATGGCTCAAGGTGAAATCTAAAAATAG
Source organism: Torreya grandis (assembly GCA_037957365.1). Classification (NCBI taxonomy): domain Eukaryota; kingdom Viridiplantae; phylum Streptophyta; class Pinopsida; order Cupressales; family Taxaceae; genus Torreya; species Torreya grandis. The sequence goes on along the minus strand of JARHVA010000486.1, from coordinate 1,923,770 downwards.
GCTCTGATCTAATAGTTACTTTGGTCCCATACCTGGTTCTAAAAACCATGTATGACCAATTTGAAGAAAGATAACATCCTATTTTGGCAGTAAAATCTCTTGATAGACACAGTGCAAAATATGGAGGCCAATCAACATCCTGTAAGATGACAAAATTTGGGCAAGAAGCAAGTATAATTTTCAGATCTTTCAACACACCCACAGTTTTGGTAGGAGAACCATCTAATTGCAAGACACCTTTCTCATGGGGTTTATACTACAAACCTAACTTATCAGCTATTGATTTGGGCATAATAGAAGTACTAGCCCCACTATCAATCATACAATTATGAACTAGACAATCTCCAATGATCACATAAAGGTAAAATGGAGGAGGTTTAGTTACCTTTTGAGGCTCAACAGTTGAATTAGAATTAGTTAGGACAGCACTTACTCTTTCTTTTTATGGTGTCTTCTCAGAGATAGAAATCCTATGTGAGTGTGCCAATGTGGGATGTGCTCTCCATGCCTGGTCATGTGGATATCTTTCAAGAGGGTTTGTCAAAGATCAATGTTTCTGAGAAGCCACCAAGCAAGAAGAATATGGTTCTCACCAATGCAACCAAGGGATCTAATGAAGGGCAATCAAATAAGGTGGTCAAACCTTCTCCCTTCTACATTTTTGTAATCATTGGTGACTCTTTGGTACATAACTGCATCGTAGATAGTGGAGCAAGTACTTCAGTGATGCCAAAGTCAATAGCAGATCAACTTGGTTTGAAGTATGAACTCCAATCTAAGAGAGTTTTGTAGCTTGATAGATCTTCCACCAAACTAGCTGGCATTATCAAAGGTCTAAACTTGACCCTGGATGCTTGTCCTAGTGTTTCAATGGCTCAGGATGTGTTGATTCTAGATGTGCCTCCTCGTTTTGCTCTATGTTTATCTAAAGACTTCACAACAAAAATTGGAGGTTATCTACTGGCAGATTGGTCCTACATGGCTTTCAAGACAAGGTATGGGACCAAGGTGTCTATCAAAGTTGAACCTATTGCACAATTTCGCATAGAGCCTTATGGGCTAGATAGCCCAAACATCAATTGTACCATTCTTGATGAAGATGAACACCTGGTTGGTCAAGAACTAGACACTCATCCTGAGGGGATACCTAATATGTTCTTAGTCAGTTCATTGACCATTTGGAAGGTGTTGAGGAAAGAAACATGGGAGTCTACTGCTTGCATGAGGAGAGTGAGTCCATGCCATCTCTCACTAGGCCACAGGAAGATACTAGTAGTTTGTGAAAATTGTTCTTTGATGGCTCAAGGAGCAAACATGGGGCATGTGCAGGTGTAATGCTAGTATCTCCATCCAATGATAAGTACTTCTTTTCTTACAGGTTTCAATTCAGTTGTTCTTGCAGTGCAATTGAGTATGAGGGTCTTATCCTTGGCCTTCAGTGGGCTAGTAAGAGGGGAATTAAACAGTTGCAAGTGTATAGGGATAGTGAGCTGATAGTACATCAAATCAGAGGCCAAAACATCACAAAGAATCCCTTGATGAAATTCTACAAACATAGAGTGTAGGATATACTTGAGGACTTTGAGGCCTTCAACATCCAAGCAATGCTAGGGAACCAAAATAAGCATGCTGATAGGTTGGCAGCTATGGGAGCTCAGTTTGACATCCCAAATGAGTTGAAAAAATCCAAAGTGCAGCCACATGTCAAAGTGGTAGTAAGACCATTAGTGCCAGACAATGAGACTCATTGGCAGGGCTTTGACAGTGACACACAGATTGCTTGTTTCTTGCAACATGAAGTAGAGTTTTCCTCAATGAACCAAGGTAAATTTCAATGTCATTATGAGGATGAAATTGTTCAGTTGAAGTCTAACAAGCTTTTTAAAGCGCTGGTCACCCTTGAAAGTCTTTTCCATGAGGGAGATCATATGAGGAAAGACAAGGCAGTGATGTCAACTGATGAGGAGAACTATGAAAGAGTTTTTATCCTCAAAGACAAGCTCCTCAAGCTTGGAAAGGTAAGCACTAAGGCTGAAAGGCATGCTTTCATTGAGCTTTGTAGGAAATATTCAGACATCTTTGCTTGGGAATACAATGATCTAAGAGGTTTTGATCCCAAGCTAACCCAAAACACTATATAATTGGAGGCTAGTGCCAAGCTTGTCAGGCAAAAGCAAAGGCCTATCAACCCAAAAATCGAAGAGCTTGAGGAAAGAATTGACTAAATTGATTGAATCTAATATCATCTTTCCCATCAAGCACTCCTCATAGGTAGCCAACCTAGTACTTGTGAGGAAGAAGAATGGTGAAATCCGGTTGTGTGTTGATTTCAGGGACTTGAACAAGGTCTCTTTGAAAGATCACTACCCCTCACCATCCATGGAGCAACTCCTTCAAATGGTTGTTGTTTCAGAATTTTTGTATCTTTTGGATGGGTACTCGGGATACAATCAGGTGCTGGTAAGAGAAGAGGACCAATACAAGATTGCCTTCACCACAAAGTGGGGCACATATGCTTAACAAAAAATGCCTTTTGGCTTGTCAAATGTTGGGGCCATTTTTTTAAGAGCCATGGACATGGATTTCCAAAGATTGCTAAATCAGATAGTGCTTGTCTACTTGGATGACAACGGTTTTCTCCAAGAAGGCTAGTGAGCACTTGGATCACCTAAGATTGATCTTTGAAAGATGTAGAGAATATGGGATCTCATTGAATCCCAAGAAATGTGTGTTTGTTGTCCATGAGGGCAAACTCTTGGGACATATTGTCTCAAAACATGGATTAGCTATTGATCCTAATAGAATAGGCACCATCTTGGCATTATACTTACCCAAGCATAAGAAGGGACTCCAGAGTTTCTTTGAGAAAATAAACTTCGTGAGAAGGTTTATACCTGGTTTTGCAAACTTGGCCAAACCCATCACTACCCTGCTGAAGAAGAACCAAGGGTTCACTTGGTCAAATGAAGGTAAAACAACATTTGAGGCCATCAAGCAAGCCATTGCTCAAGCACCCATACTCATGAATCCTGATTTCTCAAGGGATTTCATATTGTATACCTTTGCCAATATTGATAATATATCATCTATGTTGATGCAAAATAATGGTGAAGGACTTGAGCAACCAATTGCATTTTTCAGTCAAGGGCTTGAAGAGTATGAGGTAAGGTATACTTTTGTAAAAAGCAAGTCCTTGTAGCGTTAAGAAGCCTTAAAAAGTTCAGACCAATGCTCTCCAATAGCAGGATCTATCTTGTGGTGTCTCATCCTGGAGTGAAGGACTTCCTTCTCAACAAGGATTTGAATGAAAAGAGGGCTGGTTGGATTACCAAGGTCATGGAATATGACGTGGAGATCAAGGTCACTAAGCTAGTGAGAGGCAAAGACTTATGTGAGCATATGGTTGATAACTTTCATGAAGATAAAGAGGTTGTTTTGGTGACACAAGACAACTCACAAACAGATGCACCTTCACCTCACACTAGTTGGCTCCAGGATATGACACATTTCTTGATAACAGGTGAGTGCCCACAAGGTATGAATAAGGCAAAGAGAAGGTATTTTAGACTTCAGTCTATACCTTATGCATTGGTTGATGGGGTTCTATTCAGAAAGGATCTCAATGAAGTGCTTCTTAGGTCCATAGACGATGACCGAGTCACTAGGCTCTTGAAGCAATTTCATGATGGGTCTGCAAGAGGCCATTTTGCTCCAAGGATCACAATAGCAAAGGTGATGAGAGCTTGTTATTATTGGCCTAGCCTCTTCAAGGATGCATATGCATGGGTGAAAAAATGTCAAAAGTGTGCCTCTTTGCTGGCAAGCAAAGATTGGCATCCCATCTTCTCAACCCAATTTAGGTTTAGCAGCCCTTCATGCAATGGGATTTGGATTTCATAGGAATGATCAATCCACCTTCCAGTAGAGGACACAAATGGGTACTCACTGCTACTAACTACTTCACCAGGTGGATGGAAGCAATTGCCCTGAAAGAAGCCAATAAAACAACAGTGTTGGACTTCTATGATAGCATAGTAACGAGGTTTGGTGTACCAACAACAATAATTTCAGATAATGCCTTAACATTTGTTGGCATGAGGACAAGTGAATGGGCACTTCAGCGGGGCATCTACCTTAGTACATCCTCGAATTACTACCCCAAGGTAATGGACTGACAAAGTCAACAAACAAGAACTTGATAAGGATCATCAAAAGGACTATGGAAGAGCATCAGAGAGTGTGGCACACAAAATTAAGGACAAACCTTTGGGCTGATAGAGTGACTCTTAAAGTTGCCATTGGCAACTCACCATTTGTCCTTTTATATGGTAGGGAGGCCAAATTGCCCATCTCTCTTGAGTTACCTGCCTTGGAGTTAGCCCATCAGCTTGAGTTGATGGAAAGTGAACCTATGAGCATGAGGATGGCAGAGCTCATGGAGCTTGAAGAAGCAAGGGACCTTGCAATGAAGACACTGGAGTCACATCAAGCTCAAATCAAGAAAGCCTTTGACAAGAGAGCCATAGCAAGGGACTTTAAAGAAAGGGATCTAGTTCTCAAGTGGGATTCAAATAAGGCCAAGTCAGGCAACCATACCAAGTTTGACAGCTTGTGGAGTGGCCCTTGATTCACAGATGTAGATAGCATAATGCTTTTCAGTTTGTCCAGCTGAATGGAGAGGTATTACCCATCCCAGTCAATGGAATTCATTTAAAGCCTTGCTATTAGAAGAGTTTGCAGCTATTGTATTTATTAGAGTAGATTTTTATGTTTTCCTCTTAGTGCCTTGTGCACATCTTTTCAGTTGTGTGTTTCCCTTCCCTAAGTGTCTTGGGCACAGTGTTTGTTTTGTTCTTGTTGCTTCAAGAGGAGGTTTTTAGAAAGGGACAACCTTGTATCAATTTCATACCAGCTAGGAAAGAAAGACTTGTGATCCCGTATGCCCAATGGATCAGACAAGGCAACTAATCTGTTGCATAGCAGGCATGCAATCTCAGGTCACCAGAAATGTTGGTCAAAATTGGCCTACATATGAAGCTTTTGCCTGGATGGATCAGGGCACTCTCTTGAACCCTTATTTCCTGCATTTTCATGCACAGTCATCTGCCATGAATGAGCACCTACAAGTGCTATGGAGAAGATCATCGCTCATTCAGGAATGAACAGATCAGTTTGATTGTGCATTTAATAAATGTACTAGAGAAGTCAACCAAAGATGAAAGATTGCATGAAAATGGTGTATTTTGTGCCATGAATATCCCCTACAAGTTTGGTTTCTTGGCATGTTTCCTATCTTAAGCTATAAGCCTTCAAAAATGATCTAGCAGTGTGGGACGTGCCAGGGGACGTCAAATTAAAGCCACAAGAAATAGCCGTTTGGATTAAAAAATCTTCAACAAGTTTCAAAGTTGAATGCAAGGCAACCAAGTCTCGCGATTTTGGAAGTTGGGATCAAGGATCAACAACACGCGGATGATCAATCGAGTCAATAGGTCAAGATAGATCTATGGTGCGCGTTCAATCGTGCAATCGAAGATCAACGACAAGGACGAGGTCAAAATGTCAGAGAATCCTGAGAATGTACACAATGGTGCCAAGTGTCTCGATCATGGTGAACTCCCAAGCAAATCGACGGCTTGCATTCGATTGTATGTTCAGATAAAGATCTACAACGCGCGTTCAATCGTGCAGAAGCAGATTGACAGTGCGGATCAAGGTCAAAAAGTCAATGAGCCCAGATTGCATGCAAGGTCACCATTTGGCATAAGAGCATTAACCAGATGGAGACTAACAGAGGATCCACAAAAGGCATGTGGGCCTGCCAAATGTCATATTCTCGAATGCAGATCAAATATCAATGACAACGTTGAAGGTCAAAGCCAGGAGATCAATGGAGCAAATTTGATCAAATCTCCAGAGGGCATGAGATGAGGACACGTGTTCGAGGCGACAATAGTCAGGTTTTAAAATGAAATATATAGCATGCCAAGGAGATGCCACAGGCAGACATGTCAGATCAAAAGATTTCATGGACCTAGGGATGCAGATGTGTAAACACGAGATCAAAATGTGATCTGTGCTACCAAAGCAAACCCTGCAAATTCGTATGTCGCCATTAAAGCTCAGTTCTATGCAAAGGTCTACTCAGTTAGGTTATGAAGTCTGTTTTGGGTTTTGAATTTATGTCTCGATTATGATCAGGGGACTAAGTAGCCTGTGGATCTTCATTGAGATTATGACAATATGAAAACCAATAAATGGGATTGGTTTTCATCTACAATGGACCTATGTTCAGGGTTGGAATAGGGGCAGTGGTGATTGTGAAAGGAGTGTCAGAGGGGACATCAGATGAATGAGTTCAATTGACTGTCTGATAATGTAAAGAACATATCAAGATGAAGCATGGTGCTATAAGCTCATTAAGAAGATGGAGAGTTTGGAGCTTGAGAAAGGCAAGTGGAGCATTCAATGAAATTTCAAAAGTCTTTAGAGACTTTTCTTTCTTAAGGGATCATGACTCAGCACCTTTGACAAAATTCTTGTCTTCTAGTGCGTTTCTAAGCCAATGAGAGGGCTTGAAAGCTATTGGGCGCTGATGAATGGTTAATTTGCTGAGTAGGAATTAGTGCTAATCGATCAAAAGGTCGTTGGGACTCCATGGAAGTGGTTGGACCTCATTTATTGATTTCTGATTGCGTGCTTCTCCTCTCTCTCTTTCCCCTTTCTCCTATATCTCCCATTTCTCCCCCATTTAAAATGATTCTAATTTTTTGAGAAGGAGACTCTCATTTGATAAGGTGAAACCCTGTCAAAATTTGTATGAAAGACCTCTTGAAGCAATAAAGATAACTTTTCACCTATCTCTTGCCTTTGAATTGTGTTTAGAAAGCTTGTGTATGATTGCATTGTGAAGAAGTGTCTTCCATGCCCATTGTCTTTCTTTCTTGCCTATTTTTAGGTGTTTTCAAGTTAGTTGCAGGTCTAAACTTGAGCTCTTTCTGCCATTAATGGACGCTTGGTGTGAATCATAGAATTCCTCTTTGCTTCTTTCATTGCTTCGTGAGCCTAGTTTATGAAATACTTATGCAAATTAGCTAGTTTGTGAGATTGTGTGAGCAAGGATTGTCTTATGTTGCATCAGTGTTTATTTTATGCTTATGTGAGTTTCATTTAAATTTGGTGCATCACCGTTTTTTAGCTCTCTTCCTAACCCTTTACGCCATTTCTATTCCTTTTCCGAGTAAAAACATTAGTCTAGGTGATCTACCAAGAGGAAGCCGGCCTTCTCTGGAAGTTCAACCTCACTACAGGATACCTACAACCTGAGGTTGTTCCAATTTTGTGGCTTAGTTGGAGGGAGCTTGAAGAATCCCCTCCAAGTGTGCAAATTAAGTCCACAACAGTACCTATAGTGAGTTCTAATCAATTGATATTTTTTGCATAGGATGTCCTTTGTGGCTAGGGAAAAATCATATAGAAGGACATTCAATATCTTTGACTGCAATTGAGGTAGTATGAATGTTTGCAAATGCTTATTCCATGCAAAATAAGAAATCATATGTACATCGCAATAAAGTTGATTATATTTAGACATCACAAATGATTAGTTAAGAGTGATATATGTCAACAGTGCATAAAATGCAATGTTTCATAATGTCTATTAAATGCACTTAACATTCAGCTTGCTAGATATTTGACTACAAAATAATCAGTCATGATTCTTATGAACCTACCAATTCAGTAACCCATCCATTATGATGATTAATAATTTGTGGTGCTTCAAGCGAAATAACATGATGCTGTTGCGATGCTAGAGTGAGACATTAAGGTATCTTAAGTGTGGGTATAGGGAACCTTTGTCATTGGCTACAAGGTATCATGGCTAATTATTTTATTGCAAAGGAAATGCGCCAAACTACTTGGGCATGATGCAAATAGCTTGGATCTGTTCCAAATGACAAATAGCAATTTGATGATATATCTATTTGTAAAAGGCATTATATTCCACCTTAATATGTACCCATGAGGTAGTTAAGCTTATGGTAATTGACAGATGCCTATAATGCTATGTTGTTTGGGTAGGGGTACGGATATGCGTATGGGGACGTCTTGAGTACGCGGATACGTCATTTTTCAAAAACCTTGATTAGATATGTTGTTGGTACGTTTGTGTATATATGTATGTATGTAGTATGTATGTATATAATACATATTACTCATTTTTTTAGTAGAACACTTGAAACTACATAGTATGAAAATATTTGTCTTAAAATATAAAACACTTGAAAATATATAATATTCATTCATTCATTACTTCAAAGACAAAATATACTTTCAAATCTAGAATAAATCATCTCGATTGCCCTCAATCATGAAGGCCACTCCCATTATTTTTCAACTTTATCATTTACTGACGCTTTCTCTCATAGGGGCTCACCGGTTCATTGAATCTCCTAGTGTATGCCTTAAGGGGTGCACAGGGAATGGGGTGGGATCGGCTTGGGCGAGATATGTTCTCATACTATCCTATCATACCTACATCCCTTCATGCAACCTTCATACTTCCTATGATGCCTCCTTGAAATCTTGAAACCCTGAAATATGGCTAAGTCTGAAACCCGGAAACCTTGGAATTTGACTACGTCTGAAATACGATAGGATCCTCCAAAACCTAGAATTTGCATTATAGCTCCTAGAGGTCCGAAACCACTCTCAAACATCCTGAAAGTATATAAATAAAATATAACTAAATGTAAACTTATACTTAAATGTTTATTTTATTTATATATTGTTTGGTTTAGAATGGGTTTACATTTTTAATTTTTTTTGTTGACTTCCACTGTTTTTCCCTACCGGAAATCCCTGGGCACACTTGGAAACACCCCGTAAACGCTTGGGTACCTCCCGAAAACGCTTGGATACCTTTTGAAAACGTCCAGAAAGGGCCCAGAAATGTCACAACCGTTTCCAGTACCTTTCCGGATGCCTCTGGGACGTCTCCGACAGGTACCTAGGACGTACCGGTACCTGAGGCGTATCGAGACGTGAAACGTTGGGGGGGGGGTGATTCCTTCATGCCCATTCAATTTTAGTACTTGAAATCTAGATCATAATCGTAGACTAGACTTTATAAACCGCCATTTTAATTGATGTCTTTAAATGCCATTGTTGACAAGTGTTATTTAAATCCAAGGCTTGATCCATTATACTAATTTTCATTATCTCATAAAGCATTTATATTTATTGTTGATCGATACGTGATTTTTGAACTATGTCATTAACTATCTTACAAATGTTTTCTTGGGCTAACATATCCATAGGTGTCCAAGGAGAATATAAGATAGTATTTTGCCAATTCCACCTAAAACCATAGTTTGTGCTACCATCTAGCACTCAGTTATGAAGTTTTTTTCTTTTGATTATCGCAACAACCTTTGTGGAATCTAGAAGCAACACAAGTTTTGCTTTCTCATGATTATGAACTCAGGGGTTAATTCATGCTCCATAAGAGAATGTTTGTGTCCCATTCTATTAATGGTGTTTGTTAGTTTTCATTATTTTAAACTTCAATGAGCTTGACTATTAGACAATTGGTGGTTGTCTTGAGGTACTAAGAAATTATGCTTTCGTCATTTCACATATGTTAGGTAGGTTTTTATTTGCCAACTTTCTTTTTCCTTACCATATACAGCTTCTTCAATGTGAACTTTAGACTGACCACTTTGTATTCTTGCCTTCAGATTAGTGTGCTTGATGGTGGAATCTAGAAGCAAAATACGTCTCTCTCTTAATTTGAGTTGCCTTGATGTCGAGCTTAGGGTTTACTAAAGTCTTGGTGGTAGCCTTTTGCTTGGAAATTACCAATTCATTTGCGTTTTGGTTCTCATCTCATTACCATAATGGTGTTTTGTAACTTTCATCTATCTAAAACTTAAACGATCTTCGCTATTGGACAATTGATTATTCTCTCAAGATACTTAAGAAATTAATCTTTTGTAGTGTCATATATAGTAGGACAGTTCTCAGTATATAACTCATCAACTTTCTTTTTTCTAACCCGAGATAACAGGTATATTCTTACGATAAGAACTCCATTTTGAATGCTTGCTCTCAAATTTGTGTCTGATGTAATTTTTTGATAGCCCTCCTTCCTCTGGGACAGTTACATACAATGTTATCTTCTTATGTCAGTTTTCCTTGTGGGTATTAAGAAGACAGGTTCCTTAAACAAAAAAGAGCGGTGGCTGATTGTTTTCTTGACTCGTCAATTTATTGGGCCACAACCTTGTGTTCTTGGAAATAATTGGACTTCAGGGAAAATCCATTTTTTTCTTTGCTCATATTCTGTTTAGATGTGTGTATGCATTTCTCTTTGGTTTTCCAGCAATGATACATCTCCACTGTTTTCTTTTCAGGAAGAAGATGCTAATGTGTCTGCTAATTCAGCTCATCCGGGGCCCATACCTACAAATCTTACTCGGTATTCAAAACCACTGGGTTAGTTGTTTCCCTCCTTTAATGTTAGGATGTAATGTATTTTATATATAGCTTCATATGCACATTATGAAATTTTTGAAGAGCATTGAGATGTTAGGCAACCTACTTCACTACTAAAAACTTCTTTTGGACTTTCCATCTAATAATACTTCAACTGAAAAATCCAGACAATGTCACCTTTGAGGGATCCTCTCACTACAAAGGCAAGGAGTGCTAGCACCTCTACAAAAATAAACCGAAGACATCACACTTGATAATTTCATAGAGTCTTTCAAGGATGATCCTCAAGACTCATTTTTCTAAGGAATAGTTATGGTCCTTTACCATGGTTCCTTTAATCTTTATGTAAAACATTATAGTGATCTTGTTATCATATAGTGCGTGAAATACTTCTTTGAAAAGCACACATGGCCCTCCTTGGCCTTGCTTAGGATTTTAAATCTCTTATTGTGTCTTCTTTTCCTTTTGTGAGGCTACTCTACTTATAAACCTTCTAGAGAAATTATATGCTAAAATTAATGAACCCATACACCATAAATCAGTACTCGTAGTTCAAACAGGGTCCGGGTATGAGGGGTACGATAGCAGAACACAACATAGGGTTTACCAGACCATTGCACAAGATATTTTGCATTAACCTTATTTTCAGTTTGGATTTTCCTTATATTTGTAACTCTCTTGCTTTAGCAATGAGATTCCCACCAACAGGAACCTTGTTGTCAAAGGTGTTTTATAGTATCTTTTATGGGTTGCATGATGCATTTTAGCACAAGAGATAGATATAAACGTAGAAAAACTATTAGTGTGTGAAACTTGACAAGATCCAAAGTTCCTAGCTCATTTAAGGTATGAAACTAAGGCTATGATCAAGCTGCGATGGGAATATTAATTTTAGTAAAAATGTGACTTAGACTTAATCAACCATGCCATTCAGAAAGCCTTACTTTATTGAAGATGCTATGTAGGTAGCTTTCTAGAAAATATGGTGGCATAGAGAGGCATTCGTCCAATCTCATAAGTATTAAGTTTGAATCTATTGAAATTGTTTCTATTGGTTATTCGAACAAAGGTGCTTACTTCTTTTCCTCAATGAGGTTGTCACTTGTATATGAAGCGCATTGCAGAAATTTTCTTGGGATACTAGGTTGATTACCTTTATTCAGAGTAGTTTAGATCTTGGGGGTGCTAAGCCTCCTTTGGATTTGATACATCTACACTTTGGTGAGGACATCCCAGTAACATGACAGCTTCGTGTGCAACTAATATGGTTTCCAAATCCTCTTGTTCAAAACCCAAACATTGTGCTTCTACCTCTACTGGACATTGAGGGCCCTCTAGTTCTATTGACCCAAATCATGAGGATAGGGGACAAGTTTGCATTGTCCATTTCCTCTCTACTTCATGGAATTCTTTGAGCCTTGGATGTTGGGAGAGGCTCTAGGTTAAGTATCTCACTTTCGCCTAAGGTTATTATCTAGCTCCCTTAGCCGAGGGCATTCTCCTATGGAGATTATTAGATATTGTATCGGTCCTTTTTGGATGGTTGATGATGACAACTCTTCTTCTGCTTAAGGATCAACACTAATGAGTGATAGGTGTGGTCTTCAAGCCAAGTGCCAATTTATAGCTCAAACCTTCATAGTCTTCTTTTTTCGGTAAGGGTTCTCTCCCCCGCATGGTTATTTGTATTTTTAGGAACTTGAGCAACAATGTTATAGTTTATCTGCCTTAGGCTACCATCCCTAGCTTTAGTATTGCCATAGACTTGGAGTTGAAAGTTTTATTTCTTATAGGGTAAGCTTGTGCCTAACACATGACTATTGTACTTGGATGCATTCCTGAGTTTCGTTGACCTATTCTGATCACTCGAAAACATTAATAAAATTTCTTTATTTCTTTAGAAACAAAATCCTTTAATCATTAAAGAGTCTTCCTAATGGTTGGGTCATGTTGGAGGATAAGATTGACAGAAAAAGTTTAAGTACAAGAGAAAAAGGTGCAATTGCATGCTACAAAAGAGGTGAGAAAAAACTTTTGCATTTCCATAGATTAGGCATGTGAAGCAAAATGTTAAGATAATCAGATTCCAATACTTTGATGTTCCTAGTTTTTTGAAGATCAAAACAATGCATAGCAAGTAACTCAATAAACTAAGAACCACATGATTGAAAAGTAAGACATAAAGCACTTTAGGTATTTACCCCTATGTGGAATTATGGGAAGTAGTTCTTGTTATCACTCTGGAGTGCACCCTGATTGAGGATGTGCAAAGCACACCCTCACTCCAGCTGATATAATTGGAACTTCTCAGAGTGTGGGTGACTCTTTGATGAGAAGAACTCCCAGAGAGGGCTAGTTCCCTTAGGATTTTTCAATAAACTTGACTACTGTGATTTTTGGGGTGAAAAGGAGAAGGAAAACTGAAAGAAAATCCTAATTAATGGGGTGATGCACCTGAATTGTTCAAATCCTCTGAAGTTACTGAAATCAATGCACACATATAATCAAATGAAATCTATAATTCTGTCCTTAAGCATAAATATTTCAGATGAAGGGTTTTAAACCTCCTCAAATGACTTGCAAAAGAGTGCGAAAAGGAGAGATAGGTGAGGAAGGGACCTGCAAAAGTAGATGAATCTCACTTATACGTTGATGCACAATCAAATTACACACTATATTCTGTCAAAACTCAGATTCATAACAATAACTTCTTTATTGATGAATGGTCCAGCTTACAGTTTCTTCCTTCAAACTATAATACCATGACTTTTATGCAAAATATCTACTCATGAGTCATGATATTGTGTATTAAAGTGGACTAAAAGAGTTACCCCAGGGGCCTTGAACTATATTTGTAAGACTATTAAAGGGAGGGATAACAAATCTTTGTGGCGTATGTATTGACAAAGCTCTGCTAATAATAGAATTAGAAACTTGGCCTGGTAATGGAGACCTAGTATTTGTAGGAGGAAAACTCCTAGTTAACTAGAGGTGAGATGGTAAAGGAAACAAATCAAAATTACTTTGTTGCACCAGCTCAAAAATAAGGTCAATAATACCTTCAGCTCTCTAGCTTCTTGTATAGCATGGGTCTACCAGATTGTAAAGTAAACAAAAAGAACTGGCACTACTTACGCTTGAAGCTTGAGGCTCCAAACTATGTGTTCTTTCTAGTTGGCATGGAGCTGTCAGAGAAGATAAAAGAAACAAAACATTCAGTCCCTAGTGTTTGTAGTTTTTCAAACTAGAGTATATAATGGAAATTGATAAGGATATAGAGATGCAAAAAAACTAGAACAACTCGTTTGATCCCCAGTAGATTTGCCAAAAACTATTAGGTGAATATTTTGTCACCAGGTAACTGATGGTAAAAATAGGTGTTTCAACTAGAGCATAAGGATATTTATCAACCAAAATGTACAGGTCTACCACATCAAGATGGGAAAAATATCTCCTCTCATCAAGGGGAGGTTCCCTAAAACTATATAATACTATATATATAAGTTGAAAATAACACTCAAGGGTAGGAAAACACCATCCATCTCTCTTTTTTTAGAGATGATGTTCACAAATCAAAGGAGAAATCTGGGGTGATTGGTGAAGGTACTGGTATTAGTATGAATGAAAGGTTTAGATGGAGACAATAACTTCCTCATTTTAAAAAAATTTAAGAGTGGGTGGGAGGGAGTTTGAATATGTAATTGGTTTTTTCCTATGTTAGTTTGAGGAGGTTTAGAGTTATAATAGTAAATAGTCATTACTTTAGTTAAATTTTGGAAGGAATCCTTGATGAGATTATGAGAAGGCTCAAATTGATTCATGATAAAATATTATATTTTGGCTTGATCAAAATCATATTCTAAAGTTTGAGGAGAGAAAATATGAACCTTGTAATAAAGAGAAGGCTTTAAAGTAGTGATAAATAGTTTGAAGAGATTATCATAAATCATGTTATGATCTAATTTATGAGCTAATGATTTCCATTCTTAGATGAAATTATGATCAGATTCACTAATTTTTTTCTTGGTGTTGATGAATTGGCTACGGATATTTTTAGGAAGATCAATGTGTTAAAATTACTTAACTATAATATTGAGTGAATCATCTTGTTGTAAAATGGAAATCTTGAGGGAGTTGATTATACCATTCTAAAGCATCTACCATAATTTTTTTATAAGAATATTAGTAATATAAAAGGTATCAGTTTAGACCCATTCCTTGTAGAGATTACCAAAATATTTAAATAAAATATTAGGGTCCTTGGTCCCATCATATTTAATAGGTGGAGAAATGTTTCCAATAGCTTGATTAAGCCAAATAAATAAGCTTTTTCAAAACCTGAAATAGCTTTAAGTGCAGTTCTAAAAGAGGAAAGTGTTAGTCTTGGTTAATTAACTCAAGACTTAAACACCTTTTTACAATATAGAATATTCAGTAAAATTTTTTCTTTTACAAAAAATGCATGCCTTTTCAAACATTGGCGTAGAAGTATCATGGTGAGGCCAAGTTTGGAAGGTTAATTCTTAAAATAAACAAGACAGTCTCCAAGAAAACTTCAAACATGCATGAATCCAAGGTGGCGTAGAAGAATGGACGGTGGAATCATTGAAAGTCAAACTTCTCCTTGCATGGAAAACTATGCCAAATCTCTAAATAAGGAACTCCATTTTATTCATTTGCAAGCTGAGCTGGAGGAAGAGATATTCCCGTTTGCATGGAAAACAAATGTGTAACAAGGTTATCTAGTCAACTCCAATTCAAGACTAGTCAACCACCAATGGTCTCCACTTGCATGCAAAGCTATGCCATGTCTTGAATGGAGAACTCTGCTGGAACTACTTGAAACGTTGAAAGCTTTGGATTGCATGAAAATCAAGTAGAAACGTGATTTCGGTCAAACAGTCAACTAAAGCTTTGACCAGCCTACTAAAAATAGCCCTTGCTTGCATGGACAAGGATCTTGTTGAGTGAGAGACACGTTTAGATTGAACCTTATTATTTCTCAGCCTTCTGTTCTTGGTTTCTTGTTTCTGTGCATGCAATTCTCCGCCCTTATCTATTTGTGGCTTTTATCTCTGTTTGTTCCTTGATTTTCGGACAAAAAATCTGTGACTTTCCCTGTGTCTATTTTCCTGTGTATTTCCTTTGGTTCTCTTCATTCTGTTCAGGGCTTTTCCCTGGGCCTTTATCTATGGCTATTTTCCCGCAAGAATTACATTTCTTTGGACTTCGCTTTTGTCTCTTGGTTATGTTATGCCAATTGTTTGCCTCGGATTTAAGTTCTTTCCACTTTCCCACGGACAAATTATCTATGGGAATTGTCTCGGACTTTTGTCTTTACTATAGCTCGAACTTTCCTTCGGACAAAAAGTTTGAAGGAGTTGTCGATTTGGATTTCCACTTCCCCGCAGACAAAAAGTCCGCGGGAATTTGTCTAAGACTCTTCCTTTTGAGCTCTCTCCTTTTTTTGAAGGAATTCCTTCGGACTTTTTGTCTGAGTCTTCATTTGCTTGTTCATTCCCTTGTTCCTTCGGACAAAAAGTCCGAAGGAAATGTCCTCTCTTCCTGCCTTTTTACAAGTGACCTACCCTTCGGAAGTCTTGTAGGTGATCTTTCTCGAAGGGCGATTTTTGAAAACGTCCTTTAAAATCTCGAAGTGAGCCTTCCCGAAGGGCAGGTACCCTTCGGGTTTTTTGCCAAAGACCTTTCCGAAAGGTACATGCCCTTCGGGTTTTCTGAAAGTGTACTTTCCCGAAGGGCTCATACCCTTCGGGAAAAATGTAATGGACCGTTCCTTTGAAAAGAAGCCCCTCGGATTTTTTGAACTTGTCCTTTCTGCCTTTCGGAAAACTTGGAAAGTCCTTTTAGCCTTTTGAAGTGACCCTCCAGATTTTATCCCTTGAATTTTCCCAAAGGGTACCTACCCTTCGGGATTTTGTAAATGGTCTCCTTTGCTTGAAACTGTCCCTTCGAATTTCCATTTTGAGTTTTCTCGAAGGGTACATACCCTTCGGAATTTTTGCAATGATCCTTCCCGAAGGGCACATACCCTCTAGGTTTCTTGTAAGTGTACCTTTTCTCTTGACCAAACTGTCTGTCCTTTAGAAAAGACAAATGAACCCTTAATTCTTTCGGACTATTTGGAAAGTCCTTTTAAAATTCTTTTTCCTCGGACTTTTTCCTTCGGACAAAAAGTCCAAGGAAATTGTCCCCACACTTAGCCCAAAAGAATTATGAGAAAGACAACACTTGGGAGATAAAACAGTTGGGAAAGAGTCCACTTGAGAAAAAGTCTGAGAAAATAACCCTGTATGCTGCTTCTGATCCCGTGCTTTCATTGAAAGCGAACCTACAGGCCTGTAGGTTAACTTTAAGGATGGCTGTAGCTGTATAAACCAGTAGATTTACTTGAAACTGACCTTTTGATATGTATCCCTTAATCCCTGATGAATTAGTTGCCTTGTCACCGTGGCCTTCAAAACCTAGATTTAAGCAAATGTTTGATTGGTAATCGAACTCGACTGTAGGTACCTTTGTGAGTTGAAGGTGGCCCTTAGATGGATGGCCTATTCGAAGAAGTCCCTGTGAGCATTATCCAGAATCCAACGTGCATCATGTATATCTATGAAGTGTCTTTAGCCATCAATCAATCCCTCGCTTTAACATAGTTCACTCATTCAATGAATGTTTATAGGAGACTGCTGTAGGATACATCTTCTGTAGGCGTAACGGCTGTAGCTGTCTTTCACCCCATAAATGGGTTGTGTAACATTGCTGTAGGTCTTCATCATGACTGTATTTGATACTTTGACTGCCTACATATCCCTTTGTTCATGCCTTTAAACTAAAAATCATCAGTTTGGCCAACTGTATAGGGAATTGACCGTTCTATTGAAAGTTTCGAATAGTAGGGATAGTAATTTGGCCTTGACAGGCCAAATTAGTTAACAGTTCCTTTTGGATATGGCAAAATATAAAGAGTTATTCATATAATCTTTAAAATAAGACAGGTTCAACTTAGTTTTCATATGTAGTATTAGTTTTTGGATATACTCCATATTAAATCTCAATCCTTGGAAATGAATTTCCTTGAAGTGGATTTGTTGAAGAACCTTTTGAATCTTTGATAGAATCAGAGGCAGAAACAATAGAATGGTAACAATGTATTGATTTCAAAAATGTTTTTACATGCTTGCACAGACACAAAAAAAGACAATGTCTGTACATGGACATATATTGATTACGTGGTAGGTTTTAACTGCCTATCTGTCCACAAATAAGACATAGTTCCCTACTTACTAACATGACATTATTTAACTCCTAATAAGTATCTTTAAATCAACACAATGCCTTATTATTATATCATGTACAAAGTGATGATTCCTACAACTTATGATTATCTTTTTGATTCCCCCACTAATCATAATTGCATTTTGCTGGACTCCAAGTACATTTCTGAATTTACAAAATTTGATGCTTCCCAATGATTTTGTGAAGAGATCTGTTGTCTGCTGATCTGTGGGACTTTGCTTCAGTTCTGCAACAAGCTCCATGATGTAGTGGTACTTAGTGTCGTTATGCTTGGTCTTGGCATGGTTAACAAAATTCCTAGCAATCTTCATCACACTTTAATTATCAACCCATTGCAATGTTAGTCCTATCTGTGGAAAGCAAATGTCACATGTTTTACCACAACCAGACAGTTGGACTTCTCACATGGAAAGATGCAGCATATTCTGTTTCTGTGGAAGAAAAAGTCACAACTTGCCGCCTGCTGCGACTTCAACAAATAACTGCTGATCTCAAATGTATTAAATAGCCTTATGTGAGTTTCTATCGTCAATGTTTGCAACAAAATCTGCATCTGAATATCCAACTGATCCAAACAATTTTATCCTGCTATACTCAAGCCCTAAATCTAGAGTGCTTCTGATGTGCCTTAAAACTTGCTTTGCTGCATTCCATCGGATCAAACATGGCCTCTTCATATACCTGAAAAGTTTACTGACAGCATATGTAATATTTAGACTGATTGTCTTCGTGTAGATCAAACTTCCAAAAAGCTCTGTATAACCTCGACATATTGCCCACCTTCATGCTAATACACTTTTATCTCCTGCTCCATCGCTGCAATACTACCCTTGCAATTGTCCTTTTTGAATTTTCTGAAAGATTTTGATGCATACTTAGTCTGCAAAATGAAAACTTTGTGATCTAACTTTACTGCTACCAGACAATTTGGCTTCTCCCATGGAAAGATGCAGCATATTCTGCTTGTGGAAGAAACAGTCACAACTTGCTGCTGCTGTGACTCTAACAAATAACTGCTGATCCCAAATGTATTGACTTTCTATTATCAATGTTTGCAACAAAATATGCATCTGAATATCCAATTAAACCAAACAATTCTCTCTTGCTATACTTAAGCCCAATATATATAGCGCTTCTGATGTACCTTAAAACTTGCTTTGCTGCATTCCAACGGATCAAACATGGCCCCTTTATATACCTGGAAAGTTTATTCACAGCTTGTGTAATATTTAGTCTGATTGTCTTTGTGTAGATCAAACCTCCAACCAGCTCTTTATAACCTCAACATATTCATCACCTTCATGCTGACAAACTTTTATTACCTGCTCCATCGCTGTAATACTACCCTTGCAATTGTCCTTTTTGAATTTTTTCACCGACTTTGATGCATACTTACTCTGCAAAATGAAAACTTTGTGACTGCCAAATTTCAATCTCCACATAATGATACAAGAGTCTCAAATCTATCATCATTTAGAACCCATTTGTCAATTCCTTTCCATCTCTTCGTCCCAGGAACAACTTTGTTGCAGCTCTTGGTCCCATAGACTGCTTGGTCTTGTGGATGCTATAAATTTTTTCATTCATTCTCATCAATGAGCTTGCTGGTGATGATCAAATTGTTGATACACAAAAGAATGATAACACTGTTGGAATTTTAAATTTCATATACAAATTATCATCAGAATCACTGCGTTTGAAATCGATCTAATGAAGGCAGTCATCCATTTTATCATATCAAGTTCTGGTTACTTGTTTGGGTCCATTGAAATCCTTAGTCAAATGAAAAAAAATGTACTCGTTACATTTGTCTTCAAGACCATGTGGCTAGAACATATATACTAAGGCATGCTATAGAAAATTAAGCAAATTGGTGAATAATGTGTATAGGTATTCAACTTACATGCCTGCCTTCGGTGCAATTTGTTTTGTGAAACTGTGTGTAGGGATGCACAAAGGTTTGAAATGAATTGCTCATTTTGCATAGGCTATAAACACAAAATATTAGATCTTTTATGTTACCGTGAGTGATCTTTTTTGTAAAGATGTTTTTTCGGATTTCATATTTTTTGACAATAAAATATGATACAATAGATTCCAGATAGACATCAAACTATTTTCTTTAGACATGGAGAATACTTAATAGCCTTCATGACAATTGTTTTTGGATGACATATAGATATACTATTAACTTATTTGTTTTATCCTCTTATAAATTTAAGTCTTGGCTTTCAATACCTAGTGACTTGTATTGATATCTATTATCAACGAGGTTTTTACATTATCATGCAGACCAAAAGCTACAACATTTGGACATGAACATATAATGACTATATGATAGGTTTAAACCGCTTACCTGCCCAGAGCTGGCACAGCTTGTGACTTACTAACATGAAATTAATAAACCCTTACTAATGTGACTGAGTCAACACAGTGTTTTATTATTGTTATATTAAATACAAAGTGATAAGCCTTAGTGCTTACAATCATCTTTTTCACCTTTTAACTCTCTTCTCCCTAGCTTTAACTGCTCTATAAGGCATATTGTGATTGTTTTAGATGCATTAGTTCATCTAGGTGCTGTTAAAGTGATTCTTTCTTAGAGGCTTGAGAATTTTAGGCAACTAAAAGACTAGGTATCTGAAGTTCGATTTCCACGATTGCCTCAATCCCATAAGTCAAGCTCCTAATGGTAAGAATCCATACTAGTTGTGGTTGTAATATGATGGGCCCAAGAGGCAAGCTACAGCTTTATGCACCAATCCCTACCAACTTCAGAAGCGATGGTTTTCAAGGCTATTACTTTAAACGTATTCCTACTTTTGCAAGATCATTACCTTGGGGCAATAAGGTGACGAACGATGATGCTGTTTGCTTGGCAGAACGTGACATCTGAGAATTTTTTGAGTTAAGGTTCATTACCTGCATTGAATTTGGCAAGAACTAGAAAGCGACATAATATATATTCTCTAGGACAGAATTGGCTAAATCTTATTCATTTTTTCACATTCTAAACAAAAGGCATATCCATCTTAGAAAAGAGTTGACCAAGGATGTTGCCATCTCACTCTAGAGTTTAAATCGTAGAAACAATTCTTTCCCCAAAAATGAACTCACTAAGCAGGTGTTCAGAATTCGATTGGCATAAAAATTGGACTATGTACTAGACTAAGCCACTTCTCTCATATAAAAAAGTGGGGTAAATGTCTATGTTTAGGGATCATTTCTGGTTTCCCCTGTTTCACTAATCAAACATTGGCGGCAAAACGAGTAGTTCAATGCATTTAAACACACCTTAACTCTAACATGGTTGCTTAAAATATCATAATGATTTTTTTCTAGTCAAAAACCAAGTCAAAGCAATGTTTTAACTTTTAATAGATTGTATAATTCAATTGATAATCTTCTACGGCTTGATGAGAATCACGCTAACTGGAGATTTTGAGAGGATATGGTTGCAAAGTAAAAGACCTCTCTAAATTAGATATAATGTTTACTGGTGTCGAGGTGATGGATTTTTAATCTAGTAAAGTATATATTAGCCTCAACAACTTCAAATAAATGGGATATCCTTTATTAGAAGGTAAACAATATATCTGGCTACCTTTGCATCATTTTCTAAGAGATGTGTTAATTGATTTAATTGAAAATGTTGAAAGTTGTTTCTTACAATCGAACATAAGTAATAATAGATCTGTTCTAAAATTTAATTAAGTCAATCTTGATGTCCTGATGAAAAATAGTAAGGCCTAATTGTTTACCCTCGCTAGCTGAGTCAATTCCCATGATTTAAATGAAAATCCAAATTCTTATGTAATAGGTTTCTCGGTACAACTGCATAGAATTAAAGGTTTTCAATTTTTTGGGTCTCTCTAACGAACCCATCATTAAGTAAAAGAAAAAAAATCCAATACTTGGAAAAAAAGAAGTGGAGGGATGTAAGATAAATAGATGCAAGAGACAAAGAAAAGAGGGAGAAAATAGGGGTAGTTAGCTAAAGAGGAGAAAGAAAAAGAAAAGAGTGGGAGACAATAATAATTGGAATAAGCTAGAATTAATTACTCAATTAAATTATTAACGATATTATGAAATTAAATTGTTAAAAAAATTAATTACTTTAAAAGTATATGGTAATTACAATTAAACCTAGATAGACTAAGCTTTAGTTAAGTCTAATTTAAAAGGTAGTAAAATTAATATATAAGTTATAGTATTTACTAAATTAGTCCATTAACTAATTAATTAACCTATTAACTATTTTTTTTTTGATTAAGGCTAAAAGGTGGTTTTTTGAAAGGGCCCAAATCCTTTTACACGAATGATCTAAGGATATGACAATGGACAACCATACAAGAAAACAAAATGTCCAAAAATGCTTGGAAAAACAACCCAATCATATACAAAGCAGACTACCAACAACGAATCGACAACAAAACTACCATCACAACATAAGACCAACAAGACTAAACTGTAGGCAAAGAAAGATGATTGGCACTTGCAACAACCTCCCTCTCGTCCTTCAAGTACTGCAAATGGCCTTCCACAAAATCTTCGTCAAGGTCCTCCACAACAATTGCTTGATTCTTTTTCTGGTTCCCAGTTCTCTTGCTAGGACTGAAACATCTTTCCTTTTCCTCAGCCTATCTTGTAACATTTGGATACTGGTGGGACAATTTTTTATAGTGGTTCTACTAATGTTTATCACCTTTTTAAGGTTTTCCTTTATTGTAAACAATTCACCTTCCAGTTTCTCCTTTCTGCCCTTTAAATTGGAGGGTTCCTCCCTTAGTTGGCATATCTCTTGAAATAAATTCCATTGTTCTTTGTCAAAATGGCTTTCCATTGTGGGGTTAGGCATCACATCATTAATCTGATGATGAAGAGTATCAATTCTAGCCTTGAGACTACTGTTTTTATTAAAAAACCGTTTTAGGATACTCAATTGTAGATTATATTTGTTTTCTAAGGTTTTGACCCTGCTTTGAAGATCTTCAACATTAGTCAGATTCCCCTTCTTGTTTTGGATGATTATTTTACCTCGAGGAGGACAATGGAGATCAACATTTTGACCTTTACTCCCCCTACGAGAGGGTTCATGTTCAGCCTGAGTGTCCTTATCATTTTTAGGGATTTCAATAACTTTACTTGGGTTGTGTTAATGAAGGCCTTCTCTTGACCTAGAAATACCTATCGCTAAGGTAGGCTTCTTACTGTTGCGAGGGTTTGTCTTTATATTCTGATCCTTCACAGAGAGCTCCTCCTCCCTATCATTCTTTCGTGTATCTAAATTATTCCCCATTTCGCCCTTGCCTTGTTTCTAACTTTGAGCTGAGGGGATTTTGACTTTTATAGACCTTCGACCTTGCCTAGTCTTACTCCTCCCTATAATATGAGGAGGATTAAGAGATCCCTTATTCACCCTATCCAAGCCCTTTGAAGCAGCTGACACAAGATCGATCTCAACTAAAGAGATCTTAGGTAGGGCCTCTTAAAACAACAAATAAATGAGGGCCCAATGTATAGGGGCTTCCACCTTACCTAGCTGATGAACATCCATGATATAATATTTTGAATTTCCCATCCATTGTGATATACTTAATGATATGTAGACTAACTTCAACCCAAGGGTTTGGCAGAGAGACTCTGAGAATACCATCCTAGAACTCATGGATTTTTTCGTTGTCTTTAAAGAACAGATTGATTTCCTTGTTTTTGCCTCTTTTGACCTTGAAAATCTTTAGTCATTTCATTAGCATACTTGTAACTCCGGCTATACTTTCTTCAGTTACTGTTGTCAACCTGGAGCTGCGCCCTGAATCGAAGACGTGTGTGAAATGGCCAGTCCTCTATCCGGTTGAAACAATGGGATCTTCTCACGAGGGTGGGTGCCTCAATGGTGAGAAGAACCTCCAGAGAAGGCTGGTTCCTGTATGATGTATCAATGAGGATCTCTACTCTATGCTGTGGACTACAATGGAAAAGGGAGAAGGAAACTTTAAGGGGAAATCCTACTTAAAAAGGGTGATACACCGGAAGATTGATCCACTCAACTTGGAACCTTGAACACTGAACAAACAAGGGAAAACGAAGACCTTTGATTTCAATCAATCACTTATGCATAAATATTTCATGAAGAGGTTCGATCCAATGACCAAAACATGAGGGAAAACGATGGAGAGAGGTCTGATACAAGACACTTTGCAGCCACCTAACATCCACTTACAACGTCAGCAAAATACATAAAGAACACTTAACATGACCTACATAAGGATAATCTAGCAACTAGGTATGAATCAGAATTTGGGAAGAGAGAGAAATCTACCACTTATGCAAATTCTTGAATGAATATACACTATGCCAACACTTGAAATCTGAAAGTACAGTCCTTCCATAGATTGAAAATATTACACAACTCACCAATGGCAGAGTCTGGTCTAGCTAAGAGAGGGATGATTTTAATCAAGGTTGAAAGCCATCTTATAGAGAATTACAAAAGCCAAAGATTGGCGTTGAAAAATTTGAAGAGAATGATTAACTTAGATTAACTCAACGCTGACTTGGCCTTTCAATAGAATATGTTTTCTTTTTGTCTTTGCATGAAGCTTCTTGCGCTTGAGGAAGTGAACTTGTCTTTGTTCTGAACTGCCCACCTCTCTTTGCATGGAAATCCATGCCAATGTTAATTTTAGAACTCTATGTGAGCTGCTTGATGTCGAGTTGGAACGTTTGAAAAGCTGAGTTGGCTGTTTGATAAGCTGAGTTGGACGAAGAGATCATTCTCCTTTGCATGGGAAACTCCTGGTAGATGTGGCGTTTAACAATTAGTCAACTCTAAATCTAGAACAGTCAACTCGACGTTCGAATTTGGAACTCCGGTTGAAGCTGAGTTGGACCTTCGGATGCATGAGTTGATCCGAAGATGAGTAGGACTTCAGCAACCAGTCAACTGATGCTTTGACCGGTGTTCGAAAATAGCTCTTGCTTGCATGTATTTTATCTTGTTCTGGTCTGCCTGTTCATGTCTATTTATGGCGGGATTCTATATTCGGATGTATTTTTGTTTTATATCTGGTCTATATTTCCTCCATTTGGCCTTTTTCAACTTCCCGTCGTTTAATCTGAGCTCAACTTCCCGTGGTTTAATTCTTTCTGAATTCTGGCTTTACCTTTGTTTCAACGATTACTTCCTGCGGTCAAAATTTGACGTCTTGCGGGACGTCACCGTTTGGCATTTTCTCAGGCTTATTTCCTGTCAGGCCCCTTAGTCTTCTTATTTCCTTCGGACTTCTATGTTTGCAATTTCCTTCGAACTCCCTTTCATTTCCTTGGATTTCCTGCGGCTTTCTTTCCTTCAGCTTTATCCTCCGAAGTATTCCTTCGGACTTTTTGTTCGAAGGAAGTCCTTTCGGAGGATAAAGCCGAAGGAAAGAAATCCAAGGAAATGAAAGGGAGTCTAAAGGAAATTGCAAACATAGAAGTCCGAAGGAAATTGCAAACATAGAAGTCCGAAGGAAATAAGAAGACTAAGGGGCCTGACAGGAAATAAGCCCGAGAAAATGCCAAAGGGTGACGTCCCACAAGACGTCAAATTTTGACCGCAGGAAGTAACCGTTGAAACAAAGGTAAAGCCAGAATTCCGATTCCTTCCGACTTTTTTTCGAAGGATATCTTCCTTTTCTTTTCCTTTGCTCGGGCTTTTGTTTAGTCGGGTCCTCGATTGGCGGCTCCTCTCCAAATTTCTTCGGACAAAAAGTCCGAAGATACTCCTTCGTCTTTGCCTTTGTTGACTTCGGGCTTTGCTGTCGGCTTTTTTGCATGGGCCTCTTCCTTGTAATTTCTTCGGACTTTTTGTCCGAAGGAATTCCTTCAAACAAAAAGCCCGAAGGAATTCATCCTTTGTCTTTTGTCTTTACCTTTACCTTCAAAATGCCCTTCGGGAAAGTCACAGTGGTCCTGTCATCGACCAAGTGCCCTCCACAAGGGCTTTTGTCCCTTCATTTGTGCCTTTGTCGGAAAAATTGTAGGGCACTCGGGTTTTTTTGCAGGGGTCCTGAATTTGTTCCTATACCTTCCCGAAGGGTAGGTGCCCTTCGGGACTGTTGAAAATGACCCTTCCGAAGGGTACCTTGGCTTTTCCTTGCTTTTTTGGGCGGACTTTTGGATTCTCCGAAGTATTCCTTCGGACAAAAAGTCCGAAAGAATTACTTCCTTTGTCGTAGGCTTTTTCCCTTGTTATTTCTTGCGGACTTATGTCCTTAGCACTTCTCCGAAGTTATGTCCTTAGCAGAAGCCTTTTTGATGAACCATTCCTTCGAACGACTTTTTCTTGTTGTAGCAAAGGCCCTTACCAAAGAAAAAAAAACAATGTATTCTTTCCCAATGTATTCTTTCTTTCCTTGGACAGAGATGTGAATTTTCCGAATGGCAAGAGACAATCTGTCTTGTGGAAGAATTGTCAACATTTTTGGCGACTCAGCTGGCTCAACATGCCTGCTATGCTTGCGAACCCAGAATCTCTATAGATGCTATTTGAATTCCCAAATGGTGAACCTGATTTCTGACTGAAAATCTCCTCTGATCATCGCTGAAGTAACCTCATTCTTCAAAATAAGAAGGGAAACACACGAAAGTAGAAAACTAACTAAGAAGCAAATGTGCAAACAAGCACTTATTGGAACAAAACTGAAGCAAACTACTGTGTTTGAACAGCACTTGGAGGAAAACAAAACAAATAAGGAACCTAGCTAGCCATGATAAAGCATGTTCCGCCTGAATCAAATGGGAAATTTTTGAACTCACTCCTTCCAAGAGATGGTACAAGTTTCAAAGCAGGGTGTTTATTAGTCATAACCTTTGATGAGGCATTTTCCTTGTCCACCAACTATATCATATTCTCAAATGAGTCATCAACAGCAACAAAGACAAACTCATCGAGTACCTCTTGATCTTTTTCAGATTGCTTGTCATCTACCACCTTGTCAAGTGATATCTCATCTATGCATGGTTTTTGAGTGACCACATCCTTCTTATTGACTGCTGCAAGTTCATCCAGCTCTTCAAGGAGCTTTGAGTAGGCAACCCAATCTATATTGTGACCTTGAATAGGTGATTCTTGATCAAATTTCTCATAAACATGCTCTTCAATAGCCATCATATCCATACAAAGCTCTTCAATCTCTTGTAGAGATTCAAGTACCTTCTATTGATTGAAAATGTTACACAACTCACCAAAGGTACAGTCCTTCTCTTGACATTGAACCATACTATGTTCTTGTACATTGAATCTCTACAGCACAACTTCTCTGAGGGTAAAATGGAGTAAAGCGGTCCCACCGGGCCTGCCAGAAACTGTAATCACTCTGGAGTGCACCTTGCTTGAAGATGTGCAAAGCACAACTTCTCTCCAGCTGATACAATGGGAAATTCTCAGAGGGTGGGTGCCTCTGTGTTGAGAAGAACCTCCAGAGAGCGCTGGTTCCCTTATGATTTTGCAATTAACCCTGAGACTGAAATTTTTGGGGTAAAAAGAGTAAGGGAAAACTTTGAAAAAAAATGTAAGGGGGGTAGTACACCTGAATTAATTAGATCCTCTGAAGTTACTGAAATCAATCCACACATATAACCAAAATGCAATTTATATTCTGTCCCTAAGCAAAAATGTTTCAGAGGAAGGGTGAAAAAAACATCTTCAAATGATCTGCAAAAAGGGGGAGATAGAGAGAGATAGGTGAGGAAGGGCCCTGCAAAAGGAGAAAAATTCTCTCTTATATGCTGATGCACAATCAAATACACACTATGCTGCTGTAAAAAATCAGAGTTAGAAAAATAAACTCTTTATTGATCACTGGTCCAACGTACAATTTCTTTTTCAAACTTCAGGGCTCCTCTCTATGGCTCAATTCAGCCAATAAATAAGCTTTGAAAAATAGTTTAAATCAGTCTAAGCTTAGTCCAAAAAAGGGAAAAGGTCAATCTTGGTTAGTTAACTCAAGACCTCACCTCTTTTACAATGCTTTGAATATTCAATAAAATTATTCTCCTTTACAAAAATCTACATGCTTCTCTAAACTTTGGCGTAGAATATAGATAATGGAGCCAAGTTTGGAAAATGATTCTTAAAATAAACAAAACTCTCCAAGAAAACTCTAAACATGCATGACCAAGATGGCGTGGAAGTGGGCGAAGGAACTTAGGTCTGACCAGTCAACTTCTTTGCATAAAATGTTACGCCAAAAGCCAATAGATGAACTCCACACGAACTGCTAGAACGTTTGAAACGTTTGGACGCATGAGAGAAGCATGTGGCATGGTGAAACAGTCAACAACAGTTTTGACTAGTCCAAAAACATGTTTGCATAGATAAGAATCTATTTTTGACCTTTTCTATTTATAGCTTCTAATTCTTGTGCATGTATATTCTTTGTCTTGCTTGCCTGCCTTATAATCTCAGACTTCTCTATTTATGGCTTTTTCGATCGTGTTTGCTCCTTGCTTATCCGGACAAAACTCTGTGCCTTTCTTTGTTCATTCTCTCGGATTATCTTGTGTATTGCTTTGGCAATTTTCCCTTTGGTTTATCTTTTCGGGGTTTGTATGTTGTGCTCTATGGATTTTATGACTGCCAATTTTTCCATTTACCTCCGTTAGTCTTCTATTTCCCTTGGAATTCTGTCAGATTTCTTTCCTGCGGACTTTCTCCTATTGACTTCTCTTTCCCATTCATTTCCTGCGGACTTTATTCTGCTTGGACTTTCTCTCAGACAAAAAGTCCGAGGAAATTGTCCATTTGGGTTTCCACTTTCCCGTGGACAAAATTTTCGCGGGAATTGACTAAGACTTCCTTTTGATCTTGTCTTTTCATCTTTTCCAAAGGAATTCCTTCGGAGTCTTGTCCCATTTCTTTTGGAAAAATTGTAAGTCCATTTGTGTTGTCCAAGTCTCCCAAAAGAATCCTTCGGATTTTCTTGTCCATTGCCTTCTTTTTTGCAAATTTTTTGTAGGGCACCCGGGCTTTTTGAAGGGACCTTCCCGATTGAAATGAACCATTCCTTTTGAGAGAGAACCTTGTTGGATTGTTTGGAATGGCCTTTAAACTTTTCCCGAAGGGTACCTACCCTTCGAGATTTTTGAAATGATCCCTCCCGAAGGGCACATGCCCTTCGGGCTTTTTGAAAGTCCTTTGTCCACTTGAAATGATCCTTCCAACTGTCCTGAAGGACAGGTGCCCTCCGGGACTTTTGAAAACGTCCCTTCACTTTGCCAGGATACCCTCTCGAAGGGCACATGCCCTTCGGATTTTTTGAAGATAACATGCCCGAATTTTTTTTTTTTCCTTTTCAACCTTGAAGTGGACTTTCTCGAAGGGCACCTGCCCTTTGGGACTTTGGAAATTGTCCTTCAAATTTTTCCTTCAGACAAAAAGTCTGAAGGAACAACCTGTCTTAGTCAAGTCACAAAGACTTCCATTTATGAAATGACCCTTCCGAAGGGCAGGTACCCTTCAGAAATCTTGTAAGTGATCCCTGTTCCTTAAGAAAAGCCCTTCGGACTTGTGCAGGTCCTTCGGATAGCCAAGTGACTTTTCCGAACTTTGAAGATGTCATTTTTTTGAAGGGTAGTGTGAACCTTCCCGAAGGGGTACATACCCTTCGGGATTCCTGAAATGTACCTTCCCGAAGGGTACCTACCCTTCGGGATTCCTGAAATGTACCTTCCCGAAGGGTACCTACCCTTCGAGCCTTTGAAAGACCTTTCCCTTTGTAATTTTCTCGGCTTTGTTGCAAAGTACCCGTGTTTTTTTGTAAGTCCTTTGAAATCCTCTATCCTTTGACCATAAAAAACCCGAGAAAATAAACATATGCATGTACCTACCCTTCGGGCCTTTGAAAGACCTTTCCCTTTGTAATTTTCTCGGCTTTGTTGCAAAGTACCTGGGTTTTTTTGTAAGTCCTTTGAAATCCTCTATCCCTTGACTGGAAAAAACCCGAGAAAATAAACATATGCATGATGTTGCCTTTAACTCCGTGCTCCCATTGAAATTGAACAAGAGATGTGGCCTTTGAACTTGTTGTAGGTGTCTTTCCCTCGAACGGACTGCATGTTCTATATGGTCGTTGTAGGTCTTCACCCAACTGTTCTTAATACCTTTGCTGTAAATCCCCTTCATTCATGCTTTTAGATCACAGATTGACCAGCTGAAAAGGGGATTAGACCGTTGTTGGAAAGTTTAAAATAATAGGGGTAATAACTTGGCTTTGACAAGCCAAATTACTAACAATTCTGGGGACTCATAGGGTTTGACCAGCCTACTTGTTAAAGAACTCAGAAAAATTAATTGTAACAAGCTTGAACATGACTGAAAATTGGAAAGCTAGAGACCAATACAATTAGGAGAACTGACTCAAAACCAACAATATCGTGCATATGTGCACTTAGAGGAAAGAACAACAACGAAACTGAAAGGGAAAGCAAGCTAGACAGAAAACATGTGCTAAAAGCACTTAGAGGAATGAAACTATGACTATGTACAAAGGAGTGACTCTCCTAATAGCAGTATTTAAGAAACATCCCATTCACAGGAATGGGAAGTTCTTCTCCATTCAATCTGGATAATTGAAAAGCGTTATTCTTCTTACAATCAGTACTAATATAAGGTCCACTCCAAAGGCTATCAAATTTGGAATGCCTACCTAGCTTTGCATGTTCCTCATCTCATTTGAGAACTATGTCTCCTTGTTGGAATATTTTTGATGCTCTCTTGTCAAATGCCTTCTTGATTTGCTGTTGATTAGTCCACATGATATGCATAGCATCATCTCTAGTTTCTTCTAACTCTCTCAATTCATTCATTCTCACCTCCATGGCATCGTTTTCAAGAAGCTCTAGCTGGTGTGCAAGCTCTAAAGATGGAAGCTCCAATGAAATAGACAGCTTTGCTTCTCTTCCATAAACTAGGAGATAAGGTGAATGACCAATAGCCTTCTTAGGGGTGATCCTATCAGCGCATAAAACGGTTTTCAATTTTGTATGCCAAGATCTCTGATCATCCTCCATTGTTCTTTTGATGATCCAAATCAAATTTTTATTAGTAGATTCAACTAGCTCATTACCCTGTGGATAGTAATTAGATGAAGACAAGTAAATACCATGTTCAAGAGCCCATTCACATACCTTTGTACTGCTGAATGCTAAAGCATTATTTGATATAATAGTAGATGGAGCTCTAAAACGAGTGACTAGGCTCTCATAAAACTCAAGTACAAAATTCTCATTTGCCTCTCTCAAAGGTACTGCTTCTACCCACCTGGTGAAATAATTTGTCGCTGTCAAAACCCATTTATGACCAGCACTAGAAGAGGGATGAATCATGCCAATGAAGTCCAAACCCCATTGCATGAATGACTATTCAACCTGAATTGGCTTTAATGGCATAGCTGCCAGTCTCTGTTTTTCTACAAACATTGCACATTTTTTAACCTACGCATGTGCATCTCTGTATAAATTAGGCCAAAAATAACCAGCTCTAATAATTTTTGCAGTTGTAGTCTTGGCTGCAAAATGACCTCCAAAAGGACTATCATGAAATTGCTCAAAAAGTTTGTCAAATTGACTAGTTTCTACACATACCTTAAAATCATACCTCCAATGTCTTTTTTGAAAAGTACTTCAATTAGGATATAGGGCATTGATTGCAGCCTGAAGTGTCTTCTTTGTGATGCATTCAAACCTCTCGGACATTCTCCAGTTTGAAGAAACCTAGCAATATTTTGTGTCCAACTTGTAGGTGTACCTTTAGCTTGATGTTGAGTGTCTTGAATTGCCAAAATTATTTCTCTCTTCTTTTACATCTTTTGCAAGATGTTCATATAATTCTTTACCTCGAACCAACTTTGTAACTTTGATTTCAATGTCGTATTCCATGCATTTAGTAATCCATCCAGCTCTCTTTTCGCTCAAGTCTCTATTGAGAATCAAGTCCTTCACACTTGGATGAGCAACCATTAGTATAATTTTGTTATTTGAAATCAAATGTCTGAATTTTTTCAGACCTCTTATTACAACAAGAACATGCTTTTCTACGAAAGAATATCTCTCTTCATAATCTTCTAAAGCTTGACTAAAAAAAGCAATGCGTTGTTCCAAACCTTCATCATTCTGTTGCATAAACATGGCTGATATAGTGCTGGAAGTAGAGAAAGCATACAAGAAGAAATTCTTACTAAAATCTGGGTTGAGCAAAGTACGAGCTTGGTTGATTGCTTCTTTAATAGCTTCTAAACTTCTCTTACCTTCCTTATCCCAAGTGAACTCTTTGTGTTTCTTAAGCATTTGAGTGAGTAGCTTTACTAGTTCTGCAAATCTAGGAATGAATCTTCTAATAAAGTTAATCTTATCCAAGAAGCTTTGCAAACCTTTCTTGTGTTTAGGCAATGATAGAGCAATGATTGCTTCTATTCTTTTTGGATCAATTGAAAGCCCAACTTTGGAAACCACATGCCCAAGAAGTCTCCCTTCATGTACTGAAAAAATACATTTCTTTGGATTCAAAGAAACTCCAAATTCTCTACATCTATCAAAAACAATCTTCAACTGAGTTAGCTGATCATTAAGATTCTTTGAAAATATTGTAATGTCATCTAGATATACCAAAACCATTTCATTCAAAAGACCATGAAAAACAACATCCATTGCCCTTTGAAAAGTAGCTCCAGCATTGTAGAGTTCAAAAGGCATCTTGTAAGCAAAGGTACCCCTCTTGGTGGTGAAAGCAGTTTTATATTGGTCTTGCTCCTTCACCAGTATCTGATTGTATTCTGAATACCCATCCAATAAAGAAAATCTCTGTGAACCTAAAACTCTGCAAAATTTGATCCATAGAAGGAAGTGGATAATGATCTTTCAATGACACTTTATGTAATGTCCCCTTCTCAAACCCGATCTTCACAGTGACCGTTGGCCTTTTTCTGGAAACCCGAAGGCTAGTCGAAAGGTACAAATTAGGGTTTTCTAGTTTTTAGGATGTCCTTGCTCGGAGTTTTGATGGCGGATTCTTTCTGGGTTTTCAGAGAGCTTCGCAGGGGTATGTTCGTCTCGGCTTTCTGAGCATTTCCAGGAATTTACTATTTTTAGTAAATTCTATTTTTGGCAGCTAACAGGTTTGTCTCAGGCAGTTGACTTTTCTTTTCAGTTGACTCATTCAGTTTCGGGCTTCAGAATGCGGTCTTGGAGAAATAAGTTTATTTCACTTAAAAATAACATTATATTTTAATGTTATGACCTTGGCCTAGTCGAATAACTTAAAGTTATTTTAAAAGGTGGACTTGAAGGGGGGGCGCCATCATTGCTTGGAAAAGGGCGCCACTCTTGGAGTTAGGGTTTCAAAGGAGGCCAACTGAAGTCTATAAAAGAAAGCCTTGAGTTCTCATTTGATCATCTTTGTCTACAGGAATGTTATGCTGCCAGATTGGCTTTGGGATCGCTTCGAGGAATGAAGGCCTCCTAGCTCAGGAATCGCTTCTTGCTTGCAATACAGCGACTAGTGGTGATTTAGTCTAGTTTGTGAGTTTGCTTTGAGTTGTGTGCATTGTAATCAGCTTGTGGCTGTCTAGATCAGATTATAGCATATTAGTTAATTTTTGGAAATTGCATTTTAAGCTATAGCAGATTCGTGTTTTCATTGGTAAATTAGAAAACAAAAATAATCTCGTTCTGGGTATTGTGTCATTGCATCTTATTGGTAAGGGCGCCCCTTCATGAATATTTGCAGATTTTAATACGAAGCTTATGATTTTATAATGCAAATCCGTCATTCCTTGAAGGCCGTACTTTCTAGAGTGCATTGGGATTCGTGTTAGTAATTAATAACCATTTTTAGATGCCATTTATTATTACTTAGGCGCCATCATTTTGAGGGTCTATTGCATCAGATTTGAGATCATTTGGGTGAGAAATGAGAGAGTTATGAGCATATGAGTAAATTCATAGGTTGCTGGTTTTTCAATTTAAAGTGCAGATTTGTAAAAAAAAACAGAATTATTATTTGGTCACTGAGAGAGTTATTGTTTCGGCATCTCTAATCAAGCCAAGGAGAGTTCTTTATATGATGTAATGCTAATCTTTCAATTCCTATGCTCTTGGTAGGCGAATGAGTTTCATTTTGTAAACTGGCAGTAGTGTTGGCAGTAATTGTCAAACTTGTTCAAATCTGATTGTAATGTTCAGTTTCAACTAAAGTCATTGTATTAGTTATAGCTCCGCTCTATGGTAGCTACTTTCCCTCTTGGGGAGAGCAAGCACATTCTGGGTGTTGAACTCCGCCCTATGGTAGCTACTTTCCCTCTTGGGGTTAGCAAGCACATGCTGGATGTGGAGTAGTTTCATCTTTCAGCATTTCCCTTTCAAGCAATTTTATTGTAATCACTCCGTCATATGGTCGCCCCTCACTCCGCATTGGATTGGGTAGCACATACTTGACGTCGAGTTCTTTTTTTGGCTTTTAGAGTAGCAGATCCTCTGACCAATGCTCGCCATCATCGGCGCCATTTTGGTTAGAGTTACAGCATAAGCAGTTTGTTTTAGATCCTCTGACCAATGCTCGCCATCATCGGCGCCATTCTGGTTAGAGTTGTTTCAGTACGTTTGGGTTTATCTTCTAACCTTAACGAGTACTTGCTTGTAATGTTGAAATCTGATATCTAAAAAATTCAAAAAAATTGGCTCGGGATATTCCACCTTATTTAAATTTTTGAAATCTACACAAAGCCTTATTTCTCCGTTCTTTTTCCTTACAGGAACAAGATTTGCAACCCATGTTGAATGCTTAATAGGAAAAATAATACCTGATTCAATCAGCTTTGTAAGTTCTTTCTTCATGAGAATTTCTACTTTGGGGTTGATTAGCCTTTGCCTTTGTCTTACCGGTTTGGCATCATTTTTCAATTCAATAGTATGTTGTGTTAATCTGGGACAAAACCTTTCAAATCATGGTACTCCCAAGCAAAAACGTCCATATACTCGACATAATGAAATGAAAGCTACTCTCTCAGAATTTGAATTTACTTTACCCAATTTAAGTTGCTTACTTTCAGCTATGCTAATTGGCTCATAATGCTCTTTCTTGGAAGAAATACTCACCTTGTCTCTCCTTAGCTGATCATCTTCATTGAATATGTTCTCTAAAGTTACCAACCTTTAGGCATCTTGTTTGATTTTAATTGCACAATCTGATTTTCATATTGATCCTGCAAGTTGTCATGATTTATTTGGCAAAATTCTGCTTCATTCTGTAGAAAATATGCTATTTGTTTATCAGAATCAAAAACTTGCCAACTAACATCATTATTTGGAATTGAAGGTTTGCATACCATTTTGATTGGAGTCTGATTTTAACTGTCTTTAATCTGTTCCGGAATATCAAACTGTGCACCTATTGCATCAAGTCTATTAGCATGTTGATTTGCTCGTCTAAGAAGGGAGCGAATGCCAAATGCAAGGAAATCTTCAATGAGATCCCAAACTCTATGTTTGTGTGCCTTCAGAAGAGGATTCTTTGCTGTACTTAAACCTTTTACTTGTACCACTAATTCACTATCACCTTTTACCTGTAAGATCTTAATACCTCTCTTTCTAGCCCACTGAAGACCATAAATAAGAGCTTCATATTCTGCAGTATTGGAAGTACAACTGAACTGAAATCTAACAGAAGAATAATACATTTGATCTTGTGGTGAAACCAACATAACTCCAGCGCCACAACCATTCTTTGTTTTGGATCCATCAAAAAATAGATTCCAAACTCCTTGATCTCGTAATGAGCTAGTGAGACTAGGCAACAAGTCACCTTCTTCATGCATGCAATAAACTCCAAAACCAGCATCTTCAATACTTTTGTAGGGGTCATGTCCATGATTATCAACAGCGCATTTGTTAAGGAGGAGATCCAGAATGCCTTCAAGAAGCTTAGAAGGCTCTTGATCAATGGTGTTATCATCTTCTTCTGTAATACTACATTTGACATTTGTCATATTTGGGGTATATGGCTCAAGGTGAAATTTGGAAATAGGCTTTGATCTAATAGTTACTTTGGTCTCATACCTGGTTCTAAAAACCATGTATGACCAATTTGAAGAAATATAACCTCCTATTTTGGCAGTAAAATCTCTTGATAGGTACAGTGCAAAATATGGAGGCAGATCAACATCCTGTAAGATGGTGAAATTTGGGCAAGCAACAAGTATAATTTTCAGATCTTTCAACACACCCACAATTTTGGTAGGAGAACCATCTAATTGCAAGACACCTTTCTCGTGGGGTTCATATTGCAAACCTAACTTATCAGCGATTGATTTGGGCATAACAGAAGTACTAGCCCCACTATCAATCATACAATTATGAACTAGACAATCTCCAATGATCATAGAAAGGTAAAATGGAGGAGGTTTAGTTACCTTTTGAGGCTCAACAGTTGAATTAGAATTAGTTAGGACAGCACTTACTCTTTCATTTTCTGGTGTCTTCTCAGAGATAGTGACCTTTAAAAGCTCTTCTTGCAAGTATTCTTTTTGTCATGGGATTAGTAGAGTGTCCCACATCGAAATTAATACTGAAGTTTTCTTCATTTTATCCATGATACTAAGTGAAGAAGTGGCTGTTTTTTTACTGTGATTTAGGAGCAGCTCCCAAATTTTGTGTAAATTGAATAATGTAAGGCCCTTTCACATTCTTACCTTTTGGATCTTGAAATCGCTGGTTTGAATTTTTTTGAGGCAGCGCATGTGTAGTTGTCTCTTGTTGTGGCTAAGAAGGGACTGCCCTTTCAAGTCCTGAACCTTCTCCAATAGCTCTTTTCTTGGATCTACTATAAGTTGCAATTGGATTTTCAGCACTAGATAAATCTTGATTCTGATTTACAGCCAAATATTCAAAAGAATTCTCACCTTCTTGAAAATTGACAAATGTAGTTTCAGTAGGAGATTTATCACTACCTTCTCCTTGCTGATTTGAAGCTTCTGTTTTAGTGAATGAAGGAATGTCTCCATAGGGTAGAGAGGCTTCCTTATTTTGAGAAGATGGCTGGTTTTCAAAAGAAGGCTGAACTGAACTTTGTTGCATAAAAGATTGATGAGAATTCTCACCAGTTGGAGCCATTGCCATGTTGCTTGATTGATCCCATTGATTGTTCCATTGTCCTTCTTGAACATAATTGCTTTGAGTTGGCACCATTGCTCTTGAATTGCTTGGAGCATTAGGATTTCATTGTTTTGATTGAGAATTCTGCCCTTGACCTTGTTGATTGGATTGATAAGATGGCCTATTGTACTTATAATTCTGGTTAGTATTTTGATAAGGCCTATATGGTGGAGCTTGTTGTCTCTCAATTGCAACCAACTTGTTGGTTTGAGCTTTAAGAAGACTCTATCTTTCCCAATCTATCAATTTGCTCACCTTCTATTTGGTGGAACTTTGATGACTCTGGAATTGGAGCAATAGTTGGACCAGGAGGATGAACTTTTGGAAAAAGGGGCATTGGAGGTGTTGGAGATAACTTCCCTACTTGTATAAGACAATTTTCAGCCTTAATTGCTACTTTAAAAGCTTGAGGTAAAGTATTACCTCCCATAGATTGAATCATTATAGCCACATCTGAATTAAGAGCCTTCAAATAATACAGAAAAACATAATTGGGGGTAGGCTTGATCCCTACTAGAACTCTGTCCCAAGTCTTTTGGAATCTGTGATTGAAATCCACCATGAACTCATGATTGAATCTCTTAATTGTTGTAAGTTGCTCCACAAGTGAAAGATGATCACTTTTATCTTCGAAATGTTTATTGTTGACAATTTTGCCCCCCACAGGGCAAATTGTCACCCCTACTATTCGTAACTTTGCTATGGTGCCAAGTTTGTCTTGTGAATCAGTTTTGGGGTCCTTAAATGAGCATTTACAGCCACCCAAGTGGCCATCTACAGCCAGGTGAATTTTAGTCATTCAAAGGTTTCCAAGGAGCTTGCTTGATTACAGCCAAATGTGCAAATACAGCCAAGACATACAAGCTGTAAGTTTATTTATTTTGTCTTCCCAAGGATTTTTTCGGTCTATAAGAGGTGGAGTATTTCTTCAGACATTTTGTCCGAGAGAAAGAGCTCTCAAAGGACCGTGTAAAAGTCCGAAAAAATGACTAAGTGGCAGTCATTCAGTTTATTTTCTTTGGACTTTTTGTTCGAAAGAAAAAGGGAAAAGCACAGTTGAGAAGACCCGAAGGGCACCTGGCCTTTGGGAAGGTCCAATTCAAAAGTCCCGAAGGGTATGTACTCTTTGGGTTGGTTCATTTTATGGTTTTCAAGTCAAGACAATTCATCCGAAGGACAATTTCAAAAAGCCCGGGTGCCCTTCAAAAAGCCGGAAGGGCACTTTTGAAGGCAAACTTACCCTTGTGGAGGACATCTGGCCGTTGCATAGGGATGTTTACAATTTCCCCGAAGGGTATGTGCCCTTGTGGGCGACATTTCAAGCACGAAGAAGACCTTGGCAAAAGTTTCGAAGGACAAAATCTATTTTTCTGAAGGACACTTGCCATTGCGAAGGGCACTTGGTCGGTGGCAGGACCCTTTCAAAAGTTCTGAAAGGCACTTTTGAGGACGAATAGCCCTTGCGGAGGGCACCAAAGCCAAAGACAGGACCAAATCAAAAATCCCGAAGGGCATTTTTGAGAAGCAGAAGCCCTTGCGGAGAGCACCTCATAAAAGCAAAGGACACTTCAAATGGAAAAGAATTTTTTTCGGACTTTTTGTCTGAAGGAATTCAAGGAAAAGGTCCTACAGAGGATATACTTGGGAAAAAAGCTCGATAGAAATAAAAACAAAGGCAAAAAAGGAAATGAGAATTTAAGAAAATTCTTCGAAATAATTGTCAAATAGGAAATCCGCGAGAATATGAAGTCAACAAAAACCCCAATAGAAAAGACAAGGGCGTAAGCAAAAGCCAAAAAAGAGAAAAGGAAATGCCAAGCCTAGGAAAGAGAAGAGACAGAGAGTCCTTCGGACAATTTGTTTGAAGGATGAAAACTAAAATAAAGCTTGAATCCCGAATTAAAGTAGAACAAGGGAAAACCCAGAGAAAACACAAAGCAGAATTGAGAACGATCAATAGCATGAACATAGACGTAAGCACAAACAAGACTGAGCCAGAACTAAACAAGAAGTAAGACAAACGTAGAAATAGAGGCAGGAGCAAAGATTAAAGCAGAACTGAACATGGACATAAGCATGAACATCGAATAAAACAAATGCAGAATAAAGACAAAGGCAGGATGAACAAAGATCATGCACAGACTAACGTGAGTGACTCCAATGAAGTGAACGCATTTAAGAAAGCAAGCATGCTTCAGTTCTGAAAACAGAGTTGTCTTGCATGATGAACGGGGAAAGCCTTGAACATTTCAAACAGCTAGAAATTCCATGCACGCACTCTCGTTTGTCTCAAAGCTTGAAACGTTCTGGCGGTTCAAATGTAATTCTTAATTTGACATTCGCATTGATTTCATACAAAGGGGAGACTTTCAAACGTTCCAACAGTTCGAGTGAATTTGACTTGTCTTGTTTTGGAGTTGACTGGTTTTCAAGTCAAGACATCTATTCGTAGATTTCATGCATCCAAAGCTTGTCTTCTTCTTTTTCAACGCCAAGGATTCTTCATGCAAGACAACAAGATATAAGTTAAGGAAAGACAAATTTGGAAGACTCATGCAATGCAATTTGGGTTTGGGCTAATGAAGAGTTAACTTTCTCTCCTATTTCCAATGCCAATCTCTTGGCTTTTTATAATTTTATATATTAATGGCTTTTTAGCGTTGTAAAATGGATCCCTCTCTTGGTAAAATCAGAGTCTGCCATTGGTGAGTTGTGTAACCTCTTTAATCAATAGGACTGTACTTTTAGATTTCAAGTGCTGGCATAGTGTACATTCATTCAGCAATTTGCATACGTGGTAGATTTCTCTCTCTTCCCAAATTCTAATTCATACCTAGTTGCTAGCTCATCATGTTATGCAGGTCATGTTCAGTGTTTTATATGTCTTTTGCTGACGCTGTAAGTGGATGTTAAGTGGCTGCAAAGTG
The DNA here is from genome assembly GCA_037957365.1 of Torreya grandis. NCBI lineage: Eukaryota > Viridiplantae > Streptophyta > Pinopsida > Cupressales > Taxaceae > Torreya > Torreya grandis. The sequence goes on along the minus strand of JARHVA010000486.1, from coordinate 1,883,847 downwards.
TCTTGTATCAGACCTCTCTCCATCGTTTTCCCTCACGTTTTTGTCATTGGATCGAACCTTCTCATGAAATACTTATGCATAGTGATCAATTGAAAATCAAAGGTCTTCCTTTTTCTTTGTTTGTTTAGTGTTCAAGGTTCCAAGTAGAGTGGATCAAACATTTTGGTGTATCACCATCATTAGGTAGGATTTCCCCTTCAAGTTTTTTTCTCCCTTTTCCATAGTAGTCCGCAACCCAGAGTAGAGATCTTCATTGATACATCTTACAGGGACCAACCTTCTCTGGAGGTTCTTCTCACCATTGAGGCACCCACCCGCGTGAAAAGATCCCATTGTTTCAAATAGAGAGAAGATTAGCCATTTCAGCACGTCTTCATTTCATGGTGCAACTCTAGGTTGACAACATTTACACATAAGTACTCCAAATTCATCCCAATTGTTGATTAATGCAGGAGTTAAGCCTTTGTACCACTGAAGTGTTTTTCCTTTAAAAGAAGTTGCTAACAACCTCATTGCTACATTCTCCTGTGTCACATGATAAACTGAGCAAAGATTAGCAATATCTGCAATATGTTCTATAGGAGTTGTTAAATTTTCTTCTATATAACAAGGAAGAGCCTTTAGAGCTGAAACTGGAATATCATCCCATGTAGTGATATTTAGAGGACTACCACCATTGAATGAAACAAAACCCTATCTTCTGGGAACAATCATCTGAGGAATAAGATTTATAACAATATTAGGCTGAACAATATTGGTTTGAACAATAGGATTTTGTGCAACATAAGGGATAACAGAGGGTGTAGGATTTGGATTTGACCGAGAAGTTCTTTTCTTTGGCTGATAAGACAACTCGAAAAAATCTGCGTCTTTCCCTTTTACAGTGGATCTTGTGACAACTTTTGGTGGCATGAAAAAACATACAAAATTGAAAATGAAATCTGGAAATGAATAAAATACTTAGATACACAAATTAACAATTCGAAAATGGAGTAAAGCGGTCCCACCGGGCCTGCCAAAAACTGTAATCACTCTGGACTGTACCCTGCTTGAAGATGTGCAAAGCACAACTTCTCTTCAGCTGATACAATGGGAACTTCTCAGAGGGTGGGTGCCTCTGTGTTGCGAAGAACCTCCAGAGAGCGTTGGTTCCCTTATGATTTTGCAATTAAACCTGAAACTGTAATTTTTGGGGTAAAAAGAGTAAGGGAATACTTTGAAAAAAAATCTAAGGGGGGTAATACACCTGAATTAATTAGATCCTCTGAAGTTACTGAAATCAATGCACACATATAACCAAAATGCAATTTATATTCTGTCCCTAAGCAAAAGTGTTTCAGAGGAAGGGTGAAAAAAACATCTTCAAATGATCTGCAAAAAGGGGGAGATAGAGAGAGAAAGGTGAGGAAGGGCCCTGCAAAAGGAGAAAAATTCTCTCTTATATGCTGATGCACAATCAAATACACACTATGCTGCTGTAAAAAATCAGATTTAGAAAAATAAACTTCTTATTGATCACTGGTCCAGCTTACAATTTCTTTTTCAAACTTCCAGGCTCTTCTCTATGGCTCAATTCAGCCAATAAATAAGCTTTGAAAAATAGTCTAAATCAGTCTAAGCTTAGTCCAAAAAAGGGAAAAGGTCAATCTTGGCTAGTTAACTCAAGACCTCACCTCTTTTACAATGCTTTGAATATTCAATAAAATTATTCTCCTTTACAAAAATCTGCATGCTTCTCCAAACTTTGGCGTAGAATATAGATAATGGAGCCAAGTTTGGAAAATGATTCTTAAAATAAACAAAACTCTCCAAGAAAACTCTAAACATGCATGACCAAGATGGCGTGGAAGTGGGCGAAGGAACTCAGGTCTGACTAGTCAACTTCTTTGCATAAAATGTTACGCCAAAAGCCAATAGATGAACTCCACACGAACTGCTAGAACGTTTGAAACGTTTGGACACATGAGAGAAGCATGTGGCACAGTGAAACAGTCAACAACAGTTTTGACTAGTCCAAAAACATGTTTGCATAGATAAGAATCTATTTTTGACCTTTTCTATTTACAGCTTCTAATTCCTGTGCATGTATATTCTTTGTCTTGCTTGCTTCCCTGCCTTATAATCTCAGACTTCTCTATTTATGACTTTTCCGACCGTGTTTGCTCCTTGCTTATCCAGACAAAACTCTGTGCCTTTCCTTGTTCATTCCCTCGGATTTTCCTGTGTATTTTTTTGGCAATTTTCCCCTTGGTTTTATTTCTTTAGTTTATCTTTTCGGGGTTTGTATGTTGTGCTCTATGGATTTTATGACTGCCAATTTTTCCATTTACCTCCCTTAGTCTTTTATTTCCCTTGGAATTCTGTCAGATTTCTTTCCTGCGGACTTTCTCCTATTGACTTCTCTTTTCCCATTCATTTCCTGCGGACTTATTCTGGTTGGACTTTCTCTCAGACAAAAAGTCCGAGGAAATTGTCCATTCGGGTTTCCACTTTCCCGCAGACAAAAAGTCCACGGGAATTGACTAAGACTTCCTTTTGATCTTGTCTATTCATCTTTTCTGAAGGAATTCCTTCAGAGTCTTGTCAAGGCCAATTGTTTCGAAAAAATTAGCATGGCCCATTTATTTCGGAAAAATTGTAAGTCCATTTGTGTTGTCCAAGTCTCCCGAAAGAATCCTTCAGATTTTCCTGTCCATTGCCTTGTCTTTTCCGCGAACTTTTTGTAGGGCACTCGAGCTTTTTGTAGGGCACTCGGGCTTTTTGAAGGGCACTCGGGCTTTTTGTAGGGACCTTCTCGATTGAAATGAACCATTCCTTTTGAGAGAGAACCCTGTTGGATTTTTTGGAATGGCCTTTGCACTTTTCCCGAAGGGTACCTACCCTTCAGGATTTTTGAAATGATCCCTGCTTTTTGAAAGAGTCCTTTGTCCGCTTGAAATGATCCTTCCAACTGTCTCGAAGGACAAGTGCCCTTCGGGACCTTTGAAAACTTCCCTTCACTTTGCCAGGATACCCCCTCGAAGGGCACATGCACTTTGGGTTTTTTGAAGATAATATTCCTGAAAAAAAACTTTTCCTTTTCAACCTTGAAGTGGACTTTCCCAAAGGGCACCTGCGCTTCGGGACTTTTGAAATCGTCCTTCAAATTTTTCCTTTGGACAAAAAGTCCAAAGGAACAACTTGTCTTAGTCAAGTCACAAAGACTTCCATTTATGAAATGACCCTTCCGAAGGGCAGGTGCCCTTCGAAAATCTTGTGACCCCTGTTCCTTAAGAAAAGCCCTTCGAACTTGTGCAATTGGTCCTTCGGATAGCCAAGTGACTTTTCCAAACTTTGAAGACGTCATTTTTTCGAAGGGTAGTGTGAACCTTCCCGAAGGGGTACATACCCTTCGGGATTCCTGGAATGTACCTTCCCGAAGGGTACCTACCCTTCGGTCCTTTGAAAGACCTTTCCCTTTGTAATTTTCTTGGCTTGTTGCAAAGTTCCTGAGTTTTTTTGTAAGTCCTTTGAAATCCTCTATCCCTTGACTGAAAAAACCTTGATAAAATAAACATATGCATGATGCTGCCTTTAACTACCAGCTCCCAATGAAAGTGAACAAGAGATGTGGCCTTTGAACTTGCTGTAGGTGTCTTTCCCTCGAACGGACTGCATGCTCTATATGGTGGCTGTAGGTCTTCACCCAACTGTTCTTAATACCTTTATTGTAAGTCCCCCTTCATTCATGCTTTTAGACCACAGATTGACCAGCTGAAAAGGGGATTAGACCATTGTAGGAAAGTTTAAAATAATAGGGGTAATAACTTGGCTTTGACAAGCCAAATTACTAACAGTTATACTTATCATTTATCAAGATGCATACTATGTCGTTAATGACAGTGGCACTAATTTCCTATATATTAGGCTCGAATTTCTATATTTTTTAATTTTTTATATATTTTTTGTACGGATGAACCCAATAATGAACCCAAGGAAAAACAAATTGCCGTACCGATGAACCGGGTTCTTCGAACCCGCGTCAAAACCAAAAATGAACCAGTAACTTAGATTCTTACTGCTTGGCTTGTTGAGTCATTGCCAAGCCTGAGTCATGTGACTTTTAAACAGATGATGTCTCTTGCTATATCTGGTCAATATTCTAAACAAGGAGTAATGCAACGACAAGCTGGTAATTTGACTTGGTTAATCCCTAACAAACTTTTGCAAACAAGGCTACATACCACTAGAAAAGTTGTATTTTAATATACAAAGTCATCTTAGAAAGATATTAGAAACTTTGGCCAAACAATTTATGCATCCAAACCTAATCCACTCCTTGTTACAAAATTGGTTCCCAAAATGTAGGAGCTGGTCAAATTGATCTGCTAACTATGATCTACTATTCCAAAAAACAATACCATGTCGTACCTGCTAAAATTCCTTGCTGGTCTTGCATGTTTTAGAGAACAAGCAACAACTTGAAGAAATTGAAATTGCTAAAATAAATAGGAAAAATTCCACATATCAAGCTGAATTCTTTGTTCAATTTGTTTACTTCCATGTTTCCAGTTATTCAGAGAAATGTTTGTCTCCTTCTGCAGGTTTTTTGGTGACATGGGCAAAATCTGTTCTCAAGAGTGTCCCACAGGTAACAAATTGCAGTATTAGAAGCTAATTTGATTGTTATTGGTTCTTCAGCAACATTTTCTATTTTCAATTTGTAGGCATGCAAAGCTAATAATACTGAAATACCTGTGATATGCCATCTTTCAATGCTAGGGAGCGTCAACTACATGTTATGTGGCACTGCATCCTCGGCTCAAGGGAGTCAGTGGAAAGTATTTTTATGATAACAACGAGTTTACCCCTAGCAAACATGCCAGAGATCAGGACTTGGCAAAGAAGCTGTGGGAACTCAGTGATAAGATGGTTTCATAATCTATTTCCATGCTTTCAGCCAGTTTACATGGTGCAGAAATTCATAAAAGTGAATTCCTTAAAGCCTCACAGAACTCCTAAAGTAATAGTTTCTGTGACCCCTGTGAAACATCATTGGAATTTATAATATTTTGCAGCCTGACTGGGGGAAAGTATCTTCCAATAAGTCTTTCTGATCATTTATTGTTGTGTGATTACTTATCATTCTTAAGCATTTTTTCCATGAATTCTATTTTCATTCAATTGGCCCTTTGTCACTTGGATCCAATGAATGTTTATTTTTCATACTAAATGTGTTCTATGAAGGATATCAAGATGCATTTTCACCTACACACAATGCCGATTTAGTCTATGATATCTTGATTGGTAAATAACTCTTTACTGGGAAATATAAGAAATTTATGGATGTTAGCTGCCTAAATCCATTAGAAACCTTGAAAAAAGTCAGATTGATACAGTTGAGATAAACTAAAAGAAGTTAAGTCCATGTTTTTCGAACTTTACCCGAATGCGTATTTTTTTGGAAGCTATTTACCAAGTGAACAGGTCTCTTTTAAGTATCTGTATCCTCAAGACATCAAGTAGGTTATCATTAGTACAAAAGGATATCTTCAAGTATTTGGCCCTTCAAGGTGTCGCATAATGCATTGGAGGACTCTACTTTTCCTGAAGTATCATTCTAAAATCACATCTCTTATTGTGTGCCCACAACTGCAAGAGAGCAGGGTTGTTGGAGAGACAAATGTCATTTATGGATGTACTTGTTTCATCCTATATTCCTATTGGAATCTTAGGACTAAGCGGGCTGATTGAATGACCCAAGTTTTGTTTCACATTTATACATTCTTTGATTGGGTGTTTTTTATGGTATTATGGATAACAATTGTGAGAAATAGGTTGACCATGCATTACACACACCAAAAGCTTTGCTAATCTAGAATTATGCTTTAGGATGCAAGTCGGGGGTTGATGTGTTAGCATATTCACTCTCTAGTACAAACATCCTTGGTGTCAAATCCCTATGATGGGATTTTCTTCTGCATTAACTCTCTGATATAAGCTTATTATGCATGCATCTATTTATTTGAGAATTGATGTTTAATGTTTTAATGACCTGAAGATTTGAAAAGATAATTCCTTTGAGGAAGATCAAATAAAAATATGTAGAACATTATTGGTGGAGCGATAATGAATGGAACCATAGCTCCATCTGTATGGTGGATGTTGGCCGCCATGGCCAGGGGTCTGCAGAAGATGTAGGGTGAAGGGTTAAATTAGACCAATGGTGCGAGGAGAAAGGATCAGAGTTACTGAGTTTGTAGCTTTGCTAGATATGCTTTATATTTATGTGCCTGTGCACCAATTTATGTGCAAAGGCTTGTGATGCATAGGGGTTGTAGTGTGCAGGGGATAGCAGGGCCACTACTTAGCTGTCTCTTCTCAATGGAGGTGATGGTTGGTCTTTCAAGCACCTAGTCAGCTGCTACGAGAGATGCTGCTGCGTGGGATCCAGTGGTATCAAAACCTAGGAGCAATAGAGACAAAAAGGAACAAGACTAGCAATATTTGAGAAAACAAAGGGTGTAAGGCGACTGCTATACTCATTGGGAGTGTAGCCGCAGTGGTATCTGTAGAGTGCTTTGAGCTGAAGTATTCACCAGGAAGATGCAAGCAATATGTTTGACAAAATGTCTTGAGGAAATATATAGAAGTATTCATCATTTTTTTTAAAAAGACTAGAATTTATACATATCACCTTTCATGTGAGTAATGGCTGTAAACAGCTTATGCGGAGGGTGAAAAATGGAAGATGGCACAAGCAGGTAAGGAATAGGGCTGCAGTTTGGATCATTCAAAGGAGGCGACATGACAGTCCTAGTCAAGAAGGGGAAGGATTTAGAAGGCTAGGGGAAAAGACAATAGTGAGTACTGGAGAACATCTAACATACACAGAAATAACAGGCTTAATAGATGAAGTTTATAAATTTGTGGAAGAGATTGTAGCAAGTGGTTCTCAAGTAGCAAAAAAGATAGAATGGTTGTATCGCTAAATTGAAGGAAAAGAAGGAAGCAAACTTGGTAGGTTCTCAAGCTCAAAGATTCTGCTTTGACTGTAAATTTGTTACCTATTGGCGAACAATATTTGAGCTGGAGGCTTGGTTGCAGGACAACTGGAGGGATTTTTGATATATTGGTTTATTCTCTTTTGGGTAAAGGGGTTTTCTTAGCTTTCTTTGAAACTTCCTTGGACAGAATTAAAGTTTTTGAGCACGGCCCTTTTATGTCAGCGTAGCATACCATCTATATGAAACCTTGGTCTTTGGGAACCAGCCCAGCAAATATCTCTCCTAAGGTACCTGTATGGGTTAGGCTTCTTTATCTGCCATTTGAGTATTTTTCAGAGGAATCCCTTTCTAAGATTGGTAATACATTGGGTAAGTTCTTGGCTACATCTTTTAGAGTCTATCACACTAAAAGTGTATGGTTGCACTCATGAGCAAAGCTTGGATTATGAATCAATTCCATTTAGATGCTTCTCTTGTCATGAGCAAGGGCATTTGGCAAAATTTTGTCCTTACAAGTTCTTTGCTAGTCCTAATCCCACGGTTTCAACACCATTGGCTCCTATTGCAGACCCAAAGGGATTCACAATAGTCCTAAGCAAAAAGAATAGGAATCTACAAAAGAAAAAAGATCAAATGAAGAATAATTTTAGGGGCAATAGAAATCTCTCTGTTGGAAAAGAGAATATAGATGCTCAAGATAGAAGAAAATACAAAGGCTACATGAAATAAAGGGATTTACAACTCTAAGCTGGCCCAGCAAGGTAAGGTTGAATGAAGAGTTATGGCTAAAACCATGTAAAAAATATTAAATTTAAAAAATGTTTTTACATTTTTAACCAGAAATCTTCATTTTACATTATGGACTGTGGACATACTCTCACTCTTTAAGGTAGGGTTGTTCAAGGTAATACACCTTGTAACAGTAAACAACAACATCCACACCGGGATCAAAGATACAAATGGCAGCCATGGGGTTCCATTAATCCCTTTGCACGAATAACAGAAACAAGTAGGAGGACCTCTAGGTAGATTTCAGCAGCAGACTCCAGAAAGTGAATTCTGATGGAAGAAAAGACTTACAGATCTTTGAAAAACCCATGAAGATCAGAAATTTTGAGGGAGAGGTCTCATCCACACACTTTGTGTGACACCAGATCGGATGCTCTTCTTTAAAATTCAATTTCAAAGGAATTTTGCTGGAAACCTTTTCAAAAGACAGAGAGGTCAGTAGTTATCAAGAAATAAAGGACCAGCATCAGTGTACCAACCCTCTGGTAGAGAAATATTTTGGATATTCTGATGATAGTCATTATGAAGAAATCCTAATTCTTGATATATTAGAGCCTCTCCACTCAATGGCAGTGAATAAAACAGAATGTCCTAGTCTCAGTTTTTCTACTAATCATTCCCCATTAAAGAAATTGGCTTTGCATGGAGGAATAGCACCTTGGGATACGGTTATTTGAAAAACGGTAGTATAGATTTGATAAAGAGGTGGTTGGAAGAAAAAAAGAAGCAGATAATCCCAGTGCATAGCCCAGAAGAAGGAAATCAAAAGAAGAATTTGCTAACAGTCGAGGAGCTGTAGAAGCAAAGGCATGTGGTAAAAACCCTGAGCAATAGATAAATAAAATTGCAGCAAGGAAGCATAGCAAAGCGTGGAAATAAATCTAGAGTGGTAGCTGATCAAGCAATAACAAAAGGAGAAGTTGTAGCAGGTAAGCAAGCACCTCTCCTGGGTTCTTAAAAAAAAGTAACAATATGAATATTATCTTTTGGAATATAAGAGGGGCAGGGTGAGATCCAGAATTGAGTAATAAAAAATAAAAGCCTTTAATATTTACCATACAAGAAACAAAAATGCAGGATTTGCCAGCAAAATCTTTGGCAAAGAAAGTTTGGGATAGGGTTGATAGCGTTATATCAGAAGATATGGAACTTCAGGGGATTGCTATTATTGTGAGATTCAAGCTTTTTAGTAAGAAAAAGTAGGGGGGGAGAACCTTGGATAATGGTGGTTTTTGAAGCTTCTTGTCAATTACCAACCTTTATTTTAGTAGATTTTTATGCCCCTCCTAGTGAAGGCCTTTTTTAGGCAAAGATTTAGTCTTTCTCCTTGAATGCGAGCAACAAAGCTTTACAACAATTTATAGACAAAAGACAATCTAATAGATGTTAAAATGGCAAATGGGACCTTCATTTGGACAAACCGAAAAAGGAAAAATATTTTATTGCACAGGGACTATACAGGGTTTTAATTTGAAAAAATTGGATAAATGAAAGGTACTAAGAATAATTATACATTATTAAACTATTAATTTCTTATTGCTGGCCTATATAAGTATTGTTATCCAAAGACAATGCGCCCAGGAATGCTCCTTTCAAATTCTTGAACATGTGGATGTAACATAACTTTGAAAAATTAATAGAGGGTTGGTGGCAAGGAGTTGGTTTCATTCAAGGGAACAAGATGTATATGCTAAAGTCAAAGTTGGACTTTGTATAGAGATAAATAAAAGAAAGGAATGCAAATGTTTTTGGAAATATTTCAACGCTAAGGAACAAATGGAAGCAGAGTTAGGGAAGATACAAGTGGATATTTTTAAAGCCGTTCTCTCAAAAATACTAGTTAAGGAGGAAATGATAATTGCAAAATGAAGTTTATAGAGCCAAATACATATAGGATGTTATGGTTAAAATACGGGGACAAAAACACTAACTTATCGTTCAAGACAACTATTCACATAAGAACAATTAAAAAAAAATCTAGGGTGAAAAATATGGAATGCAACGCTTTAAATTTGAGCAATATTTTTTTTATTAAAATTTCCATAGCTTATGAAGAGGAAAATCTAGAGGATCAATAGGGGTTGCTAAATAACATTCCTTCATTGGTAAGTCTTAGACAAAATGAGATATGTTTAACTATTTGTGGTTAAGGGGATAAACATTGTGTACACAATAAGCTAAAACGAAGGCATAATGTAGATATATGATAATACAATAGACTACAACAATTGGATCTAAACTATGCCTAAAATAGTAATTGGAAGTATGACAAAATAATTGAACAAGCAAGGGAAATGATAAAAGATAGAATGATAAAAATTGACACACCTACGTAGTATTCAGGGAATTTGAAACCATAAACAAGATCTATAAGTTGATTAAGAGGGAACCCTGCAAATGTGGCTATGTTTTGTTGAAGGGACAAATTAGCAAAGTGCCAACTAGGGATTAGCATACCGTCGACTGTGACTCAATGTTCCTGTTGATTTTGTAATTGTATGTTGATTGTGTCCTATACTACCTTTAGGTTTTACAACGTTTTGGGTAGATATGCAAGCTAATGATGAATATGCTTTTGGCTTCACTTTAGTGAATTGGTGATTAGAGTGTCTTGATTTGTCTTCTCCTTCTCTTTGACCTAATTCGTCACAAATTGTTGTAAGATGAATGATGGAATGCAAGGTTAGCTGGCTTAGGGAACTTCTTGAGGAGTTGCAATTACATATCTTGCATGCTTGGAATTAGAGCCAATGTAGTTCTAGTGTATGTGAGTGTAATTCCAACAAGTGAGAGATAGGACTTCACATTTGCTCCCTATAAAATCTAGTGCAACTATATGAACATTCATGTAGTTCTTCTTTTGGCACAAGTATTAGCTAATTCAACTTTTGAAACCTTCAAAAAGTTTTGAAGTGCATGAATATAGAATTCGTCGTGTGCTTGAGACTTGATTCCTTTTTATGTTTGTTATTAGAATGCTTTTAGGATGCTTTGTATATATAAAATTCTAAGTTTGAATTAGAAACCTACTAGCACACAACTCGACCAAGAAAAAGAGGGAAAAACAACAATCATGGGTTCACACATCAAAAAGAGGAGAGAGGCTGAAGGACCCAAAAAAAGAAGGGACACAATTAACATATTGTCGATTCTATCCTAGAAGCATAAAAAACAAGGGTTGAATAGAGAATGCTTGTAGGCATAGAGAAAATAGAGAAAGAAAAAACAAGGAACATAACAGCATGAGATGACATAAGGAAGAAATGGGAGGATGAAAAAACACAATTTTTTTGCTAGTAAGACCCTAATTTGAACCAATGATCTATATGCCAAAAACACCATTACAAAAATTGCAATAATAAACCTTGTAGCATCTACACAATGCCCCACTTTGATGTGGGTGTGTGCATGCATGTGTGATGGATGCATGTGTCAAAGTATAACAAAATTGAAATGTCTACTTGAAATTACCTAAGGGAAGGAATGGTGAAGAATCCATGATCCAGGTGGATCCATGTACCATTTTATTTTTCAAAGTCTTTAAATTCAGTTCAAATTATTTGCACATTGTAGTACTCGTTGAAAGCTTTCTAGCGCTTTTCGCGGTTCGAAAAACGGAGTCCGAATGTTCAAGATATAGCCAGTTGAAGAAATCATGTGATAGGGATGTCAAAAATGACGTGGCACAGTTGAGGAACGCCAAGTGCACAAATTTCCATTTGACACATGGCAAATAATTAGGGGGCAAAAAAAAAAAAAAAATTGTTAGGGGTTTTATTTGATGCACATGATATTTGACCTTTTCAAAATCAAAATAAGCGTCAAACATCCATGCCACACATCAAAGTGCCTCCCTCATTCCTAGGCGTTTGAATAGGCTAGGTGGCGTCCAAAGTTGGCACCCAAATCTTTCTCATTTGAAATCTTCAGCAAGTTTACTATTTAAGGCATGTAAAACAACCACGCCCAGCAAATGTATGACTAAAAGCCTTGGTCAAAGTGCGCCCATGGAGGAAGGACACCCTTGCCCGCTTTCCTAAACACCTAGAATGGAGGAGGGAATTTAGAACTTGAGACCTGGTGCCTAAAAGGCTAAGGTCTTGACTGCTTCAGCCACAGTGGTTGAAATGTTATAAAAGAGAGTAATATTTACTTGTATTGACACGGATTTCTGACTGTGTAAAGAGAATTAAAAGGATTAGAGCCTTGTTTTTGCCTTGTACGGCCTTGTTGTAGGCAAATAAATATCAGAGAAGGCAAAATTAAAGATTTGTAAAGGTTTTTGAAGCCATTTGTTGCAGCATTTTAATAGAACGGTCTTCACTATTGGGCGGACCCGGAGATGTAGGTTATTGAAGCCGAACTCCGTTATCAATTTGCTGGTGTTGTCTTTGATTTTTTCTGATTATTATTGCATTTTGATTTTCATTTTAATTCTGATTTTAATTTATTTATGCAAATTAAACACAAGAAAGTGAAAATTTGAAGAATCTCATAAACATGAACAAGTGATTTTCGAATGTAATACACTTGTGTTTTCAGTTTACAGATCAGATTTTTAGTATCAGAGCGATTATTATTTAACAGTGATTGCTAGTGTATGTTGACAATGTCTAAATCCCAAAAGGGTGAAGGAAAACTCATTGAGTATAATCCAGAGATTGGTTCAAGGCGTGCTTTAAGGATGGTCGAAAAATAGATGGAATCTGAACAAGTTTTCCGTCGAGCTTTCATGGACATGAGAAGCATGGTTGAGGAACTATACCGTGACAAACAAATGAAATTCGAGAATGAAAAAGGGGATTCACGAGAATCAAAAGGTAAAGAAACTGAAAAACCTTCTCCATCAGATGATGGTAAAAAAATTGTGGAATCTCTCCCTTCGCTAAAATTGGATATTAAGTTTGAATTACCAATGTTTAATGACGAAGTTAATGCCGAAAAGTTGAATAATTGGGTCAAGCAGATTGAAGTTTATTGCAGGGTCCAAAATATTGCAGGGGATGAGTCAAAAATTTATTTAGCTACTCTTCGTATGGGAGGTACAATTTTCATCTGATGGGAGAGTAAGTTGAAGGAAGTCGAGCTTCAAAAAGGTAACTCGATTTCTACTTGGAATGAATTTATTGAAGAACTCAGAAAGCAATTCTATCTTTTAGGCTATATGCAACAAGCCATAATGGATTGACAAAATTTCAGACAAGGAAAAGGCCAAAGTGTTCAAGATTATATACAAGATTTTAGAAAAAAAGCTTTACTTTTGAATGTTCCTCTATACACACAAGAAACACTGCTAAAATATATAGGTGGGTTGCATAGTTATTTAAGACATGATTCTTATGTTCAATCCCATTAATTTAGATGCAGTATGTGTTCAAGCCACTCATTTAGAGGCTAGAGAAAAACAATCAAAAGAATATTTTCCTAAAGTAAAAAGTAAGCAATCTAATGTTAAGCATTCCAAAAGGAAAAGTTCATCAGGCAAGGGTAAATAGAAATCCACTTATACTGTTAAAATAGAAGAAGGAAAACCATTTTGTAATCATTGCAAGAAAAATCATGATGAGTCTAAGTGTTGGAAACTACATCCTGAGTTAAGGCCTAAAAAGTTTCAAAAGAAAGAAAAGAAGGCTAATGCTATGGTTCAGGACTTAGGATCAGATTCAGGGGATGAAACTAAGTTCACAGCTATGGGTTTACATAATTTTTTTCTTTCAGTTTCTAGCACTAAGTCATCAAATAATGCATCTTCTTCTAGACAGAATTTTGTGCATGTTGATAAGAAAAGAAATGAATTGTTCCACATTAGAGTTGTTTCAAAGCATATTAAGATTGACACTCTATTTAATAGTGGTTCACAAGCAAATTTAATTTCTGAAGAGGTTGTTAAGAAGCTAGGCTTACAAACCAATCCCCATTCGGAGCCTTATCCACTAGATTGGGTGTGTGACAATGCAAAGCTACAAGTCTCACAAACTTGTTGGCTAAGGTTTGCCATCACATCTAAGTTCGTAGATGAGGTTGAGTTGGATGTTGTTCCATTGGACATATGTGGGACTGTTTTGGGAAGCCCATATCTTTATGATAGAAAAACAATCTTCTATAAAGAGGAGAATAAGTACTTGCTTGTTAAGGATGGCATTGAATATATAGTTAGAGCACATCACATTAGAACAAGTCTTTTCTTGGTTACAGTAGGGCAAATGAAAAGACTAGTTAATTCAAGCAAGACTTTTTGTTTCATGTTGATTAATTCTAAGAAAAAAGAATATACTCAAGCTTTGGAAAAGTGTGATCCTAGACATAAGAATGAATTGGTTGAAATCATTTCTACTTACGATGATGTATTTCAGGATCTTAAGGGCTTACCTCCCAAAAGGGGAGTTCAAAATGAAATTCAGCTATTGTAGGATTCTTCTCTCCCTAACATTGGCATGTACAGGTTATCAATGGTGGAAAATAAAGAAATCAAGAAACAGGTAATGGATCTATTGGATAGAGGTGTTATTCGTCCAAATTCATCTCCTGTTGGTTCGCCAATTATTTTGGTGCCAAAGAAAGATGGCACTTGGCGAATGTGTGTTGATTTTCGTGCTTTAAACAAAATTACTATTAAGAATTGTTACCCTCTTCCTCATATAGATGATTTGTTGGATCAATTAAAATATGCTATTTATTTCACTAAGCTGGATTTGAGAAGTGGATATCATCAAGTAAGAATTAATGAAGGTGATGTATGGAAAACTGCCTTTAAGACAAAACAGGAATTGTTTGAATGGCTTGTTATGCCTTTTGGGTTTTGTAATGCCCCAGCTACATTCATGAGATTGATGAATAATGTTTTTAGATAGTTTTTTGATGATTTTGTTATAGTTTACTTAGATGATATATTGATTTTTAACAAGTCATGGGAAGAGCATGCGATCCACATTAAGAAAGTCATGGATGCATTACAAAGGGAAAAACTTTATCTGAAAATGTCAAAATGTGAATTTGGCAAGACCTCTTTGATATACTTGGGTTACATTGTAGGACATGGTGAATTGAAAATTGATCCTGCAAAAGTGGCAGTCATTGTTAATTGGCCTACACCCACTAACACAACTGAGGTTAGAAGTTTTCTTGGTGCAGTATAGTTTTGGAGGAAGTTTATTTTTCAATTTTCATATATTGCATCACCTTTGCATTCTTTGACAAGTGTGAAACAGGTCTTTCAGTGGGGAGGCAAACATCAAAAAGCCTTCGATACTTTGAAAGAAAAGATAAGTACTGCTCCGGTCTTGGCACTTTCTGATATACAACCATTTGAGATCGAGGCAGATGCAAATGAGTATGCTATGGGAGCTATTTTAATGCAAGGTAAGAAACCAATTTGTTATCATTCTGAAACCTTTACAAGTGCAGTAAGAAAATATCCAACTTATGATAAGAAATTGTATGCGTTGGTTCAAAGTGTTAAAAAATGGAAATATTACTTAATGGGCAAAGAAACAATAACACATACAGATCATCAGCCCTTATAGTATCTCCAATCACAAACTAAGCTACAACAGTCTAGACATTTTCATTGAATGGGTTTCTTACAACAATTTCATCTTGTGATCAAGTATAAAAAAAGAATTCAAAATAAGGTTGCAGATATGCTATCTAGGCCTCCTATGGTTGTTGCATCTATTCTTTTACAACATGGTTCTTTGTTTCATAGAAGTTATAAAGAACAATATGTGAATGATCTTGATTTTCAGGATGTTTATAAAGACTTGATGAGTAGTAGACAAGTAGAAGAATTAGACTATCATGTACACAATGATCTTTTGTATCATTTGGGTAAACTATGTATTCCTCAAAATGAGAGGGTGCATATGATTAGAGAAGCACATACTTATCTTATTTCTGGTCATTTTGGAGTTGCTAAAACGATTGCACATTTGAAAATGTATTGTTATTGGCCTCGTATGCAGAAAAATATTGCTAAATATATAAGGGGATGTATTCTTTGTGCCACAAGTAAACCTAGTAACAGGAAATTGGGACTTTACACTCCTCTCCCTGTTCCTACTCGCCCCTGGGAAAGTATCTCTATGGATTTTGTGGGGGGATTGCCTATGACACAAAGAAAACATGACTATTTATATGTGGTTGTGGATAGATTTAGCAAAATGTGTGTTTTGATTCCTTGTACTAAGCGGATTACTGGCGAAGGCACTGCATATTTGTTCTTTAAACATGTATGGGTTCATTTTGGTTTGCTTACTTCAATTATTTCTGATCGAGATTCTCGATTTATTGGGGAGTTTTGGTCAACTTTGTGAGGACTAATGGACACTAAATTAAAAAAGAGCACTGCATTTCATCCACAAACCGACGGACAAACAGAGGTTGTGAACCGCACTGTGGTACATTTGCTTAGGGGTTATAGCAATAAAAATCCAAAGTTATGGGATGAACAATTGTGTTACATACAACATGCATATAACCGGGCACTTCATTCTTCTACTATAAAATCTCCATTTGAAGTTTGTTATAGATACTTGCCTAAATCTTCTCTAGATGTTTGGTATGGATAGGTTACAGCTGTTGGTGAACCAAAAGAAGCCATTCGAGCCAAAAAATTCATTGAACAAATACAGCTCATTCATCAGACTGCTCATACTCAATTGGAGAAAAGTCAAGCCAAGCACAAAGCCAGGCATGACAAATATCGTATTGATCACCAATTTGTTGTAGGTGATATGGTATGGCTTCACATTAGTAAGGAAATACTGACAGGTGAAGGTAAAAAGTTGAAACCAATCCGGTATGGTCCTTTTCGGATAACGAAAAAAATTGGCACAAATGCTTTCCGATTAGATTTACCATCTTACATGCAGATTTATTCAGTTGTAAATGTGAAAAATTTGAAATTGTATGAGCCTCCAATGATCATTGATCATGATGAAAGTGTATCCATTCCTTCCGTTGATGATTTTTTCCCTGAATATCTAACAGAATTGCAAGAAGATACTATACTTGACAGGAATATGCAGACTTCGCGAAGAGATAATGTTGAATATCTTCATGTTGGTCTCAAAGGGATGCACCCAAGCAAGGCTAGATGGATGGAAGTCGGAAAGGTGAGGGAAAAATACCCTCACCTCATTACCAATTAATTTCAACTTTTGGAGGTCCAAAAGTTCCCAGTGGGGAGGAATGATCTAGGTGGATCCATGTACCGTTCTATTTTTTAAAGTCTTCAAATTCAGTTCAAATCATTTGCACATTGTAGTACTCGTCGAGAGCTTTTTAGCGCTTTTCGCAGTTTGAAAAACGGAGTCCGAATGCTCAAGATATACTCAGTTGAAGAAATCATGTGATAGAGATGTCAAAAATGACATGACACAGTTGAGGAACGCCAAGTGGACCAATCTCCATTTGACACATGGCAAATAATTAAGGGGCCAAAAAAAATAAAAAAAATTGTTAGGTGTTTTATTTGATGCACATGATATTTGACATTTTCAAAATCAAAATAGGCGCCAAACATCCATGCCACAAACATTAAAGCGCCTCCCTCATTCCTAAGCATTTGAATAGGCTAGGTGGCATCCAAAGTTGGCGCCCAAATCTTTCTCATTTGAAATCTTCGGCTAGTTTACTATTTAAGGCATGTAAAACAACCACGCCCAGCAAATGTGGGACTAAAAGCCTTGGTCAAAGCGCGCCCATGGAGGAAGGACGCCCTTGCCCGTTTTTCTAGGTGCCTAGAATGGAGGAGGGAGTTTGGAACTTGAGACCCGACGCCTAAAAGGATAAGGTCTTGACCGCTTCAGCCACAGTTGTTGAAATATTATAAAAGAGTAATATTTACTTGTATTGACATGGATTTCTGACTGTGTAAAGAGGATTAGAGGCTTGTGTTTGCTTTGTACAGCGTTAGGCTTTTGTTTTCAGGTCTGAGAGAAATATTTGCAGGCAAATAAAGATCAGAGAAGGCAAAATTGAAGATTTGTAAAAGTTTTTGAAGCTATTTGTTGCAACATTTTAATAGAATGATCCTCACTATTGGGCGGACCCAGAGATATAAGCTATTGAAGCTGAACTCCGTTATCAATTTAATGGTGTTGTCTTTGATTTTATCTGATTATTATTGCATTTTGATCTTCATTTTAATTCTGATTTTAATTTTTTTATGCAAATTAAACACAAGAAAATGAAAATTTGAAGGATCTCATAAACATGAACAAGTGATTTTCGAATGTAATACACTTGTATTTTCAGTTTACAGATCAATCCATATTTTGGATTGGGGGTGTGCCCACAGTTCGATGTCTGCAAATATGGTGTACGTACACGCCAATGACAATATAAATAAGTAGTCAATGCCTTGGTAAATTAGTGTGAATTTAATAAACAGAAATAGATATTGAAAACCAAATGAGCATATTACATCTAGTGGTATGTAAAACATGTTGCCACTTTGAGGTAATTTCAATTGAAAGTACATATGTTTGGGTACTGTTGTCACTCAATTTTGCACTATTGGAGAGGTAGTTCAAGCCTATTTCAAATTGAGTGGAGCAATAGGATTACCCCTAAACCCGTGGGTTGTCTATAGTAGGGGTAAACTTCTAGATTGAAGGGCTAGCTCCCTTGATATATCTATTTAAGCTCATCACATATGCTACTAACTTGTTTGGATGAAAAGAGATGAAAAAACTTACTCTAATGGGGTGATGCACTAAGTGTAAACTAATCACTACCAACCAACTGCAATTACACTTCAAACAAAAGCCTACCCTGCACATGACACTAATCCAAATCTATCTTTCTACATAAGTATTTCTCATGAAGGTTTATGAAGAAAAATTGAGCTAAGAGGACTAAACAAGAGGTCATGACATAACACTAGTGAAGAGACAACTCACTAAACTCATAAGCACTTCAATTGAACACTTCAAGAGACTTGCAAAATTGAATATAAATGCTAACAAGGACAATATGCCAAGGAAGTGAATCTATCACTTAGCAAGATCAACTAATCTAACAAACACATTAAAACAATGTATGGAGAAGGTAAACCAGGTTATTATTCATTGATCAAACGCTGCAAATAGGCAGGGCTTTGCCTACAAATAAGCAGGGCTTTGCCATACCTAGGTGGAGGATTCTTTACAAAATCAAAAGTGTTTGCTTATATAGAGAATTTTGGAGAGAGAGAGGGGCATATTAGAAGATTGACAAGTGTCCATGAATTACAACAATACAAAGAGTTATGAAACAGTCATAACAAACTTCCAAAGCCATGTGTCTCACTCCTGAAGATGCTCCAACCCTCCAAGTGGTGTAGGAGTTAGAATGCTTGTTTGACACTTTGAATAGCTTTCCAAAATTGCCCTTTGCCTTGGCATGTTGAAGAACAAGTGGACTTCTTGATGATCATATCAGTTTCTCTTACACCTTTTCTATGCTCTTGACACCTCTCAACTAATCTCATTAGGTTATTATTGACACATCCCTTCTTTTTCTTTCTAGGTGTCTAGAGGACTCTTCATCTCTTTAGGCCAATCTTGCATACAAGTGTCAAAACTTGGATTCTTCTTCCTCAGCTCGTCCTATCTTCATGTATGGCCTATTCAACTCATATTTCCTACAACAGTCCATTTTGAGGTCTCAAACTATCCCCAATAATTTGTTCTCTACCAAAAGCTCTAAATTGGCCTCATTACTTGTAGCCCTAAATCATGCAAACCTCTTTGTGTAGAGAGTTGTACAGATGGTACTGAGAATCTAACGGCATATTCTAGCATCCAGTATGGCCTTACAGCTTCATGATCGATTTCAGGATTAGAAAGTGAGTGAAGGTATCCTTTTATGTTGTTTCTCTCTCCTAACTAGGCCTCAACTAGGCCTCGTTGCCTAGAGACTGAAAATTGACTTTATAGGCTTCCCACATGTGCCAAACCCCAAATAAGCACGTGATTCAGTTAGATGACCTCCGCCTTGTTCTCCTTGTCAAATTTGGAGTTCTGACACCTTGTATGGGCCTGTCAAATAGAATAAAACAACCATTTTTGACCTATTTTGTACAGTCATGTACCTACAAGTACAATACAATGGCATGGAGTGATGCTCAGGGAATTTGTGAAGATGTTTCAGGGCATTTGAGAGTTTGTCCAATCCATTTGGAGACAAAGAATGATCCATAAACTGAGTAAATAGTTTCTAAAAATGGATATTCATTTCTCAATTCCTTGAAGTAAATAGAATTGGTTGCGAAAATCTGGGAATGAATTAAAAGTAATCTGCCAACTCTATAAATTCATTTCTCATATTTTAAAAACTCCTATTTTGTGTCATATTTTAATTTCCTTTAATTGATTCTAGCATTCTATTAATTCATTTGCCATTGAATTAAATAAACTGAAACTCAAAATACTGAAAGGGAAACGACACCAATCTGATAATGGAGTTCACCTATTTGTGCTACATCTCTGGGTTCGTGAAACAACGAACTGATCCATTTAAAAATGATGCAAATGTCAACAAATTACCTACTTACATCGCAATGGATTTAGAGAACCTGTAATGTGACGCTGAAACTGATTTTGAAGACTTTGCAATTTGTCTTTCGAAATCCGTAGCACCTCTTTATCCTTCATACATTTGGGCATTTTTTCTCCAATAAGAGTATATGCAAAGCTCTTAGAATGGGCATATGTTGGTTAAGGAGTGTCTCTGTTATTATTTTAGACCTTCAACTCCTTAAAGGAACCCTGCAACTATATATACATATACATCCTCCTTGGTCTTATAGCATAAAGGCATTAAAAATGCAGTCGGGTTTCTCTGTGTATCAATACATAGATACATTTCTTCCTTGTTTATCACCATATAATAGAAGAAATGATTTAACACCGGATTTGGGTATGTGTATGACAATACGTACATACCATTAAATGATCCGTCCTCGACTCAAAGACCTGATAAGAATAGACGATCTATCTAGCCTAGACTCGAGTCTACATCATACGCCACCAACGATCTTACCAACAAGCGTATTATAAAAAATACGAGTCGGGTGTGAGTGCTGTAGCTTTCATCTTTATTGCCGTGTGCACACCCAAAAGCAACATCTCTTTGCCTATCGTTGGCGCATCGTGAGAAAGCACGTCGTTGGTAAAGGAACCATCGCCATACCTATACGTGTAGTTGCAATTTGGATTGCACTCCGTATTGAAATCCCCCAATGCAGGGTAGAGAGGATGGGTGCAAAGCAGCGAAATATGTGGAGGATTTGATGGGCTTGAAAATGGGCGTGGACTGTCTGAAGCAGACCTAGCAAGGTAGGCACTGAGTTCATATCGAATCGCTCCCGGTATCTAGATGGCTTGGAATTGGAGGGCTGTGGTTCCCACTGCTATCTCCATCAGATATTCTCCATCTTCGATTGTGATCGACGTCTCAGTCGTGTCATTATCATCATCATTTGTGGTGGGGGCGACATGTACAGAGGCTTTCTTGATTACAGCCATACGCCCATGGCTTAACTGCCTCAAACAAATAAGTGAATAGGTGTTTTTAATTTAACTTTTGCCAAATAGACACCTCATTTCCAGACTCAGGTCTCGACTTGAGAAAAAGAAAGCAATCAACATTGGCTCTCATAGGCTCGGTTCTTGCATTTGTAAGGATACAACCTCATCATGAGCTATGCCCATCTTGTTCTACGATGAGCTTACAACACCATCCTAAACGTTCTCTCTTCCATGGTTCCAAAGCCATACCAAATAGAAGATCACGTCCTCCTCAAGTCTGAGTTCGTCCAATGGCTACTCTGCGTCCATTTTAATACTCGATCATGCATCTTCCATGGCCAATAAGGCCTTCCATAATAGAAGATAAAAACCACGCTGCTCGGGTTTGCTTTTCCTGCCCATTACATATTCGTGCATCACGACTAAGAGTCTCTATCCTCTGGCCTCTATCGTCAATCCCACAACGAGCTATTGGTTCCAAAGCGTTTTTTTTGGTCTTCAATGGCGAAAGCCATACCGAATAGAAAACCACGTAAGACTTTATCCCATTGGAACCTGCATTATTAACCACACGCCATATGCTCTGGCCCAAAAGGCTTTATGAACACGGTCGTCATCCTACTCAGACTCGACTCTACCAGAACATGAAAAATCGTGCCAAATAAAAATTGCACTATGCATGCCCGTCCATACCAATAACTCCTCGAGGCATCTTCACTTTTCTATATTTTTCCAACGCCAAAGACGGGGTTTGAATCCTCGACCACCTGACAACCTTTTATTTTTGGGATTAAATCCCACATCAATAGGGAGGATGGCTGGGTTAATCTGGGTCGCTATTCTTAATCTGGGTTGCTACCTTGTTTAATCATCTTTACAAGACATGTTAACCTTCTTCCATGCTATCAACGCCCAGTGGAAAACTGTGGTGGTTGTAACAAAATAGAACATAATACTCTTCGACTTATCTTGTACATGGAGCTCTTGTTAAAGAGAATTATCACGCCCACCTTGGATAACTCGTGGTTAAAACTACCACGCCCATTTTGGAAGAATACACTTGCAGTTCCTTAAATAAGGATAAACCATGCAACATGATTAAATGGAATAACAAATCCGTAAAGAACCGTCCACGTGGAAGTGAGAATAATTAAATTTGGGACTTGGTATAAGATTATCCAATGATTTAAGAAAACCATAAAATAAGATATTTAAAAATATATCTCATGTTTAATAAAAATCATATTAAATGGAATATTATGATAAAATATTACCACGATGGGATAATCATGGAGGAATAAATATTTTCCCAAACCATATTATTAATAAATCTTCTGGATCATAGAAGTTCATTTCTCTCTCATCATATCATTTGGCTCTCCTAGGCAACTTGAAAGTGCCTCAACGTCTTAAGGATTGTTCATAAAGGAGAAGCCTTAGATGAATAGAAAAATGTTATGAGTCTTGAGTATACAAGGGTGCCTTCTCATGCTTAGAATATTGAGCCACCATGCAGTTTGTCATGTGAGATATGAACAAAAGTTGACAGCCTCATGAGTTGGCAGGGTGTGTTAGTGAGGTTTAGGAGAGTTGGGACCTGAAAATGCAAATTTTGAGTTTGGATTGAGCTCCAAACACCTCAATGAGGTCTGTAATGTCCTCCTTGACATATTCCAATGGTTTTCTAACCCTTCTATCTCCATTAGATCCCCTACAATCTCATTAGTCCAGACTAAGGTTCTTAAGCTAGCTTGCTGAGAATATCTTAACTGACTGTGTTCACCTATTTTTATCACTGTCAAGAGTCTAGGTCCTCATGAAAGGTTTTTATATTTTTCTCACCATCTCTTGAGGATCTCCAAAGTCTTAACTTCACTCCACTTTACCACCTCTCAATTGACTGCCCATATAAGCTTGCCGATGCAATTAGCCTTGCTAGGCTTGAACAGGGTCTGCTAACATGATTTGTTGCACTTCTTGCTTGAGTCTGAGAGTTTGATGGAACAATGTCATCACTATATCAATCACTTTCTACTACCTTGCTCTCCCTCATATCTTCTAAAGTCTTTTATTCTTCTCAAACCAAACAAAACTCCCATAAGTAGGCAGACTTGTAGTTTGCTTTGGCTGAGTAGTCAAAGTTTGAATGATTGATTAGGCCTAGTTAGTTCTCTTCAAATAGCCTCTGACATCATGTTTCCTTTTGATTTTCATGACTTACTGACTCCCATCATCTCTTGAGTCAAACCTCAAATCTTTTCAAGTACTTTGCCTATACCACTAAGCCTGGAATAGCTTGTTCACCCTAATAGCCCTGTAGGTCTCTATTAGAGAGGACTGAGTGCATCTAGGGCTTGTAGGACCTCCATTCCATTATTTGACATATTAATGAGTCAATCTCATTGTTGAAATATTGGGACCTTTGACTTTGCAAATCTCTGACCACCATGACCTGATAGTCTACAATACTTCTCAATTTTCTCTAAGTTTTGAGTGTAGGTGTCATCTTTGAGAATTTTGACTGTGTTTTAGAGATTCATGGCCTTATCATTAGCTGAATCTCCCAATAGCTCTATCATGATATTGATGATTTATAACTTTCCCCAATGCCTTGAAAATCAATAATTCATCAATCACTATTTGAGACAACTTCAACATAGGTGGCTATAGGTGACTGTCTGAAAGGGTTTGACTATGTAGTTTTGAGTTGGCCTTTCTCAATTCCATTTTGATACCTAAAGTGTTCAACCTCATTGAGGGGTATTTATTCATTTCCTTCAAGTTCATTATCCTTTTCAAGACATCTCAAACTCCTGCCTTCACTGTCCATACACACAGTCCTGTAGGTGCATCTTACTAGGCTTGCTTGTCCTGTCTTCAACTTCCTTTGACTTTGGGTGCTTGGAAATCTTCATTTGTCTATGAACTCAAATTGAAACCACTACAATGTTTTCATGGCTAGGTATACATGCTTTAAACATTGACACCATTGAGTTTCTCCTGAAGTTGCAGCATTACAGGTTTGCAGATTTGTAGGTCTGCAACCCTGTATTTTGAAGCTTTGAAAAGTGCAAAAATGATTGTTATGACTGAAAGATCATTGCTTCAATTGCATCAACACATTATACTAATAAGTCAAAACTCTCAAACTCCTTAGAAATGCATATTCAAACCCAATCAAATCAATTTTGTTATGCAGACACACATGAACATAGTCCAAAAGGTGAAGGAAGGTGTGATTCTTTTGAGACTAGTACAAAATTTTTAGCTAATCATAAGGCCATGGATGGATTGTGAAGACCATATAAGATATTCAAGAAACACTTAGATGCATTAGACCACCTAGATAAGTTTGAAACATATAAAATGATAGTCACTTGTAAACTATGCACAAGAGAAGCTTTTCTTGCCAATAGGCCATCCACATGTGCCATCATGGTGAATGGATGTGTATGGTACATATACATACCTCTGAGAACTCACTCCAACTGGTTTCATGTAGCCAAAGTGTGCACATTTGCACTGAATTTGTACAAAACTCAGCTTGTGGGGATTTGAGTCTTCAAAAAGCAGTCTAGCTCCTTAGCGATTGTTCATAAAGCTAAGGAGCTCAATCCAATGACCAATGCCACAAATTAGAAGCCCATATGGGTCTCAAACTCTAGATAAAATATTAGCCCCCAACTCTACCTATATGGACTGTACCATGCAGTTGAAAATGGCCTTCAAGATCTTGTGAATCGAGCGATGGAGGAGAGAGATATTTATGAACTTGTTGAACTTGAAACTTCTTCCCATGCATTTTATAACTTGTGGAAGCTCAAAGGACACCTCTGCAACATTTTCACTTGCAAGTGACTTTAAGAAGTCCATACAAGTCTCTTAACTCTTATCTTTGGCATTGAAACTCAAGATTCTGACCTTTGTCTGACTTGCTGACAGGTGTGGCAGTTGTGTAATTGAACCTTAAACATCCCAAAACACCATGAAATGTTATGACAAGGTGATTAATACATAAAATGACCTCAAGAGACTCCTAAAAACCTATGACACCACGTGACTAAGCTTTATCTCTCCATGACATGTCTAGATCACTATATGGCCAACACAAGACATTACCTGAACTTCTCCAAACTAACCTTAAACAATGTTAATAAGGTTTTAAGAAGACTTTTAGGGACCATATAAGACATTAAAAAACCACATGACAATCTTATGAAAGTCTCATCCTAGAGGGGTGATCAATTTTGACTTGGGGTCAAAATTTGATCAACATTCTTGTCAATTCACATGGGTAACATACCTGCAATGCTAAATGGACCAGTAGCCTTGTCTTTCCATTAGGAAATAAAGATATTTTCTCTCAGTTTTATACTTGACCAGACCTTAATCATGACACAACAAATTGATTTGACCTTCAAAACACACTAAACAAAAACAACACACACAAAGCAAAGCAACAAGACTCACGCATGATATCAAGCATTTAGAGAATACAAAAACAACATAAGCAAACTAACTATATACAACTACCCTAAAAACTTCTTCCTCCTGGATCAAAGGGAAATCTTCTACAATCTCTTGCTCCATGCAATGGAGGATGACATGAAACAAGTTGTCTCTTGAGTCTTGCTCTTAATGTCTTCAACTCCTTCATGCTAACCAATCTTCTAGGCATGATCTCAAATGAATTAAAGGCAGCCGCAAACATGTCACCTATGAAGGTGAACTCATCTTGTACTTCAAAAATCTTGTCATGATGCTCCCAATTGCAACTTTATCTAATGATGCTTCATCTAAGCATGTTTCTTTGACCTTCATGGCATCTTGAATGACATCAAAATTCTTACCAACTATTGCAAGCTCATCAAACTCTTCAAGGAGCTTTACATACTCAATCCAATCTTCATCATTATCCTCAATGAACATATCTTGTTCAATCTCCTCGTGAACATGATCTTCAATAGGTATCATACATTTGCAAAGGCCTTCAATCTCTTGAAGGAGTTCATTATAATGCTTCCAATCATCTTTGTCTTCT
Source organism: Torreya grandis (assembly GCA_037957365.1). NCBI lineage: Eukaryota > Viridiplantae > Streptophyta > Pinopsida > Cupressales > Taxaceae > Torreya > Torreya grandis. Next base: position 1,857,517 of record JARHVA010000486.1, on the reverse strand, counting down.
TTCTCTTGAAGAACTACAATGCTGTCAAGAATTCTAAGTCTTTCTAGACAATCATGAAGTTGCAAGGCAACTTCTTCAAGTTCATTTTCTTGGCTATTGTGTACTTTGTCAACCTCAACTTGCTTACTTAGAGGGTTTTCAACTTCAAGGCTGGTTGCAACTTCAACAAGCTTGGATGGCATAGGATCTTCTTCTTGAAAAACACCATCAAGGCCATCACCAAGAACATCTTCAAACTATCCAATAGGGGGTGTAGGCTCTTGAAGAGCCTCAAACTTATCACAAATCTCTTTGAATTTTTGCCATAAGTCCTCTTGATCAATGGAATTTGCAGCAACTTTGTTTCATATTATTTTTTCAAAACCAATCTCTTGATCATGCTTATGAGATTCAACCAACTCAGCCAATGTGATGTTCCTGTCCAAAGCCTTTGCTTCTATGTCTTGATCAACCTCTTTATTGGCAGCTGCAAACTATTCTAGATCATCTCTTTCTTTACTTAAGAAGATTGATTTGTATTTGTATTAACTAAGGGGAGTACCTATAGTGAACTTTTCACCATAGACACTTGAGTCATCTTCTTCATCAGCTTCAACTTTAGCTTGATCTTCTACACTTATCTCCCATAGGAGATGTTCTTTTTCAAGAAGGGATGTGGTGGAAGGGTGATGAACAAGTTCATGGGTTGGAGAGGGAGTATGAGGTGTGGTGGATGGCTCATGAATGGGTTTGGGAATGCATGATTCTTGAATGAACTCTTGGAGAGATGAAAAGTTGAGTTGCGCAATGGGAGAGACATCTTCTTTAACAATAACTTCACTTTCCTCAGCCTTCTTGAAGCTCTTCAACAACTACAAATTGATCTTCAACCTCTTGAGGCTCTTTAAAAAATGGAATTGAAGTAGGAAAAAAAGAGTTTGACTTTTGCAAGTCATGGTAACGCTGTTGAGGTGTGTAATTGGAATTATATGAGGGGAATGTAGAAAACCATAGAACTGATATGACTCATGACAACACTGATAGAAAATCAAAGTGAGGTTGATATGGATCATAGGGCTGGTAGGAGTCATGTTGAGGCTAATAGGAAGGTACATGTTTTTCAACAAGAATTTTATTTTCCTTATAACCTTCTTTATAGCCTTCCTCAGCCTTTCAAATAGCTTTCTTTATAGGGTTGCTCAACAACATCATGGTCATGTAGAAGGGGAATAGGTTGAGCATAGCGCTGACATGACGTATAAGGAGGGTAAGAACCTTGATATGGTTGTTGAAGCACATAGTTGGAGTCATGGCAAGGCTAATAAGGAGGTATAAAACAATAGTTCTCTTCATACCCAACCATCCCGTAGTCATATAAAATTTTAAAATTGATAACTTGAGTGTGGCTTATGACACCAACCCATATATCCTTCTTGCTTGTTCTCATGAACCTCCTAGGCATATTTTCACTGATTTCCAATCATCTGTAGCTTTTTAGACCTGATTTCAGTGCAACTAGAATGTTTTTCCCATGGTAAATCCATCTTCCTAGGTCTTGTACCCTCAGGACAATAATGCCCAAGTTGGACTATAGCGTTAGACCCTAAGGTATCCATTTTCATCACTGCTATCCAAGTGCATTTTTACCTCCAATTGTTAGTTTTTTCAGTTCCTATCCTCCTTGTCGACCTAACACGAATACATTCGACCCATGACCAACATATCCCTATAAAAACCCATTCAAAGTTCATTTAGAAAAGGTTGATAATTATTACAAAGTAAGCAAGAATAAAAGCAAAATCACTAAGGTAATCTTCCTTATTCTCTGCATCCAACTGGCCAATACTATTACAAGCTTATTCAAATCCTTATACCATTTTAACATTTTTAGTATTTTGCATCTTCATACACACAATTGCACAAAGCATATCAAGTGGGAGAACTACATATGGCTTGATTCCTTTTTGGGGTATTAGTATATAAACGTGCCTACACAAGAGGTGTGGATACACGTTTAATGCATTTTACATACACTAGCCCCCTCTTTTTTTTCAAAGTTGGTCAAAGCACAATGTAGTCTAGGGTTTGAAGACTAAATTAGCTCTATAAAGAGTTTTACGAACATTTCATAGTCAAAATTTCATAGGCAGACTCACATAGACACAACAAACAAAATCCAAAAAGCTCAGGTCTCTTGGACAACAATGACATAAGAGAACTATAATGCCAGAGTCCAGGATGTCTTATTTCAATGTTCCTATCCAACCATAAAATGAAGGCCAGTTCTTAATTTGCAACAGTGTCCCAGTCTTGCATAGTGAATTTCAGACCCTACAACAGTTGTCTCAGTCAGTTTTTAGCTAAGTCTTATTTTTTCTCCCTTATTATTATTTTAAAAAAGATTCAAATTGCAATCAAATTATATAAATCAATAGCTTAACTATTGCATATTTATTTGTTAGGAATATATACAAAAATCGATGCGAAATAATTTCATATAATAACAATAATAGATATAAACATAAATGCAAAAAGAACATAAATAAAATGCACAACAAGAAGACCAGATATAACGTGGTTCACCCAATGTGGGCTACATCCACTAAGAAATACTTGCTCATATTTTATTATAAGCCACCAGAGTACAATCACTCTCAGATCTATCTTCATAATTACAATGCACAAATATTGTTTGGAGTTGTGCTCAACAAACCCTCTTAAATTCACACTTGAATTTACACACTTTGTTCTTCCTTCTCAAAACCTTGTTCTCATGATGTATTACTTATAAAATATCTATCAATACATAATACATCAACAAAGCGGTATTACAAAACAATGGGTACCAAAACCATGGACATAATCAACCCAAAATGGTTTCCCATTAAAAGGGGTCCAAAAAATTTAAAATGTACCTCGATGAGAAAAACATATAGTGTACAGTACAGATAAAATGTACAGTATTTAAAAATGCATTATAATTTAGAAATAGGCTCCACAACACAACATTATTTACTGATTTTTTATTCCAGATCTTTAACTAAAATATGAATAATACTCTAATATCCCCAAAAAAGTTAAATTATTTGGTGAAACCGACTTACTTCGTTTGTGCATAAAAACCCTAAAAGCCCTACAGTAAATTTCTTTCTAATTTTTTTTTTTTTTTTTTATAAATTTGTTACTTGCATAATAAAATCATAAATTAGCATTAACTTTTAAAATTTCATAGTAATTTTAAAATATTTTTTTTCAAACCCTAGTTGGCCATACTAGGTCCTGAGGTTTTGTTAGTATTTTTTCTATATTTTTCTAATTTTTTTACTTGGATATTTAAATCAGAAATTTGTTTCAAATTTTGTAATAATTTTAAAATAATTTTCTTTCAAATCCTAGTTGCCCAAACTAGTCCCTGATATTTTTTCAGTATTTTTCTATATTTTTTTGATTTTTTACTTACATATTTAAATAAAAAATTTGCATCAAATTTTTAGTAATTAAAAAAATAAATTTCATTCAAAACTCTAGTTACATGTACTAGCTCTTATTTGCTTCTTGAGGTATCACCTTACATATTTGTGAGCTTTGTATTCTTTTTTTATGCATATTCCAATTCCTTGTTTAGATTATATCTTCTTAATCCTTTATTTCATTATTTTAGTTATTTTTCTTATGCCTCCTAAGCTCCTTGAAACTCTTTCTCTGAGACGAAGTGCAAGACTTAGTGGCAACCCTTTTGAATTCACTTAGATTCCTTCAACTTGACAAAATACAATGGATAAACAACCAGCTCAAATTTTTGCTATAGATTCTACACATCCAAATTACACTAATTTTAAAGAAGATAATTTCGACAAGGAACAATATGAGAATAAAAACGATGATACACACACCGATGTTCATGACCCACTACATCAAACTCTTGATCCACTTCCACCTATTATTGATAATGAAGTTGTCCTCAACAAAGATTTGATCCTACAAAGTTTTTGAGAAAGACTCAGTGAACATCCCCGAGAGCATACTTTGATTTTACAATCTATCATGGAAATTAAAAAGGCTAAGAAAGTTGAGTCTTTCATTCTTTTAGAGCATCTAGTTACATATGACACTATGAGAACAACTATGTCTCAATAACCCCCTATAGCAGCCCAACCTATCTCTATGCCACCACCAGCTACAACTGGTATCTCTTTATCCCCTGATGTGGCAGCGCTTGTGCAAGAGACAAGATCTCTTCAATCCAAGGTGATACATCTTGAGTAAGTTACCTCTAGACCTATGTAGGCTTTAGATTCTTTTGCTCTATTGCATACACTATTGGCACGTCATATTACTTCTACACCCTTGCCACAAGGTTTTGTTCAACCCAAGCTTACTCTATCTGATGTTAAGGGTTATCCAGAGACACATTTGAGAGCTTTTCATGTAGCATGCTTGGACTATGTACCAAATGACTGTCTACTTACCAAGCTATTTATACAGAGTCTAAAGGATTCTGCTTTACAATGGTTCTATAGTCTATCGAATCAGTCGATCAATGCATTCAATCCTTTAGCTGACATGTTCATAACTCATTTTAGCATAAACATTGGTGATAAGGTTTCTTATGCCCAAGTTGCACAACAAAAATAAAGGTCAAATGAACATCTGATAGATTATGTTCTTTGATATAAAACTATCTTGGCTAAGATGACTAGCCCCATGGCCGATCAAGAGTTACAAGATCTGTTCAAATAGAGTCTTCTACCAACTTTACATGAGTCAATAATGTTCAAAAGATTCTCTTCATTTACTGAGTTATGTCATACATTAAAGAAAAGGGAAGTCAAACTCATTTCAATGGAAAAACTTAAATACACAAGCATACGAAAAACAACAAATAAGAGTAACAATAAAGTCCCATACAAAGTAAAGGTCAATGATAGCAAGAGTCAAAATCAACCAACAATTAATGTAGCTTCAAAGCCCCCTTAGCAAGTGGCCGCAAAGCCCTCTTAGCGAGTGGTCTTATAAGCACGTCCTTGGTGAATTTTTTTCAATCTACCAATTTTTTCAGCCAAAGTTTTACAACAATTATTAGAATATAATATCATATTTCTCCCTCATATTTGGGAAGTTGATCCAACAAAGCCTCTTTCATGGGAATATGATCAACATGTATTTTATGAGTTTCACAACACAGTAGGCCATACAACAAATAGATGCATTAGTTTGAGACACAAGATATAGGACTTGATAGATGACAACGTTATTGATCTTGGCACTTCAGTTAAGCCTCCTCAGACAAAGTAAATATAGGATAAAGCTTTGAAAATTTTATCAGATCCTTTCCCATAGTATTCTAAATAAGAGATAGGGGATACATAAGGTGTTCACCATGCATATCATGCACATTCCCCACCAGATACACATAGGACACCTTCAATTGAGACACATTTTTTGAACAACATGATTGGTGTATACAATTCCAGAGTTCTAGCTATACCTTCCATCTCCTTTTTAGAGCAAGAGATAGTCGAGGATGATTCAGATTATCATGCACTTTTTATTAGAGCTTACATTTATAATTATCCTATTCATAGTGTTCTCATAGATAATAGATTCAGTGTGAACATGTGCACTATGACATTATTGCAGCATTTAAGATATCAGATCAAGATATTACCTTGACAAACACAATTATTAGTGGATTCAGTGGGTACGTATAGAGTTCATTGGGTGAGATTGTATTTCTTATACAGGTTGATCCAACACATGTGGCCACACCATTTACTATTGTTCCTAGTACAAGAGTTTTTGATATGTTACTTGGTGGACCATAAATACATAAGCTTTGTGTTTCTATCGCTAATTCACTTTTTCAGATTATAAAGAGAGAGAAGAAACTAAAGAGATAAATGGACAAGGCATGTGAAGTACCTGGATAAAGATCGCGCACCATAATCCAGACACTTGTGAGCACCCCTCTTTGGCTGTGGAGGAATGACACCTGCAAAGAAAAGGAACTTGGACAAGAAAATGTTAGATGAATAGGCGGTGGGTTGCCAAGCAAAAGCTTGTTCCCGGAAGTGTGAAAACTTCCTCAAAGGAGGTCAACCCACTGATAACAGACAGATAAAAGACCAAGGAAATACAGAATGCCAGAATACAGAAATGATGAACAAATTAGAAAGGAAAGAAAAGACAAAATGATTACCTGAAGGAGTTGTCAGGCTGATGACAGTCGCCGAGGTCGGAAATGTCGCCGGCGTCGGTTAGCTGATCTGCCGACGTCGGTTACCCTGCCGACGTCGGTTGGGGAAGTGACCGGCGTCGGTCGGGGTTGTGGCCTGTAGTCGGGTCTGGTTTGGTTTCTGGACTGTGGACGGGTCAGAGACAGAGTTTATGGACGTGCTTGAATGGTTTGGAGAATGGTCTAGGTCTGGTTGGGTGCCCTGTATAGGGTCTTTGTTGATAGGGGGATGAGGAAGTTGTCTGGGATCGTATAGAAAAGGGGACAGTGTGAGAGGAAGATGCACAGAGGACAGGGCCTGAGAAGGCTTTTTAGCCTCTCAGGGGGAAGAATAGAGGGAGCAAGAAACAACAGATATACCAGATAACTGGAAGCTAAAGAAATGAAACGAAATGAAATAACAGACTGTGCTTACCTTTTTGTTTGCCGAATAAAGAGTGGGAGAGCTGTTGTTGGAGCCACAGAAGGCTTGTTGCAAGAGGAGATCCCTGATCTAGAGCCTTTGCACCTGTTGCTGCTGTTGCACGAGGTCCAGATGGAGGAGAGACGAATGCCAAAACGCCAAGAGAATTCTGTTTGCGAGCTCAAGGGTCCAGGGGCTGCAACGGATGCAGAAAGGGGTAATGAAGGCTGCCGATGCCGGCAGTTTCGCCGACGTCGGCCGAAGGGTCGCCGACGTCGGCGATGGCATAATGGGGACAGAGACTAAAAATAGCCTCTGCCCATTCTTGCACGCCGTCGGGCGAGGGGTTGTGGGAAGAACGGTCATGAGGATGCTTAAATGGGCGTGGGGGGAAGATAATGAGGAGATTTGGCATAATAAATGCTAGGGGGAAGGTGGAGGGATTCAAGGGAGGATCCAAGGTGGCAAGGGTGAGGTGGAAAGGGGGCCACTTAATTAAAATATTTAAGTTATTTTAATCAAATGAATGGAGGGGACTAAGGCCAAGGGTTAGGATAGGGGTTTGAGGCGGACAAGGGGGGAGAGCCAAGGTGCAGACATGTTTGCGGTGTCTACATTTGCCCCTTTTTGTCTTGTTGGTTGTTCTTGACGAACTGCAAGACAAAAACAGGAGTTGGTTGCCCCAGGAAAAGGATGAGGTGTTCCCCCCTCAAAGTGATAGTCGAGAGAAGGGAACCGAAGATCGAGTGTCGATTTGACAGAGAAATGGATAGAAGAGAGTGAGTGAAAACGCTGCAACAGTCGTGATTGCGCGTAGACCACTTCACGGGAGGGTCGGGTCAAATTGTCGCATGTCGAGGGTCAAGGAGTGCCAAAATTGAAGTAACCGGGCCCCAGCATTTAGTCGTCTGCTGATCGGGTCACTCAATCTAAGCTGAAGCTCCAAATGGTCATCGTGTTCCAGGTATCTAGGGCTCAGGAAGTGCTCCCAGAGACACGAAAAAGCCACAAGTAGTAGGGATCAACTGGCTTGCGATCCTATACTTGCGAAGGGTAAAAAAAAAGTCTGCAGACAATTCTGCTAACCAGCCGTGAGGTAGCACACACGCAAAAACAACCAAGGCAACATTGGCTTGGAAGTAGTCGCGGTTTAGGAGATGGGCATGATCTCTGATGGTCCGGGGGTCGACGGATGGATGCGAAAAGTAATCTAAAAGATGCCCCAGGGGGCGAAAATGACATGGTCTGAAGGACTTGACTTGATTAGGGACATGATTTTGGTCATTTAAAAGAGGGATAAAAGGTTTGAAGGCCATCGACGTCGGCTATGTAACCGACGTCGGTGTCCAAAAAAGACCGACGTCGGTGAGAATCGGCCGACATCGGCAGCCAAGGGCACGACGATGCCGACGTCGGCGGCCTGCCAAATCCGACAAAACCGGATTGGCGGCCCACCAAAAGTCATTTGCTATTTGATTAGAAGAGAAAAAGGAGCTCTAGTAGTTTGTTGAGTGAAAGCGACCTAGAGCTGACCAAGGAGTGGTGTGAGGTGGCAGAAGAGCATTGGTGGAGAAAAGGAGTTGATTGGACGCTGCAGGGACGCGTGGGGACCAAGTGAAGTCTGTAGAGCCAAGAGGACAAAAGCGATGGCAGAGGGGAGTAGGGGACCGGCGGGAGGTCCACCACCAGCGGCGCCTATCGTGCCACCACGCTGGCGTCGACGGGATGAGGTAGGAGGGTCTCTGAACCCTGTTTGATGCATTTTGGTTTTGAATTTATTTTTGAGATTTTTGTTATTTTAGGCAGAAATTGAGGGGGGGGGGGTAGCTAGGAAGGTAGGTAGGTTGTCTAGGAGAGTTTAGGAGCAATTGAGAGGGTTTTGTGGGTAGCTTAGGAGATAAAATGGGGAAGCCCTAAAAATTAGGGCTCGCCCCGTTCGGCCCTAGGGTCGAACTAGTCGCCGACGTCGGCGATACCGCCGGCGTCGGCCGACCAGCGACCGGCGTCGGTCAGTAACCTACCGACGTCGGTCACCAAGTGACCGACGTCGGTTAGGAGAGTGCCGTCGCCGGCACGCTAATCGATGTCGGTGGCTGTCTGGTCAAAAGAGGAATGTAAAAAAGTTTAAGTCGAGGGATTGAAATTGCGTCAAGGATCTCCCGGGTATCGGGGTAGGCATAGATGATCAAATAGATAGGAAAAGTAGGAATAATGTTAACGTGTCTATAGATGGATGCAGGCGAGGCAGACTCTGATGCTGCGGGATCGCCTCTCGACTTTGCTGACGCAGATGCGTGGAGGCGTGTCCGTCGAGGAGTGGGCGCAGATGAGCGCCGTTGGACTAGGCGGGCTGAGACGCTATTGCAGAGTAGCGAGGGATGTGAGCCTCATGGTGGCGTTGATCGAGCGGTGGGACCATGCCACCAACACCTTCCACCTGCCCACGGGTGAGATGACAGTTACGGTGGAGGACGTCTACCAGATTTTGCGGTTATCGGTGCACGGGGCAGACTTGTATGCATGCTCGAGAGAGGCGCATGACATTCATATGGTGACGTTGTTTGGAGAGCATGCCGCGGAGACGAGTTACCACTCGGCGAGTTTTGCCTATGAGCCATTGTATGCGGCGGATGAGGAGGCCCATCGGCTGGCGACTCTGATGATGATTGGCATCACAGTGTATGCATTGCCGGATGCAGAGGGCGGCAGATTTCCGATTGCTATGACTGGAGTCTTGATTGATATGTTGGAGCAGCGGACAGTGTTTGCCTGGGCGCCGGTGTTTTTGGCCCAGGTGTATAGAGAGCTGTGGGGCATTAGCAGACGGCGGCGGTACAACTTGTGTGTAGGCCACCTCCTTCACTGCTGGGCCTACGAGCATATAGTGGTCACACGACCTCTCAGCCTCTCAGTGGCGATTCAGGCCAGCTTCAGGGTCGGATTCAGGCGATGGCGCGAGATTATGGCGCAGACACGGATGGATGGAGTGGTCAGAGACATTGATCACTACAGGGGAGTGTTGGAGGGTTTGATCCCGACAGACATCATCTGGAGACCATATTTGGTCTATCCAGCATTCAAAGACCAGGGAGAGCAGCTAGTTGGAGTGCAGAGCAGGCGATGGGTCAGAGGTAGACAAGCTGGTGAGCTCGAGAGGATCCTTGCAGAGAGAGTGCGGCGTCAGTACGGGCTGCTACAGGATGTGCCTCCCGCCTTCCCACAGTATAGGCGGGATGACATAGAGGCGCCGCTCCCCCTCCCAGAGGAGACAGAGGAGCCCAATTTTGAGGAGTTGCCAGCAGGACCTAGGATAGTCGACCCAGGGTGTACAGAGGCTTACACGGCATGGTGGGTAGGTCAGTACAGAGGGGTACAGGTCAGGCAACAGCCAGATCTACAGGGCATCACCAGGGAGCAGGATACAGCCTGCAAAGAGAGGGACACGGCTCAGGCCCAGGTCTCAGTTTTGCAGGGTCAGATGGCAGGGGTGACTGGGCAGCTTGCGGTGATGACAGGGCAGGTGGCAGCATTGACAACGCAGGTCACTATGTTACAGGGACAGCTGGCTGTAGCTCAGGACAGGCAGGTGCAGGACAGAGTTTTGGGGGGCAGGGCCCACTGCAGCAGCCATCATTTTCACAAGGGGCAGGACCATCAGCATCGGTACAGCTAGGTCAGCCAGAGCCACAGGGGTCAGGACAAGGCAGATGGGCAGGGCAGATGGGTCCACCGCAGACTGTATCTATGGTTAGATACAATGATGTGCTGGACGAGATCGCGTATTATGAGAGGGCCATCAGAGGGATCCCTCATATACAGCGATACTCAGAGATGAGGGCGGAGCAGAGCAGACAGAGATCGATGTCACGAGCGACGGCTTCAGGGTCACGCAGACGGCAGAGATCAGAGGGAGGAGGGGATACAGCCTCTTCTCGACCACCGCCACCACCCCCACAGCCACAGCCTTGAGGGCAGCCCCTAGAGTTGTACCATGCTTTGATGTATATATCGGCCTGCGAGCCGAAGATGAGAGATGTATTTGGTTTTTGAGAGCGAGAGACAGATACAGATTGTGTCTGCTTTGTATAAAACTGATTTTTGATATATAGATGATAAGATTTTGGCTATTGATGTGTTATGGAAATGTTATAACTGTTTAATGTGTTTCATGATGCATGTTTTGATATGATATGTATGATGATGATGAGGATAATGATTAGGTTATGTTTAATGATTATAGTGATTCATGATGATAGATGATGATAGATGTGATATGGAATGTTTAACTTGTGGATTATGTACATGTTTAATGAGTTATGATGGATGAAATAAATGACTTATGATGCTATAATGAAAATGAGAGTAGATTAATGATTATGTGAACATGTTATTGACTGTGATGTGATTGACAGGTGACGAGAGCGGGAGATAGAAGAAAGTGACGAAGAAAGTGACGAAGAAAGTGGCCGAGCTAACCCCAGAAGACCCCATGTCAACTGAGTGCTGCCTACATAGCCCCTGTCGTTAGGGGCCTCAGGCCTATGTAGTTCTCCCTAAAAAAAGGGAGGAAGGGTCAAAGAGGTTGATTGGTCTTGGTCAAAGTCGCAGAAGAGAAGGTTTGTCCATCAAAGAGACGAAAAAAGGGGGTGGTCGAGCTAACCTCAGAAGATGTGGTATCTGAGTGCTGCCTACATAGCCCTGGTCATAGGGCCTCAGACCAATGTAGTTCGGACAAAAGGTCTGATTGATCAATGATTGGATGTGGTCAACTGTCAAAATGATGAGGGTAAGATGATGCTACAGATGTCATATAGGGGTCGAGAGGCTTTCATCTCTAACAAGTTTCCATAGTCGTGATAGATGCATGCTAAAAATGAATGGAAGTCTATTTATGCTTCAACAAGTATTGGTTTATGCTTAACATAAATTGGGTCTGGTCGGTAGTTTCCATGTGTATTGGTGTCCATAGAAACTATGTGAAAAGGACAAGGCGATGCCAGCTGAAAATGATGAAAATGGCTTGGTTAAGGATGAGTCGACAATTGATGTGACCAAAGTGTAGAGAAAAGATGAAAGGCAAATCGCTCTTTCATTGACAAGGACCAGAAAGGAAGCATAGATAGGGGTTATTAGAACCAAAACCCCGTTCATGCATTACGTCGTCGACCAGTGTGGTGTTAGAACGGTAATCGAATCACTTTGACATTAAAGTGAGCTCGAAGTCCCCTGAGCAGGTGATAGGAGGTGGATAGGGTAACCCAGTTTAAGAGCAGGTAGAACCTTGCCCCTTTTTATAGGAGACCCTGAGACAACTACAAGCCAAGTCCATGACCCATTTTTTTTTTTTTTTTTTTGGTGCAGGCTGATCGATGCGGGAAGCCTACATAGAGATGTCTTTTAATGTATGGTCATGTTGCGAAGCTGATCAATGCAGGAAGCTTCTAAAATAGTGATGTTTATTGCCAGATTATTCATAGCCATCCTTCGAGGGAGTGGTCTAGATTTTTGCTTAATAAAAAGTTTGAATAGCTGTCCTTCGAGGGATCAGTCTATTAGCTACAGCAATGATAGTACATCTGTCCTTCGAGGGAGCAGTCTGTCTTTTTGAATTGAGTTTGTGACCTTGGATATGTTTTGACATCTTGATTTTGATTTTTTGATTTTTGATTAGAGTCACGGACAAGGCTGTAAAAGTTCAAGGACTCCCCTTTTATTAGGACAAAGCATCCATACATCATAAAAGGGTTATAGGAATTGTTAAGAGGAATAGGGTTGAAAGGGATGAGGATTAAGATGACGAGGATTGCTCAGGGGACGAGCTCAAGTTACGTGTCAAGTATACGAGTACTCAACTAACAGAAAAATGGTCGAATATGCAACGCATTAAGAGGCTCAGGTTCTGGCTGTCCGTCGAGGGAGGACAGACGATAAGTCCCTGACCCATACTTGTGCGTGATGATAAAAGGTCCAAGCCAATTAGGGGCGAATTTGCCTCGTTTACTTCGCTCCATATTGGTCACGTGCTGATTCTCTTTGAAGACGAGGTCTCCGATATTGAAATCTCATTCTCGCAGATTTTTGTCGTAGGCCCGCTTTATGCGACTTTGGTAGACATGGAGATGATTGAGGGCAGCAAGACGGCGCTCGTCAAGTAACTCAAGCTGAGCTAAGCGATCTTGACGAAAGTCATCGTTGGAAAGAATGTCATGCAGGGAGATGCGGAGAGACAGGATTTGTACTTCGAGAGGTAAGACAGCCTCTGTTCCGTACATGAGAGAGAAGGGAGTAGCACCCGTAGAGGTTCGGATGCTAGTGCGGTAGGCCCACAAAGCGAAGGGAATATGAATGTGCCAATCCCTTCCTGTATCGTTGACCACCTTCATGAGAATTTTGGTGAGAATTTTGTTGGAAGCCTCGGCCTGCCCATTTGCTTGTGGGTAGTAAGGCGAAGAAAAGCTGAGTTTGATGCCAAATGAGTCGCATAGTTTTTGGACAGTCTTGTTTTTGAAGGACTTGCCGTTGTCGGTGATGATTTTGTGAGGGACACCGAAACGACAGATGATGTGGCTGCTGATGAAGTCGACAATTTTGTCGGCTTTTGTGGAGACAAGAGGAATGGCTTCCACCCACTTGGTGAAATACTCAGTGGCAGTGATGATGGACTGATGACGAAGAGACGAGTGAGGGTTGATCTCACCGATGAGATCCAAGCCCCACTGAGAGAAAGGCCAAAAATCCTGAGCGACTTGCAAGGCGTGGCTGGGGAGATGAAGCAGGTTAGAGTGCTGATGACACTTGATGCAACGTCGAACATATTCGCTACAGTCTTGATGAAGGGTGGGCCAATAATAACCCAGGCGAAGGATGCGCTTGGCAACCGAGTTTCCACTGAAGTGTCCACCACAAATCCCGTCGTGGACTTGCTTTATGGCTTGAGGAGCTTCAGCGGAGGTTAGACAGCGAAGAAGGAGGCCGTCGAAGCCTCGTTTATAAAGAAGGCCCCCTAGCATGGTATAGCGAGCTGTGCGCTTGATGAAAGCTCGCCGCGCATTGCTAGAGAGGTTGGGAGGAGTGACAGAAAGAGACAAGTAGTCCACAAGTTGCTTATACCAGTCATCTTGTGGGCTAGAATTGACAGTGTTGATATGGTCGATGTGAGGAGAGATGTATGAAGGCAAAGGTACATGATGCACCGTGACAAAAAGTCGAGATGATGAGGATGAAGACGGGATATGCGAAGCAAGAGAAGCCATGGTGTCGGCAAACTTGTTCGTAGAGCGTGGAACAGTCTGCAAGAGGTAACGGTCGAAAGATGCTAAAAGAAGGTCAGCACGATTCTTATACCTCTGTAAAACTTTATTTTTACAGAGGTATGAACCGTTAACTTGATTAACGACGAGCTGCGAGTCGCCGAAGATGTTGATAGACTTGATGTGGAGGGAAAGGGCAGTCTGAAGTCCCAAAATTAAGGCCTCGTATTCGGCCATATTATTGGTACAATCAAAGTCAAGTTTAAAAGATAGAGGCATGGGCTCCCCTTCGAGTGGGATGAGGATGACTCCCGCACCCCCACCGAGTTGACATTTGGAGCCGTCAAAGAACATGGTCATTTGGTAGACGGTGTCATCGGTGGAAAGGGTAGCGATAGACTCGTCAGGGAACTCACAGTGTGAAGGTTGGTTGTCGAGAAGAGGGGCATCTGCCAGTTGGTCAGTGATGGTTTGCCCCTTGATAGATTTTTGCTGGATGAATTCGAAGTCAAACTCAGCAAGCAGCATGAGCCACCGAGCCATACGTTGATTCTGATATGGCTTGGAGTGCATGTACTTGAGAGGGTCGGTGTGAGTGACAACAAAGGTTTTGTGGTTGAGAAGATAGTGGCGGAGCTTGGTGGCGGAAAAAACCAATGCCAAATAGAGTTTCTCGGTATGAGTATACCGAGTTTCATAGTCGACCAGTGTTCGGCTGATGTAGTAAACCGCTTGCTCACGATGATGCTCGTCTCGGTGCGCGATCATGGCACCTAACGAATGGTTGGTCGTCTTTAGGTGGAATGAGGACTGGTGGAGAGACCAGATAGCCTTTGAGGGCTTCAAAAGCCTCTTGACAGTCCTTATCCCATTTAAAGGAGACGTCCTTCTTAAGGAGGTGATGAAAAGGTTGGCAGCGGTCTGAAAGCTGCGAGATGAAACGGCGAATGGACTGGAGCTTCCCTTGTAGACTGCGAAGCTGCTTGAGATTGGTCGGGGGTGGCATTTCGAGGATAGCGCGGATCTTGGCGAGATCTATCTCGATACCACGGAAGGAAACGATGAAGCCGAGAAGCCTGCCTGAGAGGACCCCAAAGACACACTTCTTGGGGTTGAGGCGGACATTGTATTGCAGAAGGCGAGAGAAGATGATTGTGAGAATGGTCAAGTGGTCGCGGTGAAGTTTGGATTTTCCGAGAAGGTCATCCACATAGTCCTCCATGATTTTGTGGAGGAGATCGTGAAAAATGTAGGTCATGGCGCGCTGATATGTGGCACCAGCATTTTTCAAGCCGAAAGGCATGACTCGATAACAGAAAGTCCCCCATGGGGTGATGAATGTAGTCTTGTGCTGATCTTCCGGTGCGATCAGGATTTGATTGTATCCTGAAAACCCGTCCATGAGAGATAGCATCTCATGGCCGACCGTGAGATCAACAAGCTGGTCAATGTTAGGAAGAGGGAAGTCGTCTTTGGGACAGGCTAGGTTAAGGTCGCGATAGTCCGTGCAGATCTGAATCCCCTCAGTTGCTTTAGTAACTGGGACGATGTTAGAGACCCACTGTGGATAATCGATGGGTTGGATGAAGGAGACAGAAAGAAGGCATTGAAGCTCCTCTTTGACAAGGAGCGCAACGCGAGGATGCATCTTTCGAAGCTTTTGCCTAACAGGCTTAGCCTCTGGTTTGGTGACAATGTTATGGATAGCAATGGTGGGGTCGATGCCAGGCATGTCGCTGTAAGTCCAGGCAAAGGCCTTGCTATGGTTGGAAAGGAACTGGGCATAGTCAAGCTGCTCCTGAGCGTCTAAAGATTGGCCAATCTTTAAGACGTGAGGAACATCAGAAGAAGAAGGGAGGTTGATGTCAATGGTGGATTCATTTAACATAACCTGGGTCTCGGAAGGGAGGAAACGCTGGATGAAAGAGTCATCAGCACCCATGTAGGAAAGGATGGCGTCATCGTCAACGCAATGGACAGTGTGAACGGTTGCCGACTCATCCTCTACCATGCTAGGAAAAATAAGAGGGAGAGACCTGGACACCCCATTGAGCTGGTAGGTTAGGGGTTCTAGGCGGATGGTGTTTATGGAAAAAAAAAACTAGGAGGGATGGAAACCACCGACTCCGTAGGTGACGAAGGAGAAATGGGTGAGTTTGGAGGAGATTGGTCAATGGTTGGCTCGGGACAAAGGTCAGAAGGAGCCTGAGTGGGGTCATGATATCCCAGGCCATACCGTTTCTTAGCATCGTGATCATTGAGCGGCTCGATGGGCTGATGGGAGCCCTGCTCATATCGTCTGAAATCGAAACCCTTCCATGCACACCTGTGAATGTAAGTGTGTGCAAAGGTAGGGTTGCCAAGAAATGAGAAATCAGATGTGAAAGGTTGGGGCGAAGAGAGGGAATTGCCGTTGGTAGGAGCTTGATTAAGCCCCCCGTAGACGAAGTTGGTTCGGAAGTGAGGAGGACCATAAGGCACGACCATCCCGATCCGATGGTCGTAATTAGGACTGAGGTGAAGGCGTCCATACTCTTGCGGAGTTTGGAACATGTCTAGGGTCAACAAGCGATATTCCCCAAGTGATAGTCGTTGGAAGATGTCTTCCATGGGGTCTTTGGTCGGCGCTTGAAGAGGAGGGGTAAGGGCAACCGCCGATTGCGAACTGGTCGAAGCTTCCGCAGATGGAGGCGGTGCCGGAGTTGATGGCTTGATGGGAATGAGGACATCGTTGGGACGGTAGGTTGTGTTGCAAGTCTTGAAGGGTGAAGGGTCAGCGGGGATGGTATGGACTTGCCCGTCATGCTCGAACTTCACACAACGGTGCAGGGTGGAGGGTATACAGGCCATGGCACGGATCCAAGGTTGGCCCAGTAGAAGGTTGTATTGAAACTCTCCTTCGATGATATAGAAGAGCTCCGGGACTGTGCGTGGACCAACGCGAATGTGAAGGATGACTGTGCCAATGGTCATGGCGGTGGTGTCGTTGAAAGAGCGTAAGATCACGTCAGTTTTGGAGACGTAATTCTTGGGAAGAGCCAGCTGATCAAAGACATGGGTAGAGATAATGTTGATGCTAGCGCCGCCATCGATCATAATGCGTTTAATGCGTGTCCGATCGACATAGGCAGTGATGAAGAGGGCGGCGTCCTGATCTTCCGTGTTAGATGTGGGAATCTCAGAATCGCTGAATGTGATGGAGGCGACAGGAGATAAAGAATGGACGAGGGCAGCGAGTGGTTGGGGGTCCTCGGGTTGGACCTATGCTGCCTGCAAGGCTTGGACAAGGGCTTGACGGTGCTGAGGCGAGGTTTGGATAAGGTCATAAAGAGACATCTTTACAGGTGTCTGGTGAAGCTGCTTCAGCATGGAGTCATGAATTGGCCCAGAAGACGAAGAAGGTTGGGATGCGCTAAGGATAGAAATTTTAGGCTTGGGCGCAAGAGGTGGCTTGACGAAGGGATAGGTCCAAGGAATGGCAGCTTTTTCTTTTGCCTTGTCTTTTTGCGACCTAGTGGTTATACGGATAGCATTGATTTCGAAAATAGGAGGTGAGGAAGGGGTCATGTCTTGCTGGTGAGATGTTGGCATGGTAGAAGAGGTTGGATGGGAAGGAGTCGAGGTCTGGTCAAGAGTGTCCTCAAGGAGAAGAGTGTCTTTCTCCATATGGCGGCGGATGACGGCCTTGAGAGCACAACAAGTCTCGGTGTCGTGTCCTGGTGTACGATGATATAGGCAAATTTTCGTGTCGTCGAACCAAGAGGGCTTGGACCCGAGAGGTTGGAAAGGCTTGATGGGGGGGAGGGTTATGTTGGAGGTCTGCATAAGTCGGCGCAATATCAACGAGTATGAGCCTACTAAAGGGTCCACGCTAGTTGATATGCGCGAGGTTGGTGACTTTTGCTTAGGCGAGGTCAGAAGAGGTTTCCGCACCACCTTATGGGTTGATGGCGCGGTGACAGATGGAGATGGATCTTTTTTGGTGATTGATACCGCCTTTTTGGGAGAGGGATGGCTGGAAGTAGGCAGAGGGAGCAAAGGAGGCAACGAGTTTTGATTGGAGGCCGGAGTGGAACGGATGCTAGCCAAAGTCGAAGGATGGAGGCCCAAAATGGATGGCAATGGTGACGGGGAAGGGGGCGTTCATTTCTGTGGTCTGGCAGTCTTCTTTGACTTGGTTGAAAGACTACTGCTGGTCGAGGTCTGGCCTAGGTCCACCTTCACTTGCGGGTGAGTGAGGGTGGAGACAGGATGAACGCCAAATGACTTGATGGGTTTAGACGAGATAGATGCAGGCTTCGGTTTTGATGGGTTTGGTTGAGGTTTGAGAGTCTGGTCTTTGTCAAGAGTCTGACGAGATTCTGCCTTGGGAGGATTAGCGGCATGTGATGAGAGGGCACGGGTATGTTGAAGGGCTTTAAGACGCTCCCACAACACCTGAGGCGTCACTTTCCTCGGAGGGAGAAGTTCGATTTTCTCCACTAACTGAGAAAATGGCTGAGAAGAAGATGTTGATGGTTGTGAGGTTGAGGACGAGATGGGTGTAGTGGTCTTAGATGCATGGTGTGGTGAAGTCATGACAGATTTAGATGAAGACGAAGGGGAGACAGGTTCTTCCCCGGGTGGAGAAGAAACCGGGGAGCGGGGCTCCTCCAGCAGGTAAAGGGCAGGGATGATGGTGCCCTCCACTTGCGGTTGAGGAGTAGGAAGGGTCGGGTCCTCCATAGGCAGTAGAAAGAAGGATGGCGAGACCGGTGGTGCTGGTAAAGCCGAGGCATCCTCCAAGATGAGAGAGGTCAATGGAGAACCAACCGGAGAGAGAGGTTCGTCCACATGTGACGGACTGATTGGTGGACTAACCTCTTGAGGTTGATTGGGGACGAAGGGAGAGACCGTATTGACTGTTCGAATGTTGTGCTCATGATTGTCGTCAATTAAGGTCTGGACATTGTTCTGAGTTGGCGGATGATTAGGGAAAGGTTGTTTGAAGATGTCAATGGCCTGATTAGGGGGTGCATTTGGATTGTCTAAGATGAGATCCCCCTTTTCAAGCATATCTTGGATTATGTTCTTAAAAGTTTTGCAGTTTTCTGTGTCATGGCCCTTAACACGGTGGAAGCTGCAGAAGTCTTGCTCCCTATACCACGCAGGGATGGCGCGTGAGGGATCGAATTGTGGAGGAGGTCGGGCTTGAGGGAGATGGAGGACTCCCTGTTTAACAAGCTTTTCCAGCACAGACGCATATGATTCTCCGAGAGGAGTATATCGTCGTTGCACGTATCTTTGCTAGAATTGGCGAGTAGCGCTCTGAGATGTGGATGGCTCAGGCTGATTGATCGAAGAAGATGAAGGTCTAACAACCACGGCATTAGCTGAAGCCTTAGATTTAGAATTGGATGATGATGGCTTAGCAGAAGAAGAGTCATTGGTCTTAGAGCTGGGATTCTTGCTCCGCAACTTGACTTTATTCTCCTCGATGGCACGTAACTCAAGTTTGTGGGCCATCGTGAAGGCCTCGTCAAAAGTGCGGAAGGTTTAAACCCTCAGGGTAGAAGAGATATGTCTGGCATAGGCTTGGGAAAAGAGTTCAATAAGCTTGGCCTGGGGTAAGGAAAAGGAGAGTTGGTTGATGAGGCCTCTCCATCGAGCAACGAAGTCGGCTATGGACTCGTCCTCGAATTGCCGGATAGAATAGAGGTCCGTGATTGAGACCTTCTTGGTTATGTTGATGGAAAAGTGATCGAGGAAGAGCTGAGCCAATTGTGTGAATGAGAAGAGAGAATGGCTGGGTAGGGAGCTGTACTAGTCGAGCGCAGCACCCGAGAGAGACATAGAAAACATGCGTAAGAGTAACGCATCGTCATGGCCAATGAGGTAATAGGCATGTCTGAATGCCCGCAAGTGTTGCTGTGGGTCTTCCTTGTTTTGAAAGCGAGAAAACTTCGGAAGCTCCCATTGGCTAGGATATGGTCTGATTGGGACAGAAGGATGAATGGGCTCGTTGCAGATCTGCTCGTATGAGAGAGCGTTGCGTGAGCCGGAAACAGAGGTCTCTAGACTGGTCATCTTGTCCATCAGCATTTTAATGATGTCTGCCGACGGATTGACGGGTGGCGCGCCCCCTAAGTTGTAAGGCGCTTGGAAGAGGCTAGAGGAGGCGTGCGACATAGTCGGTTGTACAATGTACGGATGACTAATCGCAGGGGCAGAAGTGGAGGCTAAAGGTGGTTGGGTAGAAGACATGGCTAGGCCCGATGTTGCCACGAGAGGTTGGACTGTGGTAACGGGGGCCAAGGGATAAGAAGCCACCCTTGTGTTGATAGGGGCCAGGGTAGGCAGAATAGAGACGATGAGGTTTTGAAAAGGAGTGGATAGCGGTTGAGCGGGTTGAGGTTGACAGGGGGCCGAAACCCCGGTGGAAGCGGGCCCAATAATAGAGGGAGAGGCCACACCTAGAGGATTGGTCAAAGTCTGGTCAGCGGTCGAAGTGATGGCTTGAGTGTCCAAAGGTTGAACTACGGATGCTGTCGATACAGCCATAGTTGCGGCAAGGGAGGTTGGCATTCCGTAGATTGGATTGCCCAAGGAGTCTCGCGTTCGGCTATGCGCGAGATAGTGTTGCAAGGCCTTGACGTTGAAGTCCAAGAATCGTTCGAAGTCTTGGTCCCCTTCTTGGACAATGGGAGTTTGCGGCGGGGTTGGACGGGTAGGAGTTCTTTCGGTCTCCGAGTTGAACTCCATTGTAGGCTTGGTCACGGACGGGGTGGACGGAAGTGGTTGACGGCTGGCGTGGTTGACAAGAGCCTTGGCTTGGCTATGAGTCAAAACCATGCAAGGCAAAGAAGGTTCAGGTTTCAGGAACTGTGTTGTTCAATTCCAAAAAACCAGGATGGAGTCTTTGACAGAGAAGGGATAGGTTTTAGGCTGCTGGTTTTGAAAAAAAAGGACAGTGACAGAGACCGACGTCGGTTGAAAAACTGATGTCGGTAATAAATGTGGCCGACGTTGGTGATATAACCGATGCCGGTAATAGAGGAAGCCGACGTCGGTAGCAGAACCGATGCCGGTGACATGGGAAAGCCGACGTCGGTGGCAGAACCGATGTCGGTGACTGTGTTTTCAGAGAACCAAAAGATTTGAAGATTCTTGGAAAAACAAAGGAGAAAGCGTCCTCACTCACTCAAACAAACAGATGAGAAGAAGAAAACAGAGAGAGACAGACAAGCCTAAGCGATAAATCCTAGGAATTAACTTTAGAATTTGTGGCTTATGCCTTAGATGAATGCTTGGGGAGATTGGCTGTCAAGAAGGTCCTAGAAGAAGCAGTCTAGAGCTGATTTCAGGTCTTGTTTTAGGTGCTCAAAAATTTGTGTTAGGGTCTGGTACGTGGCCTGGTGCTAAGGAGCAAGCTCCCCTCACTTCACGATTCCAGTGGTTAGCTGGTCTCGCTTAGCCAAGATATACCTCGCCTAGAGTTTATCCTCTGCCAGAGAACGGAGTGGGCTTCCCCCTTGGTGATGAAATCCAAGTAGGGTCACCGGGACGGGTAAGGTATCCGCTGGGGGATGAAATCCCAGTCGGGCCTTGTCTCAAGTAAGTTTTATGTTCGTTTTAGTGCATGTGGTCTGGTAGTGTAACATCAAGTGTCTACGATTTATTCAATATGCGTTTAAGTTACTAGATGTGGTCTAAGAAGATGCAAGCACAAGCAGAGATGAATGCAAAGTGTTTTAATGCCCAAGTTGAAATGTGATGTTTGTTATGAAGACAAGTTTGAGAAAGGGTCGAGAGTATGATGTTTAGACTAGTCTAGAAATGCAAGGAAGAAAGATTCGTTTTAGTCCTGCTTATAGTGTCATTGAGAAGAAAAGAAGGAGGAGAAAAGGTAAGAACCTAATGCTCCTAAATGAATGAAGAAGAAAAGGAACCCAGGGAGAACCTAGGGTCCCACCGGGCGTGCCAGAATGTTTCTATCGCTAATTCGCTTTTTCAGATTATAAAGAGAGAGAAGAAACTAAAGAGATAAATGGACAAGGCATGTGAAGTACCTGGATAAAGATCGCGCACCGTAATCCAGACGCTTGTGAGCACCCCTCTTTGGCTGTGGAGGAATGACACCTGCAAAGAAAAGGAACTTGGACAAGAAAATGTTAGATGGATAGGCGGTGGGTTGCCAAGCAAAAGCTTGTTCCCAAAAGTGTGAAAACTTCCTCAAGGGAGGTCAACCCACTGATAACAGACAGGTAAAAGACCAAGGAAATACAGAATGCCAGAATACAAAAATGATGAACAAATTAGAAAGGAAAGAAAAGACAAAATGATTACCTGAAGGAGTTGTCGGGCTGATGACAGTCGTCGAGGTCAGAAATGTCACCGGCGTCGGTTATCCTGCTGACGTCGGTTGGGGAAGTGACTGGCGTCGGTCGGGGTTGTGGCCTGTAGTCAGGTCTGGTTTGGTTTCTGGACTGTGGACGGGTCAGAGACAGAGTTTATGGACGTGCTTGAATGGTTTGGAGAATGGTCTAGGTCTGGTTGGGTGCCCTGTATAGGGTCTTTGTTGATAGGGGGATGAGGAAGTTGTCTGGGATCGTATAGAAAAGGGGACAGTGTGAGAGGAAGATGCACAGAGGACAGGGCCTGAGAAGGCTTTTCAACCTCTTAGGGGGAAGAATAGAGGGAGCAAGAAACAACAGATATACCAGATAACTGGAAGCTAAAGAAATGAAACGAAATGAAATAACAGACTGTGCTTACCTTTTTGTTTGCTGAATGAAGAGTGGGAGAGCTGTTGTTGGAGCCACAGAAGGCTTGTTGCAAGAGGAGATCCCTGATCTAGAGCCTTTGCACCTGTTGCTGCTGTTGCACGAGGTCCAGATGGAGGAGAGATGAATGCCAAAACGCCAAGAGAATTTTGTTTGCGAGCTCAAGGGTCCAGGGGCTGCAACGGATGCAGAAAGGGGTAATGAAGGCTGCCGACGCCGGCAGTTTCGCCGACGTCGGCCGAAGGGTCGCCGACGTCGGCGGTGGCAGAATGGGGACAGAGACTAAAAATAGCCTCTGCCCATTCTTGCACGCCGCCGTGCAAGGGGTTGTGGGAAGAACGGTCACGAGGATGCTTAAATGGGCGTGGGGGGAAGATAATGAGGAGATTTGGCATAATAAATGCTAGGGGGAAGGTGGAGGGATTCAAGGGAGGATCCAAGGTGGCAAGGGTGAGGTGGAAAGGGGGCCACTTAATTAAAATATTTAAGTTATTGTAATCAAATGAATGGAGGGGACTAAGGCCAAGGGTTAGGATAGGGGTTTGAGGCGGACAAGGGGGGAGAGCCAAGGTGCAGACACGTTTGCGGTGTCTACACTTTGAACAATAGCTTCTATAGTTCGCAGATGCATGAAATTCATTCACGCTAATCAGGTTGTTACAATTGGTAGAGTTCTATTTAAGTTACCACTCTTCACTTCAGACCCATTTTCTCCTTTGCAGTCACTAGTTTCACTTTCTCCGTCAATTTCAGTTCTTCTTCTAGTTTAGATTGAGACATAGTTGAGGCTCTATCACCAACACAGAGAGTTTATACACTTCTACAGAGGTCTCTTTCAGAGCAACCCTTGTTTCAAAATTCTAGATAGCTTCCAGCTATAGTATTCACATCCAAAGAAATATCATTGAGGGCTCATGCCTCTACACATAAAAAACATGTTCAGAGAGTTTATCCTACTACCATATGGGTCCCTAAGAGTCCTACAGTTGCATCCACTTCTTAAAATTATAGGGGGACCCCATAGTCAGTTTCTACTTCAAATATTTTTGAGTATTTACAATATATACATCTTTTAGAGCCACAGTCTCAACGCTTCCATCATGCTTCATGATCATGCACGATCCCTCTCCTTGATACATGATACCATGACAAGGAGTCTCACATGAGATTCATCAGTTAGTATAATTTCTTCTTCGTATTGCTTGTACATAGTTTATTTTTGATGGATTGTAAATAGCTCATAATATCACAAATACCAAAAACATTCAAATATTTTAAAATACAAAACATTCAAATAATTCAAAAACATTTTAATTGTATGCATTATCTATGCTTTATATTTCTACTACCATGCTAGACTTACATTTGTTGTTCGATGTTATTGTTTGTCGATTTATCTATATTACCATGCTTCATTTGATCTTCTTTGAGTGTGTGCAGTGACATCTTGATCTTTGATTGCTTCACTCTACTCAATGAGGGGGCATCCTAATTTTACATTAGAGACATAATCAATATATTTACCCACTGGGGGCATCTTCTACATGACTACACCATCCAAGTTATGTCATTCATACACCGCACACTCTAGTTATTATGTTGATATATTACTTACTCACTTACACAGATTACTCTATCAACATTCACTAGTATATAACACTTGTGTATTTCTTAGCATATACCTAGTATTGTACTCCATGTCTTCTATACTTTCACTTCTTACTTTGACTAGTTAGATGCGATTGTATTTCTAGTATATTATGTGTTTTCTTTGTTTGCTTTGTGTAACTAGATGTGATTGCATTTTTTAGATCTTGTTTGTCTCCTATATGTGTCTTAGGATATTTTTCAATATCATTTGCTTCTATGTATTATGTGTCTTAGGACATTTACCAATGTCCTTTGCCTGTACTCTTCTATGTGATAATGACTTTCACGCCAACCTTGATTATTTTTAATTGTATGTGTATGTGGCATTTGAACATGCCTTCTATGCTTGCTTTTCAATTTGAGTAACATGTGCCCATGTCTCTTATTTTCTTGACCCCTTGACCACTCTTGTATGCTTCTTGCTTCTTACTTTGTGTGCTTGTTGCTTGATTGCTTTTCAATTGTTTGCAATGCCATGATCCACATCATGCATTATGTTACTTTCTTAGATGTCATGATGGACATCATGCTCTATCTCTCCATGACAACTAACCACTAACCAAACTTTCAATTCTAGTTCATTACATTGCACATGCTATTACATTGTTATATCTATTTAGGCATACCCATATTAATCTAACAATCTATCATTACAAACCATGTCATATCTTGAGATATCTTGTTGATTATCGTTGTTATATCATGTATCTTTGTAGCATAACACACTTGTAGGGATATTTCTTCTGAGGGTAGTCATTGTAGGGTCTTCATTCCTACCCTTTGAAAAGGGGCAACAAACAAGGGGTGTCACAAAGATCAGAGTTCCCAATGGTCAAAAAAATAACTTTCAAAACATCCAAAATAGCAACCAAACTTCAAACTAGGTAGAACAGAATAGACAGACAGTGAAAATTATAGAATAGTCATCAGAATTAGCCCAAGATAGTAGTGCCAAGATTGGATTACAATGTCAGATAGTAGGGTGTCTATTTTTAACACTCTTATCCAAATAGAAAAAAAATTAGATTTTCCAGACATAAGGAAAAAAGTAGGTTTGACTACAGTTTTGCACATATAGACTAGTTTAGATTTAATAGTTTTAGTATAATTTTTCTCAAAAAATCTAGATATATGGGGCATTATGTGTGGCATGATGGATCTCACTTCTAGTTTCAGATAGGACAGTTGGTATGACTTCCAAATTAGAATCCGTGTTTCAAACACCAGTGATTACGGGTAATGTGCACAACACATTTTTCTTCTTTTCTTTTTGATTTTAGTACATTACCCAAGCATTCTTAGCAGTTGTGTGCCTTATTTTATCTGCAAGTGGTTGGCATCATTTTGGAGTGGCTTTCATATAAGCCTATCCTCCACATTTTAGAATAGCTTTCATATAAGTCTAGTGCCCAATTTTGGAGTGGCTTTTATACAAGCCTAATCTCCACCTTTTGTCAGGATCTTGCTCTTCAATTAGAGCACATATATGATTACCTCTTGTATTAGCAACTAAACACGAAATTTAACCAGAATGATAAGTAACTAAAAATATGAAACAACACAGGATATGAGAGACAATACACAATTGTATTGATAATCACATAAAAGAAAATAAAATAAAAAAGATGCCACTTCTTCTTCCACCTCAAAGGCTTGCCACACCTCAAGGACTTCTTCCCTCTCTCTCTCGGTCCCAACACACAACTCAACTATAGAATTGTTGTTCACCTCCACTAGTCAGTAACACGCTGCCAGTACACCAAGTATACAACCGTACTCCAAGTAGATCTCCTGCTCTCTGTTGCCACTTGTAAATCACCAGACCTTACTCACCATTGTAGATCTCCAAACGTGGTCCTGCACACCTGATGACCAAGATCATACAAACACGAAGAACCCTTCTGATTCTCCAAACTAGCACCCACCTTGGTACTATGACACTAGGAGGAACACACCATTGCTCTCTTCTCTCTGAAGGAGCTTATTTTGCTCTCTTACTCTCTAGCACTAGTTTACAATACAACCCATGAGTCTATTATATAGATCTCATGCTTACAATAATTAGACTATCTTAATTACAATAATTAGACTCGCAACTCTAAGACTAAAGTAAGTCTTTAACATGCAAACTAACAGTCTAAAAATAGACTCTCCAAAATTCGCATGCAAACTGCATGCTCACACACAGGTTGCCGACGTCGACTCCTCCTGACCGATGTCGGCCGACTCATAATCGATGTCGATTGCTTCTACACTACTATATGATCGACGTCGGTTGATCAGATCAATGTTGGTTGCCCTGCAACTCATTCTGCAACTCTCTGCAACCTCTGCAACCTCCGTAACTTCTCTTATTTGCATCCTGGTGAAGCTTTTAGCTCCACAACCTAACAATCTTCCACTTGGAGATAAACAGCTGCACCTGTACCTGTACCTGTACACCATCTAATTTATTCTCTGGCTTGTATCCCTCTTCAAGCTCAATTCTGAGGACCAACCACCACACATCCTGCGATGCTACACCTATCATTCAAGTAACCTGTCACATCCGAACCTACAACTCCATGTAGTGAAGACCTTGACCCTGCATAACATGTTAACCTGCTGCTAGTCCCTCTCAAATACCTAAAAATCAATCTTCCCCAAATTGGATCCAAACTCTCTGACAACTCCCACTACTTGGAAAAACTCAGGCCTACACTAGACCTTATGTGATTTCGAACCCTGTTCTAAGCTCAGCTTGAACTGTCCAGCCTTTGGTGTGCTTACCGATTTTGCATCCTGCATCTTAAACCTCGCCAACACCTTCTTCACATCAGCTCCCACTGGAGACAAAATCTCCATGTCTCTTATGCCAAAGAATTTCGCTACTCCCAAATTCTCCATGACATACCTCTGAACTAACCTTACCCTTAGCTCAACAAAATCCTGCATGTACGAACCTACTACAAGCATACCATACACATACAGTAATTGGATAATGTCGCGACTCATCATCCACCTGGTAAGATAAACACAATAATTACACTGACATTGACTAAAGCCCTGCTTTGTCATCCACCTGTCAAAATCTGTATCATTGTCCTACAGCTTTCTCAAGACCATATACCTTGGCCTTCCGTCTCACATATCCATCCACTCTCTTCTTTAACTTGAAAATCCATCCCTCATCCAGTGCTTTCTTCCCGCTGACAACTCCACCAACAAATACTTGTTTGGTTCTTCTCCAAGGACTCACACTCCTCATCCATGCCAAGCTTCCACTTTTTCTAGATTCTACTTGCATTGCCTCTTCACATCTTCCTAGTTTTCGACCATTAGTAAGTAACTAGTAAGAAGGTAAACAGCGAATATGAAGTTCACTTACCCTTTTTGACCTCCATATGGGCATTTGAGACTCGTTCACAGCTTGCTGTCTGCCCAATATCCATTCCAGTGACCGATCTCGGTCATCTCCCAATCTGCACCCAACCGACGTCGGTTCCCTGCGACTGACCCTGTCTGTCGACGTCAGTTTCTTGACCGATGCCGATGTACCTGCTGCCGATGTTGGTTTCTGTATGACCGACATCAGTTCTTTCTTCCCGACACCACTGACTCTGCTGATCTGCACATGACCGACGTTGGTGCCTGTCTGTTCGACGTCAATTCCTCTTGACTGACACCGATACCTGTGTTCGCCTGTGAGTGATGACTTTTTACCTGCGAGCTCTTTTTGGATCAAAACCCTGTTCAAATCAACATAGCCCTGCTCAAAATAATTTAATCTCCTCAGCTGATCTCTGTTCGTCATCTCTTCCATGAACACCAAGGCCTTCCAGTTCTTAAGTTTATCAAAGATATATGTCTTCTGCTTAAGAACATGCATTCCCCTCCTACATATGTGACCAAGCCTACAAAGCCATATCTCTGCAACAGAAGGTGAATCAGTAATATAAGTAGATAGATAAAGGATACCTACTTTCTTACCACCGTCTAATTCAAGTACATCTATTGTGAGAGTTACTGTGCATCTCTCATCACCCAACTTTTCTAAAGAAATTAGACTCATCTCCAAGACTGGAACCTGCATGACCTTTTTCAAGACCCATGTGTTATCCGTCTACAGTTTCAGCTTCACTTCCCCTTCGTCAATAATCTAGCAAGGCTCACCAACCCCTAAATAAATCTCTCCAAAGTCTCCCTGGACATACCCATGAAAAGATGCTCTATTTCGGGCTGCATGGAAAGAGGAAAAAGAATCTGTAAACCAAGATTCTACTTTATCCAGAGCGACCTGTGCAACATCACCTGCAACATCTACTTCTACATGCTAATCTTCTACCGACAAACAATCTTTCTTTACCTGCTCTTTCTTTCCATCAATCAGACCATTCATGCTATTCAATTTCTCCATTCGTAGCTTACTTTCTTCTGCCATTGCTATACTCCCACTCAATCTGAAACCCTTGTGAGTACCCTGTAATCAACAAACACTAACCAGATATGAACCACCTATTAGTAATCCAACCAAAAGCTCTGATACCAACTGTCAAGTGGTATCAAGCTCTAGAACCTACAACCAGGCTCTGATACCAACTGTCAAGATCTTGCTCCTCAATTAGAGCACATATATGATTACCTCTTGTATTAGCAACTAAACATGGAATTTAACCAAAATGATAAGTAACTAGAAATATGAAACAACACAGGATATGAGAGACAATACACAATTGTATTGATAATCACACAGAAGAAAATACAATAAAAAAGATGCCACTTTTTCTTCCACCTCAAAGGCTTGCCACACCTCAAGGACTTCTTCCCTCTCTCTCTCGGTCCCAACACACAACTCAAATACAGAATTGTTGTTCACCTCCACCAGTTAGTAACACGCTGCCAGTACACCAAGTACACAACTATACTCCAAGTAGATCTCCTGCTCTCTGCTGCCACCTGCAAATCACCAAACCTTACTCACCATTGTAGATCTCCAAACGTGGTCCTGCACACCTACTGACCAAGATCATACAAACACGAAGAACCTTCTGATTCTCCAAACTAGCACCCACCTTGGTACTGTGGCACTAGGAGGAACACACCATTGCTCTCTTCTCTTTGAAGGAGCTTATTTTTCTCTCTTACTCTCTAGCACTAGTTTACAATACAACCCATGAGTCTATTATATAGATCTCATGCTTACAATAATTAGACTATCTTAATTACAATAATTAGACTCACAACTCTAAGACTAAAGTAAGTCTTTAACATGTAAACTAACAGTCCAAAAATAGACTCTCTGGAATCCGCATGCAAACTGCATGCTCATACACAGGTTGCCGACGTCGGCTCCTCCTGACCGATGTCGATCGACTCATAACTGACATCAGTTGCTTCTGCACTGCTATATGACGGACGTCGATTGATCAGACCAACATCGATTGCCCTGCAACTCATTTTGCAACTCTCTGCAATCTCTGCAACCTTCGTAACTTTTCCTGTTTGCATCCTGGTGAAGCTTTTAGCTCCACAACCTAACACGTTTCGGAGTGGCCAAGAGTGGCCTAGTTTTCAACATAGATTTAGCTATCCATGTCACATTGTCAAATTAAAAAATATTCATGAACTTCTGGATCCATCTCATACAACACATATTTCATACCAATATTAGTTCATATTCTTCACTTCACGAGGCAACGTTGGAGCCAAAGGACTAGCTAACCTTTGTATTCTTGAGCCACTGAATCAGAGGGATTGGACACAGTCCAAACATTGATTAACACATGCATGATCACATAGATTCACTTAGTGAGTGACGATGGAGCCAAAGGGTCAACCTTTACATTCTTGAGCCACTCTTGGGGAATTGAACACTTAGCTCTGTTCATGATATTACTCTTGGTATAACACAAACCCAACATTACTTAGCATCACAATAGGGTTTGTATTGGTCTACGTATCCAGTGAGGTGTATTCATTCCTTTCTTTTCCTCTCTCTCTCTCTTACTTATCTTTGTACATTCTTATTTTAGATATAGCATATCTAGTAATAATTTATCTACTCATGTTTTCTCTTGTATATTTACACTTCACAAATGTGCTCTCTCTACGCACACCCAATATCACACAACTCCATGAGCTTCACCCTTGCAGGTAAGTTCAGGTACGCTTTCTATTTTTCCTTTATCCCAGTATTTTGTTTTGATGCATCACTAGAATAAAGTGGGGGACAAATGTAGTCATATAAAATGTAAAAATTGCTAACTTGAGAGTGGATTGTCACACCCAACCCATATGTCCTTTCTTATTCTCATGACCCTCTTAGGCATTTTTTCACTGATTTTCAGTCATATGTAGCCTTTCATACTTGATTCCAACTCATCCAGATTGCTTTTTCTATGTAAAATCCATCCCTCTAGGTCCCGTACCCTAAGGATAATAGCACCCAACTTAGACTATAGCGTCAAACCCTAGGGTGCCCATTTCCAACACTCTTGTCCAAGTGCATTTTTACCTCCAATGGTTAGTTTATTCTGGTTCCTATCCTCCTTGCCATCTTGACGTGAATATATTCAACCTATAACCAACATATATATATAAAATCTCATTCAAAGTTCATTTAGAAATGGTTGCCAATTATTACAAAGCAATCTAAAATAAAAGCAAAACCACTAAGACAATCTTCCCTATTCTCTACATATAGCCAACCAATACTACTACAAGCTTATTCAAAATTTTACACCAATTCCTAGTCTCCTCAAACACACTCAATTTTAATATTTGACATTTTCATTTACATAATTTCACAAAGCACATCAAGTGGAAGAACTACATATAGCTTGATCCCTTTTCAGAGTATTGGTATGTAGGAAGCGTGCCCACACAAGGGGTGTGAATACACGTTCAGTGCATCTTACACACACTAACCCCCCCTCTTTTTTCAAAGTTGTTCAAAGTACAATGGAGTCTAGGGTTTGAAGACTAAATCATCTCTAGAAAGAGTTTCGTGGATATCTAGTGGTCAAAATTTTACAAGCAAGCTCACACAAACACGACAAATAAAACTCAAAAAGCTTAGGTCTCTTGGACAAAAACAACAAAAGAGGACTATAGTGTCCGACCCTAGGGTGTCTTATTTCAGTGCTCCTATCCAATCATAAAACAAAGGTCAAATCTTGATTTGCAATAGTGTTCCAGTCTTATATAGTGAATTTCAGACCCTACAACAGTCATCTCAGTCAGTTTTCAGCTAAGTCTTATTTTCTCTCCCTTATTACTATTTTTAGAAAGATTCAAATTATATAAATCAATAGCTTGAATATTGCATATTTATTTACTGATTTCCTATTCTAGACCCTTAACTAAAATAAGAATAGTACTCCAATATTCCTAAAAAATTAAATCACATCCCAACTTCATGAGTAAAATGAAAACATAAGATACTATCAAATAATTTTCACAATAAGTACCTAGGCTGCTAGAACCAAGGGATTGCATTCTAAGTCCCCATTGGTGTTTTTTGAATGCATCCAAAGGATGATAGGTAGAAGAACACACCAATAATTCTTCTACAACTTTGGACCTTAATCCCACTGGGCATGTTAAAACCATTGTCACTCAATTTTGCACCTTTGGAGAGGTATTTCAAGCCTACTCCAAATTTAGTGGAACAATGGGATTACCCCTAGACATGCGGGTTGTCTATAATAGGGGTAAACTTATAAATAGAAGGGCTAGCTCCCTTGATATATCTATTTAAGCTCATCACGTATAAGACTAACTTGTTTAGATGAAAATGGATAGAGAAACCTACTCTAATGGCGTGATGCACCAAGTGTAAACTGATCACTACCAACCAGTTGAAATTACATTTCAAACAAGAGCCTAACCCTACATATGATATTAATCCAAATATTCCTTTTTACATAAGTATTTCTCATGGAGGTTTATGAAGCAAGTTTGAGCTAGGAAAACCAAATAAGAGGTCATGACATGACACTAGTGAAGAGACAACTCACTAAACTCATAAACACTTCAAGAGACCTGCAAAATATTTTCAAAACTAAATATGAATGCTAACAAGGACAACATGCCAAGGAAGTGAATCGATCACTTAGCAAGATCAACTAGTCTAACATACACATAGAAACAGTCCATGGAAAAGGTAAACCAAGTTATTCTTCATTGATTAAAGGATAAAATTAGGCAAGGCTTTGCCATATCTAGGTGGAGGATTCTTTACAAAGCTAGAAGTGGTTGCTTATATAGAGAAATGTGAAAAGAGAGAGAGGGGCGTAGTAGGAGAAGATTGAAAAGTGTCCATGAGTTACAATAAGAAAATGAGTTACAAAATAGTCATAAAAGACTTCTAAAGCCACGTGTCTCACTCTTAAATATGCTCCAACCCTCCAAGTGGTGTACGAGTTAGAATGCTTGCTTGACACCTTGACTAACTCTCCAAAACTACCCTTTGTCTTAGCATGTTGAAGGATAAGTGACCTTATTGATGATCATATTAATTTATATTACACCTTTTCTATGCTCTTAACACCTATCAATTTATCTCCTTAGGTTATCCTCAACACATCACTTCCTTTTATTGCTAGGTGTCTAGAGGATTCTTCATCTCCTTAGGCCAATCTTACATACAAGTGTCAAACTTGGGTTCTTCTTCTTTAGATCATCCTATCTTCATGTATGGCCTATTCAACTCATATCAAACCTGAAACAATACATTTTGAGGTCTCAAACTAGCCCCAAGAATTCATTCTCTACCAAAAGCTCCAAATTGGTCTTATTCATTATAGCCCTAAAATCATGCAAACCTCCTTGTGTAGAGTTTTATGTATGGTACTAAGAATCTGAGAGCATATTTTAGTACCCGATATGGTCTTACAACTTCATGTTTAATTTCAAGATCAAAAAGTGAGTAAAGGTATCATTTTCTACTATTTCTCTCTCCTAACTAGGCCTCAATTAGGCCTCCCTACGTAGAGATTGAAAATTGACTCTAAATTATTAACACATGTGCCAAACCCAAAATAATCTTATGATTTAGTTAGATGGCCTCCTTGTTCTCCATGTCAATTTTGAAGTTTTGACACCTTGTACGGACTTGTCAAATAGCATAAAACAACCCTTTTTGACCTATTTCTTATAGTTCTATACTTACAAGTACAATCCAATGGCATGGGTTGATTCTCAAGGGAGTTTTAAAGGTGGTTCAGGTCATTTGAGAGTTTTTCCAATCCATCTGGAGGCATAAAATTTAATTTCTCTCTCATCGGGTCATTTGGCTCTCCTAGGCAGCCTGAAAGTGCCTCAAGGTTTTAAGGATTATTCATAAATGAAAAGCCTTAGATGCACAAAAAAATACCATGAATCTTGAGTATAAAAGGGTTCATTCTCATGATTAGAATATTGAGCCACCATGTAGTTTATCATGTGAGATATGAACAAAAGTTAACAACCTCACGAGT
The DNA here is from genome assembly GCA_037957365.1 of Torreya grandis. Classification (NCBI taxonomy): domain Eukaryota; kingdom Viridiplantae; phylum Streptophyta; class Pinopsida; order Cupressales; family Taxaceae; genus Torreya; species Torreya grandis. The sequence continues at coordinate 1,823,780 of JARHVA010000486.1, read as the reverse complement.
TGACAAGCTGTGCTAATGAGGTCTGGGAGAGTTAGGGTCTGGAAGTGAAAATTCTAAGTTTGGATTGAGATCCAAACACATCAATGAGGTTTGTAATGTCCTTGACATATTCCAATTATTCTCTAACCCTTCTATTCATCAAATCCCCAATCTCATCAGTTAAGACTAGGGTTATTAAGCCAACTTGCCTATAATACCCTAACTGATTGTGTTTACATGTTTCTCTCACTATCAGGAGTCTAAGTCCTCATGAAAGGTTTGTATATGTTTCTCACCATCTCTTGAGGATCTCCAAAGTCTCAACTTCACTCCACTTTACCACGTCTCAGCTGACTGTCCATATAGGCTTGCCTATGAAATTAGCCTTATTAGGCCTGAACAGGGTCTGCTAGCATGATTTTCCTCCCTTCTTACTTGAGTCTGAGACTCTGATGGAACAATGTAATCACTATATCAATCACCTTATACTACCCTAATCTCCCTCAGATCTTTTGAAGTCCTTTACTCTTCTCAAACCAAGCAAAACTACCATAAGTAGGCAGACCTATAGATTGCATTGGCTGAGTAGGCAGAGTTTGAACATTTATTAGGCCTAGTCTAGCTCTCTTGGAATATCCTTTTCCATCATGTTTCCTTTTGATCTTCATGACTTACTAACTCACATAATCTCTTGAGTAAAACCTCAACTCTTTTCAAGTACTCTTCCTATATCACTAAGCCTGTAATAGCTTGCTCACCCTAACAAACCTGTAGGTCTCTATTAGAGAGGCTTGAGTGCATTTAGGGATTATATGACCTCCATTCAATTATTTGAAATCTTAATGATTCAATCTCATTGTTGAAAGCTTGGGACCTTTGGCTTTGCAATCTCAAACCACCATAACCCTATAGTCTACAGTACTTCTCAAATTTCTCTACGTTCTTATTGTAGGTGTCATCTTTGAGAATTTTGATTGTGTTTTAGAGCCAATATATCTATCATGATATTGATTATTTAAAACTTTCCCTAATGCCTTGAAACTCAATACTTCATCAATCACTATCTAGGACAACTTCAATATACATGGCTATAGGTGATTGTCTGAAAGGGTTTGACTGTGTAGTTTTGAGTTGGCCTTTCTCAATTCCATTTTGACACCTAAAGTGTTCAACCTAATTGAGGGTTATTTATTCACTTCCTTCAAGTCCATTAACCTTTTAAATACATCTCAAACTTATGCCTTCACTGTCCATACACACAGTCATGTAGGTGCATTTTACTAGGCTTGTTTGTCTTGTCTTCAACTTCCTTAGACTATGGGTGCTTGGAAACCTTCATTTGTCTATGACCTCAAATTGAAACCACCAAAATTTTTTCATGGCTAGGTATATAGGCTTTGAACATTGACATCATTGAGTTTCTCCTACAGTTGCAGCCCTACAAGTTTTGCAAACCTATAGGCCTGCATCCCTGTGTTTTAAATATTTAAAAAGTGCAAAAAATACTATTAAGATTGAAAGATAATTTCTTCCATTTCATCAACACATTATACCAGGAACTCACAACTCTAAAAATCCTTAGAAATGCATATTCAAACCCACTCAAATCTACTTTGTTATGTAGATACATAAGAACATAGTCCAAAAGGTGAAGGAAGGTGTGACCTTTTTTAGAATAGTACATAATGTTTGGATGATCAGAAGGCCATGGATGGATTTTGAAGATGTTAAAAAGAAATGAAGAAACACTTAGATTAATTAGACCACTTGGATAACTTTGAAACACATAAGATAGATAGTTACTTGCAAACTATGCACAAAAGAAGCTTTTCTTGCCAAAAGGCCATCCACATGTGCCAACATGGTGAATGAATGTGTATGGTACATATATAGACCTATGATAACTCATCTTGTGGGGATTTGAGTCTTTAAAAAGTAGTCTAGCTCCTTAGCGATTGTTCATAAATATAAGAAGCTCAATCCAATGCAATGACCAATGCCACAAATTATAAGCCCATAGGGGTCCCAAAGTATGGATAAAATCTTAGCCCCTAACTCTACCTGTATGGCCTGTACTATGCAGTTGAAAATGGCCTTCAAGAGCTCGTGCATGGAGTGATGGAGGAGAGAGATATTTCTGAACTTTTTGAACTTGAAACTTCTTTTCATGATTTTTTCTGACCTATGGAAGCTCAAAGGACAACTCTACAATTTTTATACTTTTAAGTGACTTCAATAAGTCCGTACAAATCTCTTAGGCATTGAAACTCAAGATTATGATCTTTGTCTAAATTGATGATAGGTGTGGAAGTTGTGTAACTACTCCAAGGTCCTTATAAGGTGTGTTGTATAGATTTATCTCTTGGGGGGACTTTGACATACACTTGAGTTAGCCAAAAATCACATTTTCACTCATTTTGACCACCTAAAAGTTTGCAAATGAACCTTAAACATCCCAAAACACCATGAAATGTTATGACAAGGTGATTAATACATAAAATTACCTTGAGAGACTCTTAACAACCAATGACACCACTTTACTAAGCCTTATCTCTCCACGACATGTCTAGATCATTACATGACCAACACAAGACATTACCTTAACTTCTCCAAACTAACCATAAACAATGCTAATAAAGTTTTATGAAGACTTTTAGGGACATATAAGGCATGCCAATACCACATGGAAATCATATGAAAGTTTTGTCATAGAGGGGTGACCAATTTTGATTTGGGGTCAAAATTTGGTCAATATGTACTTAAGAACATTTAGAGTAAGTTCTAATAACTCTAGTTCTCTTCTTGATCACGTAAGTAGATATTTGGCACTTTTAAATTCATCTTGGTCTTTGTAAATGTCTTAGTATGTCCTAGTCTTTGTAGACTTCTTTATATTTGGAATAATAAAATTGTCATCTACAAAATATGGATGTAGAATATCTGGATATATGCCCCGCTTTTGAGGTGAGGGATTGGTATATTTTCAATAGAAAGAGTCATGCACATCACATGTTATCATGTAAAATAGTCGAAGTGGTTAGAATATTTTGTAAAAATCTATATAAACACATGTATGTAACTATATCAACATTTCATCATGTAACACTTAATAGTAATATACAACTTAAAGGAGAATGAAGTGATTGAAAGCGAGGAGAAATAATGTACACCATTGTAGGTGGCATGATAGATAGGTAATATCATAATTTAAAACATTATATAAAAAATAACATCGTGTATAACTCGATAGATAGATGCAACCTCATGTGAGGATGAGATAGTGAGGGATAAACGATATGCCTAGATATACTTTGTTGAAGGGGATCGAAGTTATGCTCCAATGCAATAAGATTCCCCAATATGCCAAGTATCCTAATATATAAACAATGCAAGATCAATAGACACATGGGTGTAGTAAGTTCCTTATGCGAAAAAATATGGATAATAAGCTCTAATAGATATGTAAGGGTATGATTCCCCCAAAGGTAATGTGATGTAGGTACATTTGTACAGAAGTCAACTTTTGTCAAATCTTGCCTAATTTTGGTAGAGTCATATGTGGTCAATAAGATGCTTGTCTATGCTTCACTTTGTATTAAATGGATCATGTTTAGGAATTGAATATTTTTTTAGGTCCTTTATAAGAGGTTCAAATCATTAACTTTGTAAGAATTGGTCATTTATGCTTGTTTCTAAATTTTTATGCCAAAATTATAATTCAAATATTTGAATTTGTATCTAGGCATTTCTATGAGTTTTTATCACTCTATTAAGTGGGTTATATGGTCTTAATCCTATTATAAATGGGTAATCAAGGTATTAAGTTTTTTCCAAGTGTTCTTAAGGTTTCTAATGTCTTAATTCTTGTTTAAAACATATATAAACCAAGTAAAGTTTAGAAGAGTTAATAGTTAGTTTGCTAAAGTTGGCAAAATTGAGAAAGTAATAGAAGTGATTGTTATTCGAAGAGAAAGAGAATGAGAATAAAAGAGACATGCAAGAAGGTATGTGAGAAAAATAAGATAAAAGGAGAGGAAATCCAAGGATATCCACAGATAGGAAGAAGGAGAAAGGAGCCAAGGAGATGTTGGATAGTGGTTCCAAGATAGAAGGTTGAGAGACCGTTGGAATAAGTATTATTTGTCATCAAATAAAATAAGATTAAGTGGGATTCATGTGTGAATTGAAGATATTTTTCATGTCTAAGTAATATTTTTCAATGTATTCAATAATATTTAGGCTTTTAGAAGTGTTTATGAATGTGTCGATTAGTAAAACATAGAATAGAGGTTTGTGACAGTCTAACAAGATGATTTTCTCTCAATCTTTTGGATTGTTTAAGTATTAAAGATAATTATAAGGATAAGAATTAAAAATGGAGGTGTTATCTAATTTTTAAAAACTCATTTACAGTTTATAAAACATGAGGTTTCATTATTATTTTTTATCACAGTCAAAAAACACAGTGCATGTAGGGTTTTATCATTCAAGAAATTATCTTTTTTTTTCAGATTTGTAGGGTTATTATGAATGAAGTGTGATATAATAAGGAAGTAATTTGATTATATAGTCTCTATAGTCTCAAATGAGTCCAAGATAAATTATAAAACTTGAGTTTTCCCTTGCCTTGTGTTCTCGGGTCTATAACATATCTTAAACTCTAATCTAGGGTTTTTAAGTCACAAAAAATCCTTGTAACTTGTAAAATAACCATGAAAAGATCATGAAATTTTTTAGAATGGTTTAATAGATTATTTTTGATATGTTAAAAGTGGTTTCATATGTTTAGGAGATGTACAAAGGGAGTTATAGTCAAAATATAGTTTGTAGCCTGTAGGAAGGCATAAAAACAACCATGTGCTAAAATATGCATAACTCAAAAATGAGTAATTTAAATTGAATGAAAATTGGTGGATATATTCATAAGGATGCTATGGATATTTATAAATAGTTTTAAAATATTTAGAGTGTATATGAAGGAAGATATAACCAAAATATAGTTAACATGCCTATAGGTAAGAGTTTTTGAAGCGTGTAAAAGATAAGAACTGTTATATCTCTTAAAGTACTAATCCAAATGCCAAGAAACTTTGTAGTAATATTAATTGAGGATTATTTTTATGTTTTAAATTTTATTTAAAGTTTTATATTCATGTAGTGAATAAGTTATTTAGAAAACTCAGACCTGGAGATTTTAGAAACCTAGAAAACTCTGATTTTAACACACTAAACCACTTTATCTCCTAAAAAAATGATCAAGATGAATTGGAAAATTTTAGGGAGTTATATTAGACTATTTGTGATTTTTTCTAGGTGATTTAATATTTTTTGGACACCTAGAAACATATTTATTGTTAAAACTCAGATTGCAGATCTGTAAGTAATGTAAAAACCCACTTTTAGTAGCACTAAAAGGTGCATAAATTTAAAAAGAATCAATCAAATGATGTAAAATTTTGTAGTCAGGTGTGTGAGGAGGTATATGAAGGGTTATAATTTTTTTTAAAATATTTTTAAGACATCTAACTAAAGTTATTGTAAAAAACATAGTCTACAAGGTTTAAGCAAGAACAAGAAGAAAAAAATCATTTTTCTATTTTTTTGTAAATATCAAATAGTTGGCAAAGAGAGAAGGTATTTATTAGGTTAGATGAGATAAATAGAAGACATATAACTCATTTGTAATCATAGGTGTTTGATTTAATGATAAAATGATTCATTTGTGAAGGGTAAGAATATGACAGACCTAAGAAGAGTAAGGTCTAAAATGCAAATATCTATCTTTGGTGAAAATCAAGTATATAAATGTGTGATAATTTGTTATTTGAATTGAATAAGACTAAGGTTTATATAATTAGTATTTAAAGACTAATTTGAAGGCATATGAGTGCTTGCAATGAAGACATATAAGTGAACCCCTTTCATCAGATTGCCATCAAAGGTAGAGAAAGAGTGTTTGGTGCTCATCTTTTTTGGTATCAGAGCCTATAAAAATTTGTTGGGAAGAGTGTGTGAAAGAAAGAAAGCTAAGAGTGAATAAGTTTGAAGGTGATTTGAGAAAAGAGAAGTTGAAAAAGATTCTGCAGTCCTACAACTCATTGAGGCTTAATAATATAATAAGAGGAGCACATTGGGGTTCAAGTGAAAGGAATCCAAGGTGAAATAGACTTGGAGGTGTCCAAGATGAAATAGACTTGGAGGTTTCAAAAGACCAAGTAGAGACTTTGAGTGACTCATAAGAATAAGAAGCATAAAACAAATGGAATGACTGACAAAAGAACATAATGAGATAAGAATATAGGTAAACATTCAAAAGTGATGGGATTGTTTTCTCTACTTAAGCATAGCTTACCTTAAGCGTGCATCTAAGTGACTAAAAACCCAACATGTTACTGAAATGAAATTTTAGGCAAGAATGAATTCTTACACACTCACTCGAAGCACATAGTGAGAGACCAATTCCCATTGGTTTTGTCACACGAGGGTGTACTTACATACAAGGGCACTCGAACACATACACATTACTCAATGAATAATTAGAAAATAAATAAATGATAATTATGGACCTCAAATTAGTTAACTAAAAAACAACATATAAGATAACTAACATCATTGTATCCATAATAAAAAAAACAACATTGCAGTAACACAGGTTTCATTCATCATAATGATAAGTGATTCAAAGGTTACATAATCAAGTGTATAGTGCAACTCAATCATATAACTCTCAATGTTATCTAGCTGAGTACAATAATAAAAATATCACAATAATATCCTCAATCACATTAACCATCTTACAAAGTTATATCTAGGGGTATTTATACTTGGTTTTACCCAACCAAGCAATTAAAATCATAATCACTCATAGTGACTTACCAATGATCATCAACACACTTGAGTCATGGTGGCCAATTACATTGATTTCCTAAAGACCTAAGCCTTTGTACCCCTATATTCTCTCTTTGGTATTGTATCTTCATCATTAAGCACCTATATTATTGCGAGATAGTGCTACATTCATTATTGAGTTAGTCTTTTTCATCCCTATGAATCACTCCCTAACTGTCGCCTGATTCCTGCATGCTCCTCAAGTCATCTGCTAGTGTTCTGAGTCCCTCATTTTCGAGTTCTCTATTTACTATGCACATTTATTCTAAGTTGGTATGCTATGCCATGGACACCCATACCATGGTCTTCTACACCATGACTCTTCTACATCATGCCTCTAACAAGGGCTTAGCCAAAATTTGGGGTCCAACATCACCCCACACTAAGCCATTAGTTTGTCCCAAATTAAGCATTGATATTAAGCTCTATCAAAAAATATGTGCCATTTTACTCGATCTACTTCTTGACACCTTCCTAATGTGACAAGGTGTTCAACAACTTGGTTGTTATTTCTTTAATTTCCATTTTTAGCTTCGTAGTCTCCTTGGGTTGGTCGAAACACTCGCCTACTTTATTTACCAAAAATTAAAGGGATGTGGAAGCATCCTTATGAATGCCCTCAAGCGTAGTGACCTTAGAAATAACCTATTTTTAGAGTGCCATGAAGTTTGAAATTATTTATTATTTGTGGGTGCTTATTGTTTTTTCCATGGCCTTGACATCTTTAAATGCTTTAGCATGCTCCAAACGCTCTTTTATTAATAAAGATTTATCTGCTAACTGATGTTGCTAAATCTATTCCACCTGAATCTAAGCTTATAAAATATTGATGGTGTTGACGCAGTGGATTGCACCCAGGTCAGGATGCCTAGCTCCCGCCCTTCCACACGCAACAATGGAAACTCCCCTCTAGCCTGTGGAACCGGCGAAGTTAGAGGGGAGAGTCTCTAGATAAGCGCTAGCTCCCTCTGATGTATCCTTTAGGCCCTGGTTTCTCCTACTACTAACAAAAAAATGTAAAAGGGGGGGGTTGAAAAGGGAGAGAGAGATGCTGAAATAGAACCTAAACCTAAAAAAAATGAAAAGGTGATACACCAAAAAAGTTTGATCCACTCAGGCCCGAAACATGCACTTTTCACCAAGAAGAAGCACCCATACACTTCATCTGATGTGGGAAAACTCTTTTGTGTCAGTGAGTCAGGGATTTGTGGAGACACAAGGAGGAAGGAACTATCAAAGGTGTTTTGAAACACACTTAGATAGCCTATCCACACGCGCCTATATTCCTGCTGTAGACACTTCTGGCAGACCTGCAAAAAAGAAACTCATAATGCGTTAGACATGCTAGAATTGATCTATGAGAAGCATAAAAGGAAATTACTTAACACAAAAAGAAAACATAGACATGTGCTTGAGTGCAAGTCTAGATGGAGGTAAAAATGCTAATTCCTGATTCAAGGTAAAATCTGGCAGAGTTCTGCCTTACAAGCCTGAGAGATTTTTGGGCAGAGTTTTGCCTTAAGACTGAGAGATGGATCCTTCTTAAATGAGAAATTTACAATATATAGAAAGAGGAAGAGAACTTGGTGCTTTCTGGGAAAGACTTTGGCACTCTTTTTGCAAGCTGGGCCATGTGCGCTCTGAGCCTTGGGAAGATGGAGCCGTTTGATTGTCGGTTCCTGCTTTGACTTTGGCGTCCCAACATTAATGAGAAAACATGGTCGTGCCTCTTTTCTATGAACAGACTGCTCCCTTCAAGGCATTTGCATAGCTTGTCTGCTTATAAATGCAAATTGGAGGAAATAAGTCACATCGCTTACTATTTGCATCGTTTGGTGACCATCTAACAATAACTCGCCTCCTCTTTGCCACTTGGACTGCTTTGTCTCTTTCTGCACCTTGTCTTCTTCCTGCTTTGTCTCCTTTTGGCTCCTTCGGCCCTCGAGGGCTATCTTCTAGCTAGTCATTGCGTTCCTTGGGATCTTTTCTAGTTAGCGCTCAGGCCTTTTAAAAACAAAAAGCTATTTCACTATCTTAAATTTGATGTCTGCACACTCGTCACTGCATTTGAATACCCAATGACTAGTTTGCCATGTTTAACTTTGACGTCCTCAGGCCTGTCACCTTTGGACCTTCCTTCAGCTTTCTGCTTCTGCCTTTTTCCCTGTGGGCCTTTGCTACGGGCTTATTTTCCATCGGGCTTTTTGCATGGACTTTTTCTCATGGACAAAAATTTCACGAGAATTGTCTCGACCGCTTGTTATTTCTTCAGAGTTTTCTCAGCTTACTTCCTGTGGCCTTCCGAATTCCTTCGGACTTTTTATCCAAAGGAATTCCTTTGGACAAAAAGTTCAAAGGAATTATGCCTTTGCCTTAACAAAATTTTGAAAGATCTTACCTTTGCGGCTTTCTTTGTTGCCTCTTTGAAGTGCTCCCTGCCCTCTGCAAGGGCTCTTGAACCCAGAACTGCCCTTTGCAAGGGCACTTGTCCTTTGGGAGGCTTGAACTTTTTTGGTTGAACTGCTCCTTTGAACCAACCGTTGAACCAGTTCAATGGTTCAAGCGGTCGTTGAACCAAGGCATTGAACCGAGTGTTGAACCAAGATCATTAAACCATTTGAAATGAGCCGAGCCTTTGAACTTTGCCGATGAACTTTGCATTGAACTTTGCCGATTGAACCAAGGCTTTGAATCGAAACATGGAACCAAGGCATTGAACCAATGCATTAAACCAAGCTGATGAACCGACTAAGTGAATCGAGTGATTAAACCATCTGATTGAACCAAAGCATTGAACCAACACATTGAACCAACACGTTGAACCAAGATGATGAACCATTTTATTGAACCAAAGTGATGAACTTTTCCGATTGAACCAAGGCTTTGAACTTTGCCAATGAATCGAGGCATTGAACCAAGGCATTGAACCGGTTCAATGGTTCAATGGTTTAAAGATGCTAACTTTTGGAAAGATTATGTCATTGAACCACTCTTCCAACCTTAAAAAAAGCATCTTTGAACCATTTGAGCTCTCTTTCCTTATGAATTTCTTCAGACAAGAGTCTGAAGAAGCTTTGTAAAACCCTGCACTCTCTGAACTGGTTCTTCATCTGCCAAAAGACTACACTTGCAGAGTTCATAGAAGTCCCTGTGAAGTCTATAAAAAACCTGTAGAGTCTGTAGAAATAGACCTGCAGAGTCCGTAGAAACTTCACTGCTGAGTCCATAGAAATCCAAGCTCTGTAGAGTCCATAGAAATGGACCTATAGAGTCCATAGAAAACCTACAGAGTCCATAGAAATTGTAAGACTCATGCAAAAATCAAAAGTAATGGCTCAAAACAACATAAAAAAAGGGGGGACCAAATTTTTTGGCCTGTTGGGCAAAAAATGGTCAACAAATTGGTGACTCCCAGGGGAAGCATGCCTGCTATGCTTAGAGACCAGTTGCCTTGTAGTCCATTGGGCATGGAGTCAAAATGCAGCTTTGAAGAAAGGTTAGCAACAGCTCCAAAAGATCCAAGAATCAAACATGAAAATTTTACCCCACACACAAAGGAAAACACACACAAGGCTAAAAACACTACTTGTGCAAACTGCACTTAGGGAAAGTAGGAAAAGAAACCAAAAGCAACTACTATGTACAACTAACCAGGAATATTTGCCTCCCTCTTAGATCAAAGGGAAAACTTCTTAAGTCCCCTTCCTAGTAAGAAAACTTATGGTGCCAGACAAGTAGCTAAATGAAATAGAGAGTTGGTGACCTGCTTGTCTTGCCTGCCACCTTGATCGGCTCGTATCCGAGTGGATCAGAATCAAACATGCCTCTAACATACATGTATTCTTCTTGTTCCTAGAGGCTTGTTGAATGCTGGTCCTTCATGCTGGTGCATTTCACCAAGAAATCAATGGCTATTGGCTCATCACCATAGGCCCCTTGATCTGCATAGTCCCTCTGCAATGCATCATGGTTTGACTCGTCCCCTTCTGCTTCATTGAAGATCTCGTCAAACTCATCCTCTACTTCCTCTTGGCCTTCTGGAAGAAGGGTGACTATTGTGATGTCTGAAATAGAATCACAAACTAATTGCTCATCCCATAGAACATCACCTCTTTGTTCAAAGCTTTTTTCTTCAAGGCTTTCCTCAAGGTAGACAGACCTCTCTTTTTCCTCCTCAAAGATCAGGGTCTCTAGATGTTCAAAGGAATCCTCCCGATCCTCCTCCAACTCTAGCTCCATGGCATGGTCATCTTCCTCATCGAAGCAACAAGGAAGTTCATCGAACAAGGGGGAAGAGAGCTCACCATGCTTATGTTCCTCCTCATACTGCTAGAACATCTGTATGTATGCGTGACTTAAGTCTTACCCATTGTTGATAGTGTCTTCAAAAGAAGCATTAATGAGGATTTCTTCTTCATTTCACTCATGATAGCCTCTTGGAGAATTGCAGATTGAATCTTTTCTTCCTCACTAGACTCCTACAAAATAGGTTCCTCCTTGAGAAGGGGTGAAGTGAAAAAACCTTGTGGAAGGGGAGGCAATCCTTGAGCTAGAATCAAATGATTCTCCTCCTTCAATTTGGTCAGCACTTTATCAATATCAGGTGTGGCCTGATAGCTCTCTTGGAGGTGTGTAGATGGGGCGTGTTCAGACATGGAATGTGCTATTGGGTCTAAATCATCCATCACACCTTGGCTGAGGAATCTCTCTCTAGATTCCAACTCTGTAATTCTTCTGGCTATATCCTCTTGGAAGCGCCTTTTTTGGAGGTCACCAATATTATCATGAGTAGGATTAGCCTCATCTTCTTCAAGGTTTTGAGCAAAACCTTTCTTCTCCTCCTTCTTGCCCCATGATTTTACTGTTTGCTTCTAGTTCAAGATCTTAGAATTGGAATTTTGCTCTTGTGAACAGGAAACAACTTTGTTTTCTCCAAGGTCCTAGGGATCCTTCACAAGGTCTGAAAGTTCCATCTCTCTTTCATGAAGCAGTCTCATCTGAGCCTCTCAATCCTCAATTTGCTTGGCTAGATTATCCTAAAAGAGTCTTTCTTGGAGGTCACCAACATCATCATGATGAGTAGGAGCAGTTTTGAGAGAGATGTGCTGGTTCATAATGTTCCCCCTAAAGGAAGATTCATGATCTAAAGAATTTAGAAGGTTCATCACCATGGGAGGTTGTTCCAGTTCCCTTTGATGCTTGAAGGCTAGGCATACGGGGTCAAGAGCAGGGTCGATTGACAGATTAGATGAGCTGGAATGAGCAAGTGCTATTTGATAGAAAGGATTTGGTGTACAAGAGGAGGTTTTTTTTAGAATAGGAGGGGGCGTGCAAGGCTAACTACCTTGAATGAATGGATTCCTCCATTTTGCTACCTCCTCCTCCATGGATTGCAAGGCTTGAGCTTTCCTAAACAAACATTCCTCTTATACATCAGCTTCGACTGATATTCATACTACTCATCTAGTTTGTCTATCTCCATTACCTGCTTCTCAAACTCCAGTACCACCTCCCTTATCGTTGAAGGGAAACTAGGAGAGCTGCTTGAGGGGATTCCATAAAAAGTTTGAGTCTGATCGAAGTCATATGAAGGAATACAAGGTCCATGATTTTGTGCAAAGGAATTATACATACAAAAAAATGAGATTTTCTTGATGGCACTAGGCCACTTAACCAACTGATTCAACTCGGAGTCACCATTGATGTTGATGCAAAAGCCTCCAAAGGCTAGCTGGTTGAAGAACACACCAAAAAATTTTCAACTCTATGGACACAACTTGTCCTAGTTGATCCCACCGAGCGTGCCAAAAATTGTTGATGCAGTGGATTACACCCGGGGCAGGACGCCTAGCTCCCACCCTTCCACACACAACAATGGAAACTCCCCTCTCGCCTGTGGGACCGACGAAGCTAGAGGGGAGAGTCTCTAGATAAGGTCTAGCTCCCTCTGATATATCCTTTAGGCCCTGGTTTCTCCTACTACTAACAAAAAAATGTAAAATGGGGGGGGGTTGAAAAGGGAGAGAGAGATGCTAAAATAGAATCTAAACCTAAAAAAATGAAAAGGTGATACACCAAAAAAGTTTGATCCACTCAGGCCCAAAACATATACTTTTCACCAAGAAGAAGCACCCATACACTTCATCTGATGTGGGAAAAATCTTCTGTGTCAGTGAGTCAGGGGTTTGTGGAGATACAGGGAAGAACTATCAAAGGTGTTTTGAGACACACTTTGACAGCGTATTCACATGCACCTATATTCTTGCAGTAGACACTTCTAGCAAACCTGCAAAAAAGAAACTCACAATGCACTAGACATGCTAGAATTGATCTGTGAGAAGCATAAAAGGAAATGACTTAACACAAAAATAAAACATAGAAATGTGCTTGAGTGCAAGTCTAGATGGAGGTAAAAATGCTAAGTCCTGATTCAAGGTAAAATCTGGCAGAGTTCCGCCTTACAAGCTTGAGAGATTTTTGGGTAGAGTTTTGCCTTAAGGCTGAGAGATGGATCCTTCTCAAATGAGAAATTTACAATATATAGAAAGAGGAAGAGAACTTGGAACTTTTTGGGAAAGACTTTGGCACTCTTTTTACAAGCTGGCCCATGTGTGCTCTGAGCCTTGGGAAGAGGGAGCCGTTTGATTATCAGTTCCTACTTTGACTTTGGCATCCAAACATTAATGAGAAAACATGGCCGTGCCTCTTTTTTGCAAACAAACTGCTCCCTTCAAGGTGTTTATGCAGCTTGTCTGCTTATAAATGCAAACTGGAGGAAACAAGCCACATCACTTACTGTTTACACCATTTGGTGACCATCTGGCATTAAATCGCCTCCTCTTTGCCACTTGGACTACTTTGTCTCTTTTTGCACCTTGTCTTCTTCCTACTTTGTCTCTTTCTAGCTCCTTCAGCCCTCGAGATATCTTTTTGTGGGTCGCTGTGTTCCTTGGGCTCTTTTCTGGTTGACGCTCAGGCATTTTAAAAATAAATAGCTATTTCACCATCTTAAATTGGACGTCCACGCACCCGTCATTGCGTTTGAATACCCAACAGCTAGTTTTTCATGTTTAACTTTGACGTCCTCAGGCCCGTCACCCTTGGACCTTCCTTTTGCTTTCTGCTTTGGCCTTTTTCCCCACGGGTCTTTTCTGCGGGCTTATTTTCCATCGAGCTTTTTGCGCGAACTTTTTCCTATGGACAAAAATTTTGTGAGAATTGTCTCAGCTGCTTGTTATTTCTTCAGAGTTTTCTTGGATTACTTCCTATGGCCTTTCAAATTCCTTCAAACTTTTTGTTTAAAGGAATTCCTTTGGACAAAAAGTCTGAAGGAATTATGCCTTTGCCTTAACAAAATTTTGAAAGATCTTACCTTTGTAGCATTTTTTGTGGCCTCTTTGAAGTGTTCCCTGCCGCCCGCAAGGGCTCTTGAACCCATAACTTCCCTCCGCAAGGGCACTTGTCCTTCAGGAGGCTTGAACTTTTTTGGTTGAACCACTCCTTTGAACCAACCGTTGAACAAATTTATTGAACCGGTTCAATGGTTCAAGCGGTCATTGAACCAAGGCGTTGAACTGAGCATTGAACCAATTGAACCATTTGAAATGAGCTGAGCTATTGAATTTTGCCAATGAAATTTGAGTTGAACTTTGCCGATTGAACCAAGGCTTTGAACCGAAACATGGAACCAAGGCTTTGAACCAATGCATTGAACCAAGCCAATGAACTGACTGAGTGAACCATCCGATTAAACTGAAGCATTGAACCAAAACAGTGAACCAATGTGTTGAACCAAGCTGATGAACCATTTTATTGAACCAAAGTGATGAAATTTGCTGACTGAACCAAGGCTTTAAACTTTGCCAATTAACCGAGGTGTTGAACCAAGGCATTGAACCGGTTCAATGGTTTAAAAATGCTAACTTTTGGAAAGATTATGTCATTGAACCACTCTTCCAACCTTAAGAAAAAGCATCTTTGAACCATTTGAGATCTCTTTCCTTATGAATTTCTTCAGACAAGAGTCCTAAGAAGCTTTGTAAAACCCTGCACTCTCTGACTGGTTCTTCATTTGCCAAAAGAATACACCTGCAGGGTTCATAGAAGTCACTGTGAAGTCTATAAAAAACTTGTAGAGTCCATAGAAATGGACTTGTAGAGTCCATAGAAACTTCATTGCTGAGTCTATAGAAATCCAAGCTCTGCAGAGTCCATAGAAATGGACCTGCAGAGTCCGTAGAAAACTTGCAGAGTCCGTAGAAATTGCAAGACTCATGCAAAACTCAAAATTACTGGCTCAAAACAACATAAAAAAAGGGGGGACCAATTTTTTTGGCTTGTTGGGAAAAAAATGGTCAACAGATGGGTCATGACAAATTTTCAAAAACCTAATCTAAAATGGGAATAGTATCGCCAACTCAGTGCAAGACTCTCTTACACACCTCCATAACTTCCACAAACTGCTCTATTGCCCAAGTTTTCTCATCCTAGGGACCAGGTTGTTATTTGAATCATTTCAAAATGAGTTACACCAGGGTTTATAGCTTATCTATTACCTCACCAAATAAGGGGACTCCACCTGCTAGCACTAGTTCTTGGCTCAAAATTGCCTTACAAACATTCAATGTTTTAAGTTTTACAGTTGTTTCTACCTCCAACTGGCACTTAATCTTACCCAGCTCTTCCTCCAACTTCATCATAAATTAAACCTCATTCTTATATATCACCACCATCTTGACCTATTTCTTTTGGTCCCACCATGCATCAGACTTTATGAAGGCATTCTGCCTTGCAACCTCAAGTGCCAATTTTAAGAGTGTTACGCTAGCCTCTATAGAGTTAAGTTGTCATGGATCTACCCAAAGGGTATTAGGGAATGCCATGGATTTTAGATTCAATATGAGTCTATCAGAGGGTATATCAAACTAACATTATTTATTATACATATCAAGGAAGAATGACATCTCCCATTGGGTCTAGTCAAATGACTCCTCTTGTGTAAAATGAGAATACATATATAACAACTTGTCACGTATTTTATTTTGGTACTCGGTACAACGGATCATGGTTCCATTAGTATTTTATGTTCTCAAAATGGAGTTGTCAATTGGTTCCTTCCTTTTTGAGGGATCCTGCTCAAGTATCTCAACATATGTGTCTTCTCCTTGGTAAGTAGCCCCGACGTCAAGTCCACCCATTCCCAAATCCATTTTAGAACCATCCCTCTCTTCACCAAGTATATTTTTAAATTCCATCTATGTCTCCTCAAGGTTGGTCTCTTCACATCATGTTGGTGAAGGTATATTCTCAGAGTCAGGAGTGACTTACTCTTCTTCTATAATGACTCTTTCTAGTGCCCCTTCTGGAAGCTATACTTGCTCTTCTACATCACCATATTTATGTGCCATCATCTCCTATTTTAAGGGAAAAATCTATGTTGTTGGCTCCAAGATTTTAGGTTGACTAGTTGGTGGATCCTTCTTTGATGGTATTTGGGTAGTCCTTTGCCTTTTCAAAGGTTCTGGTTGAGTGTTTGTATTGGCATCATGCCTTAGGTACTTCTGCTTATTTTCTCACATTGATTCTAGAGGGACTCTCTCTCTTTCGTATTCTACACCCATTGAGGATTTATTTTTGGGGTTTTAACATATAAAACAAAGAATGAATTGAATTACCCACCAAAGTTTGTTGAAATTTCATGTCAGTTCTATCTAACTCCAACCTTTCCCTATAGGCTTTCTTCCTAGGATATATGTATAGTTGGCAGAGGGTGTGTCTTTGAATCAATCTATTTTATAGAAATATTCACTAGTTATGCATTATATATCCGTTTAATTGAATTTATGAAGTATCACATCATGAAAGCATATGACAGCTTAATCCATGCAAGCAACTCTCCAAAGGGAGCCATCTATATGCGCACAAGAAAGAAATATTGCTTAACAAAAAAAATTGCCTAGTCTCCAAACTATGTATGTAAGTCCTTTAGAATGTGCCACTCATTTCCAAAGGATTCCTTCATCCCATTGTACCATCCTTTCATTCTAACTTTATGGGATGGGGTGATTGGTCCAAGATAGGGAAATGCCTTATACCATTATGTGGGGGATTTATTCTCAGGTGGGTAAACCCATTTCAACTATCTAGAGGTGTAGTCGGGTACACCAATCTCATTGAACACCATCAACAATAGAAATGCACCCCATGGAAACCTTTGTTTGGGTAACCATTGGGGTTTTTACACATCCTCTATGATTTTGATAGTGAATACTATGCCCAGTTATACTTTATCCCCTTAGTGACTTGTGAAACATATAGGTGGGCTATATCCACCTCTTTCCACCTATCTCCACCTCCAACCTTTATCATTATGATCCACACAGTCACTCTAAGGGCGGGATCTTGATGACTCACAATGCGCATGTCATGGCCTTGTTTTTGGTACTCAGGTGCCATGGTCATCTTCTCTATCTCATCTTGGTATTCCAAGTCATAGGTAAAGTCCAAACCTGAACACTGTAACCTTGTGACTTTGTTGATTTATTATGTTGTAATTTTCATCCAGTGCCCAGTAAAATAAATATAATCATCATGCACTTACGAGATCAAAAACTTCATTAATTTGACTAGATTTCCAAAGTAAGGAAGATTAAAAATTTGGAAGAGGCTAGCAGTATCTAAAGCATTGCAAAATTTCAAGTTATAAACCAACTAGCTCCTAGTTTTCTAGCAGTTTATCTTGTAGTCGCATTATAAATCTACTTCATTTCTATGTTGGTGGTGGTTGTAATAAAAAACATTACAAGTTGGTACATTAAACACCCAATTTTTTATGCATAGTACCACCTTTGGGTACTGCATCTCTTTAAACATCAACGATGGTGGAGGGGGCACAATAACTTTTTTCTTTGTCTGATGCATCATTTTTATCTCTATGTCTTTTGTGCATGCCCTATGTTCTTCATGTGCTTCTTTTCTAATCAATACAGTCTCTTCACCCATACCCACTCTTCTTCTTTTGGAATCACATGCAATGGTTCACTTTGTTGGGCCTTTTTATTTGGCTTCAACACCCTTCGTGGAGCCTAAAGGTTGAGGTGTAGCCATCCAATTCTATCAAAGGAATACATGGTTACTTGTGTAACTTAATTCAGCCTTCCAACTTCAACACCCTATAATGGCAGATGTCAAACTTTTCTACCTAAAAATCTATAAATTTCACACATTTTTGTAATTCTCTTAACCATCTATCTATTCTTCTTCAGCTAATACACTCTTCAAGACCTAAAATTAACCTGAATCTATCACTTTTTACTTCGCTGGAAGCTTGGAAATCATTCTAAAATAACTTGAATATGCACCTTCAGATTTATGAGTTCACAATTGTAACAATAGTAAAAAGTGGAATGACACATGTTATCCTTTTATAGGCTCAAGGGGGTAACATGCATTTACTACCCCCCCTCTTCCATCACTTCACATAATGAATGTGAATAATGGTATTGACATGATGCAGTTTTGGCACACTTGCTATTGCCATTATCCTCTTTGTATTAGTTACAAGTCCATTCCCATTCTTTTCCTAATATACATGACAACTGTAAAGAATTAGAGTATTGTACAATACAAAGATGGGAATCTTTCTTTACCTCAACTAGCTTGTGGTTATATGCCACATATGTGTATCCTTTTATCCATATGCACTTCCACTTACATGCCTTTTCTCCTACGTGCATTCATATAGGCCATATCCTACTGCTCCATAGATGTAACACCCCTACCCCACACTAAAATTTATTCGTGGTCCTCCATAATAATATAAACAAGTATAAAACTAGTGTTGACTCTAAAATTACTTAAGTGTGTGAAACTAGTGCTACACTTTATTTAAAACAAAGGAAATCTTAGTCTAAGCTAATGGCATATGACTTATTAGTATAAAAAGGAAAGACTATTCATAAAAATAATGGTCTCAACTGATTACCATTGAAATGACCAGGAAGGAATTAGCAATCTACTTATTTTAACTTGCATGCATCAGTGGGATAGATAGTATGAATGATGAATGGTCCATTCCAGTATACACAAAGCTTTCTAGAGTGGTGCACAAATCTAGATTTGTATACTAAGACTTGCATGCTAGGAATAAAAGTGTTTTTCTTCACATAGTGATTGTGTCATGCTTTCTATTTGCATTTATCCACTCGTCAACTCCAGTGTGTGAGAAATTGAGTTTCATCCAGCTATAATAAAGCATCGAGGTGAGCTTTCAAGAATGCTTCATCATTTAGTTGTCCAATGTGTGCAATGAAAAGAAAAATAATAAGGAATTCCACTAGAAGAACTGCTTTAGTACCAAACACAAGATTGAAAATGTGTGCTCTTGTTTAATCACTTATAAGTGGTCCAATAAGCCCATAATACTGTAAAAACATGATCATCCTAGTCAGTGTATCCAATATTACATATCTTGGTCAATATAATACCCAATATCTTGTTGAATGCTTTAGTTATACCATTGGCCTGAGGATATTACGACGTTGTCTTATGGTGGATGATCATGAAATATGCCAATAGAACATAGATTGTCTTGTTAAGGAAGTGGGCACCTCAATCACTAGTGAAACTCAACAGACATCTGCACCTAGTAATGATATTCTCCTAGATGAATCTAGTAGTAGTGGCAATGGTACAATTCCATGTTGGCCTAGATTCAACTTAGTGAGTTAAATAATCAGTAGCAAGGATAATATAACATATGTTGGTATGCCTCCCTACTGGATTGATGGGGCCAACAAAGTCAATGCCCCATTTTTCAAAAGGTTCCTGAGATAATATAAGATGAAGGGGCATGGCATCCCTCTTATTTGGCTTTCCCACGTGCTAGCAAATGTCACATTTGCACATGTAAATATTAGCATCCTTAAATAAGGTAGGTCTTCATAAGCCAACCAAAAAGATCTTTCACATGATATCTTCACTGACATAGTGTCCTCCCATGACATCTTCATGGACTTCTCAGAGTACCTCAGCATGATCATGTTTTATAACGCAACATTAGAACACTTCACCCTATCCAAACTTATAAAGGTCCCCTTATAATCTAGAATGGAGTGACGTAAACAACTAGCTGCTTATTTTATAGAGTGTTGAGGTGAGCTAGTGCTAAGCTAGTAATCAAAAAGGCAGTAATATCATCCAATTCCTTAGGTAAGTGTGAGACATGGAACAACTACATGTCAATTAAATCATCTTCTATGGTGCATATCTGTTCACCTAATTTAATGCATGAAAGATGGTCTAGACCATAATTACCCTTACAGGCTTGAGCATGACTAAAAACTAGAATTCTTGAAACAACACAATCCACCGAAAAATACATCCATGCAATATCAGTTTGTTTACCAAGTAATTTAATGCCTCATAGTCTATGAAGAAGATAAATGAAGGTTCCATCAGGTACTGACATAAGTTTTAGAGAATAAAGACCATAGACAGTGCTTCACGCTCGGTAGTTGTATAGTTCTATTCAGTCAGAATAAGCTCTCAACTTGTAAATATATAAGGTGATCCAAGTTGCCCTCACCAAGCTAAATAAGTATAACACCAAGTACCATGTCAGAAGCATTGACATGGATGTGAAAAGGCTTTATATAGTCTAAAAACAAGAGAATGAGTACAATGATAAGCTTATATTTTAGTGCAATAAAGGCTTCTTAGTGAGCACTAGTCCAAATGAATGAACCCTTTTGTCTTAGTAATTCCTCAAAAGGTGCAATGATCCTAGCATATCCATGAATAAACTTTCTATAATATCTAGTATGCCCTAGGAAGGCATGGACCTCTTGTTGGGTGGTCCATGTTAGAATTTGAAGGATGAAAATGATCTTGGATGGGTCCACTAAATGTCCATCATGTGTTTCAATTAATCATTTCTTAGTTTTAGAAAGTAAAGTAATGAAACTAGTAGTAGGGTGTGTAAAAGAATACCTGGTAAAGCACGCATGTGAATCCAGGTGATGATGGGAACTCTTCTTTGGATGAGAAGGAACAACTTGTAGATAAGAAATATAATCAAAAAGGGTTTGTTAGATGGATGGATGAGTGGACTACCTAATGTGAGCTAGATTTGAGAAGCGTATTGCTTGCTAGGAGGCTGTTAATCCACTGTTATAACAATTAAGTTGATATAAAGGAAAATAAATGATACTTTCATTCAATAATATGAAAGCAAATGCATGTAAAGAAGAGAAAGTAAATGCTTGTTTAAGGAAAAAAACTAAAATATAAAAATCACGTCAATACTTATGATATAATAGTTGGGGTCTAGTCTAGAAAATCAGAAATGATACTGTGATCAGATAAAAATAGAGAAAATTGGGTTTGACTAGGGATAAGGGGATGAAAACAACTTGATTTATTTTTATGCCATAGTGACCATTGACGGTTAGGTGAACCATCAGTAGTTGGGTCTAACCATCAATGGCTGGGGTTAACCATCACTGATTATCAAACTATCAGTAGTTGCCTATGCAAATCTAGAAATGACTAGAGCAGAAGGTGTAAATTAAGTATTTGGACAAACAAAGGTTTGTAATGGATATGAGGGGTGGAGAATAAGATAATAATGTGTTTGATAAGGTAAAGAGATTATAAATGAGATAAACCAACAAAAAAAGCAAAAGATATGTGAAACTTGATGGTGGAACGCTGAAGTGATTTGGCTAGAGTTACAGTACTTTGGCTTTCAAAAATGATTCTGATAGAGATTCAGGTCTCCAATGGTATTACTTGGTCACTGAAATGATGTTGAATACCTGTATGCAAGAGAGCTTGGATGTAATATTCTAGATTCTAGATTGTGGATCCATTTCATGTCTTCCTCTTCTCCTTTTGTAGGATGAAGTTGTTAATTAGGATAGAGGAAATTACTAATTTGATATGAGATTAAAGTTGCCAATTCATGATGTTTTAAAGCAAGTTTTAAAAGTAAGTTTTCATTTAGGGATATGCTTATCTCACAAAAAGCTGTCATTGCTTTAATAATTTAAAATAGGTTTGGAGACCTGACTGTCGACGGCTAGGCCAATCACTGATGGTTAGGTTGATCATTGGCGATCAAGGGGCCAAAATAAAATAGGTTAAAGTAAGTTGAATTAAATGGTTTAGTTAAACATGTTAATTTAAGGGTTAGTAAATGAGTCTATTTGACTAGGTGGTCCACTACATGCGATGCCAGATGAGAGTCAAAAAGGTAGTTTGACATCGAAAGCTACTATGTGTAGTTTTTGAATGTCTACATTTTGCCCCTTTTTATTGTGTGGCTTTAATCTAACAAGCTACAAAACAAAAAAATATGGTTGGTCAAGGTTTGATTGCCTCAAACATGGGAGGAGGTGTTCCCCCTCAAACTAAGAGTCGATGAGGTAAAACTAAAATTAGGTCAAGGTTTGATAATCGGTGAAGAGGTAGTCATAAGGTGGGTGACATAAAAAAAGGTTGGGAATTTTAAATGCAAACATGCACATGAAATGTGACTAAGGGTAATAGTCAGGATCACACAGACTAAATTTTCCAATGTTGGTAAAAATAAGTTTGATCCTAGAGGGACATATGATAGGGGTGACCGGTCTACAACGTTGGTCACAACTGATCGAGGCAAGCCTATCAAGCCATCTAGATAGGGTCGATGTTAGTCACAAGTATCTAGGGTAAGAAGTGCTCTCTTAAAATAACATAATGGGTTAGGTCATGCATGAGGTGGTGCAAAGTTCAAAAGTTCAACATGGCAAGGTTGGTCAGTGCAGTCAAAGTGACCATGCAAAGTCATCACAAAACATGCAAATTTATCTGAGTCAAACACAACCAACATCGAGGTGGATGTGGTGTAATAGTTGGTAGGTTAGGTATGGGTTGGTAGGGGATGGCCGAGCTGACTCTATATGCACTATTTAAGTGGATGTTACCTACATAGTTCCTTAGACATGAAATCTAAAAATAACTTCAGGCCAAATGTAGTTCTTCTAGGGTTAGTTATGAAGTAGAGATTAAGTGATCTCGTAAGGTCAGAACTCAGGACATTCATCAATGAAGATCAAGGTTACCCTAGGGTCAATTGATGATGATGACCCTATTTTTCATTAGTCAGGACATAACATTAAATAACCAAAAGGTTAAAAGTAAAAAAATGAGTTCATGTTTGCCATTTTAGTCTGGGTAATTTGCATGTTTTGTCCTTTTGGTGCTGAGCATGCTGAGGTGGAGTTGATTGAGTGGGTAAATAAGAGTTTGAGTTTTACTATGATCATATTAGATGGAAGGTGGATGAAGACATGACCATATGGATGAATGGGGGCTTCTAACATGTCAATGATCGTGGAACAAGGCAGGTTATGTTGTAAATTTGATAGGTAGCTTTAAGTTAATGATGTTGAAATTGCATGTGAGAGATAGAGGGTTTGGGAAGGATTCGAGGTAGAGTGTTAAACGGGGATTTTTTTAATAAGATGATGCCCTATGTTAAAAATTTCATGAAATTGATCAAAATAGAGGGGGAAATGGGGATAAGAAAGGTGTTAAGGTTTGGTAATAGGATGTAGGATAAGTTTAGGTAGGGTTGTTACTGAATAGGGGTGTGTGTGTAGAGGGTTGGAGAGGTCATAGGTTTGAGGTGTGCCACTGATGATTACACATAGTGACCATCGACAGTTCACCTCACTGGCGATGGTTGAACCCTGGGGCAAAAAGGGGGCCTAAGGGACCGTCGATGGTTTCATGAACCGACAATAGTTGAAGGGCTCTAAGGAATGTGTGAAATTATTTTTGAGTTATGTTTAAATTTTGAGATTTGAAAAAGTTGAAGTGTGGTATAAAATTAAATTTTGAGTTATTTTCTTTGTTTTAAAATGGTTGTAAAAGGGGAAAATGGTAGAAGTTGTTGAAAATTTGGAATTGTAGAAGTGGTTAGGTGTAGTTTGAAGTTGTTTATTAAGGTTTAGTAAGAGTGAATTGGGTCATGTAAAAATTGTGGAAAGTGTGTAAAGGGGGAAATGTGAAAGATAAAAAAAAGATCACTAGAGGTGAAGAAAGCATGTGAGGGTTTTTAGATTGTTTAGAGGCTGTTAAAGTGGGTAAATATTTGAGGAGGTGTGTGTAGGGGATGTTTAAAAGGGTTAGATAGGAGAAGAGGTTGGGTTGTTGAAACTAGAAATGATTTAGGTGGGTAAAATGATATGCTAAGGTTGGTGTCATGATATATGTAAGCGAGGTAAAGGTGATGGATTTCATCGTGAAAAGATGATAAAGAGAGGTGTAAGTTAGGACTTAGTTTTTAGGTGGAAAACTAAGTATGTAGGCTAATGTGATTGATTTTGTAAGCCCATGAGCAGATTCAGTTGAGGGATTGGGTCCCTATGATATTTGCACAAGTTTGAGATGTGATGATTGCATAGGAGTGGAGACATATAGAGGCATTTGATCTAGGAGTGATGTGACATTATTAGCACCTACCTCAAGATCTAGTCATGATCATTGCACTCATTGAGAGATGGGACCCAATGATGAACACCTTTTGGTTATTGATTGGGGAGATCACCATCTTGTTGGAGGATGTGATGAGGATTACATAACTACCTATTCAAGGAGATCTAGTCTATCATACAGAGAGTGAGGAGATAGACTACCACATCGATATGATATATGGGGAGGATCAGGGTCATGCTCGATTCCATGGAGGTGGATTCAACATCAAACCATTATACGAAAGGGCTTGTGAGGATATATGTTTATTTATGATGATGATGATGATGATGATGATGGCCTTAACTTGCTTCCTATCATTAGGTTTTGTTGGTGGTCGATTCCCATACTTGTTATTAAGGGTACTAGTTGAGATGCTTCTAGGGAGGAATATGTTTAGATGGGCCCCAATGTTACTAGTATATATTTACAAGGAGCTCTAGGATTTTTGGGGCACATAGATGATATGGGATTAGCATCAATTTTGTGTTTCACTACTAGGCATATGAGCATATTCAAGTTTTGAGGCCATTGGGGGTACCATGTTTGGGATTCACTCAGGTAACCTTTCCAGTCAACTTCATGTGATAGAGGTATATTGATGGTTTGATAGGGGCAAGTGGAGGAGCTATAGACAAAGTAGTTTAGAGATGTGCTGGAGGGCTTAGTGGTGGTGATGTCATATGGAGGCCATATTTGGGTTGGCCTAGTTGGCTCGGACACTGGTACCACATAGTGGGTTCATAGAGCTGGTAGTGGGTCTATGGGAGATGAGATGGGGAGGATGAGTGCATCTCATTTGAGCATGTATAGAGGTAGTTTGGTTTGGTATAGGGGATCCCTCGAGAGTTACATAGATATAGGAGGGAGGATGCTAAGTTCCTACTTCCAGAGCCATAGCCATAGGATGTCATGCTAGATTATGAGGAGCTATCGGCTAGAGTTGCCATTGATTATGTGGGTATAAAAGATGGATATGCAGCTTAGTTCTAGGCCAGATATGTAGTAGTAAACTTTAGATGGGGTGATGGGGGTAATAACCTATGGATGTGGACCCTACATTGGCACCGACATAGGATGGTTAGGAGGTAGCAGTACTAGGAGTAGTATAAGACCAAATTAATAGATTATAGGGATAGGTGGCCATGTTACAAGGTCAAATTGTCACCTTGTAGGGGAAGGTTGCCATAATTATGACTGAGAGGGACCAGGTGATGGATACTCTTATTTGGGTTACCCAAGAGAGAGATGCATTGAGACTGAGTGGAAGAACAAGGATAACACTAGTAGGGCCACTAGGGAGTGTTCCTCGAGCCCAATATCTAGTTGCTATTTAGGAGTTGAGGTACTATGAGGCCATAATACTAGATCAGTGTCCCACAGTGCCTTGATGGGGTGCATATAGGGTCAATTTAGCAGGTGGGCTGACATTGACAATGCCAAGATAATGGGCGGTTATAGTGGGAATACATGTTGACATCCTAGGAGGACCACCACCAGATGGTAGTGTAAGGATAGGTGTAGGTGGAGCCAGTAGTAGTGGTACAGGTGGCCATGGTCCCAGGCCCCTAGGGGTTTGATTTATTTTAGCTTGATAGACATGGATGTGTATTTTATTTTTGATTTAGTATTGCATTTGGATGATGTGAGATGTATGAGAAAGAGAGACATTGTGATATGTATTTTTTGATATATATGATGATTATGATGGATTATGAGTATATCATTACCATTTGATTATATTGATGATTATGTTGACATATGACATGATTGTTAGGTTGTGAAGCTAAAAGCTTCAACTTTGCAGACAGAAACTGAAGGTTGCTGAAGAATCAGAAGCACCGGCATCGGCAACATGACCGACGTCGGTCATGACCAGTGCAGAAGGCAACCGGTGACGGCAAGGAGTCGGCCAACGTCGACAGAACCAGGCAAGCAGGGATCGGCGTTGGTTGCCTGTGTGTTCTAGAACTGTTCATTGCACGAACAGTTAGTTAAGTGAACGAAGTGTTTGCATGTAAAGACCAGTTAGAGTCTTGAGCTGCGTGGATAATTAGTCCAAATTAAGAGTCTAAGTTATTGTTTAAGTCTGAGATCTATTTATAGACCCATTGGCATGTATTGTAAGTATGAGCTGATAAGGAAGGCAAGGAAGTTTCTTCCATTGTAAGATCATTGAGTTGCAGGTTGTTGCAAGCTCATAGGAGATCTACATGTGTGAGTATGGTCTGTTGAATTGCAGGTTACAGGTTCATGGGAGATCAACTTGAAGTACTATAGAGTGCTTGGTGTACTGGCAGGGTTATTACTGACTGGTTGGAGAGGTGAACACCAATTCTATTTGTGAGTTGTGTGTTGGGACCGTTTTTTGTAGGAGAGTGTTTTGAAGAAGAATTACTATACACTTGAGGTGTGGGAAGCCTCTGTAAGGTGGAAGAGTGTGGCAGCTCTTTATTGTATTCTTTTCTGTACAAGTGTTAATACAAGATAGTGTATTGTCTCTCATATTCTGTGCTATTTGTGAATTCTAGTTACTTATGCTTCTGGTTATTTCTGCATGTTTAATTGCTTATATTTGGTAATCATATTGTGCTCTTTTTGAGGAGCAAGATCCTAACAAGTGGGATCAGAACAAGTGTGTTTGTTCTTGGATTCTCTGACAACTGGTATCAGAGCATGTTTATTGTTCTAGGTACCTGACAAGTGATATCAGAGATTTTAGATTGGGATACTAACATATTGGATTAGATCTGGTTAGTGTATTTTGATTACAGGTTACTCATAGGGGTTTCTGTTTGAGTGGGAGTAGAGCAATGGCAGAAGATAGTAAGCTACGAATGGAAAAGTTTAATGGCAAGAACTACCAATTATGGAGAATGTAGATTGAGGACTATCTGTATCAAAAAGATTTGTACTTACCATTGGGTGGGGTTGATTGCAAACCCTGGGATATGAAGGATGAAGAATGGGAGGTTCTTGATTGAAAGGCTCTGGGATCTATAAGATTGAGTCTTGCATCGTCTGTGATTTCCAGCTTATCACAGTGTAAGACAATGGTGGAGTTGATGGAATCTTTGGCAAATTTATATGAAAAACCCTCAGCTTTGAATAAGGTATTTTTTATGAAGCGTTTATTTAATTTGCAAATGTTGGAAGGTGGATCTGTACATAGTCATCTTAGTGATTTGCATGGTTTGATAAACTAGTTAAGTTCAGTCAATATTGTTTTTGATGATGAAATTAGAGCTCTCTTAATCTTGTGTTCATTACCTGATAGTTGGGAGAGTTTGGTTATGGCAGTTTCTAATACTGCATCTGCTTCAAAAATCTTAAAAATGGATGATATTGTGAGTGCGATCTTGAATGAAGAGATACGTAAGAAAAGCACAGGTGAATCATCAGGGAATGCTTTGAGTGTTGAAGGCAGAGGAAGGCAAAGAGAGAAGATAGAGCGTGGGAGATCAAGGTCAAGGATATGCAAGAGATCCAAGTTCAGGTATGGCAGAATAACCTGCTGGAAATGTGGAAAACAAGGGCACTTAAAGAGAGATTGCAGATTGGGTGAAGATCAGCATGAAGGACATGAAGAAGAAGTAGATGTTGTAGATTTTGTTGCATAGGATGCTCTGGTATGCTCTTTGGATAAAGTAGAATCTTGGGTTTTAGATTTTGGTGCCTCTTTTCATGCATCCCCAAATAGGGAATTTTTTCATGAGTATGTCCAGGGAGACTTTGGAGAAATTTGTATAAGGGATGGTAAGCCTTGTCAGATGGTTGGCAAAGGGAAAGTGAAGCTAAAATTGTAGACAATTAACACATGGGTGTTAAAGGAGGTCATGCATGTCCTAGTTCTGGAGTAGAATTTGATTTCTGTTAGAAGTTTGGGTGATGAGGGTTGCACAGTAACTCTCACAACATACTCTTGAAAGGTTACCAAGGGTGCACTTGTAGCTAGAGGTAAGAAAGTAGGTACGCTTTATCTATCTACTTGTATTACTGGTTCTCTTTTTGGGTTATCTACTTTAGCTGTAGATTCAAAGATGTGGCTTAATAGGCTTGGTCACATGAATAAGAAAGAGATGCATGTTCTTGAGTCAAAGGGTATGCTTTCAGATTTGGAAGGCATGGATCAAGATTTTTGTATGCAAAAGAAGAAAGTGACGTTTCTTGAGAGATCCGATGTCAGTGACAAGAACAAAAAAGCCTTGGTTTTCAAGGAGAAGGTGATGAATAGAGTTCAGCACAAGGGGCAGAAGAATTTTGAGTAGAGCAAGGTTGATTTGGACAAGGGTTTGATCCAAAAAGAGCTCGTGAGAAAAGGTCAGTTTTCACTAGAAAAACATAGAGACCGACGTCGATAGGAAAACTGGCGTCGGCGTCCAGACAGGGACCAACATCAGCTATGTGTAGCCTAACGTCAGTGACTCAGGGAAGATAACTACCAGCGTCGGTGAGGGGGAACTGACGTCGACAAGGAGGCAGTCGCAGGGAACCGACATCGATCGGGTGTAGACTGAGATGTGATCGGCATCGGTCACTGAGATAAATTTTGGGTGGACAACAAGCTGTCAAGGAGTCTCAAGCACCCATATGGAGGACTTAAAGGGTATGTAAGCCTCAAATTCATCATTTCCCTTCTTTACACTACTTGTTGCTCACTTATGGTAAAGAACTAGGAACTTATTAAAGAAGTAGAATAGGTAGATCCAAGAAACAGTGGGAGCTTGGCATGGATGAGGATGTGATTCCTTAGAGGAGAACCAAACAGGGAGTTTTTGGTGGAGTTGCCAGCTGTAAGTAAGCATTGAGAGATGAATGGATGTTCAGGATGAAGAAGAGTGGAAATGGACATGTGAGACGGAAGATCAGGGTATATGGTCTTGTATAAGCTGCAGTGCAATGGAGGTTTGATCATTGTGTTTTTCTTTACCAGGTTGGATAATATTAGCTACATTATCCTATTACTGTATGATGTGCTTATTTTAGGGTTACATATACAAGGTATTGTTGAACTAAAGGTAAAGCTAGTTCAGAGGGGTGTCATGAGGAATCTAGGAGTAGCAAGATTCTTTGGCATGAGTGTGTTCTAGAGACATGGAAGGTCACAGGTTGACTTTGTTTCAGGATGATTGTGTGAGACCGATTAGCACGCCGATGGTTGGACAGTTCACAGAATAGGTGTCTTGATTCACATAATGAGGCTAAGTGCATGGTATGTACTAAGCCTGAGTTTTCCCAAGCAGTGAGAGTTGTCACAAGTTTAGAGCCAATCCGAGAAAGAAGCATTGGAGGGCAGTTCAGTGGATTCTTAGAGGGACCAACAGTAGGTGCACATGCTATGCAGGTTCAAGTTATTTTATACATGGTTTGTAGATGTGGATGTGGCAGGTGATTTGGGTGACCTGAGTTGCACCATAGGGTGTGTGGTGGTTGGTCTTCAAGAGTGATTTTGAGGAGGGATACAAAGCCAAGGGAATAAACTAGACAGAGTATAGGTACAGGTACAGTTGCAGCTGTTTATCTCCAAGTGGGAGATTGTTAGGTTGTGGAGCTAAAAGCTTCAACTTTGCAGATAGAAACTAAAGGTTGCTAAAGAACCAGAAGCACTAATGTCGGCAGCATGACCGACGTCGGTCATGACCAGTGCAGAAGGCAATCGGTGACGGCAGAGAGTCGGCCGACGTCGGTAGAACCAGGCAAGCAGGGACTAGTGTCGGTCACCTGTGTGTTCCAGAACTGTTCGTTGCATGAACAGTTAGTTAAGTGAACGGAGTGTTTGCATGTAAAGACCAGTTAGAGTCTTGATCTACATGGATAATTAGTCCAAATTAAGAGTCTAAGTTATTGTTTAAGTCTGTGATCTATTTATAGACCCATTGGCATGTATTGTAAGTATGAGCTGATAAGGAAGGCAAGGAAGTTCCTTCCATTGTAAGATCATTGAGTTGTAGGTTGTTGCAATCTCATAGGAGATCTACATGTGTGAGTATGGTCTATTGAATTGCAGGTTGCAGGTTCATGGGAGATCAACTTGAAGTACTATAGAGTGCTTGGTGTACTGGCAGGGTTATTACTAACTGGTTGGAGAGGTGAACACCAATTCTGTTTGTGAGTTGTGTGTTGGGACTGTTTTTGGTAGGAGAGTGTTTTGAAGAAGAATTACTGTACACTTGAGGTGTGGGAAGCCTCTGTAAGGTGGAAGAGTGTGGCGGCTCTTTATTGTATTCTTTTCTGTACAAGTGTTAATACAAGATAGTGTATTGTCTCTCATATTCTGTGCTATTTGTGAATTCTAGTTACTTATGCTTCTGGTTATTTCCGCATGTTTAATTGCTTATATTTGGTAATCATATTGTGCTCTTTCTAAGGAGCAAGATCCTAACAAGTGGGATCAGAACAAGTGTGTTTGTTCTTGGATTCCCCGACAACTGGTATCAGAGCATGTTTGTTGTTCTAGGTACCTGACAATGATTATGTTTGTATGTTCATGAAGTTATGTTGATGATGCATTGATGTATTATGTTTATGATGTAATGATGTTTATGATCATGGATGACATATATGGTTTTACATGCTTATGGTTATTATTGATTGTTTAGTTAGGTAGTTGATGATGGATATGATGGATGTTGTTTAAAACATGTTTTTGATTAAAACATTTGTTTTTATATGTCATGGTTGCATATGAGCGTGAACATCTGATAGATAGGTTTTGATGATGTTGTTTGTGAGGTGATTATGATAATGTGATTAGATAGGATGAGGATGTAATATTTTTTATAAAATAATGTGATAATGTAGTTCATAGATAGGATGATATTTTGTTTTAGGGATTAGGTTGATGATGTTTGATGATGATCTTATGATGTTATAAGGTTATATTTATATGTTGGGATTATTTACAATTTATGGTTCTTGATGTTTTATTTATGGATAAGATATGGTTTATATTTGTCTTGTTCATGGTCCATAAGGTGATGGGAATATAATGGAAACATATAAAGTAGGTGTAGATAACAAACTAAATGTGGGAAAGAGATAAGAATCATGAGACATAAGACCACATGAACTAATGAATAGAGTGTAGGAAAAAGGCATGATGTTTTTAGTTGGTAAGGACCTAACAACCATAAACCATAATTGGATTGACTTAGTGAACATAAACCTATCGAATGCTTCATAAGATCATGATTTAATTGAGAAAGGTGTCTTGATCACTTTGTATCAAGTAAGCTCATAATCCCTTGGTTTCAGAAAGGGGGTGGAGTGAAGGGAGGTGATAGGTAGATGGTTAGCTTTCCCCTTCTATAGGTGACCAAAGAGTTATAATAGACAATTCCATGCCTTAATATGATATGTAGACTGATCAATGTGGGAAGTCTACCAATGCCATATACAAGAGCCGATTGCGGCTTACTTATTTTGATTTTGTCATAGGTTTGTTTGTTTGTTGCTTTAGTTATTTTGATAGGTTTTTTGAAGTTGATTGATACGGGAAGCTTCAAATGAGGATTTATTAGCCATCCTTCGAGGGAGTGGTCTAAAACTTGGTTTTTTGTAGTTGTGCTTCAAGGGAGTAGTGTATTTTTAAGTAACTTTTAATTATTGGGCAATTGTCCTTCAAATAAGTAGTCTGCAATGCTAGAGATATGGGCCCGGGTGGTATTTTGGTACCCTAAATTTTTAATTATGAACATTGAGTTGGAGATGGACAAGTCTATTTAGGCTTAAAGGTTTACCTTTAAGGAAGCAAGACTTTAGCACAAAAGTTTAATCATAGATTAGGGAAAGTGGTTTGAGAGACAACTGCTCATGGGATTCCATCTGATTAGAGATGAAAAGTATCCATGAGAAGCATGCCATGGGTAGATCCATGGTATCCATGCTTAGGATTAGGTTATAACTATGATGGATAATCACACAGTTCAGTGTTGTGATCAATTATTCCCAAAGGGATTAGGGATAGGTAGGTGAAAGGAAATGAAAATCTCATAAACCAAGGGATGAGCTTAGGTTAGACATAAAAGTGAGTTAGATGCTTGTTTTAGCAATAAAAAGGATGCAAATACGAAGCATTGAGAGGCTCAAGTTTGGGTTTGCCTTTGAGAGAGGATAAATGATAAGATCCTAATCCATACTTATGGGTTATGATGTAGGGTCCAATCTAATTGAAAACAAATTTTCTCTTTTTTATTTTCTCCATATTATTTACATGTTGGTTTTCATTACGGATGAGGTCTTTGATGTTGAATCTCATTCTCTCAAATGTTTGTTGGATGATCGATTTATTCATTCCTAATAGACACGAAGATGATTAAGGGTTTCAAGGTGATGTTCATCAAGGAGTTCAAGACGTATGAGGAATTCTTGATGATAGTTGATCTCAGAAAATATTTTGTGTAAAGATATATGAAGGGATGGAATTTGGACTTGGAGAGGCAAAACTACCTCAACTTCAAATATGAGAAAGTGGTAGCACCCGTAGAGGTCCAAATTCTAGTGTGATAGGCCCATAAAGTGAAAGAAATGTGCAAGTGCCAATCCCAACCTGAAGCACTTACTAATTTGGTGAGCATTTTGATGAGAGTTTTGTTAGAGTCTTCCACCTATCTATTGGCTTGTGGATGGTAAGGCAAGGAAAAACTTAACTTGATACCAAAAGCATCACAGAGATTTTGAACTTTCCAATTTTTAAAATATTTACCATTATCAATGATGATTTTATGGGGAACACCAAAGCAACAGATGATATGGTGATTGATGAAGTTGATAATTTTTTTGGCTTTGGTGGATATAAGGGGGATGTCTTCCATCCACTTGGTGAAATATAGTATGGCCAAGGTTAAGATAGTTGAAAGTTTGGTCATATCATATGTCAGAAGGAGACATTTCCACACTAAAAATGGTAGGAAGGTCAGAACTAACATATAAAGGTATGAAAAAGTGATGGATGGTGACAAAGAGTTTAGATTCAGTTGGTTGAGATGGGATTTGGAAAGCAAGGGATGACATCATATCTGTGAACTTGTTATTAGATCGAGGAACTGACTAGATAGTGTAATGATTGAATGATGCTAAGAGTACGTCTGTGAGTTGTTTTTACTTTAAGAGGACATCATTTTTGCATTGATAGAATCCTGTGACATGGTTGATGACTAGTTGGGAGTTGCTAAAGACACTGATCATTTTGACTCCTAATGCGAGGGGAATTTGGAGACCTATGACTAAGGCTTCTTATTAAGCTATGTTGTTGGTACATTCAAAGTCAAGTTTAAAGGAAAAGGGAAGAGGTTCCTGATTAAGGGAAATGAGAATAAATCTGGCACCCCCACCATTTTGGCATTTAGAGCCATAAAAAACCATGGTCATTTGGTATGTGAGTTCTTCATCTTGAAAGAGAATTATGATAGACTCATCTGGAAAGGCAAGAGGAAGTGGTTGATTGTTTGGTAGAGGGGCATCAGTGAATTGGTTAGAAATGACTTGTCCTTTAATGGACTTTTATAAAAGGAACTCAAGATTGAACTCAGCTAGGAGCATGAGCCACTTAGCAATACATTGGTTTTGGTATGGCTTGAAGTGCATATACTTGAGGGGGTTAGTGTTAGTGATGACATTTATTTTATGATTAAGAAGATAGTGATGGATTTTGGTGGCTATGATGACTAAGGTGAGGAAAAGTTTTTTGGGATGGGTATACTGAGTTTTATATTTAATAAGGGTGCAACTATGTAGTAGATGACTTGTTCTTTGTTATGTTCATCATGATGAGTGAGAATTACTCCTAGGGAATGGTTTGTGGTGTATATATATATATATATAAGGAGTACCTTCTTTCTCCACCTATCCTCATCCTTTCTAGGGAATACCAACCCTTTTACCTATATATATATATATATATATATATATATATATATATATATATATATATATATAGGTAAAAGGGTTGGTATTCCCTAGAAAGGATGAGGATAGGTGGAGAAAGAAGGTAATCCTTGATTGAGTCAAAGGCTTGTTGACATTCTTTGGTCTACTTAAAAGAGGTATATTTTTTAGAAGTTGGTGGAAGGGTTGACATTTATCGGATAACTGGGAGATGAAGTGGCAGATTGATTGAAGTTTACCTTGCAAGCTATAGAGTTGGGTAAGGTTAGAGGGAGGAGGAATCTCTAAGATTTTTCAAAATTTGGTAGGGTCTATTTTGATTCCACGTAGAGAGACGATGAAACCTAGAAGCTTACCTGACAAGACTCTAAAAATATACTTCTTGGGATTGAGCCTAACATGATAATGGATTATTCGGACAATGATGATGGTGAGTACAACTACGTGATCCTTGTAGTGTTTGGATTTCCCTAAGAGATCATCCATATAGTCCTCTATGATTTTATAGATGAGATCATGAAAGATATAAGTCATGAATTATTGATAGGTTACTCCAGTGTTCTTTAGTCTAAAGGGCATGACCTTGTAGTAGAAGGTTCCCCATGGGGTGATAAAGGAAGTTTTATGTTAATCTTTAAGGGAAATCAAGATCTGATTATATCTTGATAAACCATCCATGAGAGATAACATTTCATGATTGGCTGTAAGATCAACAAGTTGGTTAATGTTTGGTAAATAAAAATCATCGTTTGGGCAAGTGAGGTTAAGCTCACAAAAGTTGATATAGAGGTGAAGTTCCCCTATGGGCTTGGTGATGGGAATGATATTAGAAACCCATTGTGGATAGTCAATGGGTTGAATGAAGTTGATAGATAAGAGATGTTGAAGCTCTTTTTTGACAAGAAGGGCTATGCGAGGATGCAGTCTATGAATCTTTTACCAAACTGGCTTAGCCTCAAGATGAGTAAAAATGCTATGGAGGGTAATATAAGGGTCAATTCTGGGCATATCTTGGTAGGACCAAGCAAGTGCTATGTTGTGATCTTGAAGGAAATAAGGGTAATCTTTTTGCTTGGTAGAGTTTAAGGATTGGTTGATTTTGATGATGTAGGGGTTATCTCGAGTTCCTAGGTTGACATCAATGGTTGATTCATTCAGCATGGTTTGGTTCTCAGGAGGAAGGGATTTATGAATTAAAGAATCCCCCACACTGAGTTAGGTGAGAATGGAATCATCATCCTGACATTGAATGGTGTTGATGGTAGGAATCACATTCAATCATTTTGTGATGGATGAGAGGAAGGGTTTTAGTTTGGCCATCCTTTTGATAAGTCAAGGGGGCCAAACTAACATTATTGATAATTTTTTTTAGATGGGATGATATTAGAGTCCTTAGATTTGGAGGGAGATGGGGTTGGTGAGGATGAAAGTTCTTCATCGATGGTGGCAATGGGTTTTGGTGAGGTGGGATATTTTAGTGGTATAAACCCAAGGCCAAAGAATTCATGAGGTTTTTGAGTTTTGATTATGGGTAAATCATGAGGTCCCTATTCATAGAGGCCAGGACCAAAACCCTTCCAAATACACCTGTAAATATAAGCTTTGGCAAAGGCTAGTTTATTTAGGTGAGAAAAATTAGTGGTAAATGCTCAGATGAATAGGGTAGTGGTGGGAGTGAGAAGTGGTTGATCAAGTCCTCCATAGATGAAATTTGTTTGATTGTTGAGGAGCCCAAAAGTGATGATGGTTTCAATGTTGGGATCATATGAAGGGTCATATTTGAGGTTCCTATTTTCTTACAAAGTAGGGAAAGCCTTTAAGGCTAAAAGTTGATATTCCCTTAGAGAAAGACATTGAAATGTGGATTATAGGGAATCCTCAATCAAAATTTGGGATGAAGGGATGGTTGAGTTAGTTGATGCTTCATCATCATTGTGAGTAGAAGTGTTGATAGTTTTGGTTGGTGGGGTTGTTTTGTTATAAGTTGGTTATGAGGTAGATGAAGGAGGTAGAAGGACACCATTAGGCCGATATGTCATATTGCAAGAGGTGAAGGGACTAGGGTTAGCTTTGATGGTAGCAACTTGTCCCTCATGCTCAAATTTGACACATCGGTGTAAGGTGGAGGGGATGAAACTCATATCATGGATTTAAGGGTGTTCGAGTTACACATTGTATTATAATTTACCCTCTATAACATAAAATAATTTGAGAATGGTGTAAGGCCTCGAATGAATGTAGAGGACAACGGTCCCTAAGGTTGTGGCCATGGAATCATTGTGTTGACCATTTTTGGTCCAACAGACCAAAAATCAGTCCCCTTCTTCCCCTGGTGTTCTATGCCAATTCATTTTTTGATTTTGCACAAGTCTGGGATTTTTCTACAGACTCCACAAGAATTTCTGTGGACTCTGTAGGTCCATTTCTACAGACTCTATAGGTCCATTTCTACGGACTCTACAGGATTTCTACAGAGTTCACAAGAACTTCTATGGACTATGTAGTGAGTCTTTTGGTGCATGAAGAACCAGTTCAAAGAATGCAAAGTTTTACAAAGCTTCTTCAGACTCTTGTCTAAATAAATTCACAAAGAAAGTTGGCATCTTTGAACCGTTGAACCATTGAATCGGTTCAAATCCTTGGTTCAATGCGTTGGTTCAATGCTTCAGTTCACTCAGTCGGTTCATCTATCAGTTCAACATCTTTTGGTTCATGTTGACGTAGTGGATTACACCTGGGGCAGGAGGCCAAGCTCCTGCCTTTCTACATGCAACAATGGAAATTCCCCTCTCACTTGTGGGACTGGCGAAGCTAGAGGGGAGAGTCTCTAGGTAAGGGTCAGCTCCCTTTGATGCATCTGAGTTGTTTCAATAAGTGCTAATACATGTATATGGATATATAATGGGGGGGTGAAAAGGGAGAAGGATTATAGGAAAATAAATCTACTCTAAAAGGGGTGATGCACCAAAATGATCTGACCTTCTAACACTCACACTTGAAATCAGACAAACACATACATACACTTCAAACTGGCAGAAGGACCAAGCTGCAAGAAGCTTAGTAGGGAGGCTTTAATGGAACATACAAAAAATAGAGACTCACCAAAGGTGTTGTGGAAAGGCACATTGTATAGTAACTTCTTTTGTTTTTGCACTTCCAAATAC
Source organism: Torreya grandis (assembly GCA_037957365.1). NCBI lineage: Eukaryota > Viridiplantae > Streptophyta > Pinopsida > Cupressales > Taxaceae > Torreya > Torreya grandis. Next base: position 1,786,347 of record JARHVA010000486.1, on the reverse strand, counting down.
AATGCTCCTTGTCAGTTGCAGAAATGGCACTTTATAGACACCAGGTATGTTGGTGTTAAACCTGTGGAAGAATTAATAAGCAATGACTAAACACAAACTAACACTCAGACACACACATAGATATCTAACCAGAATAGAGGTGAAAATGTGTTTATTGATTTCAAGTGAAAATTTGCCAAGGCTACGCCTTACAAATGTGGAAGATGATTTCTCAAAACGACAAGTCTCCAATATATAGAGGAAGAAAAGAAGCCTTTTGACACCCTTTTTACAAGTGAACCATGTGCCTTTCGAGCATTGGGATGAGGAAGCCATCTGAATATAATGCCATGTCAGATCTTGTTAGGATTTGAATTTATGAGCCGCACTGTTTGCCTGCTCTTCAATGCATATCGAAGAAAACAAGTCACGTTGATCACTATTTGTGCCTGTTTGATGATCGCATGGTAGGCACTGTGTCAACCACTAAAATAACTTCCTGAAATGACACTTTCTTGTGCCACTTAGATTGCTTCATCTACTTCTGTGCTTGGCCATTTTACCTCCTCTTTGTTCTCTAGGCTCTTTGTATTTTTCTTGCTTTGTATTCTTCTGCTCCTTCAGCCCTCAGAGGCGATCTTCTGGCGGGTCACTGCATTCTTTGGGCTCATTCCACAATTGGTGTGCAAGCATTTTTTAAAGAACCAATGGTTATTTTTTATCTTTAAATTTGATGTCCTTAGGCCTGTCACCCTTAGACTCTCCTTCGGCTTCTTGCTTTGCCCTTTTCATTGAGAGCGCATCCGCCTTTGACACGTGTCATAGTCCGCTGCTTGGGCACTTAGAAGACACTTTGAAATGTGAACGTTGACACGTGGCAGCTTCTATCGAGCTAATAATGGGACGTGGTAGCATCTGCTTACCTTAGAGGGTCTTTTGAGAGTCAGGCAGAAGTTGACACGTGGCCACTTCTGCCTACTCTTTTTGCTTAACTTAGAGGCTTTAAAAGTATTTTTTTGAGATTTCTATGGAAGGTGACACATGGCCACTTCCATAGAGCCTTTAGCTACCTTAGAAAAAACTTTCAAGTCCTTTTTTGGTGCTTGTGGATGCTGACACTTGGCATGCTCCGCATATCTCTTAGCAACTCATTCAGACCCACCATAGTCTTCTTTGAAACCAACAGGAGAAACCCACAGATGTTTACACTTGTCAGCTTTCATTGAGCCCTATAGGGGACATGTGGCATGTTCCATTGCTCCTAAAAAGCATGTTGAAGTCTTCCATAGTTGCCACTTGGTGCTTTTTGCACTCTGGCTTCCTTGGTGTAAAATTTGATGCTCTCGGGCCTGTTGTTGCTTGAAAACCTGATGGCTAGTTTGTGCACTTAAATTTGATGGTTTTTGAGATGTCACTGTCCTTGGCAAAGTTCATCGGCCCTTTTTTGTGGCTTTTTTGCTTCAGGCCCTTTGGCTGCCCTTTGAAACTCTATCTTGCCCTCTGGAAGGGCCTCTAAACCCAGCACTGCCCTTCAGCTTTGGGACACACCCTTGAACCAAGCCGTTAAACCAACCCGTTGAAACAAAGATTGGTTCAATGATTCAATGGTTCAAGACTACGCGCTAAGCCACTTGAACTAAATCAATGATCTGTCCGTTTGAATCATTTGTTGAACCATTTGCTTAAACCAATCCATTAAACTGTTTGCTTGAACCGGTTCAATGATTCAATGCTGCGTGCTAAGCCAATTAAACCAAGCTTTTGAACTTTTCTCGCTCACCTCGACCATTGAAACTGTGCATTAAATTGGAGGCATTGAACCAATGCATTGAACCAAGTGATTGAATTGGTTCAATAGTTCAATGCTGTGCACTGATAAACTTGTCGATGGGTTGATAGACTGAAACAAGTGATGAACTATTTGTCTGAACCTGTTGATGAACCAAGGCATTGAACCAATGCATTGAACCGGTTCAATGGTTTAAGTGACTATTGAGCTAGGGTCATTGAACTCTTTGTTGAAACAAAGTGATGAACTAAAGATTGAACCAAGGCTCAAAATTGAAGCGATGGAATTGAAGATTGAACTAAGGTTTGAACCAAGGCCGATTGAAATGCCAATTGAACTGAGGCTTTGAACTAAAGCGATGGTTCAATGATTCGAAGATGCCAACCTTCTTGTGATTTTTTTCATACAAGAGCCCAAAGAAACTTTGTAAAACCCAATACTCTCTGAAACTGATTTTTTTTATCTGCCAAGGATTACACCAGTTGAGTCCATAGATAAACTTGGACCTGTGCAAAATAAAAAAATGAATTGGGCTAGAATAGCAGGGGAAGAAGGGGACCGATTTTTGGCCTATTACACCAAAAATGGTCAAAAAAATGGTGACTCCTAAGGGAAGCATGCCTACTATGCTTAGAAGCCATTTGCCTTAAAAATCTATTGGGCACGGGGTCAGATTGTAACTTAAAGATCAACAATAGCTCTGATAAATCTAAAAGCAATCACGTAGATTCACCTCAAAAGGGGAAGAAAAACACACACAAAGCTAAGAAAACTACTAACATGTACAAAAAGCACTTAGGGAAAATAGGAAAAAAGCAAGGGAAAATATATACATGATGGAGAAGGGGCTCAGTGGTAATGCTTAAGATGCATCCCATTAACTAGGATATATAGTTCTTCACCATCCAACTTGGAGAGTTGGAATGCATTATGCTGCTTCCATTGAGTGATTACATATGGGCCACTCCATAAGGCATCAAACTTTGCATGCTTTTTAGGCTTAGCTCAGTCTTCATCCCATTTCAAGACAATATCTCCTTTAGAGAAACCTTTTGATGAAGATTTCTTGTCAAAGTGTCTCTTCACTTGATGTTGGTGGCTAGTCATGGAAGCCATGGCCTGGTCCCTTGCCTCTTGGAGTTCCATCAGCTCACATAATCTAACTTCCATGCTAGTTCCTTCTTCTAATTGCAGCTGGTGAGCGATATCCAAGGCTGGCAACTCGAGTGAAATGGGGAGCCTAGCTTCCCTTCCATAGATGAGTGTGTATGTCGAGTTGCCAATTTCCCTCTTCAGGGTGACCCTATTTTCCCATAGGGCTATTTTCAACATGGCATGCCGAGTCCTCTGATTTTCTTCCATGGTCCTCTTGATGATCCTGATCAAGTTCTTATTGGTGGACTCAGCTAGCCCATTCCCCTGTGGGTAATAATTAGATGAAGTGCTGAGATATATACCATATTTTAGTGCCCATTCACTTGTTTTGGTTCCTAGAAAAGCCAACACATTATCTAAGATTATGGTTGCTAGAACCTCAAACCTCATCAGCAGGTCCTCATAAAAATATAGGACTACACTTTCATTGGCCTCTTTCAGAGCAATACCCTCTACTCACCTTGTGAAATAGTCTGTGGCGGTCAGGACCCACTTGTGTCTAGCAATGGAGGGAGGGTTAATCATCCCTATGAAGTCCAGGCCCCAATACATGAATGGCTGCTCCACCTGAATAGGTTATAAAGGGATGGTAGCCAAACATTGCTTCCCATCAAAAAGTGCACACTTTTGGCACTTTCTTACCTAGGCATGGGTGTCCCTAAAAAGAGTAGGCCAAAAAGAGCCAGCTCTCATTATTCTTTCTGTAGTAGCTCTTGGAGAAAAATGATCACCTGCTAGCCCATCATGGAACTCAGACAACACCTTGTTAGCCTGATTTGAGTTTATGCATCTTAGAAGGACCCCTAAGAGATCCTTTCTAAACAATACTCCATCAACCAGGACATAAGGGAGAGACTGGACCCTGAAGTACCTTCTTCTGGTCCTATCAAGACCCTGTGGGCACTCACTAGTAAGAAGAAAATGCCTCAGGTCTGATGTCTAATACTTCATGATAGCTGGTTCTTCTACTATAGCTGCATCATGAATTAGTAAGCTATCTTCCCTTTTTTGCTTGAAGTCTGCAGCAAGGTGTTTGCACAAGCCTCTTCCCCTCACTAGCTTGGTGATCTTGATGTCTATGTCATACTCCATTACCTTGGTGATCCACCCCACTATTTTCTCATTTAGGTCTCAGTTGGTCAAGAAATTCTTGATGCTAGGATGTGGAACCATGAGGCGAATCTTGATATTGGACAGCATATGCCTAAATTTCTTCAGGTTACATACTACTACCAGGACTTACTTCTCTACATATGTGTATCTGACTTCAAAATCCTCTAACCCCTAGATAAAAAATGCAAGTGGTTGTTCAAGGTCATCACCATTTGCTTGGGTAAGCATGGTGGAATTTACTTCTTCATTGCCAAAAGTGTAGAGGTTGAAATCTTTGTTGAAGTAGGGGCTAATCAAAGTAGGAGCCTAGGTTATGGCCTGCTTGATGTCTTCAAAGTTGTACTTCCTTTGTGTTGTCCACTTGAACTCCTCACCCTTCCTCAGCATAGAGGTCAGTGGCTTGACTATCTCTACAAAATTTGGGATGAATCTCTAAATGAAATTTATCCTACCAAAGAAGTTCTGCAGGCCTTTCTTGTGTTTAGGCAGGGACATCTCTAGGATAGAATGAACTCTCTCGGGGTCAATGGATAAGCCCTCCTTGGACACAATGTGGCAAAGGAGTTTCCCCTCATGAATAATAAACATGAATTTCTTCGGGTTGAGAGAGATGCCAAACTCTCTATACCTCTCAAAGATTTACCTAAGGTGTTTCATCTATTGGCTTGCTTCCTTGGAGAATACCATCACATCATCAAGGTATACCAGCACATTGTTGTTTATCAAGCCTCAAAAAGCCATGTCCATGGCTCGCTAAAAGGTAGCACCAACATTAGACAACCTGAATGGCATCTTCTTGTAGGCAAACATTCCCATTTAGTAGTGAAGGCTATTTTGTGTTGGTCACAGCCTTGCACTAGAATTTGATTATATCCTGAATATCCATCTAAGAGGGATAAATGCTCGCTACCTGTTACCTTTTGAAGGATCCACTCCATGCTCAGGAGAGGATAATGGTCTTTCAAAGAGACTTTATTAAGGTCTCTAAAATCAACACATAGCCTAATCTCCCCATTCTTCTTTTGGATAGGAACAAGATTAGCCAGCCAGGAGGAATGTTTGATTGGAAATATAATCTTGGACTCAATCAATTTGGCCAGTTCCTTCTGCATGAGAGGCTCAATCATTGGGTTGATAGGTCTCTGCTTTTGCATGATTGGCTTGGTGCCTTCTTCTAATTTGATGGTGTGTTGGGAGAGTCTTGGGTTGAAACCCTTCAAATCATTGTAATCCCAAGCGAAAACATCAGTAAACTCTTGACACAACAAAATGAAAGTCTGCTTTTCTTGAATTGTGCAGACTTTTCCAAGTGCAAGCAGCTTATCCTTGAAGATCTCAACCTTCTTGTAATTCTCCTCCTTAGTTGTGATGCATGCCTTATCACTTCTCAATTGGTCATCTCCATTGAAGATATTCTCTAGAGTGACCAAACCTTTAGGGAGCTTATTGTTCTTCAGTTGAATAATCTTGTTGCCATATTGCTGTTGTAACTTTGCCTGGTTCTTTGTAGCGAACTCAGCTTCTTCCTATAGGAAGAATGCTATTTTCTGGTCATTGTCAAAGACCTTCCAATTTGTAATGTTGTCAGGGACAGAGAGCCAAACTACCACCTTCAAGTAGTGTGAACTGCAGTCTCGGCTTATCTCCCTAAAAACATCGAACTGAGCACCAATTGCTACTAGCCTATCTGCTTGTTTGTTCTACTCTCTAGGAATGGAGGCGATATTGAAAGCAAGAAAATCTTCTAATAATTCCCAGACCCTATGCTTGTAGGACTTCAACAAAATTTTTTTGTCAAATTCTGGCCTCTCACCTAATTTACAATCAGCTCGCTGTCACCCAAAACTTGCAACTCCTTGATTGCTCTTTTTCTTGCCCATTCCAGACCATGGATAAGGGACTCATATTCTACAACATTGCTTGTGCAATAAAATTTGAAATGGAAAGCCAAAAATTATCTCTCCTTTGAAGGGGAGACTAACATCGCTCCACCACTAGCTCCCAACCTACTTTTGGAACCATCAAAGTATAGCTGCCATAGAACTAGGTCCTCTTAGCTTGTCTTCATTATATTTGGTATGAAGGTACCTTTTTTGTGTATGTAGTAGACTCCAAGGCTTGCCTCATCTATGAACTTGTAAGAGTCATGCTCAAAGTTATCACTTCTCCATTCATCCAAGAGTAGGTCTGCAACTCCTTCAAGAGTAGAGGACAGAGATTGGTCTATTTGGGACTCTTCTTGGTCGATAATGGTTTAGCTGACATTTGCTACCTTGAGCGAATATAGTTCTAGATGGTCCGTGTGGAGTGGCTCAGATTCAATCTTTACCTTGGTCTCATACTTGGTTCTAACAACCAAATAAGACCAATTCATTGCTAGATAGCCACCTGTCTTGGATGTGAAGTCCCTGGATAAGCAAATGGCAAAATAAGGAGGGACATCTGCCACTACTATATCATGGGGAACTGAGAAAGTCGAGCAAGAATGTAATGTCAAGCTCAAAACCTTCATTATCCCAACTATATTTTCAAGTGTCCCATCCAACTATAAGACTCCCTTATTCATCTCTTCATATTTTAGTCCCAGTCAGCTATGCACTTGGGCATTACTGAGGTACTGACTCCATTGTCAATGATGTAGTTATGCACCAAGGACACATATAAAGGGGGAATTTTCTCTTCTTTCTTGACCTGGCCTAAGGTGGAAGGTTGTCCATTCATCATCAAGACATTATCAATCCTTGCTGGGATAGCTCGTCGATCCAGCTCATGCAATTCCCTTTGTAGCATGTCCTTTTGTCCTGGTAGAGACAATGAATCCCATAAGGAGATGTTCATATGCAGCTTCTTCATCTGGTCCACCACATTGAATTGATGACTGCCTCCCTTGAAGCTTTCTTTGGGGCTAATTCCAACTTGAGGTGCAGGCTGAGGGGTTGAAGGTACAAATGGTGGTCTGAAGTTTGGGACCCTTTGATTTTCTTGTGATGGAGAAGGTGTTGCTACCATTTGGGTAGTAGCTTGGGCTTCTCCCATTGCTCTCATCTTAAATCTTATGTTGGCTGCAACACAATCAGCCTAATTGTCTGTAGCATCCACATAATTGATTGCACAAAACTCACCTTCCAAGTGGTTCATAAGAGTAGAGTCAGGTTGACTTTGACTGTTGCTTGTGCTGGGTTGCATTGGAGCCTCGAAGACCTAGGAATGAGTGGCTGCTTGATTCTCTTACACATTTAGGTAATAACCCATCATCTCATTTGTATAAATGGCTTGCTCTTGACCATATCCCATGGTTGAACAACTTGGCTATTCCTACACTACATTGTTCTAAACAGGCACCATGACCTTAGATGATGAAGGGGGGCCTAGGTTGTAGCCTTGGAAAGGTTTGGTCTGAGTAAACTGACCCTATCCTTGATTTTAATTTTGAAAATGGGGTCTTGGAGCTTGACCATACTGATGGTATCCTTGGTTTGGTCTGTTGCTTTAAGCTTGTTGCCTTTTAAGAGCTACAAGTTCATTCGACATTCTCTGCAACGGACTCTTAACTTCATGAAGCTCATTGGATGGAGTAGCAGCTGGATTCTCTATGCTAGGTAGAGGAGCTAATGTGGGATCAACAACTTGAATTGGAGGTAACATTTCTAGGAAAAGTGGCATATGGGGTCTAGGGGCTATTTTTCCAGCCTGCACTAAGCAATTTTTAGCTGCTATAGCTATGTCATAAGCAACAGGCAACACATGCCCTCCTATGTATTGTATCATAACAACAATATCATTGTTTAATGCTCTTAAATAATATAGGAAAGCATAGCTAGCAGTTGGTCTTACCAGAATAGGGATTCTATCCCATGTCTTCTAAAATCGCGTGTTGAAATCTTGCATATACTCGTGTGGGGCTCTTTTCATGGTAGTTAGCTACTCATCAAGCGAGAGGTGGTCTTTCTTTTTTCCAAAATGGTCTGTCAAGTGAGTACCCAATTCATTCCAAGAATTGATTAAATTTATAGCCAAAGTCCCATACTAGTCAGTAGCTTTTCCCTTGAGAGATAATGCCAGCAATTTGATTACGATATTTTCCTCTGTGACATTGTGAATATTGTAGAGGTTAGAAATATTTTCGATGTGCTCAAAAACTATAATGGGCCCCTCTCCATCGAAAGAAGGCACATTTTTTAGGGCTGCTCCCGAAATTGGGTCATAACATGGGAGATTCAAGGGGCTCTGACCATGAAAAGCTACAAAGGGTAATGCCATAGCTGGGATGGGATGTAACTACAGCCTTGCTACATATGCATTCCTTACAATAGGTCTGGGAGGGTGGTTTACTGAATAAAGATGGGTCAACTCAAGCCTCAGTCTTTTTGTTGAGTTTAAAGGCAATTTAACAAATTTGAAAGGGATGCCCTTAAAAGCAGACCATGTGGTGACTTTAGGCATAAGAAGTCAGACTGGTCTTTGATTAAGAAATGAAGTTCTTACCAGTGGAGTCACTAGATGCTGTAAATTGTTGATTTGCTGTAATAGGACTAACATCAATCCTGAAACCTTACTGAGTTGTAAAACTAGGTCCCATCGGGTGTGCCAAAAACTGTTGACGTAGTGGATTGCACCCGGGGCAGGAGGCCGAGATCCTACATTTCCACACACAACAATGGAAACTGCCCTCTCACCTATGGGATTGATGAAGCTGGAGGGGAGAGTCTCTAGGTAAGGGCTAGCTCACTTTGATGCATCTGAGTTGTTTCAATAAGTGCTAATACAAGTATATAGATATATAATGGGGGGTGAAAAGGGAGAAGGATTATAGGAAAACAAATCTACTCTAAAAGGGGTGATGCACCAAAATGATCCAACCTTCTCACACTCACACTTGAAATCAGACAAACACATACATACACTTCAAACTAGCAGAAGGACCAGATTGCAAGAAGCTTAGTAGGGAGGCTTTAATGGAACATACAGAAAATAGAGACTCACCAAAGGTGCTATGGAAAGGCACAATGTATAGTAACTTCTTCTATTTTTGCACTTCCAAATACAACTCTCCTTGTCAGCTACAGAAATGGCACTTTATAGACACCATGTATGTTGGTGTTAAACCTGTGGAAGCATTAAGAAGTAATGACTAAACACAAACTAACACTCAGACACACACAGAGGTATCTAACTAGAATAGAGGTAAAAATGCATTTATTTATTTTGAAAATTTGCCAGGGCTATGCCTTACAAATGTGGAAGATGATTTCTCAAAATGACAAGTCTCCAATATATAGAAGAAGAAAAGAGGCCTTTTAGCACCCTTTTTACAAGTGACCCATGTGCCTTTCGAGCATTGGGATGAGGAAGCCATCTGAATATAATGCCGTGTCAGCTCCTGTCAGGATTTGAATTTATGAGCCACACCGTTTGCCTATTCTTCAATGCATATCAAAGAAAACAAGTTGCGTTGATCACTATTTGTGCCTGTTTGATGATCGCATGGTAGGCACTGTGTCAACCACTAAAATAAGATCCATAAATGACACTTTTCCATGCCACTTAGATCACTTTGTCTGCTTCTATGCTTGGCCATTTTGCCTCCTCTTTATTCTTTGGGCTCTTTGTCTTTTTCTTGCTTTGCCTTCTTCTGCTCCTTTAGCCCTCAGGGGTGATCTTCTGGTAGGTCACTGCATTCTTTGGGCTCATTCCACAACTAGTGTGCAAGCATTTTTTAAAGAACCAATAGCTATTTTACAGCTTTAAATTTGATGTCCTCGGGCCCGTCACCCTTGGACTCTCCTTTAGCTTCCTGCTTTGCCCTTTTCACTGAGAGCGCATCCACCTTTGACATGTGTCATAGTATTTTGCTTGGGTACTTAGAGACACTTTGAAACACAGACGTTGACATGTGGTGGCTTTTGCCGAGTTGATAATGGGATGTGGTAGCATCTGCTTACTTTAGAGGGTCTTTTGAGAGTTAGGCAAAAGTTGACATGTGGCCGCTTTTGCCTACTCTTTCTGCTTAATCTAGAGGCTTTATAATTTTTTTTTGAGATTTTTGTGAAAGGCGACATGTGGGCACTTCCACAGAGCCTTTAGCTACCTTAGAAAAAAATTTCAAGTCCTTTTTTGGTGCTTGTGGATGCTAACACTTGGCATGCTTCGCATAGCTCTTAGCAACTCATTCAGACCCACCATAGTCTTCTTTGAAACCAATAGGAGAAACCCATGGATGTTGACACTTGTCAGCTTCCACTGAGCCTTGCAAGGGACACATGGCACATTCCACTGCTCCTAAAAAGCATGTCAAAGTCTTCTGCAGTTTCCACTTGGTCCTTTCCACGCTCTGGCTTCCTTGGTGTAAAATTTGATGCTCTCGGGCCCGTTGTTGCTTGAAAACTCGATGGCTAGTTCGCATGCTTAAATTTGATGGTTTTCAAGATGTCACCATCCTTGGCAAAGTTCGTCAACCCTTTTCTATGGATTTTCTACTTCAGGCCCTTTGGCTACCCTTTGAAACTCTTTCTTTCCCTCTATAAGGGCCCTTGAACCCAACACTGCCCTTCGGCTTTGGGACACACCCTTGAACCAAGCTGTTGAACCAACCCGTTGAACCAAAAATTGGTTCAACAGTTCAATGCTTCAAGACTGTGCACTAAGCTGCTTAAACTAAACTGATGATCTATCCATTTGAATCATTTATTGAACCATTCACTTGAACCAATCCATTGAATCATTCACTTGAACCGGTTTAATGCTACGCATCGAGCCCATTGAACCAACCTTTTGAACTTTTCTCGCTTGCCTCAGCCGTTGAAACTGTGCATTGAACTGGAGGCGTTGAACCAAGTGATTGAACCAATGCATTGAACCAAGTGATTGAACCAGTTCAACGGTTCAATGCTGTGCGGTGATAAACTTGCCGATGGGTTGATACACTGAAACAAGTGATGAACCATTTATCTGAACCTGCTGATGAACCAAGGCATTGAACCAACGTGTTGAACCGGTTCAATAGTTCAATGGTTCAAGTGACTGTTGAGCCAAGGTCATTGAACTCTTTATTGAAACAAAGCGATGAATTGAAGATTGAACCAAGGCTCGAAATTAAAGCGATGGACTTGAAGATTGAACTAAGGCTTGAACCAAGGCCGATTGAAATGCCGATTGAACTGAGGCTTTAAACTGAAGCGATGATTCAATGGTTCAAAGATGCCAACCTTCCTCTTGTGATTTTTTTCATACAAGAACCCGAAGAAACTTTGTAAAACCCAATACTGTCTGAAACTAATTTTTTTATCCGCCAAGGATTACACCTACTGAGTTCGTTAAAAAATGTGGACCTGTGTAAAATCAAAAAATGAATTGGCCTAGAACAACAGGGGAAGAAGGGGACTGATTTTTGGCCTGTTACACCAAAAATGGTCAACAGTTCAATCAAAGGGTTCATCGGCAAAGTTCAAAGGCTCAGCTCAATTCAAACGGTTTAATGAGCTTGGTTTAACGCTCGATTCAAAGCCTTGGTTCAACAACCGCTTGAACCATTGAATTGGTTCAATCAATTGGTTTAATAGTTGGTTTAAAGGAGCAATTTAATGCAAAAAGTCAAGAGAGCCTCTCGAAGGACAAGTGACCTTGTGGAGGGCACTTGGTCGGCAAAAGCAACCTTTAGAAGGGTCTATTTCAATAAACTTGAAGGGCACTTTGAAGGCAGCGAAAGGAATTCAAAATGCACAAAAAAGGACTAAGGAAAGAAATGAATTCTTTCAGACTTTTGTCTAAAGGAATTCCTTCAGACAAAAAGTCCAAAGAAATTTAGAGGAAGGCCGTGAGAGAAAAGGCTGAGAAAATTCTGAAGGCAAGGTGGCCGAACAATTCTTGCAGACTTTTTGTCCATGAGAAAATGTTTGCACAAAAATCCTGAAAGAAAATTGTTTGCGAAAAAGCCCACAGGGAAAAAACTCAAAGGAATGACAAAAGGCCAAAGTAGGAAGCCGATGAAAATTTCAAGGGTGACAGGCTTGAGGATGTCAAGTTTAAACATGACAAACTAGCCATTGGGTATTCAAATGCAGTGACAGGTGCACAAACATCAAATTTAAGACAGTGAAATAGCCATTTGATTTTAAAAGTACTTGAGCACAAAGCAAAAAGAGCCCAAAGAACACAGCGACCCGCCAAAAGATAGCCCCTGAGGGCTAAAGGAGCCAAAAAGAGACAAGGCAAGGAAGAAGACAAAGTGTAGGAAAAGACAAAGCATCCAAGCGGTGAAAGAAGGTGTCAAGTCAAGGAGTTACTCTAGCAGGTGATACAATGTCTGCAAATTGATCATTAGGAGGTGCAAATGGCTAACGATGCGACTTATTTTCTTCATTTTGTATTAATGAGCAAACAAGCCACATAATCACCTGGAAGGAGTAGTTTGTTCATAAAAAAGAGTCGCAGCCATGTTTTCTCATTAATGTTGGGATGCCAAAGTCAAAGTAGGAATCGACAATCAAATGACTCCCTCTTCCCAAGGCTCAGAGAGCATATGGGCCATCTTGCAAAAAGAGCACCAAGGTCTTTCCCAAAAAATGCCAAGTTCTCTTCCTCTTTCTATATATTGTAAAAATTCTCATTGGACAACAGATCCAATCTCTCAGCCTTAAGGCAAAACTCTGCCCAAAAATCTCTCAGGCTTGTAAGGCAGAACTCTACCAGATTTTACCTTGAATCATGACTTAGCATTTTTACCTCTATTTGAGCTTGCACTTTTGGATGTGTCTATGCCTTTATTCTGTGTGAAATAATTTTCCTTATGCTTTTGCAGGGTGATTTCAACATGTCTAGTACATTGTGAGTTTCTCTTTTGCAGGTTTACCAGAAGTGTCCCTAGAGGAGTACAGGTGCCTATGAATAGGCTTCCATAAGTGTGTCTGAGGATGCCTCTGGTAGTTTCTTTTTCCTTGTATTTACACGGACCCCTAGGTCACTATTGCAGAAGATTTTCCCACATTAGATGAAGTGTATGGGCACTTCTTCTTGGTGAAAAGTGTCTATTTGAGCTGAGTGGGTCATCATTTTGGTGTATCACTTTTTTATTTTTAGGCTTAGGTTCTATTTTTAGCATCTCTCTCCCTTTTCATCCCCCCCTTTGTTCATTTTATTTGTTAGCAATAGGAGAAACCAAGGCCTAAAGGATACATCAGAGGGAGCTATCCCTTATCTAGAGACTCTCCCCTCTAGCTTCACCGGTCCCATAGGCGAGAGGGGAGTTTCCATTGTTGCGTGTGGAAGGCAGGAGCTAGGCGTCCTACCTTGGGTGAAATCCACTACGTCAACATTTTTTGGCATGCCCAATGGGACCAATAAGGACAAGTTTTGTCTAAAGGGTTGAAGAATTTTTGGTGTGTTCTTCAACCAACCAACCTTTGGAGGCTTTTGCATCAACACCAATGGTGACTTTGAGTTAAATCAACTGGTTAAGTAGTTATGGTGCCATCAAGAAATAAGTTTTCTGATATGTATAATTCCATCGTTTAGAGCCATGGACCTTGTTTTTCTTGGCCAGCCTGGCTATGATCCTTACCAACCTTATGTTGATCCTTATCAGGTCTAATATGACTAGTCTTAGCCATGTCATGAGCTATATTAGCCTTATGCCTTGTCTTCTCAATGTGTCACTCCTCGTACTCAACCTAATCTCTTTGCCAATCAATTCTCTTCCACTTTCAAATGAGCACTGTTGGGATACGAAAAGTATGTAGTAGAGCTTGACACCAAAAAGGGATGTGGCCAAGAAATTCCTGATCATGTCATCCATCAAGTGAGAAATGCACTAGATTTGGTTAAGAGGGAATGGACTCTTATTGAAAGAGCCAATTGGCAAGGGCTTAAAGGTGAGATGCTGGATGTGAGTGGTTTGATTGCATCTTTGGAAGAGAAGCTGAGTATTCATGAGAGGTAGCCTTACTAAGTGTATCAACCTACATACCTGCTACCCCAAGTGTCATATCAGTCATACACAGCCCCTGCTTATGATCTAAGTCAAGCCTGTCAAAGTCCTTTCCCCAATCATGTTAAGGAGAGTTTTGAAATAGTAAATCTTGTGTTTCAGCCTAATCTTGATAGATAGATTGAATTGGCATATCTTCAAATGTAGCAATCTATTTTGGCAGCAAGGAAAGTAGAATCCAAACCCTTACTACCCTCTTACATTGTGGCCCCATCACCCCAAAAGGATATGCCCAATCTGAATATCTTGAGCTAGAATAAAGTGGTGGAGTCATGGAACAACAAGGAGGAGAAAGACATTATCCAAGAGTGTGAGGTACAAAATGAGATTAGTCCTTTTCAAGTCCCTCCCACCCTTCCTCAAGAAGCTTCTTGTATTTCATGGCAACCTTCATGCACTCCCCATCTCTATGATGATTCCTATGAGTTTCAAGAAAGACTTTGTCAGGATAATCTAGCTAAGCGAATTGAGGAATTAGAGGCTAAGATGAGACTGCTTAGAGAAAGAGAGATGGAGCTTTCAGACCTTGTAAAGGAGCTGACACCAAAAGATACCCCTTCTACCAATCCTCAAACTAATTTCAATATTGATGAAGTGTTGGTAAAGTGGAGAGACAAAAATCAAGTGATTTTAGCCCAAGGTCTGCCTCTATTTTCTCATGAGGTTTTAAAAGGATCCCCTGCTTCCCTTTCCCAACCTAATTTTGACAAGCCTTGTGTGCCCCCTCCTATTATAAAGAAATCCCCCTTTTGTGTGCCAAATCCTTTCTATCAGATGGCACTTGCCCATTTTGGCTCATCCGATGCATCAATCGATCCTACCTTTAATCTTATGCACCTAGCTTTCCAGCACGCCTCTCTTCAGATAGCTCTTCCTTTACATGAGCAAACCCTCCCAAATCTTCCCCAACCTCCTCAAGTCTTTCAACATGATCTCCAAATTCTAAGCTGGAAGAAAGAACATCATGAACCAGCCCAGGACCTTGAAGAAGATAAAGTTACTCCTTGTTCACAAGGGGAAAATTCCAATCCCAAGGTCATGAGTTGGAAGCAAATAGTGGAATCTTGGGGTAGAAAGGGGGAGGAGAAAGGTTTTGCTCAAAACCTTGAAGAAGATGAGGCTGCTCCTACTCTTGATGATGATTTTGACCTCCAAGAAAGGCTCTTCTAAGAAGATATAGATAGGCGGATTGTAGAGTTGGAGTCCAGAGTGAGTTTCTTCAGCCAACTTGTGGTGGACATTTCAGACCAAGTAGCAAATTCCATGTCTAAACACACTCCATATACACACCTCCAAGAGAGCTATCAAGCCACACTTGATATAGAGGAAGCGCTGGCCAAAAAGAAAGAGGAGAATCATTTGATTCTAGCTTAAGGACTGCCTCCTCTTCCACATGAGTTCATTCATCAGCTTTCCATTTCCTCCCTTCTCGAGGAGGAACCTGTCTTGAAGAAAGCAAGTGAAGAGGAGTATGCTCAATTTATGATTGACCAGGGAGACTTCATGAGTGCAGATGAGGAGGAGATCACCATAGGTACCCCCTTTGATGAACAAGAAGACAAGTCACAAGCTTTTGCCTCTATCTCTGATGATGAAGAAGTGATTTCTGCCCCTTTTCTCATTTTGCAAGACGTCATGGAGGGGCATGGACACTTTCTTGATCATGTTTTGAATGATTTGTTTGAAGTCATTGGGGGTAGGTTACACTATTCTTCAAGGGGGATATGAGTTGGATAAGGGTAGAGAAGGCAGCATTAGGACTCAAATAAGTATGCAAAGGGACTGCAGGCTTTCAGATTTATCCTTTCAAGAGGTTGGTGAATCTAAAGATACTTTCTTTGAAGTCATCAAGGAGGATGGTCGTACCATGGAACCCAAGCATGAGGTAGAAGAGAACAAGCAAGTCAATGATGCATATCAAGGGGCTTATGGTGATGAGCCAATAGCCACATATTTCTTGATGAGATACACCGGCATGAAGAACCAATAGGAGGCAAGCTTCCAAGAACAAACAGAGTATGTATATGTTAGAAGCATGTTTGAATATGATCCAGTCAGATTTGAGCCAATCTAGGTGGTAGGTGAGAGGAGCAGGTCACCAAACCTTTACTTCATTTAGTCACTTGTCTGGCACCATAAGTTTCCTAGCCAAGGAGGGGACTTAAGAAAATTTCCCTTTGATCTAGGAGGGAAGCAAATATACCTGGTTAGATGTACATAGTAGTTGGTTTTTAGTTTTCTTTCCTACTTTCCCTAAGTGTAGTTTGCACAAGTAGTGTTTTTAGTTTTGTGTGTGCTTTCCCTTGTGTCTGGGGTAAAAAGCTTCATGTTTGATTCTTGGATCTTTTGGGGCTATTGCTAACCTTTTTTCAAAGATGCATTCTGACTCCATGCCCAATGGACTAAAAGGCAACTAGTTTCTAAGCATAACATGCATGCTTCCCTTGGGAGTCACCAATTTGTTGACCATTATTGGTCCAATAGACCAAAAATTGGTCCCCTTCTTCCCCTGCTATTCTAGGCCAATTCATTTTTTGATTTTGCACAAGTTTGGGATTTTTCTATGGACTCCACAAGAATTTCTATGGACTCTGCAAGTTCATTTCTACAAACTCTACAAGATTTCTATGGACTTCACAAGAACTTCTATGGACTGTGCAGTGAGTCTTTTGACGCATGAAGAACCAGCTCAAAGAGTGTGAAGTTTTACAAAGCTTCTTCAGACTCTTGTCTAAAGAAATTCACAAGGAAAGTTGGCATCTTTGAACCATTAAACCATTGAACCGATTCAAAGCCTTGGTTTAATGCCTTGGTTCAACGCTTTGATTCACTCAGTCAGTTTATTCATTGGTTCAATGACTTTTGGTTCAATCAAAGGGTTCATCACCAAAGTTCAAAGGCTCGACTCAATTCAAACGGTTCAACGAACTTGGTTCAATGCTCGATTCAAAGCCTTGGTTCAATAACCATGTGAACCATTGAACTAGTTTAATCAATTTGTTCAACGGTTGGTTCAAAGGAGCGGTTCAATGCAAAAAGTCAAGAGAGCCTCTCGAAGGACAAGTGCCCTTGTAAAGGGCACTTGGTTGGAAAAATCACCATTCGAAAGGGTCGATTTCAATAAACCCAAAGGGCACTTTGAAGGCAGTCGAAGGAATTTATAATGCACAAAAAAGGACTAAGGAAAGAAATGAATTCTTTTAGACTTTTATCTGAAGCAATTCCTTTAGACAAAAAGTCTGAAGAAATTTAAAGGAAGGCTGTGGGAGAAAAGGTTAAGAAAATTCTGAAGGCAAGGCGACTGAACAATTCTTGCAGACTTTTTATCCGTAGAAAAATGTCTACGCAAAAAGCCCAAAAGAAAATTGTCTGTGAAAAAGCTCGCGAGGAAGAAACCTGAAGGAATGACAAAAGGCTAAAGCAGGAAGCCAACAGAAAGTCCAAGGGTGATAGGCCCGAGGATGTCAAAGTTAAACATGACAAACTAGCCATTGGGTATTCAAACACATTGATGGGTGCATGAAAATCAAATTTAAGATGGTGAAATAGCCATTTGATTTTAAAATTACTTGAGTGCCAAGCAAGAAGAGCCCAAGGAACACAACGACTCGCCAGAAGATAGCCCCTAAGGGCTGAAGGAACCAAAAAGAGATGAGGCAAGGAAGAAGACAAAGTGTAGGAAAAGACAAGGCATCCAAGTGGAAAAAGAAGGTGTCAACTCAATGAGTTACTCCAGCAGGTGATACAGTGTCTGTGAATTGATCATTAGGAGGTGAAAATAGCTAACAACGTGACCTATTTTCTTTATTTTGCATTAATGAGCAGACAAGCTGCATAATCACCTGGAAGGAGCAGTTTGTTCACATAAAAGAGGTGTGGCCATGTTTTCTCATTAATGTTGGGACACCAAAGTCAAAGCAGGGATTGAGAATCAAATGGCTCCCTTTTCCCAAGGCTTAGAGCGCACATGGGCCAGCTTGCAAAAAGAGCGCCAAGGTCTTTCCCAAAAAATGCCAAGTTCTCTTCCTCTTTCTATATATTGTAAAAATTCTCACTGGAGAACAGATCGAATCTCTCAGCCTTAAGGCAAAACTCTGCCCAAAAATCTCTCAGGTTTGTAAGGTAGAACTCTACCAAAATTTACCTTGAATCAGGACTTAGCATTTTTAGCTCTATTTGAGCTTGCACTTTTGGATGTGTCTATGCCTTTGTTCTATGTGAAGTCATTTTCTTTATACTTTCATAGGGTGATTTCAGCATGTCTAGTGCATTATGAGTTTCTCTTTTGCATGTTTGCTAGAAGTGTCCCTAGAGGAGTGTAGGTGCTTGTGAATAGGCTGTCATAAGTGTGTCTGAGGACGCCTCTAGTAGTTTCTTCCTCCTTGTATTTCCACAGACCCATAGCTCACTGTTGTAGAATATTTTCCCACATCAGATGAAGTGTATGGGCACTTCTTCTTGCTGAAAAGTGTATATTCAGGCTGGGTGGGTCATCATTTTGGTGTATCACCTTTTTATTTTTAGGCTTAGGTTCTATTTTTAGCATCTCTCTCCCTTTTCATCCCCCCTTTTTTTCATTTTATTTGTTAGCAGTAGGCAAAACTAGGGCCTAAAGGATACATCAGATGGAGCTAGCCCTTATCTAGAGACTCTCCCCTCTAGCTTCGCTGGTCCCACAGGCGAGAGGGGAGTTTTCATTATTGCGTGTGGAAGGCAGGAGCTCAGCTTCCTGCCTCGGGTGTAATCCACTACGTCAACACATTGAAGGAGTGAAGGACCATCATACTTTTTGACATGATATTTTTTGACAACTAAATTTGGTCATATGCATGGGAGGATATAATGTTGATGCTAGCTCCTCCATCAATCATAACTCTCTTGATGTGGGTTTGATTGATGTATGCCATGATAAGAAAGGGAGGATCAAAGTCCTCAAGATTAGTAGGTGGTATTTTAGAATCCTGAAAGGTGATGAGGGTAGAAAGTTGGAGGGCTCCAACAAAGGGTGCAAGAGGTTGAGGATCATCCAATTGAACCTCTATATTTTGCAGATATTTGATCAATGTTTGGCATTAGTGGGGTGAAGTGTTGATTGTTTCATAGAGGCTCATTTTTAGTGGTGTTTAGTGAAGTTGTTTCAACACTAACCAGAAGGCTTAGAGGGAGAAGGTCCCAAAATAGATACTTTGGGTTTTGGTGGTTATGAAGGTGAGGGTGGAGATGTTTGGTCTTGGTTGGAAGGTTGAGGGGTATGTCCATATAATAGATACTTTGGCTTTTCTCTTGTCCTTATATTGGACTTGAAATCGGGTAACCATATGAATAGTGTGGATAAGGGATTTTATTAGGTTTGATGGTTGCTTCAGTTCCTCCTTCTCATCCTTGGGTAGGAGTGGGAGAGTAGGTAAAGGTTGGCTAGGTTGGGTTGATGGTAATATTGGTAGTGGGGGTAAGAAGGGTTCTTCTAATAGATCATCTTCATCCAAAATATTGTGGACAAATGTTTGGAGGGATTCGCAGTTCTTTGTATCATGTCTAGGAGTCTTATGGTAAAGGAAAATCAAATTGTCATTGAACCATGTTGCTTTAGGATGTGAAGGGTCAAAAGGTTTGATTGGAGGTAATCTAATTGAGGAGGTTTGAAACAACCATTAGAAAATATTTGAATAGGATTTAAGCAAAGGTGTTGGAGGAGGTGGGGTTCTGGTTTTAGGAGTAGGAACCTTCTTGGGCATAGGTTTTACTATGGAAGTTGTGGTTGGAGTAATGGTTTTAGTTGGTGGTTTGGGTTGGGTTTGCTTGGTTACAGTTGGTTTGGGAGTTGGATATTTGGATATGGAAGATGAACATTTGACTATAGGTGGGAAAGTAAAGGTGGATAGGTTAGTTAAAAATGATGGAGGACTAGAGGGTTTGATGGGTGTAGGTGGAGAAAAGGGGGATGGTTTCTTAGAGGAAGAATAGGTAATTGGGATGTTAGAAGGATGGGGTCCTAAAATAGAAGGTAAGTGGGAAGGAGGTGGTATGGGTCTAGTTTGAGGTGGAGGTTTAGGTAAATCTACCTTCTTAGTTAGTTTGGTCAAAGGTTGTGTTGGTGGACTAGATGGGGTTAAGTCCAACCTCAAAGGGGGTGAGTATGACTAGGTGTGGGAAGAATACCTAGGTTCTTGATTGGTTTGGTAAAAGAAGCATAAGGTGATTTGGTAATTTTAGGTAGATGTGGTTGTGATGGTTCACTTATGGTTTTGGAAGAGGTATTTGGTGAAGAGTTAATAATGGGTTTAAGGGTGGATTCAAGTGAAGTTGAGTATTCCAATTTATTTTGGTAAGGGAGTTCAAGACGATGCCAAAAGGTGGCTCTATCAAAGTCGGGTTAAGAAGTGAATTGTAGACTTTGGACTAGTCTAGAAAAGGGCTTGTAGATGGGTTTAGTTCCTTGATCATTGGTTTCAAATATTAAGCCCTTTGGTGGAGAAGGAATGATTTCTCTATCCTTGGTTTTGGTGGATGGTTCTAGAAATGGTGGTTGGGTAGGTAGGTAACCTTATATTGGTTTGGGGTAGTTTCAAAAGGTGTGAATGGTTTTAAGATGAGGGGGGTGGGTGTGTTTTCCCCAAGTGAAGGAATAAACATGGTTGCTTCCTTTGTTTGGGTGTCCAAAGGAATGGAGGGTAGTTCTACCACTTGAATGGGTGGAGTGAAAGAAGAATGAATGGTTGAATCAATGGTTGTTTCCTTTGGTGTTTCCATCAAAGGAGAAGGAGATAAGGCTAAGGTCTCATCAAGTGAAGAGAGAGGGGTAGTTGATTCCTCCATTTGGGTATCCACAAGAATAGGAGGTGAGTTTACTATTTTGATTTGGGTGATTGAGTTAATTTTTTGTTCAACAATAGGCTCATTATTAATAACATTGATTGTGTGTTCCTCATGAGAGTGAGATGATTCGGGTATGTTGTCATAGGGTTGGGTAAAAGGAGCATGACTGGGAAAAGGTTTGCAAAAAATATTAAGGGACTGATTAGGAGGTGCATTAGGATTATCAAATGCAATTTCTCCACTATCAATCAAATTTTGGACAAGAATTTTGAAAGTATTGCATCTATTAATGTCATGTCCTACAACATAGTAAAGGCACAGTGGTTATTTTCATTATACCACCTAGGTACAAGTCGAGAAGCATCAAATTGTTGGGGTGGTTTAGTTGGTAGGATTTGGATGAGGTTGGCTTTGATAAATTTATCCAAAACTAATGCATAAGATTCTCCAATGGGAGTATATTGTTTTGGAGTAGCTCAGTTCTAGTTTTAGTTTTGTTGATAGGGAAAGTTAGAAGAATTGGTTTGAGGTGGTTGGTTGATAGTTGAAGGTGGAATGATGTTTAGAAAAACTAAGTTTGCAGATGATTTTGATTTGGTATTGGATTGGTTGGTGGTTTTGGTGGAGGAAGGGTCATTAGATTTAAATCTAGAATTCTTGTTTCATAATTTCAATTTGCCTTCATCAATGGCCTAATTTTCTAGTTTGCATGCCATGGTGGATGCCTCATCAAATGTTCAAAAAAGTTTGAACTTGAAGAGTGGGGGCAATATGTTTGGCACAACCCCAAGAGAAGAGTTTGATCAATTCAGGTTGTGGTAAGGAGAAATAAAGTTGGTTGATGAGGCCTCTCCATCTAGCAATAAAATCAACAATTGACTCATCATCGAATTGATTAATGGAATAGAGGTCAGTAATAAAATCCTTTTTAGATATATTTATTGAGAAATGTTTTAAAAATATTTGGGCTAATTGGGAGAAAGAAAATATGGAGTGCTTGAGAAGAGCACTATACCAATCAAGGGTGGGTCCAGATAAAGACATGGGGAAGGTTTGAAGAAGGAGAGTGTCATCATATGTGATTAAATAAAAAGAATGATATAATGCTCTCAAATGTTGTTGGGGGTCCTCCTTGCCTTAGAATTTAGAAAACTTGGGCAAATCTCATTTAGGAGGATAAGAATGAATGGGCATGTTGGGGATCAACCAACAATGGATTACACTTGTGAAAGCAATAAATGCGGAAATAAATCAGATAGATAAGTAACTGAAATGATAAATAGCACAGAACAAGATATACAAGAAAACACCCTGAAAACTTGTATTAAAACTCTTTACAATAGGAATACAATTGAAGAAACTTCATTCTTTCACACCTCTCTCAGATGCACACAAGATCTCTCACTAGATCTCTATTCCTCAAGAGCTCTCTCTCAAGTACACTCAAATCCAACAACCTGGATTGATGCAACTCAGTACTGTCCTTCAAACATTCACAATGTTCTACTCATACTATCCCACTCTCTAAGCTAAGAAGATCTTTCCTACATATAGAAATAGGAAACTTGAGCATGCTCTTACAACAAATAGTTAAGCCACTTGAACAAGGGCTCTAAAAATAATATTGCTAATAATAGAGACGCGAGCTTGAGTCTACAACTCAAACTCATCATGCAAACACTCGCTTCTGTCCTCGGAAATCACTTTCTGGACACACAGGTAACCGATGTCGGTTCCTGCCTGTTTGCCTGTGACCGTCGCTGGCTGACCCTACTACCGACGTCGGCGCCTCTGCAACTGCAACTGACTGACATCAGTCGCTCCTGACCGACGTCGGCGTCTGTGTAGACCCGAACCTGTTTGAGTTTGCTCCTTGGTGAAGCTTTTAGCTCCACACCCTAACAATCTCCCACTTGGAGATAAACAGCTGCACCAGTACCTGTACAACAACATCTTCTAGCTCCTCCATCTTCAACTCAATCATGAAGACCAATAGAAGTTGAATGAAGATTCAACTTCTCCTTAGTAACCGGCTTTGTTAGCATATCAGCAGGATTCTTATCTGTATGGATCTTCTCCAGCTTCAACTCACCATCTTCCAATACCTGCCGTATGAAGTGGTACCTTAGCTGTATGTGCTTGGTTCTTGAGTGAAAAGCTAAGTTCTTAGCCAAATGGATTGCACTCTAACTGTCACTATACAATCTGCAACTCCCATGCTCCCTTCCAAGCTCTTCCATGAACCGTGTCATCCATATCATCTCCTTGCTAGCTTCTGTAGCTGCAATATACTCTGCTTCTGTAGTTGACAAGGCTACAACCTTCTGCAAATTAGATATCCAACTAACCGCCGTTCCACCTACAGTAAAAACATAACCTATGGTGCTCCTCCTGCCATCCAAATCACCTGCCATATCTGAATCTACATAACCATGTAGAGAAGTATCTGAACCTCCATAGCACAAGTGTCTACTGCTGGTTCCTCTCAGATATCTAAGGATCTATTGAACTGCTTTCCAATGTTCCTTTCCTAGATTGGCCATATACTTGCTTACTACTCCCACTGCTTGGGCAATATCCGGTCTAGTACACACCATTGCATACATCAAACTTCCTACCGTGGAAGAATATGGAACCTTACTCATGTACTCTACCTCATCATGTGAATTAGGACATTGTTCTTTACTCAACTTAAAATGTCCAGCCAAAGGTGTGCTTACCGGTTTAGCATCCTGCATATTGAACCGTTTCAACACCTTGTCCACATAATCTTCTTGAGACAATATCAACCTGTGATTTTTCCTGTCCCTCTTAATGCTCATGCCAAGGATTTTCTTTGCTGCTCCCAAATCCTTCATAGCAAACGTTTGAGCTAATTTCACCTTAAGCTCAGAGATATCCTGCATGTGAGATCCTGCAACCATCATATCATCTACATACAACAATAGAATAATATATCTACTGTTATCAAATCTCTTAAAATATACACAATGGTCAGATTGACATCTACTGTAGCCATGCTCAGTCATAAACCTGTCAAATTTCAAATACCACTGTCTAGGAGCTTGCTTGAGGCCATACAAGCTTTTCTTCAACCTGCACACTAACTTCTCCTTACCCTTGACCTCAAAACCTTCTGGCTGTTCCATGTAAATTTCCTCATCCAAATCTCCATGAAGAAACGCTGTCTTAACATCTAGCTGCTCAAGATGCAAATCCTCAAAAGCAACCAAAGACAATACAACCCTTATAGAAGTCATCTTAACAACAGGAGAAAAAATCTCACCAAAGTCAATACCTGGCTTTTGTGCAAATCCTTTAACAACCAATCTGGCCTTATATCTCATCTGTCCATCCTCACCTTCCTTCAACCTGTAGGTCCATCTATTCTTCAGTGTTCTCTTACCAGCTGGCAATTCAACCAAATCCCATGTTTGGTTCTCTCTTAAGGACTCCATCTCCTCAACCATGCCATGCTCCCACTTACTCCTGGACTCCACCTGTAATGCTTCCTCAAAACTCTCTGGTTCTCCACCATCGGTTAGCAATAAATAATATAAGGAAGGAGAATATCTAATTGGAGGCTTACTTACCTTTTTAGACCTCCTGATGGGTTTCTTGGACTCGTTCTCAACACGCTGTCCACCCAAATTTTTTGACAGTGACCGACCTCGGCCACCTGTAGACCTGTTACTGGCCGACGCCGGTTCTTTCTGGCCGACGCCGATGCCTGGTCTACTGACGTCGGTCTTTGTATGACCGACATCAGTTTCTGTACTACCGACGCCGGTTCCTAACCTGCCGACGTCGGTCTCTGTGTTTTCCTGTAAGTGATTATTTCTTTTTCCCGCGAGCTCATTTTGGACCATAACTTCATCCAATTCACCATTGCTCTGCCCAGATTGATCCAGCTTCCTTATCTGATCACTGTACATCACTCTTTCATTGAAAACAACATCACGGCTCCTAATTACCTTGTTAGTTCCTAGATTCCAAAATCTGAAACCAAAATCATCTGAGCCATAGCCAATAAACGTGCACCTCATAGACTTAGCATCAAGCTTCTTTCTATTTTTCTTATCTATGTGCACAAAGGCTTCACAACCAAAAACTTTGAGATATGAGAGATCTACCTTTTTACCTATCCATGCCTCTTCTAGAATTCCACCATCCAGAGCTGTAGAGGGTCCTCTGTTAATCAGGTACACTGCGGTGTCAACTACTTCTGCCCAAAACTCTAAGGGCAACCCAGCATGCAATCTCATACATCTTGCACGCTCCATGATAGTTCTGTTCATCCTTTCAGCAATACCATTCTGCTGAGGTGTCCTTGGAACCATCCTTTGCCTATGGATTTTGTGAGTGTAACAATACCAGTTAAACTTAAGACTGCAGAACTCACCGCCATTATCAGATCTCAAGCACTTTAATTTTCTGCCTGTTTCATTCTCAACCATGGCTTTCCAAATCTTAAAAGTCTCAAAAACATCAGATTTCTTTTTAATACAGTAGATCCATACCTTCCTTGTAGCATCATCTATGAATGTAACATAGTACCGTGATCCACCAATAGAGGCTACCTGAGCCGGTCCCCACACGTCTGTGTGAACAAACTGCAACTTCTGCCTTTTCTTAGTAGACCCAGTCTTGAGAAAACTAACCCTTTTCTATTTTCCAAATACACAATGCTCACAAAATTCTAGATCCATACTTTTCAAATCTGAAAGCATACCTTTAGACTTAAGAATTGACATCCCCTTCTCACTCATGTGGCCAAGCCTTGAGTGCCACAATTTAGCATCCACATCTGAAGTAGATAAAACGGAAGGAGATTTGTTAGTAACATAATTACACAAATAGAGAGTACCTTCTCTCTTACCTCTGGCCATAACAAGTGCACCCTTGGTCACCTTCCAAGAATCTGCTGTGAGAGTTATTGTACAACCCTCATCACCTAGCTTACCTGCAGAAATCAAATTTCTCTTCAAACTAGGAACATGCATCACATCTCTCAACACCCATGTGTTGCCGTTCTGCATCTTCAGCTGCACTTTACCTTTGCCAATAATCTTACAAGGCTCATCATCCCCTAAGTATACTATTCCAAAATCTCCATGGATATAGTCACTAAAATACTCTCTGTTAGGGGTAGCATGGAAAGATGCACCAGAATATAATACCCAAGATTCTATATTATTATGCAATGAGAAAATAAGAGCATCTTATGCAATACCTGCAACCTTTGTCTCTTCCTTTCCTTCGTGCTGATTCTCCTCCTTGGGCTTTGACCAGCAATCTCTGCTTATGTGCCCCAACTTTCCACAGTTCCAGCATTGTGGCCTTCTGCCATTTCTGAATTTGGATCTGCCTCTTCCCTTAGACTTAGATCTTGATCTCCTCTTGCTCTTTTCTTTTTGCCTTCCCCTACTCTCGAGATTTAAAGCGTTCCCAGATGTCTCTTCTATGCTTTTCCTACGAATTTCCTCATTCAAAATAACACTAACCACATCCTCTACTTTTAAAATATTCGAAGCAGAAGCAGTATTAGAAACTGCCATTACCAAGCCATGCCAGCTTTTAGGCAAAGAACATAATATTAAAAGAGCTTTTACTTCATCTTCAAATACAATATTGACTGAACTTAACTGATTAATAATACCATGGAAATCATTCAAGTGATTAGAAACAGATCCACCTTCTTGCATATGCAAATTAAATAACTGCTTCATTAAATATACCTTATTTGAAGCGGAGGGTTTTTCATACAAATTTGCTAACGTAGTCATTAACTCTACCATAGTTTTTGCCTGTGACAAATTAGATATCACAGTGGAGGCCAGACTCAGTCTTATAGACCCAAGAGCTTTTCTGTCAAGAACTTCCCATTCTTCATCCTCCATGTCCTTGGGCTTCTTTGCTATCCCACCTAACGGTAAGTAAAGATCCTTCTGATACAGATAGTCCTCTATCTGCATTCTCCAGTGTTGATAGTTCTTGCCATTAAACTTTTCCATTCTCAATTTACTTTCTTCTGCCATTGCTTCTCCCACTCAAACAAAAATCCCTGCAGAAATCCCTGTGAGTAACCTGTAATCCAAACACACTACACAGATCTGAACCACCTATTAGTGAACCTGGCTCTGATACCACTTGTTGGGGATCAACCAACAATGGATTACACTTGTGAAAGCAATAAATGCGGAAATAAATCAGATAGATAAGTAACTGAAATGATAAATAGCACAGAACAAGATATACAAGAAAACACCCTAAAAACTTGTATTAAAACTCTTTACAATAGGAATACAATTGAAGAAACTTCATTCTTCCACACCTCTCTCAGATGCACACAAGATCTCTCACTAGATCTCTATTCCTCAAGAGCTCTCTCTCAAGTACACTCAAATCCAACAACCTGGATTGATGCAACTCAGTACTGTCCTTCAAACATTCACAATGTTCTACTCATACTATCCCACTCTCTAAGCTAAGAAGATCTTTCCTACATATAGAAATAGGAAACTTGAGCATGCTCTTACAACAAACAGTTAAGCCACTTGAACAAGGGCTCTAAAAATAATATTGTTAATAATAGAGACGCGAGCTTGAGTCTACAACTCAAACTCATCATGCAAACACTCGCTTCTGTCCTCGAAAATTGCTTTCTGGACACACAGGTAACCGACATCGGTTCCTACCTATTCGCCTGTGACCGTCGCCAGCCGACCCTACTGCCGATGTCGGCACCTCTGCAACTGCAACTGACCGATGTCGGTCGCTCCTGACCGACGCCGGCGTCTGTGTAGACCCGAACCTGTTTGAGTTTGCTCCTTGGTGAAGCTTTTAGCTCCACACCCTAACAGGGCACATATGGGTGAATGGGTTCATTACAAATATGATCATAGAATAAAAGGTTATGAGACCCAAAGATGGATGACTCCAAGTCGGTCATTTTGTCCATTAACATCTTGTTCAAATCTGGTTTGGGTTGGGAAGTTACATAATTAAGGGGTGCATTTTGTTGAGGTTAGGTGGTAACTATGTTTGGATAAATGATAGAAGGTGAGAAAGAAGCTAGATATTGGTAAGTGGTCATAAGAGGTTGAGATGGTGCCCCATAGGGGTTGATTGATACAAATGGCTGAGTGGAAAGTGCTATGTACCCTTGTGGGTTAGAGACATATTGATAGGAGTTCATGGGTACTTGTTGAGGAATGGATGTGGGTTAGATTAAAGTTATGGCTGAGGTAGTGAGTTGAGGTTGGGTAGGTTGAGGTTGAGTAGTGAATCTAGTCCTAATGGGTCAGAGTGTTTGACGTATAGAAAGTAAAAAATTATTAAATGGGGTATAGGTGACTAGATTGATTGTATTAAAGGGAAGGGAGGAAGTGGGGGTAGAAGATAAACCCATGGTAGGTGGAGCATAGGTAACTAGAGGTAGAGTTGAACCTATATGTGAGGTGTGGGGTGTAGTAGGAGGTGTTTGGTTAGAGGTTGGAATGTTGGATTGGGTTTGGGTAGTGGTATTAGATGTGATATTAGAGGAAGAAGAGGCTTGGGTCAACAAAGGTTGGGCTGAGGTAGTACCCACCATAAGATGGGGAGGCATACCATAAGGAGGGTCTGTAGGAGGAACCAAAGTAATATAGGTATGATGAGGTAAGTTTTTAATATAATGCTGAAGGTCCAATGGATTGTTATCAAGGAAGGAAGTGAAGTCCACATCTACATCACCCTAAAAAACAATCAAGATTCTGGTAAGAGGGGGAGAAAAATGAGGTGAACCCTCATCATTAGAATTGTACTCCATGAAGGAAGAGGAAGAAGGTGGTGGTTGATTGGTTTGGTTTTTTAGTTGCTATCTATTAAGGACCATGTGATAAAATAGGAAATAATATAGCGAAACTCACACCTCAAATAAAGAGCAATTAAAAGAAAAGAGTTCAAAGCAAATAATGTATACACTAAAAGTGCATTAAAACCTATGATTCTTTTTAGATTGCTTTTGCCTTATGCCTTAGAAAGTGTGAAGAGATAATTTGGATTGTAGATCAGGTACTAAGGAGGCAAATCTAAGGTTGGTTTCAGGTTGATTAGGTGCTCAAGAGAAAAAAATTGTGTTGAACTTTGGTACATGGCTTGGTATTGGGGCTTACTCCCTCACTTTATGATCCTGCATTAGTGAGAGTGTAGGGTGCTTAACTAAAATATACCGAGTTCAGAGTTTATACTCAACCAGAGAGCTGAGTTGGTTCTCCCCTTGGTGGTGAAATCCAAGTAGGATAGTCGAGAAGGGGTAAGGTTACCGCTACGTGATGAAATCTTAGTCGCGCCTTGTTTCAGTTATATTTTGATGTGTTAATTATTTTATGGTTTGGCTTAGTGTGTGATAACAAGTGTGAAAGATATGATTAATTACTTTTCCTTCTAAGTTAATAGATGAACTAAGACAAGAATGAAATCAATGTATGCAAAAGGTTTATTTTAAGCCCAAAAAGAAATTTTTAGATTTCATTCAATGAGCAAAAAATAAAATAAGAAAAAAGGAACTAGGTCCCACTGGGCATTCCAAAATGTTTCAATTAATTTCTCTCATTTCTTAGTTTTGGAAATTAAAGTAATGAAACTAGTAGTAGGGTGTGTATAAGAATACTTAGTAAAGCATACATGTGAATCCAAACGATGATGGGAACTCCTGTTTGGCTGGGAAGGAATAACTTGTAAATAAAAAAGACACTTAAAAATGGGTTTGTTAGATGGATGGTTGAGTGGAATGCCTAGCATGAGCTAGATCTGAGAAGCGTATTTCTTGTTAGGAGGTTATCAATCCACTATTATAACAATTAAGTTGATATAAATGAAAAAAAAGGATACTTGTATTCAATAATATGAAAGTAAATGCATGCAAGGAAGATAAAGTAAATGCTTTTTTAAAGAAAACAACTAAAATAGAAAAAGCGGGTCAATACCTATGCTATAGTGGTCGAGACCCAGTCTAAAAAATCAAAAAGGATACTATGATCAGACATAAATAGAGAAAACAGGGTTTGACTAAGGCTAAGGGGATGAAAATAACTTGCTGGATTTTTATGCCATAGTGACCATTGGTGGTCAAGTGAAACATTAGCTCTTGGATTTGACCATCTGTGATTTAGGTTAATCATCAATGATTGTCAAACCATTAGTGGTTACCTGTGCAAATTTTAAAATAACCATAAAAGGTGTAGATTGGGTATTTGGATAATTAGAGGTATGTAATGGAGCTGAGGGGCGGAGAATAAGATACTGATGGGTTTGATAAGGTAGGGAGATTAGAAATGAGACAAACCAATAAAATAAGAAAAAGATACCTGAAATTTGATGGTGAAAGGTTGAAGTGATTTCTCCAGAGTGACAGTACTTTGGATTTTAAAAGTGATTCTGATAGAGCTTCAGGTCTCTAATGATATTGCTTGCTCACTAAATACCTGTATGTAAGAGAGTTTGGATGCAAGATTCTAGATTCTAGATTATGGATCCATTTAACTTCCTCCTCTTCTCCTTTTGTAGGATGAAGTTTATAATTAGGATGGAAGAATTTACTAATTTGATAGGGGAATAAAGTTGCCAATTCATGATGTTTTAAAGTAAGTTTTAGAAGCAAGTTGTTGTTTAGGAAGATGCTTATCTCACATAAAATTGTCATTTCTTTAATACTTTAAAACATGTTTAGAGACCTGACCATCTATGGTTAGGCCAACCATCGATGGTTAGTTTGACCATTGACAATTGAGGGGTCAGAAGAAAATAGGTTAAAGCAAGTTGAATTAAATGGCTTAGTTAAACACATTAAGGGTTAATACATGAGTCTAATTGACTAGGTGGCCCAATAGATGTGAGGTTGGATGAGATTCAAAAAGATAGTTTGACATTGAAAGCTAATGTGTGTAGTTTTTGAGTGTCTACATCATGATATATGATTGACCAAGGAGAATTCCAAATGGGGTAGAAAATAGACATTTCTTCAGATTT
Source organism: Torreya grandis (assembly GCA_037957365.1). NCBI lineage: Eukaryota > Viridiplantae > Streptophyta > Pinopsida > Cupressales > Taxaceae > Torreya > Torreya grandis. The sequence continues at coordinate 1,755,502 of JARHVA010000486.1, read as the reverse complement.
ATATAAATATGAAGGTTCTAATAGTGCTCAAGTATTAGTCAAAGATTATAATAATGGTCTCGTACTAAGATATAAATATTCAAATCATCAAAATAGACCTAAAAGAACTTATGGATAAAGTCTTTGAAAGCTTCAATTGTGATCTGGGAGAGCACAATAGGGGCATTCTTTAACCTAAATGACATGACATTAGAAGTAGAAGATCCCCACTCAACTACAAATGATGTCTTGGGCTTATATTATTTTGTGATTTAAACTTGATGGTACCCAAAAAAGTGATTTGTAAATGTATAAATTTCACATCCAACAACACCTTTGAGGATATCTTCAGTGAAAGGTGTTGGGAAGGGGTTGGTAACACAAGAAGCATTAAGTACTATGTAATCCACAAAAATCTATATGCATCCATATTTATTTATACTTATAACCATTGAACTCACCCACTTAGACTCATTGATAGGGGTAATGACTCCTGCACAACATGTTATCAATATTTTATTTGACTCAAGCATGTAAATTAGGATTCATCCGATAAGGCCTCTTTTTGTCTAGTTAAGAACTTTCTACCAAAATAAGAATGCATGTCATTCATCTCAATATAGTTCCATGGGAAGACATCTTGATACTCTTTCAATAGCTTAAATACCTTTGTGATCTCGATATTAGACTAGTAATTCCACACTATAGCCATCTTGGTTTCTTCTTCCATGTCAATATTACGTTGAATATTTTAGAGTGGCTCCAAGTATGGGTGTTGTTCATCCTGAATGGTGTTGCAAACATTGTGAACACCATACCCGATGGGCACATCCAAATGATCAGTCGATGGGTCAAGTGGATAATATCGACCACCTTTATCAACTTGATATGCTAATTTCTGCTTACCCTTTCAGATTTCTTCTCTTAGTGCATGGTTCAATACAAGTTCAGGTGGTTGAGAGGATTCCTTCTCATAAGTTTCATGAAAAATAATCTAGCATTCCTCTCATGCACCATGTATGATTTGAATCCAATATTCAATGGGGGTTAGGTCACATATGACTACTTGACACATGGCTTGTAGTGTAAGGCATAAATCCATCTGTGGGGATGAATATGACAATATCGTAACCATGTTATTCTTAAGTATAAGTCAATAACTTGTATCTAGATGGAATTTTCATGGACATTATATAGAGTAGGATTACAAATCAAGTTAGTCCATGCATTAGTAGATAAAAATACAAAATAAGGATAGACGATAATGTGTTAATCCTACTCTCTGAAGGGGTTTTACTAAGGAAATATTTATAAGAGCCATTTAAGAAAGGAATATACCATCAAACCCTCCAAATAGTGTCCCTCCTTCCAAGAGTGTACAAAAAGCATGATTTTCCAAGATTTGGTGCTCCAAGTATTTGTCAATGAAGAGCAACATGCTCCTCCATCATTTCCTAGTGCACCAATAGCTTAGGCTTATGAGTTTCATCAATTTATGCAAATAGGTGAAGCTTATTTATTAAAATTTTTGCATAATAAATTTACATGAGTGAAGATTAAAAATGATGGTCTTGGCTCACTTATTTATATCTTTTTGAAAATGATCAGAATCAACCATGACCATCCATCTTGAGATCAATATGTGTGGCCATAAATCAATTTAATATTGGAGGGACAAGTCATAAATATTTGAATAAATAGGGCATTAATGAGGCATGGGAAGGCTTAATATTGATATTTGTTTCATTAATGGCTTAAGGATGCCACCCCATTGACAATGTTGTAGGGTGATGCATATTTAAGGAATGCATTTTCAATTAATAGATTTTCAATAAGTTCCATGGAATTTTTCACTTAGGCTCTTGATTTGGTTTAATTTGCTTTAGTGGTTTTAATTAATTTTCTTTAATTCTTTAGAAATTGGTTGTTCATTTAATCAAACTATTTGAAATGTTAATTTATTGAGTCTTAATTTGACTAGAGTATAATTAGAAGAAAATGTCATTTATGTATGGAACAATACCCCAATTAAGGTAGTATGGACATGAAATAACACATGTACGTGATGTGTGTTACTAAATTAGAAGAATTCAATGGTCTACACCATCATTTTGCATGGTCATAATTTGACTCAAAGTGATTTGAGAAAATATAATAATCACATAAAATTCATTGCCCCATTTAGGGATACGTTAGCTTAAATCAACACTTGTATGTGACAAGTTTGAACTATTTAGCACATTTTAATGATTTTGGCCCAGATTGTGTATTATCATAGAATGTTGCTTAGATTGATAATTCTATCATAATAGTGTAGGAATTAGATATAGACATTTTTCTCTTATTTGAGAAGGTGTCCCGAGACATTCGGTCGAAGCAACATCTTTTCAAAGAATGAAAAAGTTGTTAAGAAGAAGTTAGAAGGTAATAATTGAAGAAATGATCCACTATGCCCCCTCAAGAGGGCATGTAAGGATGAAAAAGAGAGGGATTGACTCTTGAAAAAGAGTGAAATTAGCCCATGGATGAGCGTATAGCCGAATGAGTTAATGTTTGCATGCATTGATTCCTAATGATCAAAAATAAAATAAATAATAATGGGTCTCAAAACAAGGGGAATTGAGAATAATTCAATCCCAAAATAGAAGTGGCACATTTTGACATACCCAAAATAGGGAAAACATTGTGATCTTAGGGAATGATCTATCTTGAGATAAGTTGCACAATTTGAATTACCAGAATGAGGGAAAAATCTACAGACCTTGGACTTAAAAAGAAAAATGAGAGAATTGCTCTAGAGAAAGAAGGTCAATGAATTAACATTGTGCCCCAATAGAGTAGATTTGATTAGTCAATAAATTAAGTTTACCCTAGTAGGGCTGATTTTAACCATTGATGAATAATTTTACCCCAATAAGGCTGATTGGATCGATGATTGGTCCAAATATTATGCCCTAATAAGGCACATTGGCAAGTATATCTTAAGGATATAACCTATGCATAGATAAAATATGAGTAGACACAAACGTAGATGTGAGTGTCTAATGACTGAAGAAGCCATACAAAATTAGGCATACGAGGATGTAAAAAGTGATGAAAAAGATGATCAAAAGAATGAGGGTGGTTGCACTAACCTGAGAGACGTCATGTATCCAAGCACTACTTACATAATCTAGATGGACCTCAGGCCAATGTAATTCTTCTAGAAACAATAGAAAATGGAATGATGAAAGAAAAATAGAAGAAAGATAGACCAATATTCTAGTGTGAAATCATGTTAGGTAGTGGATATGCATGATAGTGCCTTCACTAGATGCTATAATATAATTTAAGAGATGCATGTCCCAAACTAATCATAGAAATAGTTGATTCGACTCATAGTGTATGTTAAGAGATGCACATATTACATAGAGTCTCATGTTAGGTATGGTGCATTCAAACATGATCTTCAAGGCTTAATTGAATTTTGGATTTGGAACACTTAGTGTTTAATATAACAAATTGAAATTATGCATCACAAGTATGAGTAACTTATAATAACATTATATTTTTATTACCATTGGCTGGTCAAAATGTGAATATTTATAACTAAGGATAATGATAAAAACTACCAATACCAGAGTTACAACTATTTATATTTAAACAAAAATAAACAAAAACAATAAGAGAAAGATAAATACAAAAATGTAACCTAAATTAAAATCAAGATATGAATAATCATAATTTAAGTAGGAACAAGAATGTATAAAATTAAAGAAAGAATAACTTAATAAATAACATGAAAGAAAGATATGAATAATCAAGATGCATGTGTATTAACAAGCTATTCTTGGAAAAAAAAAGAAGAAAAAGTTAAATACAATTCTAAACAAATCAAGCCTAACTAGAAACTAGATTAAAAGTGGTTATATAATGTATATGAATTCAAAAAACCAAAACAATACAAGATAAAAAAAAAATAACACCAAAAACCAATATAGCAAAACACCAAGAATAAATAATAAAATAATTAAAAAGAACAAATAACAAAACAGTAAATAAATAAAATAATAACTCAATAACGAAAACACAACAAAACACCAATAAATAAAATAATAATACAACACAGACTAAGTACAAACAAATAAAAAAATGATAAAACACCTACAAAAATGAATGAAGAGATTTACAAAACATAACCAAACAACAATAAAAATCAAATAAATGCACACAACCAAGAGTTAGTCATAATGTTAGTGTAAGCAAAGAAAAAGGTGAATAGTTCATGCAAGTGTAATAGAGGCATTACTCTCTATGATAAGGTAAACCCTAATCTAAGAAATAATGATATCGACATAATGAAACAAGAACAAAGGATACAAAGTTACCCCCAAGTGGTAGAGAAACAACACAAAATAAAATGGGGAAAAAAGAAGAAAAGAAAGGGGTGGCTGTGCTGACTCTAGGTGTACGAGACAAGTGGATGCTGTCTAAATAGTTTCATGAATGTGAAATTCAACATGAAATTTAGGCCAAATAGAGTTCTCTTATTAAATGGGAAAGGAGAAAAGTGATGATAAGAAAACATGATTGATGTTTTTAGAGGAAATAAAGAAATGGGATCACAAAATGGTGAGAACATTCAAATGATTACTTGCAAAACAACAAGAGCATGGGATCAAAATAAACAAAAGTGAAAGACAATATTTTTATTTATTTTGTCAATCAATTTATAATGTTCTATGTTTTTGGGATAAGCAAAAAAAATAAACTATTTTTAAAAGGGCCTAGAGAACTATCTAACTAAGTAGATGCACTTCTACAGGCAAGAGTATAAACAATAACTAAATCAGTTATAATGGGGATCATGGATATAAATAATGGCACATGGAACCAACTAATCAAGGAGATGCACGTCTAAGAGAAGTTTCAATAATAGTTAAATCCGATTGCAATGACCCCTGTGATCTTGTTAAGGCAACAATGTTAACCAAAAATCAGTAAAACAATAACAAAACAATATGCAGTGTTAGATAAATCTGAATAACCATTCAACAGGTAAAAATCATGTGTTTATATATTTGTGTTAACTTGTCTATAAGAAGATGTAAAATATGGTTTAGGTTGAACTGATTTGTAGAACTAGCATTAAGTGTGTCCAAAATGCCTGAATCATAATCAAGATCATAATTGGTTAAAGAATATAACTATCCAGGTTACCATGGTTTAGGGTATGAAAAGAATATTATTCAAAGTAGAATGGTCCAGGGTAGAAGGAGATAAAATGAATATGGTCAAGAAGAGGATGGTCCAGAATGAGATGAAAAATGTCTAGTGGAATATAAATGATCCAAAGTGCCAACGATCTAGGGTTAAAATGGTCTAGAGTAGTAAGATAATATGGTTCACATGAGAATAGTCCAGGTTAAGTCAAGACAAAATAAAAATGGTCAAGGATAGGACATTTTAGGATATAATAGTGGGATGCCATGACTTCATCACAAGTTTCCCCTAAGGGGTCTTGTAGACAATGGGTCAAAAGGTTTTCAAGCATAGAACCATTTTAAATGTAAAATATTCATGGGCTTTGAGAGTTCTTCACCATATGAAGTAGCTAATAAGTATGCCCCCAATCTATAATTTATTGTGATGATATATGGGCCCAACTAATTGGGTTGGAACTTACCCTTCTTGCATTCAACATTAGTGTTCTTCTGATTCTCTTTCAAGACCAAATCACTAATTTCAAACTCCCAAGGGAGAATGTGCTTGTTATAACTTATACGTAATTTATTATGATAGGCTTGTAAATTATCTAGGGCATTCAAATGCTTGCCATCAAGGAGCTCTAGGTCTTGCAACCTGTAAACTCTATGATATTCATCATCTTCAATATTCTCCAAGGATAATCATAGTGAAGGTAACTTGATCTTAATCAGGATAATAACTTATGTGCCATAAACAAGGGAGTATGGAGTGGCTCTTGTGGGGGTTCGATGACTAGTGCAATAAGTCCAAAGGGTAGGAAAAATTTACAAGTGCCAATTACGACCAACATCATTAACAATCTTCTTTATTTTTGTAACAATGATTTTTTTAGATGCCTTAGATTGACCATTGCCTTATGGGTTGTATGTCATTGATTTTTTGTGCTTGATTTTGAATTTTACACAAAGATCCTTAATATCTTGATTTACAAATGATCTGCCATTATTAGATATATACAGGCTAGGATACCATATTCACAGATGCTATGGTACTATATGAACTTGGAGATTTTCTTTTTGGTGATGTAAGTGAGAGAAATGGCCTTGATCCACTTAGTAAAATACTCTATATCAGTGAGAATATATTTATGGCCATTAGAAGATGTGTTAATTTTTTTGATGAGATCGAGGCCCCATGTAGAAAATGACCATGGTGTAGTAATCGGCTATAATGGCAAGGAAGGTGTGTGTATCAAATTACCATGTTGTTAGCAAGAAACACACTTCCTAACATAATTACAAACATCTATTTCCATCTTGGGCCAATAGTAACTTGTTTTGAGTATCTTTTTGGTTAAGACTACACCATTAGTGTGGGTCCCAGACATTTTTTTATGAATCTCATTAAGCGCTAACTTGGATTCTCTTGAAGATAAATAATGAAGTAGTGTTCCATCATAGCCTTTATGGTATAATGTGTTTCAAAGGAGGGTATAATGGGCTATGTGATGAAGGAAAAGTTTTTGATGATTATTTGAAAGGATAGGTGGAAAGACTTGGTCATGAAAATAATTATAAATGTCATGAAACCAAGTTAGGCCAGGTGGGGAATTGGGACTAGTAATGGTGCATACGCTCTCTGATTTTGGCAAGACATGAAAAAGATGTAGAAGATTTTCAATTAGAAACTGATACTCTTTATCACTATTAGCAATTTTTATCATGGACCCAATTATTGCCATTGCATCAACAACTCTGTTATTGGCTTATGACACCTGTTTAAATTGTAGGGATTTGAAGTGAGTCTTGAGATTACCCACAAAATGATTTTAGGGTACAAGTTGTCACATGAGTATGCTATTGATCTATAGTTTGATTGATAATTGACTAAGAATATCCATAGACCATTAAGTGCTAGATATCCCATTGCACTACAAGATGAAGTCTTATAATAAGTGCTTCATACTCGACCATATTATTGGTACAATGAAAATTAATATGAAACATCTTGGAAATCAGATCCCCTTAGGGTGTAATCAACAAAATGTTTACCCCATATCCATGGGATGTAAAATATCCATCAAAATATAATTTCCATTACTCAGGTTCATGTAGTACTTCTATTGTCATAATAGAATCATCTAGAAAATCAACTATGAGTGGTTGAGTATCTATAATGGGGGCTTATATAAGTTGATCTGCAATGACCTACCCCTTAATGAATTTTTGATTCTGGTACTCCACATCAAATTTGCTTAAGATCATGAACCATTTTTCCATGCAGCCTATGATATTTTCTTTGGATAATAAATATTTGAGGGGGTCCACTTTAGTAATAACAATAGTTTTGTTCTTCAACATATAGTGTTGTAACTTTTGGGAGATGAACACCATTGATAAACATGACTTCTCAATAGGCATATAATTATTCTCATAAGCCACAAATGTGTGACTTAAATAATAAGCTACATGTTCCTTTCCTTTCTCATCATGTTGGGCCAAGAGTGCCCCTAGTGCATGTTCAGTCATTGAAATATAAAGAAGCAATGGATGTCTAGGTGTTGGTAGTCTCAAAATAGAAGGGTTGGCCATGTATGTTATGAGATTCATAAATATCGATTGAAATTCAACATCATATTGAAAATTAACCCCTTTCTTCAAGAGGTGTACAAATGGATGGCACTTATCTGTCAGTTATGAAATGAACCTGTGAATAGATTAGATCTTTCCTTGTAGTTTGTAGAGCTGTTTGAGATTAGAAAGTGGAGGCATTTTGATAATGGCCTTGACCTTAGTAGGATCCATTTTAATACCTCTTTGTGACATAATGGATCCTAATAATTTTTCTAAAGTGATTCCAAAGACACACTTCTTAGGATTTAGACAAACCTTGTACTCATGAAGTCTTTCAAAGATTCTTCGTAGAACATCAAGATGTTTGGCATGTGTTCTTGATTTAGCTGAGATGTCATCAACATATTCTTCAAAAATATCATGCATCATGCCATGGAATATGATAGTCATAACATGTTGATAGGTGGCTCAAGTGTTCTTCAATCCAAATGGCATGAATTGATAAAAAAATTTCCCCACAATGTGGTGAATGCAGTTTTGTGCTAGTCTTATTGAGCTATCTTTATATAATTATATTGTAAGAATATGTATATAAGGAATAAAATCTCGTACCTAGTAGTAGAATCAACAATCAAGTAGATTTTAGGCAAAGGAAAATCATCTTTAGGGCATGCTATATTGATATCTCTAAAATTAGTACAAAGACATATACCCTATGGCTTTTTTCTTACTTGAACTATGGTTGATATCCATTCAGAATAGTCAAGTGGTTAGATGAAACCTACTCCTAATAATTTATCTAGTTTTATTTTTACCAAAAGAGTGATATGTGGATGCATCTTCCTCAATTTTTGTTTGATTGGCTTAGCACTTAGATGGAAAACAAGTTGATGCACAACCAAGTCAAGGTCTAAGCCTAAAATGTGAGAGTAAGCTCATAAAAAGATATCAATGAAATCCCTTAGAATGGTGAAAATATGGTCACACTCTTCATTAATGAGGGATGCTCTAGTATAAACAATTTTGGGATTATCATAAGTCCCCAGGTTTACTTTAGTAGTGTTTTCTATAAGTAGTGCATAACCATCTTCTAGAATAGTAGGCAACGTTTGATCCTGATCCTCTTCTTTTACTTCAGATTTTGGTTTTTCATCTCAAAGCTATGGATAATGAGATGAATGTGAATCTATTGATTCAATTAGTGGAGAAATAACAAATATATATGGAAAGTCAAGAGGGAGTCACTCAATTTTTTTTATTGTTCTGATATGATGCTAGTAATGGCTATGGATCTAGGACTTGATGGACCTTGTGCATCCTTTGGACTTGAGAAAATTTCCCCATCCAAGAGTGCCTAAAATAGGTTTTCACTCAAGGTCTCATTTTTGCTTTAGTATTTCCCTAATCAATGAGGACCTCAAATAGGTTTTCACCTAAGGATCTCAATGTTTTATCTTTTTTATGACCAAAATAGTTTACCTTCTCTCCAAAGTATGCAAATGGGTCCATAGAGAAATCAAACCTTGTTTATGATCACCAATTGGCAATCAATCTCTAAGGCCTATGTACTTAGTAATAGATTCCTCATTCTAAAACTTATTGAGGGTTATGATAGAATTTTTCTGGTCCTAATTAATGAGTTTAAGATGACAAAGGGAAAGAGGACAATGGGATGTGATAGTCATAATAAAGTTTGAGTCAAATAAGCATGTGTCAGAGAACTCATCATAAATACTATAATGGGATCTTGTATTGCTACTAGGAGTCTTGTTTCTAGTCAATTTAGAATAATCACTATCGAAATACATGTGGTCACCCCCATGCTGTGTAAATTCAAGACCTTAATTCATGTTAGGTTTACCAATTGATAATGGTTTTAGGATTCCTTGCTCTCATAACTCAAGGCCTTTTCCTATATAATCAAAGTTATCCATAATTTGATTAGGGAGAGGATATTTAGGATTTTGAAAACAATTAGTGAGGAGCTATAATATAACCAGTCTCTTTTAATGAAATATTTTCAATCCTAATTTGGTGAAGTAGCATGTATAAATACCGTCAATGGTTTATATGTATCTTTCTTCTTTTTCCAAGTCATGTTGGGTCTGTAAGGGATTTGGGAAGGTTTGGGTTTGTAAAAATATTTAGGAGACTTGGGCAGCCTAGCAATATAAAAGGCATCTTTTAAATGGTATGTGGAAATGCCTACATCCTCTATAGTGACCTGTTGTGTAAGGGTTGTGGGAAATGGATAAGTCAAAGTGGAAGCAAGGTCACTTGGGTTCACATAATTAGATTTGTGTGGATGTGAAACCATTTCCTTTTTCTTCTTCATGATGAATTTAGAACTAGGGCAATATTTATGAAATTCAACCCCAAAGTGTTTAAAATACTGGTGGGGCTGCAGATGGACAAAAATGGTGACTTCAATCCCATAATGGGGGAATGTGAGGCACTAATGTAAAGTGGACAAGATAACCTATACTTTATAGATCCAAGGATGACCAAGAAGTATGTTATAAGGCAACTCAATATCCACAATATGTAACAAGCTATGATGGGACACAAACCCAACAATGATTGGCAAACAAATAGTTCTAGAAGATTCCCTTTTGATGTTGTCATATGCCTTGATTATGATTATCTTCAACGAGATGTCCTTTGCAGTATAACCTAATCATTGTACTAGATTGAGGGACATTATGCTCAGCCCTAAACCATTATCTATAATAATCCACTTGATTTTATGGTTTTCAATGATAAACTCAATATACAAGGGGTTGTTATGGCTAGGACCAAGAGTGGACATGTCGCCTTGATCAAATATAACCTATTAGAATGGAGACAAATGTCCTAAAAGTGTTTAAATTTTTTCAAGATTAATGTCCTTGGGAACAATGAATTGTTTAAGGAAGTCATTCAAAATAGTTATATGGACTTCAAACATAAACAAAAAATCTAAAATATAAATTTGTGTAGGGGTTTTACTTAATTGGTCTGAAATACTATATGAATTTTTGATAGTAGTATGAGACGGTTTAGCCTTAAATAGTACAATCTTCAACTTTGGATATAGGCAGAGTGTTCACATTGGGTATAGTGTTGGAAAAGGGCAATGGGCCCTAAAGGGTGAATGACAAGCATCTAGTTGTGATTATGTGATATAGAGGTGTCAAGGAGCCATTATAATTAGAAGACAAAGGCAAAGGGCCTTAGATGGTGACTCAAAAGCATCTAGTTACATTGGCATAATTTTGAGTTAGCTAAGATCCATTGTAATTAGAAGAAGAAGGTCTAGAGATAGTAACCCATAAAAATTGAAGTGCAATAGAATTGTTTGTATCTGATGTGGAGTTACTTGAAGGAGAGGGCATTGACCCTATAATGAGGGGTATAGTACTTTGAGAAGAATGGGAAGGTTCAAAAGCTTTGATAGTGATGGTGGTAATATGGTTTGTAGAAATATGCCCCACAGTGCTATTGTAATCATAAGGCATGTTGTTGTAACCCAGGTTATTAACATGGGTATTATGATCTTGATTATGATCATGTTCATTATGATTCTAACCTTTGGGATTATTGTAATTGGTTTTACCCCTGATTCTGATTGTTTCTTGCTCGCTATTGATTGTGATTAGGAAATGGATATTTGTAAATGCCCATATCCTAATTAATGTTTTTCATTTACAAGTTTTATTTCAACTTTGCTATTTTTAATCAAATCTTCAATAACAAGATGAAAGTTACAAAACTCACTGCCCGATACCAATCAAGTTTGGGTTGATATTCAAGGAATGGCCTTGGTATAGGCCACACAATCAGATTAATTGCTATGAACTTTTGAAAAATGACTTCAACAAGCTCTCCCATCTTGCTAAAGACTATATTTATTGAATTCCATTTGTGAAGAAGCCTTTTATAAAGTAGTTAGTGGATTAGGTGGAGCTAGTTATACATTTAGAGTTGGTGGAGCCTGTATTGTTTATATGTCTCTAGATTTAGTCACCCTATTCCCTACCATGTTCCTATTCTTGTTAAACCCTTTACATTACTTTGCCATAATAGATTAAACAAGTGATTGGGTTTGATTAGATGTTTGACACTAAGATTAAAACTTGACAAGACCTTTGGTAATAAGCACCTTTTCAATCTGCATACCCTTGTCTATTATTTCATCGAATGTGTTTTCAAAAACAAGTCATATATTATGATCCACCTTAGGGTTCAGGTTCTATGCAAAAATATCAGCCAATTATTTATCTAGCAAATTGTGTTGAAAGTGTCCAACCAATGCTCTCCATCACTATAGATATGTTGTAAAGCTTTCCACATCTCATTGTTTGGCTTTACATAAGTTGACCATAGTCAACTCATGTTTAATAGTATAAGAGAAATGGTTGACAATTTTTTTAAATAAACCATTCCAATCTACCATTGATCCCTTAGGTAACTTGAGGATCCAATCTAAAGCTTGCCTTGTTAAACTGCCTAGAAACAAGTGAAGCAAATAAATGCTTCTATAGGCTATCTATTGGCATTATATGAAAAATGCTTAGATATGTTTTCGAGGGTCACCCTTCCCTTTGTATTCATCAAATTTGGGTGCCTCAAAATAAGGTAGAAAATGGACTTGGAGAATACTTAAGTTGAATGGATATGGACATATCTCATCAAACTTATATTTCTTGACTCAGTTTCCCATCTCCAATCTTGACACAATTTCCTTCATCGAATTCCACTCCTATATGTTTGGTGCATTTATAGGTGGAATATAATTTTATTGGGGTGGTATGTTTCCCTATTTCATTATTTTGTTATGGATATAAACCCTACAATATAAAACTTTGTTTTGGTTTACTCCTTGAGTCAAGTAGGTCAATCACTGATTCTTAAGTGGTTGATGAACATTTCCGAAAATCTACCATCATGAATTATAATTGTTTTGTTTATTTTGAGGATTTTATGGTTGATTCACCAAAGTGTGTGTCACTTGTATGGAACTTGCCAATTGTTTTTAATAATACCCCCAATATGTGATGATTTTTTCATCCTTTGGTTATGTGAAGGGATACGAGTCTCTTTGTGATTGAAGAATGTGTGTCTTGTGTCTGGTGAAGCATGTTACAAAACCTCTCTTATTTTATTTTGTTTAGTTGAGACATCATGATCTATCATAGATGTGTTTTTAACTAGAGTATGTTGCATGTGTTCTACAACATTATCTTATTCTTTAGAATCATTGTTATTTATCAAAGTTGAAGCCAAAGATTCAGTCAAGTCCACAATAAGCTAGTTGACATATTCTTGAATTATTTTCTTGATCTTGGTAGCAATATCTTGATCGTTGGGTGTTAAATCTATTAGTGTTTCTCTTCCTTTACTAGAAGAAGCAATGTTGGATTTTGCATTATGAGTAAGAGATTGCTTCCATTGTTTCTCTTCTACCCTAATTAATGTGTGTAATTGTTCCATAGGCAAATATGATGGCCACCTAGCACCCAATTCTATCAACCTTAGGAGGGCTTCATCTATGTCTTCTAAGGGTTGATGTTCATAATAATATTCTTTAGACCCTATGGTTATTAGGATATATTCAAACACAATGGAACTATGATGTCCATCATAAAAATGCTCTTCCTCATAACTAGGGCCATAAGAGACCCCTCTATGAGTATACCTTTGCATCATGCTTGTAAGATTGTTCTCTATGTTTGCCAAGATGTGAAATGTGTTTTGAAAACATTAAAAGGTTATTGGATTTATTCAAATAAATGGCAAAGTAAGATGAGACTATAATAAAATAAGTGGAATAGTACCATACAATTAGAATAAATAAATACGAATTTACTCAACTTTGGTGGGTTGAAATCGTCAAATGAGAAGAGGGTAAGATAACTTTGGAACCTAAAGTAAAGGCTAGCACAAGAAACCTAGGTCAAAGATACATCAATATCATAAAATCTAGATAAAACTAGGATGAGTTGTGACTATAAAATTAGAAGAGGGTCTTTCTGATTATGAAGATAAGAATGCAAACTAAAAAGCTCAAAACATGAGTTAACACAAGAACTTCTAATTATAAAGCTAAAACTAAATGTGAAACACAACATATCCACATGGTAATAGGATGTATAATGGTTCAATAACATATAGCGTGAGTGAATGCAAGATAAACTAAGTCCACAATGAGAATAAAAATGATGATGAGTCTAGGTAATAAACTTCAATCTAAACAGGAAATCATACCCAAGTTTACTCAAACCAAGTGCAAAAGGTAAACCAATAACACCTTGGTTTAAAACTTAGAAAGCTAAGATTTCAAATTTAGACAAAAAATGAAGGACTTTGAGATTTTGTAAAGTGGGCAAATGGTCTAGACTCAAATGGATAACATGACAATGTTGTTCAAAAAATACAAACATAATGTTCTAAATGTTGATTTGAATAAGGTAAAAAGTGATTATAATTTCGTTAGCATAACACCTCTTTATTCAAAAATAATGGTATTCAATAAAAGTGTTTGATTTTATGATGTGTTTTGGTTTTAAAATAGTTTTATACTCAAAAAGACCAAAAAAGTAAATGATAAAATGATAAAACATCTAAGTGTAATGTCCAAAGTCCTAAAACTGACAAGGTTGCATGATACTATCAAATTCCATCTATATAGTTTTATTAAGAGGATTTTAATTGTTAATCCAAAAATAAAAGTGCATGAAAAATAGGGTTTTTACACCCCCTCTTTTCTCAAGATATTGTATGATGACATGGATCTTTGGGCTACTCATCTTGCATCAACAATATGTCCATGATAAGTGAGGTAGTTCTAAAAATAATTTTTTGTGTGTCTTGATGGTTGCAAATATGGCTAACACAAGATATTATCATGTTAATTAGATCCATGCCAATTGGATTGTTATGAAAATGTCTTGTCCTTTTCACAACCACTACATCTATTGCTTGCTTAGTGTAGTACAATGTCTGACTTGCCCCTACAGTCCAAGGTGGAATACCACTAATAGAGCTTGTTTAACTAATCAAATAAGCATCCCAATGGTTCACCCTCCATTTATAAACCCCACTAAAGAGTGGGGTTAAAATTATTCTAGGATATGAATTCATAGATCAACACTTCACTAGAGAATCCATGAGGAGGCTATGAACTCATGCTCATAAGCCAAAGTGCATAAAAATAAATACAAGTGAAAAGACTTTATGGTCATTTTAGGATCACCCAAGCCATATGGATTTGAAGAGGGCCTTAGCAACATTATTTTTATGATTTTGGACTAAAATAACCAAGGCAAATAATGACCACTTTTAGTCACCTGAGTTCCCTAAAGGGGATGGGGGAGAGCATACACACATCAATCATTTTTCCAAAATAAACAACTTTCAATAAGCAAACATAAAAAAAAAAACTCTTAGGAGTTTTTAGCTAAGTGCAAGAGTTTATTTTATTACACAAAAGTGAGATGTGTTGTGAAATTTGGCCCTTTAGAATTTAGTTGAAAAAAATTGCAAAAACTTCACAAACAACTAAACATAAACACAACTAAGTTCATTTTAGGCACCAAACAAAATGTGAAATATTTAACCACTTTCAAACTTGGATTTTTCCACCTTATGACCTAAAAATTGTTAGAGGGATTTCCTACTTATAAGCCTAAAAGTGAATGAGAAAATAATGTTGTGAATTGATCTCTCAGGTTTCTTTATTTTTGTCTCAAAGAGATCGACATCGATCCATGTAGGGATCAATGTTAGTTTACCAAAATCGACATCGATTGATCACAAAGGGGTCGACACTGGTCTATAGAGATTGATACTAGTTCTTGTAAGAACATGGAAAATCATAATGGTTTTCAAAAAGGACTGTTAGTAAAATAAGTATAAAAACCAAATATCTCTTTTGGATCCTATAGGAAATCAATCATATAGACAATATGCATGTTTTTAAACATAGAATAAAAACCAAAAAATTAATAAAAACTCATTAATCATGATTTTTATCCTACTATGTTCTTCACATAGGGCTTGATGTCAGTTTTGGAAGAATTGACACCGGTCTAAGAGAATCGATGTCAGTCTCTTTGTAAACTATGTATCACTTAAAAAACAAAAATACATAAAAAAATGAAGTTAAAACTTGAATTTTAAAGATTATTAAACATCCATTAGCAAAATTAAGAGTCACAAATAATCCCTTGGGTGTATGAGATGCATGGTCCCACTGGGCATGCCAAAATGTGGAGTAAGATTAAAAATCAATTTAGTCCATGCATCAATAGAGAAAAATCCAACATAAGCATAGAAGACATAACGTGCTAAGTCTATTCCCTCAAGGGGTTTTACTAAGGAAATCTAAGAGCTATTTAAGAAAGGAATATACCATCAAACCCTCCAAATAGTGTCCCTCCTTCCAAGAGTAGCCAAGAAGCATTATTTTCCCCAATTTGGTGTTCCAAGTCTTTGTCTCACTTATTTGTAGATTTTTAAAAATGATCAGCATCAACCATGGCCATCCAACTTGAGATCAAGATGTGTGGCCATGAATCGATTCAATTTTAGAGGTACAAGTCATAAATATTTGGAGAAATGAGGCATTAATAAGTCATAGGAAGGCTTAATCGTAATATTTGTTCCATTAATGTCTTGTGGATGCCACCCTATTGATGATGTCATATAGTGATGTAGATTTAAGGAATGAATTTTCAATTAATAGATTTTCAATAAATTCCATTGATTTTTCACTTAGGCTCTTGATTTGGTTTAATTTGATTAAGTGGTTTTAATTAGTTTTCTACAATTCCTTGAAAATTGGTTGTTCATTTAATCAAACTAGTTGAAATTTCAATTTATTGAGTCATAATTTGACTAGAGTATAATTATAAGGAGGCATCAATTGTGTACAAAATAATACCCCAATTAAGGCATTAAGGACACAAAATAACACATGCATGTGATGTGTGCTTTTGAATTAAAAGAATTTAGTGGTCCAGAGCATCATTTTATGTGGTTTTAATTTGAATTGAAGTGATTTGAGAAAATATAATAATTACATAAAATTCATTACCCCATTCATGGATACGTTAGCCTAAATTGACACCTATACATGATAAGTTTAAACCATTTAATACATTTTAGTGATTTTGGCCTAGATTATGTGTTGTCATATATTGTTTCTTAGATTGATAATTTCAACACAACAGTGATAGGAATTGGATGTCTACACATACCATGCTCTAGTCTAAGTGAACAGAGTGACATAAAATGCATGAACCTAAAGGTACTCAGGCAATAAAGTTTCATTTGTTGTCCACATTATTTCACAATCTTAAAGGTGAGGTTCTAGAGCTTAAATGACACTATAAATGATAGTGCCATATATTTGGTTATCATGGTAAAAACAATGGTGTAAAGAAGAATAAAGTTGATCCCAAGTAAGTAAATGCTTTCGATGAGTTCACCACCACCAAACAGCTATGACATAAAAAATATGAATAATTTATCATACTCGATCAACACCAGAGTCATAAAAGGCTTCCAATTACTGTATACATTCATGGACTTTCATTTGACCATGGAATCTTAGATCTTCATTTAATCATGCAGGAAGCACAACCATGATTTTTACATGGAGATGAATAAATTTATGGAATTTTTGATACTTATGCTGAGTATTGTCACAACTACCTATAACACAACATATTCTCCCAATGAGATCATAGTCATCTTGAGCCCAATAATCATAGGCATTACTATTGGTGTTAGATAGAGATTATGTATTTATCCATCATAATATACCATTTAAGGTAGGGTCATGGCATTCAGTACCTCAAGCTATGGAATTATAAATGTGGTTGATGTTCTCATCAACATTAATTGGTTGAACATAGGGAGGCATGTGAGCATGGTCCAATGGAATGACCACATGATGCTCATCATTTTCAAAGCTAATGTACTACTTCTTAAATCTCAAATCAACATTATTAATGTAACACCATGGATGACCCAACATAGTTGGGAAGTCATCAGCCTTGTCTAACTCTATGACTTCAAAATCAGCTTTAAAAGTGACACTGAGGATATCCACAATGGTATCTTTAAGTACATTGATACATATAGCATGAGTCATGTTGGCCATAAATAACACATGGGACAAAGGTTTCAAACCTAGACATGCCATATTTTTCTATACATTATTTGTGATAACATTGAATTCAACACCAATCGTAACTAAGATATCTTGAATAACCCATCCATCTATGGTGGTGTTAACTAATATCTCCTTGTCCCCTTTTGGGTTAGGTTGGATGGGAGTGTATTTACATCATGTATGGTTTAACTGGTGATCTTTAGTAGGCTTAGGTGTATGATGCCTTATCTAGTTGTGTAATAATGGTACAATGTCCTCATCTAGTATTCATTTGCATAGCTCTTGAAATTCATCCCATGTGTCATGAAAGTTTGTGACTTTCTACATATTGGCACATGTAGCAACATCATGATCCTTAAGGAAATAGATCTCCCTTTGCATTACCTTACTAGGTTTATAGTGGCATAGAGCACCTCCTTCTGCTGTTGAACATTGAGATAACAAGTAACATAAGGATCCTTGTGCTAAACTTTCTAAATAGGTAGATTGGACATAGAATAGGACTCACCACCACTCCATGTTGTAATATTAACTTTAGGACCTATCTAAGTTAGAAGGCATGGTATCCATTATGGTTTTACAATAATTATCATGGCGACACCCTTATCATTTCTTTCCTTCATAATATCAATGTACAAATCAAGGCATTCCTTTAGGTAATGCTCATTTTTACATAAGGCACATGTAGGATAGAATAGGCAATCATGCTAGTGGTGCTTAAGGGAAATGAAATTATAACAAGTTAATGGTGTAAATCATTCACCTCCACATCCTCAAATTTGACCTTATCCATGATAACCACCTCTAATAGCTTGGTTATTTGAAACATAGATTTGTTGTGTACCATGTATGTATGTTTCATGAATTTCATTAATAAGATGACAATCATTGATATCATGAGTGTATGCATCACATATATTACACTAGGTTGATACCTTTGACTAAGTGGCACATTTTAGCAGAGGAAAATCTATGACATCATGTTCTTCTTGGTAAATCTCACAGTATTATTTCAACATGGCTCAAACATTCTTATGAGAATAATTATTGTAGTTATGGCCTTTGGACTCATAGTTGACACACCATAAGCCATTACAGGTGTCATGAGAATTATGTGCAGTAAGGTTTTCTAGTTAAGATGCCATTGTAATTATCTAAGCCTCCATGAAGGGATTGATCCCTGTGTTAATACTACTAATAGATTTGGAGCGAAGGGTAGCTTCTAAGGCCTTACACATGTTGGTAAAAGTTTTTTATGACAAAGTACATTTGAAAGGGAGCAATAAACCTCCTACAAACCATTGGGCATGTTGAGAAACATTTATCTCAAATGAGAGTTGAGAGAGAAGTGTATTGAAATGTGCATCATACACATATTCTCAGTGAGTTCCTACTTGATATCCTTCAAGGAAACTATAATCTATTGCTTGAACTCTAGGATGTGAAATTCCTAAAGGAATACTACCTTGCACTAATCATAATCTACTACAGGTTTCTAAGAATTATAATTTTGGTACCACTTATGTGCACGGTCTAGAAGGGTGGTTATAAATTGGGTATCTTTCTATTTAGAAGACATTATGTCACACACTCACAAAATAAGTTCACATTTATGAACATGCTCTATGGAATTTTACACACCTCGATAATCTATAAAATGAAATGTCATCTCATAGTATATGGTGGGTAGTTGAGGTGCTTGCAATGGTGGCTGATGAGAAACACTTTTGGTCCCTCATGTTCCTTGGGGGAGAAGTCCAATACTACCTATTTCACCTCCTCCAAGTCCTCCAGCTGAACCACCACTGATTCCACCTCCCATGTCTCTCATAATAACAAAAGTACTCATGATGTTGGGCATTGATGTAGGTTAAGTAACTATAGTCAATCTAGTACTTTGTCTACTAGCTATGTTGGGTCTACCATGCACTCCAAGTTGGGCCATAGAATTAATTTACAAAGGAAAATAAATATCTAATAGACTATTATATAAAACTTGTTCTACTAAGTTTTTTCTCACAAGTTCAATTTCTTACTCTACATTATCTATATCCTAGTTACGTACAAATATATCATCTAACTCAAAAGCATGAGCTCACTCTGTGGGTGGGGAACTAGACTTATCCAACTCAGGTTATTCAACCTCCACTCATTAGTTTACTTCTCTCGCATATATTTGAGCTAGCATCAAGAGAAATCCTATGGTTGGGGAGTCCTCCTTATGCTCTTTTGCTTCCCTGTAGACCCTTACAACACTTCTTAAGTCCTTTTATCCCCTTTTTAGATCACTTTCACTCATAACTCTTTATCGAGCTTCATCATATTTGCACTTTTGTAATTTGCACCAACTATCTACCATATTGAACCAACAATTCTAATTTAAAAGTACTCCTGCATTCCCCTACCAACTATGCTGCTCATATAAGAAAGAGTTTAGCCTTTCAACGAAAAAGTCTCAAATCTAGAATCTATAAAGAGCTTCTTTACCTCCATAAAAAAGTGTTTGATGTATCTACCATGTGGTTCTTAGAATAAATGGATCTAATCTTCCTTTAGATAAGAATAGGTCAAAACTATGTATTTCAAGAAATATCTATTCAAAACCCCATGCCACCAAACATCAAAAACATGCATCCAAAGTGCTCCTAACTTTACTAGAGATGATTGACACTCTAGTTTCGAAGTTATCTTTCATCTGTGGTTTTTTGATTGATTTTGAACATACGCCATAATCTAAGCATGTAGATGAACATGTACCTCTATAAATAATGTCTCATATGATGGATTATACAAATTATATTCAACCCACATGCATATAGAGGTTCTTGGTTCAATAAATGGTACTACAAAATTATCCTCAACACTAGTAATCTATCACTTAATATTATCAAGTGATAATCATTTGAGCATCTTATACCATCATGTAGGTAGGTGATATGTGTCCTAGAAATAGAACCAAAATGTTGGGATTATTTTCTCTATTTAAGCAAAACTTTCCTTAGGCACATGTCAAAGTGACTAAAAACCTAATGTGTTGGCATTTCATGCAAGAATGAGTTCTTGTACACTCACCCACAACATAAAGTGAGGGATCGGTTCTTGTTAATTTTCTCATGCGAGGGTATACTAACATATAAGTGTGGTCAAACCCATACACATTACTTAATAATTAACCAAAAAAAGAAATAAATGATAAATATGGACCTAAACTTATTTAAATAAACAAAATATAATATAACTAACATAATTGTATCCATAGTAAAAATAATAACATTTAAGTAACATAGGTTCCATTCATCATAATAATAAGTGATTCAAAGGTTACATAATTAAGTGTATAGTGAAACTCAATCGTATAACTCCCAATGTTATCCAATTGAGTACAATAACAACACTATCACAATAATATACCCAATCAAATTAACCACCTTAAATAGTTCTATTTAGGGGTATTTATACTTGGTTTTCCATGACCAAGTAGTTACAATCATAGTCACACTCATAGTGACTCACCAATAATCATCAACACACTTGAGTTATGGCAACCAATTACATTAATTTCTTAAATCTTTGGGCCTTTATACCCCTATATTATCTCTTCAGTGATTTATCCTCATCATTGAGTGCTTATATTGTCATGGGTTGGTGATACATTTGTGCTTGAATTAGTCTCTTTTATCCCTATGAATTACTCCTAACCATCTCCCACTTATCGCATGCTCTCCAAGACTTTAGCTACTATTCTGAGTCCTTCATTTTTGGGTTCTGACTTTATTATGCACATTTATTTTTAATTGGTATTCCATGCCATGGACTCCCATGCCATGGTCTTCTCTATTGTGACTCTTTTGCACCATGCCTCTAACAAGGACTTAGCCAAAATTTGGGGTCGAACAAGAAGACATAAATGGAATGAAGTAGGTCCTAATATGTTTAATACAAGCTTTGGAATAATCAATCAAGATAGGGATTCATATTTAGAGAGGTGGTCAAGTGGCCAATAAAATAGGTTACAAAAAGGAGAAAGAGGCAACAATAATTCAAAAGTTAGAGAATGATGATAAGGGTGATATAAGAGCAATAAAAGGAATAAATTAAAGAGACAATCAAGCCTCAATATTTTGTTTCTAAGAATATGTCTAAATATGTGATTTTGGATATGAAAATTATTAAATATAAGGCCTAATTTGAGGCCTTAAAATTTTAAAAGAGTAAGAAATATCAGTTAGCAATGAACTACAAAGAATTGGGTGTATAAGTAAATCATAAAGAACAAGACAAAGAGTAGGAGGTTGTCTTGAGGGATAACAATATAATAAATTTCTTGTGTGAGGAACTTAAAATTAATTTTAAAAATAACATGGAGAAAGTAAATATTTTTGAATAGTCCATGAAAGGAGAGATAAATATTTAGTATGAGGAAATGGTGTCTTATATGAAGCAAAAACTAACCATAAAGAGTTGAACGTGAAAAAAGATGGCATCCAAGAGAACAATCATCAAAAGAGAAACCCAAAATAAGAGTTGTATGAAAGATAAAATAAAAAAAAAGAGGGGTTTTATGATGTAGAGGTGGTTTTAAAATCAAGTTCACACAAAGAAATGGTGATTGAGGATTAATCGTACAATAGGGATGAAGATAAACACACAAATAAGATGAAGACATCATGTGCAAAGAAGGAAAAATTTGTAGATGAAAATAATGAATGTGTTTCTAATAAATAATAAGGAAATAAAATAATCCAATTCAAATACAAGAACATGAGGAGAGGAATATGATTGTGGATCATCCATATGTGGATGAAGGAAAATATACAAAGTTTAATGAGGAGAATATCAACATGAAAAAATTTGAGAATGAATCTTTTGGAGTCCATAATATGAATGGGAATAATGAAGAACATGATATAAAATAATAAGTGTGGAAAATTCCTCAAAGGCATAATGAAAAAATGGTTTATTACTTTAATGAAATTGTTTCATGTGCGAGTGCAACATTGGAGAAGGCAGTAAAGAACTAAGTGTGTATCAATTGAGAATGTGCACTTAGATGAGAAGCTATTTGAAGAGGAAATAGAAGAAAAGATTCATTAATTTGCATCATATATAACAATATATAAGACTCATGAATAGGATCCCATGAAAATTTCAAATTCAGGGACTCTGATGTAGGTACATATGTATAAAAGTCAACTTTTGTTAAATCTTATCTAATTTTGGTTGTGAGTCATATGTGGTCAATAAGAAGATTGTATATGATTTAATTTGTATTGAATGGGTCATATTTAAGTGTTGAAGATATTTTTAGTTCCTTTATAAGAGTTTAAAATCATTATAATTGCAAGAATTGGTCATTTGTACTTGTTTCTAAGTCCCCCCCGCAAATTGTAATTCAAATATTTGAATTTTGTATCTAGGCATTTCTATGAGTTTTCTCATTCTATTAAGTGAGTTTTATGGTATTTATCATATTATAAATGGATAATTAAGGTATTAAGTGTTTTACAAGTTTTATTAATCTTTCTAAAGTCTTAACTCATGTTTAAACCATATATAAACTAAGTATGGTCAAGTTTAGAAGAGTTAGGAGTTAGTTTGCTAAAGTTGGCAAAGTTGAGAAAGAAATATAAGTGATTATTATTTGAATAAAAAGAGGATGAGAATAAAAGAGACATTAAAGGAATTTAAGTGATAAAAATAAGATAAAAGGAGAGGAAATCCAAGAATATCCGTAGATAGGAAGATGGAGAAAGTAGCTAAGGATATGCTGGACAATAGCTCCAAGATAGAAGGTTGAAAGCCTGTTATAATATGTTTTATTTATTATCCAGTAAAATAAGATTAAGGTATAAATATAATATATGTTTAATTTCTAATTAATTTTTTTTAATGCATTAAATCATATTTAGACTTGTATAAATGTTTATGAATGTGTCAATCAAGAAAACACAAAATAGGGGTCTGTGATAGTCTAACAAGATGGTCTTTTCTCAATATTTTGTATTGTTTTAGTAATAAATATAATTATAAGAATAATAATAAAGTATGGAGGTGTTATCAAATTTGTAAAAAATCATTTATAATTGAAAAAACTTGAGGTTTCATTGAATTTTTTATCACAGTCAAAAAACACAGTACAAGTAGGGTTTTGTCAGCCAAGAAATTGCCTTTTATTAGATTTGTAGGGTTATTGTCCATGAAGTGTGATATTAAAAGGAATGTATTTGAGTATAGAGTCTTGAAATTCTAAAATTAGTCCAATAATAAGTGACAAAACTTGATTTTTCCCTTCCTTTGTGCTCTCGGGTCTATAATAGACCTTAAACTCTAATATAGGGGTTTAAGTCACAAAAACCCCTATAACTTGGAAACTAACTGTGGAAATATCATGAAAATTTGTAGAATGGTTTAATAGATATGTTTAAATTTTTTAAATTTGTTTCATAAATTTAGTATCTGTACAGAGGGAGTTATAGTCAAATACAGTTTGTAGGCCTGTAGGAAGGTATAGAAAAAACCCTGTACTAAAAGATGTGTAACTCAAAAAATGACTAATTTAAATTGAATGAAACTTTGTGAAAATATAAATAAGGATAATATGGATATTTTTAATAATTTTTAAATCTTTATAATATATGTGGAGGAATATATATCTAAAACACAATCAATATGCATGTAGATGAGTGATTTTACAAGGTTTAAGAAAACAAGAACTGTTATATTTCCTAAAGTACTAATATAAATGCCATGAATTTTTTTATTAATATGTATGATTATGAATTTTATTTTTTAAATTTATTTTTAAGGTTTGGAGGCATATGGTTAGGAAGTTATTGAGAAAACTCAGACTTATAGATTTTAAAAACCTAGAAAAGTTTGATTTTAACACACTAAAACCACTTTATCTCATAAACAAATGATCCAAATGACTTGAAATTTTTTTGGGAGGTATAATATACTATTTTTGATGTGTTAAATGGGATTTAAATTTTTTTAGATACCTGGAGATAGAGTTATGGTAAAATTTTAGATTGTATATCTGTAAGTAATGTAAAAACCCACTTTTAGCAACATTAAAAGGTGCATAACTTTAAAAATAATTAACCAAATGATGTGAAATTTTCCTAGGTATATATGTAAGGAAGTATATGAAGGATTAATTTTTTTAAAAATATTTTAAAAACATGTAGCTAAATTTATTGTGAATAACACTGTCTATAGGTTTTAAACAAGAGAAAGAAGAAAAAAATCAGTTTTCTATTTGTTTGCAAATATCAAACAACTAACAAAGAGAGAAGTTATTGATTGGATTAGAATAGGTCAATAGAGTACATATAACTCATTTTTAATCATTGTACATAGGTCAATAATAATTTTTAGAGAGTAAGAATATGACAGACCTAGAAGAGTAAGGTCTAAAATACAAATTTCTATCTTTTGTGAAAATCAAGCATATAAATGTGTGTTAACCTGTTATTTGAATTGAATAAGCCTAAGGTGTATAAAATTATTATTTCAAGACTAATTCACATGTATATGAGTGTTTTTTGTGTTTGTAATGAAGGCATTTAAGTGAACACCTTTCATCATATTGTCATCAAAGTTAGAGAAAGAGTGGTTGGTGCTCATTACAATGTAGTAGTGCTAACAATATAAGGAAATAATAAATTAAGATTGTGAGATATGTGTGGGTACAATGTCACTAATGGACATGTGCCATTTGTAGGCTCAATAAGAATATGGAAAAAGGATATGACCCAATAGGGATAAAATATGGTAATATATGTATCAAGTATGATAACCATAATGTGACAAGGTGTAACATGGACATGGGTCATTGGATTGCATACCAATATAGTTAATGTAGGATCACAAGGCACATAGGTAAGGAATATCCATATAAGGAAGCTAGGATCAATGAGGCTTATAGACAATGTATGGGTATAATGTCCCAAATGATAATATATAAGTAGTAATATTTGGGAATGATGAATATCTATAGCATCTAATGATGTAGGAGGGATAATATGTCGTCTTAAATTAAAATATATAGGTAATTAACTAAATAAAGAGGGGTAAATGATATGACTTAGTGTAGAAATGTGCCCCTATGTGGGTAGGGTATAACAATGAAGCACACACATGATAATAGTAACATGTATGGTATAACACTAAGACTAGTATATTACCTAACATAGACAATGTAAGCATTTAGGAACACAAAGAATAAATGTAAACATCAAACAAACATAGAATTACATAGACATGACATGACATGATGACTAGAGGATCCTCTATGGAAAATACTAGACAAGACATCAATATTCAAAACACATAACCATACACATATAGATAATTGATTAATCATAGGCACATGAGAGAGCACACCATGTATGTATGAAACATAATATATGAAATAACACATGACTATCCAATGTAAGTAGCTATATGGATATACCCTAAGTATAAGGCATACCACTTATGTGACAATACCCTCAAGTGTGGGTGTAAATGTAGCTATATAGCATTTGTAAGTCCATGATCATATGTGAATTGTATATCCTACATCTCACCCACTCAAAGAATACCATGTGAAACATGTATGGAATATGTATATTTAAACCTCTAGCATAGGTAGATAAACATGATATGTATCCATCACAAAAGATAAAAGCAAATAAATTTTTGATTTTTATGTTTTCTAATGTTTTTTAATTTAAATATTTTTAATTATAAGTAGATCACGTGAGGACGCTAAGGGGCATAAGTTATAATAAGTAAGGAAATTTGAATCAAGAAAGAAAAGAAGCCACATGGAAAAATCTAAAAAGGATAAGGAAATCAATTAGGCAATCCAAATGACAAAAAAATAGAAAAAAGAAGAGGATTCCAAACAACCTAAAACTTATCTTACAAATTGGAGCATGTTAGGATTAAAGGTCATAATATGTATGATGTCATCATTAGGAAATATACAAAGTGTCTATAATGGGATCAATAATCAAAGGAAAAAGGCTAGTGCAACATAACAAGCAACGTAAGCCAAGGGGTTAAAAGAATGCCAAATGGAATACAAGGGAAAAAACATAAATGTCAAATGTAAATAATATGAAGCATGAAACAATCTCAAGGTAGGAAGGCACATGAAAACTACTATGCATATAAGACACATAAAATAAAATCTATGGTACAATAGTATATATCAATGAAGATCAAAAGATAAGATAGCATGGGTAAATGATAATGTAAAATATGTAGTTGTGAATTTAGGGAGTTTGATGTGTAGCTAAAAATATCATGTAGAATCGGCCATATAATCATGTGATGTATGGTAACCTAGATATCATCAAAAGATAATGACCATGGAGATATGATGAAAAGGAATAAAATATAATAGTTTGTATATGTCTTTATGCAGTTGGACTTTGTGAGAGATCAATCTTGTGACATGGATGGTCATGTGTAGTAACTTGATGGTGTAGGAGTTATAAATCAAAGAGTTGCCTCAAAATGAACTGAAACTCTATGAGATGTAACTCATAGAACCTAACTATATATGTAAGATGCATGATGACTAAGTATATAATTTTTAGTAAAAGATAGATGCATTAAACCTCATAATAAGGAAGATGAAACACTAAACAATAATACTATAAATTCTTGGAGTGTCATCATATATAGGATGCAAAGACATTATTTACAATTCTTCTATAAACGTTCTCATCAAATGATCATTTTCATAGTTAAAATTATTATTGTATTGATTATATAGGATGAAAAGACATGTTTTCCAATTCTTCTATAAATTTTCTCATCAAATCATCATTTTCATAACCAAAATTATTATTGTATTGATATTTTTCAATAATATTATGTTTAAATATAACTGAATCCATGATAGGATGTTCTACAATTTGTTATTTATTTATGATATCTTGTTGCATTGAAACTTTGTGAGATTAAAAATAAAAAGATATGTGATTATTTGTACCATCCAATGTTGCATTCATCATTTTTAACCATGAAGTTCCTAATATGAAATTATAATGAAAAAAAGATGGCATAACATTATAATAGTATGTCCATCGATCATGCTAAAGATACAATTAACACAAAATATAAAAAGGATGTTTATATGCTTCCTTGTTCATGTGATAAGCCATATATTGGTGAAACATGTTGATCCCTTTAGACAAGAATAAAAGAACATGAAAATGACATTAATAGGTCACGTATTGATTTCTCTACCTTAACTACACATTCCCTAAATACTAAACACCAAGTCAACATTCATGAAGCAAAATTGATTGTAAAAGAATATGATTATTGGAAATGGAAAATTAGAGAAACTATAAAAATTAAAAAAACAATCTAGATAACCTCAAAAGAGATAATGGAATTGGCATTGGTATCTCATGGAAACCTATCTTAAATCATATTAAATAAAGGCAACTTTTTTATTTTTATCTTTTGTCCATTTACCTATTATGGTAGATGACTTTCTCCTTGGTTTTGTTTTCAAACATTATTTATTTGGGGTTGAGTGGGTTGTTTGATCCATGGAATAACACTCTTACCTCTTCTTTATTTCCATAATGATGAGTACACATTTGGTACTCAAAACATTGGATAATATTTTTTCTCACATGATGAATCCTGAAATCCATTTTTCAAATGTAATACACATTTGAGGACCCATGGATATAGGTAGTTTAACACATCCCAATATTGCTTGTTTCATTGAAGAAGATCATACTTGCGTTATATTTTCAATTTCATATCTATCTAATATAAGAAATGGAAGGCTACCCATATTGAATTGAGATTGATCATCTATCATGAATTCATGTTATTATTGTCCTTCCATATAAACACTACTGACTAAATGTGTCGTATGCACATAATTAGCCCCTATGAGATCATTGGCAACCTCAATTGATATATTGTTATGTATAGGTGATGCTTATTTAGGAATTTGAGTTTATTATTTTTTAAATGAGAGGGAAACATGTGGGTTCTTATTAGACATGTCAAGTTCAAACACACCATGATAGATAAAAGTTTGAATTTCACTTATTAATACTATTGAAAAAAAATATGTCATTTGGGTTTTTCTTTATTTTATGACTCACCCAATGGGCAACAACATAAATTCATCAACAAATGGATAAATTTCTATTGAGATGGTGATTTTACTTTGTGTTTGATATAATTAACTCCCTCATATGATTATGGTTTTTTAGGAGTTTTCATTTACTTTTAACTGGAAAGCATAAAAATGAAACAAAATTGAGAAATGTTGAAAGGTGAAAATGAGAGAAGAAAGGAAGAGGATGAAGGTGAAGGTGAGAAATTCATGGTAGAATAAACTCAAAGAAATAATATAATAACTTAGATTTAAATGAAGTGGCTAAATTTTTTTCCTTTAACATGAAAACATAATTATGCATGATAGATATATAAGAACAAAATAGCTTGCCTAGAAGCACAAAGTCTCCTCAAAACCTAGATTGGGTACACTTGGTACAAAACCCATACATGAGGTTTTCAACATAAAGTTTGGAAACACTATGAATTTCACACAACCTAGAAAAGTGTATAATTGTAATGACTTCTCTATCGATAAACAAAAATACAAATTTCACAAATAAAGAACATCAAAACCTACAAAGCCAAAGAATGTTCTTCTCAATTTGCTTCTACTTCATTTTTTTTTGAAAAGTACATGAAACACACAAAGTTACAACCAATCCTTACCTAAGAGATAAAATAAATAAGGACCCTTTTACAATGTCAATCTCTACTATGTATAATACATAAAAGGATGAAAATAACCTTTCATATTTTTGTAATCACTCTTTCCAAGATTATATTCTATTTTTACACTTACCACTCATTTTTTTAATAAAATGACTTCAATATTAAAAAAGATAATATATTGAATTTAATAAAACAACAAGAGGGCTCATTGAGTTTTATCTATTGGGTGGTAGAGTCAAGAAATAGTATGAAAACTTATTGATAGTCCCACCATGTATGCACCATACAAAATTAGGTCTTGCAAAGAGAAATTTGACTAAAAAATGAGAAGTGAATCCATATAATAAATTATTAGATGATCAAATATTTCACATAATTTGATTTCCATTTGAAATAAATTTACATCTCTTCAAATGGGAGCCAACACGAAGTTTGGATGTGAAAGATATGACAAAAGGAAGAATTTACACATGACATGCCCATGAAGTATTGTTGGAACAAAATTTATCCCTTTGTTTTCAAGACAAAAGTTTCCTATAAGCATTAAATATTTCACATCATTGGATCACTTGTTTAAATAACTTTCCATTTCTTCAAATGGGAGCCAAAATAGAGTCCTGATCTAAAAAAATATAGAAAAAAATCTACAAATTTTTAATTTTATATTCTAACATGTTTTAAAGTTTTACGACCTAGTATACCTAGTGCGCCTACAAGGTTGGGATGACCTATTTTTAAGGTACACATATTATGGATCTCAAATTTTATTTTTAAAAAAATATATCATGTTTTGGACCTTAACATGTTGGACAAATATGGACCTTGGAATGCACACAACACATGGGAACCAATTTTTTTAGATTTTAATAATGTTCAATTTTGGGTGAGGCAAAGAACCACATTGACATGAACTTAAGAATTTCACCTAATGTGCACTTGAGGTGCTAATGGTTCCCAATTTATCTATTTATATTTTACATAATATATATGAATTTTGGGCCTTTGAGACTTCATACATAGATGATCCTTTGGAAAATATATTTCCAATGTGTTGGGCCCCATTTCAGGCTAAGTAACGGATCCATGCCAGCTCGACAAACACTTAGGCATGAAAAAACTATGTGGATGTTTGTTGTTTTTATTTTCTATCAATCCAATTGGCTGGTGGCTAACAAATCTAAGCAACATTAGGAACTGGGTGCATGGGACAATGATCAACCATTAAAGACAAATGGATCCTTTTGAATCATGCAACATTGGGAAGCAAGTGCATGGGACAATTAATGCACATTAAAGATAAAGCGTAGTGGGTGAAATGGAATGTGTACCTCCATCTCCATCTCAGTAGTCAATGTGCCCCATTCCCCATGAACCTAGGATGCTCCAAAGCTTATAAAAGGAAGCTGAGTTTAGCTAAAGAAAGGAGGCAAACTGGAGTAGTGAAGCTTTAGCAAATTATTGCTAGAAGATTGTCTTAGGCTTAGACTTTAGCTCAAGATGCATTTTGATTCTCCCCTTTGTAACACCCAAGCTCAACTATGAGCTTGAGCCTTAGAAATTTATGTTGATCACTTGCTCAGTTTATATAGACTATGTATGTATTATTATTTGACATATTAATAAAGAATGATTTGCGTAAATGGTTAATGAGCTAAATATCTAAGTCTTAGAATGATTATTGGTTAAATAATTCATTCTATTAAATGTGTGTATTGAGTCATTGAAAGCTTAAAACCTCATTCATTCATGGTAGACCTATGGATGACAACAAGCCCCCCACCTAGAATAGGAACTATGCTAAGTTTGGTTAAGACCTTGTGCCCCAAATGATACCCACACATAAGCGTAATACCATGCTTAAGTCCCTTAACCCTATACCCAGTTGGCCCTCAAATGCCCGAATGCCATTGAGCCTATGAAACCCAAGATTTGTACCTATGAATGCCCAACCATCATTTCACTAACCCAAACCCCTAAAAAATAAAGTTGTGTCATGGCATAACCATCCCAACATAGATCCTGGTTCTTTCTCTACCACACTTCAAGTGAAAACATAAGGCTTGCACCTTATGTATTTTTATACTAACACCACTAAGTGTTAAATGTTGAGCATCATAAGAATAATCAAGGTCTACACCCCTATAATATGCCTCGATCTGACCAAGATAGCTAGGTAGGCACGTGACTAGGACCATGACTATAAAGCCTACTTTTCTACAATATTTTGGTTTCGTAGAAAAGTAGGCTTTCTAGTCATGGGCCTAGTCATGTGCCTTCCTAACTATCTAGGTCAAATTTATCCTTGTTTTAGGGGGAACAAACCTTATCGATTCATATGGTACTCAACATTTAATACTCAACACAACTGGAATCAAAATACATAAGGCACAAGCCTTATGTTCTCACCCAAAGTACAACAAATAAGAGACTAGGGTCTGTGTTGGGCTAGTTGTGCCATGGCATAACTCTATTATTTAGGGACTTGGGTTGTTGTAATGATGGTTAGGAATTCATTAGCATAAGTCTTGGGTTTTATAGGTTAAATATCATTCAAGTGCTTGAGGGCCAATTAGGTGTTGGGTTAAGGGACTTAGGTGCTTGAGGGCTACCTAGGTGTTGGGTTAAAGGACTTAGGTGTGGTGTTGCACTTATACATGGGTATCATTCAAGATGTATGGTATTAACCACACTTAACATATTTATTATTCTGAGTGTGGGGATCATTATCATCCACAGGTCCACCATGAATGGACTAGGTTGGAAGCTCATGAGGATTCAATACACACATTCGACAAAATAAAGTATGCAACCAATAATCATTCTAAGAATTAGAGATTTAGCTCATTAACCATTTGTGAAAATCATTATTCATTAATATGTTAAATAATAATACATACATAGTCCATATAAACCGAGCAAGTGCTCAACATAAATTGCTAAGGCCTAATCTCATGAGTGATCTTGGGCATTACAAAGGGGAGTGTCAAAATGCATCTCAAGCTAAAGTCTAAGCCTAAAAAAATCTTCTAGAATTTTTTTGCTAGAGCTTCATTACTCTATTTCACCTCCTTTATTTAGATAAACTTAGCTTCCTTTTATAATCTTTAGAACATACTAGGTTCATGGGGAATTTGACACACTATCTGCTGAGCTGGTGTTAGAGGTACACGTTTTACCACCCCCACTACACTTTTTATTTAATGTGTAGTCATTGTCCTATATGCTTGATTCTAAATACTACATGATTCAAAAGAATCTACTTGTCTTTAATAGTCAGTCATTATCCTATGCACCCAGTTCTTGATGCTGCATGGAGTTGTTAGCTGCTAGCCAATTGGCACCACTAAAAGATAAAAACAATAACCATACACATAGTTTCCTCATTCCTAGGTGTTTTTTGGTTGGTGTAGATCCACTACTTAGCAAAAAATGGGACCCAAAATTACCCCATAAAAAATGTTAGTCCACCCTCAAACTATCCTTATAACACCTTAGCTACACAAAATTTGAGCATGCTCTACTGTAGTTCTGCCTTGAAGTCATTAAAGCCCTAGATCACAACCTTGATTTCTTTGATGGCACTATCAATCTACATAGAGGTAGCCTTGAGTATAAGCATGTTAGTGTTATCTAGTTCCTTGTAGAAGGCTTCCAACCTTTCCTTAGCCTTTCATTCCCCTCCATATAGGATGGCTCCCTGATCACTCACCTTTGTTGGAAGGCACAAAAAAGTTCCTCTAGGTCTTTAGTTGGGCACTCAATGTGCTGACCTACATCATTATTTGCATACACTAAACCCTATTGATAGTGAATGCTTTCTTCATCAATGCATCCTTCTCCCTCTTCACCTTTTGGAGGTATGCATTGATGATTGATGCTTGGGTGGAAAAGTTGCAAAAGATGACATTAGCATCATATGCATGCCCCTCTAGCCTTGCTAAGAGGTCCTCAACCTCATCATTATTTTTTTGATCTCTTTCTTTATGGATTCACAAGGGTCTTCTTATTCTTCCTATACCAGCTTCATTCGAGGGAGCATCTATTTGACCAGTGCACAAACCTTATCTACTTCTAAAATATTGGAAGTGTCAACACCATCCAGAAAGGATGGATCTACCTCTTTCACATGCTTGCTTAACATTAGGTGTTTGAACTTTATTGCACTAAGTTTTTCCTCTACCTTAAGCACTATATATTTCCATTTTATGGTACAAACATCATTAACAATGTTCTTGCATGCCACTTTAGAGGCCATCTTAAGAAGAGCATTAGATGAAATCATTGGGTTCATGTCCTAGGGGTTGACCAGTTGGTAGTCATGCCCCTCTTCTATTTTCTCAATGATTCATATTTCTTTGGTTGGCACCTCAAAATGAGGCTTGTCTATATAGTAATCAAGTGAAAAGGACACTTGATGTGACATCATTATTATTGCAGCTCTAGAGGGCATGTACTCCAACATGTAGAAGTCCTCATATGTAGTAAACCCATTATGCACCTTTTCTTGGTAGCTTGGCTCAAATTCCCCTTTATCAATGGCCAACTCCTATTACTCCTCTTTACTAATGCTACTCTCTTCCTTAGTGTCTTCTTCTTTTTCTCCTTCCTGTAGAGGTTCTTCTTTGGACTTTTCCCCTATGTCTGCTTCTTCTCCTTGTAGCCCTTAGCATGAACCTCTGTAGTTTCATTATTAGCACCAACCTATTCTTTTTAACCCTTCTCTATTTTTTCCTTTGAGGTGTTAGCATCACTTTCTTTGTCTCATGGTACCCCTTCAAAACTAGGGCATGCCTATTCTACAACTTCCTCTCCTAGGCTAGTGTGGGTGATAGGTGCCTTTATTATTTTGGTTTTAATGGGTTTCATGCCTACGATAACCTTCTTCTCTTCTTCCTCCTTCTTAGCCTTCTCCTTCTGGGTCTTCTTAATTTCTGCCTTCATCTTATTGATGATCATGATGGTTTTATCCTCTTCAACCCTTATCTCTTTGACCTCCACTTTATCAATTTATTCTTGGGTCATGCCCTTGGCCCTCATGGCCTCTCTCTTGTGGTGAAACTCTAGTGACACTTCAATGTGATATTAATCAAGGCTTATCTTCTCCCATTTGTACCTCAACTCCTCTTCATCTTGTGGAAGCTTCATTGTGGGCTCTTTGGTTAGTGCACTTGATGGTCCTACTTCTCCAAACATGACATTAGTGCCACCTTGGATAGCCTCATGTATTTATGCCATGATAGGATCTATCTTTGATTATCCTTTTACCATATGATTTTATTTGGCTTCAACTTTCTTACTTCCCTCCTCCATCATTCTGACCTTCCTCATTTCTTCTTTCATCCTCTACAACTCCCACACTTTCTGAATGTTCACTTCGCTAAGGCCAAGCTTCCTCCAAGATTTTTCTTGTCTTGCCTCTTCACTTTGGGGTGGTATGGAAGTTTCCTCACTCGATGAGGAGTTCTCTTTAGGTACTGTTGACGCTATGGATTACACCCTTGACAGAAGGCTAAGCTTCTATCTTTCACGCAACACAATGGAGACTCCCCTCTTGCTGTGGGTTTGGTAAAGTTGAGGTGAGAATCTCTAGATAAGGGTTAGCTCCTTTTGATGCATCTTTGAGTTATTTCACTACTACTACTAATATATAAAAGGGGGGCTGAAAAGAGAGAAGGATAATTAGGATATAAACTAATCTAAGTGGTGATGCACCAAATGAATTTGATCTACTCAATTATTCACACTTTAGACCAGAAGAGGGTAGACATACACTTTATCTAATGAAAATAACAGAGTTTAGGGAGATTTAACAATAGGCTTAATGATGACACACACAAAAAATGAACTTACCATAGGTGCTATAGAAAACACACTATCTGATAACCCTTTTTTATCTCTGCAGTCCAGATACAACACTTCCTGTTACCTATAGCAATGGTGCTTTGTCTATACCAGGTATGTTGGTGTCAAAATTGTGAAAGCATCATGAAAAATGATTGAACATAGGGTTGATACACAGACACACTCAAAAGCATAAACAATCAAATAGAGGTAAAATACATTCTTATTGATCAAGGTGAAAATTTTGGCAGGGCTTCACCTTATAAAATGAGAGATATTCTTTTTCAAATCAGAGTTTATAATATATAGAGAAGAGAAAGCAATGGTGCCTTTTTCCACAAGTGTCCCATGCTACATTTAATTCATTGGGAAGAAGAAGTTTGGTGAAGGAAGCCATGCTGTGGTAGTCCAAGTCTTGACTTTGGCATTTAAATTATATTAAATGTCATTATGAAAGCATGGGTCACACCTTTCTATTTGAAAATAAGACTGCTTCTTAAAGAGGTTCACATGATTTTATACTCATTAATGCTTAAATGAAGAAAAATAGGCCACACCATTCACTATTTGCACTCCTTGATGACCATTTCATAAGGACTATTTCAACCACTGGCATAACTCCTCTATCGATGTCTCTTTTGCCACCTAGGCTATTCTATCCATGTCTGTGTTTGGCTCTTCAGCCTCCTTTCTTGGTAGGTCACTAATTTTACTCTTGGCTTTTGTCTTTTCCTATATCTTTCGGCCCTTGGGGCTATCTTTTGTCATTTCTTGGCCCTTTCTAGCAATCTGAGCTCTTGGGGCTATCTTCTCATCTTTTGCTAGCAATTTGAGCTCTCAGGCTCTCTTCTCAGTGGGTCACTGAGTTTCCATGTGTGGGCCCATCCTTAAGTATTTCAAGATCAATAGCTATCTTATCACCATGAAATTGACATTCACGCACCCGTCACCATTTGAAAGCCAATGACTAATCCATTATCCTAAATTTGACATCTGCGAGGATATCACTAGATGTTTGAAATTCCAATAACTAGTTTCTGATGTTGAATTTGACATCTTCAAGCTCATCACCCCTTTGGCAATTTCTTTAGCTTTTTGCAATCCCATCGGCCTTTTGTATTCATTTGGCTCTTTGTAATTGAACCCTCCCAAAGGGAAAGTGTCCCTTTGGGGATTTGAAAAGGTCCCCTTCTTGGCAACCGAGAGTCCCTTGCAAGGGCACTTACCCTTTGGGTTGCCTTGGATTCTTAATTACTTCAGACAAAATGTTCAAAGGAATTCCCTCAAACATGTTGCTTGGAGTAAATCTTTCTGAAGGGTAATTTTTGTTTGGCTCTTTGCCTTGTGAATTTCTTTAGACAAAACGTCTGAAGGAATTCCTTCAGGCACTTTGTCTAAAAGAATTCACATTGACTTCCATTAGATTTTTTTTGGATTTATTCTTCAAATAAAAGTTTGAAGGAAATCCTTCCTTTTGCCTTAGTCTTTTCTCTAAAGAAAACCTTATCTTTTGGCCCTCTTCTTTGGTCCCTTTGCAAGTGTTTTATGCCCTTGACAAGGGCATTTAGGCCCCAAATTGCCCTTCAGACCTTGCTGAAAGGCCCAATTGGTCATTTTCCTACCCTCTACAAGGGCACTTTTTCTTTGGAGCCTTGTAAAATGACTTGTGTGCTTTGAACTAACCCATGTTTTACCAAAAGGCTTGTGTAGACCGACTGCCGAAATAGGAAAAAACCTGTGCATCAACCCGAGATATATGCAAGGCTCAAGTCATTTAGCTCAAAAAATAGGCCTATTATAAAAGGGAAAAAGCACAATAGTAGAAGGGTTAAAAAATGAATGACTGATCAAGATAGTGGGGAAGGAAGGGAGACCAATTTTTTGGCCTGAAGGGCCAAAAAGTAGTCAACAAATTTGGTGATCCCCAGGGAAAGCATGCCTGCTATGCTAAAGAAGACCTATAGCCTCAAAGTATATTGGGCACAGAGTCAAAACACAACTTGAAAGGTTGAAAATGGCCTTGAGATATCCAAGAATCAATCATGAAGCTTTTACCCAAAAAGGGAAACAAAACACACACAAGGTTAAGAAAACTACTAACATGTGTAAAATCACTTAGAGAAAATAGAGAAAAACAAGGAAAATATATACATGATGGGGGAAGGCTCAGTGATAGTGCTTAAGATGTATCCCATTAACTAGGATCTATGGTTCTTCACCATCCAACGTAGAGAGTTGGAATACATTGTGCTGCTTGCACTGAGTGATGACATACAGACCACTCCATAGGGCATCAAATTTTGTGTGCTTTCTAGGCTTAGCTCAGTCTTCATCCCATTTTAAGATGATGTCACCTTTAGAGAAACATTTTGATGAGGATTTATTATCAAAGTGCTTCTTTGTTTGCTGTTGACGGCTGGTCATAGAGGCCATAGCTTGGTCCCTTATCTCTCGAAGTTCCATCAATTCACACAGCCTAACCTCCATGCTATTGCTTTCTTCTAATTGCAACTAGTGAGAAAGATCCAAAGCTAGAAATTCAAGTGAAAAAGGAAGTATATCTTCCTTTCCATACATAAGTGTGTATGGTGAATTGCCAACTGCCCTCTTTGGAGTAATTCTATCTACCCACAGGTTTATTTTCAACTTGGCATGCTAAGTTCTATGATTCTCCTCCATTATCCTTCTGATAATTCTAATCAAATTCTTGTTGGTGGACTCAGCCAACCCATTCCCTTATGGGTAGTAGTTGGAAGAAGTGATGAGATAGATGTCGTATCCCAATGCCCATTCACTCATTCTAGTTCCCAAGAAAGATAATGCGTTGTCTGAGATGATATTAGCTGGGACTCCAAACCTTGTCACTAAGCCTTCATAAAAATCTAGGATTGTACTTTCATTAGTCTCATTCAAAGCAATAGCTTCTACCCATCTTAAGAAGTAGTCTATAGTGGTCAAGACCCATTTGTGGCTAACACTAGGAGGGTTAATCATCCTTATGAAGTTAAGGCTGTTGGGGGATCACAAGAACAACACCTGTTCTGATCCCACTTTGTTAGGATCTTGCTCCTCAGAAAGAGCATAGTATGATTACCAAATATAAGCAATTATAAATGCGGAAATAACCAAAAACACAAGTAACTAGAATTCACCAATAACACAGAATATGAGAGACAATACACTATCTTGTATTAACACTTTACAGAAAAGAATACAATAAAGAGCCGCCACACTCTTCCACCTTACAGAGGCTTCCCACACCTCAAGTGTACAGTAATTCTTCTACAACACTCTCCTACCAAAAAAAAAGGGTCCCAAAAACCAACTCACAAACAGAATTGGTGTTCACCTCTCCAACTAGTCAGTAATAACCCTGCCAGTTCACCAAGCACTCTAAAGTACTTCAAGTTGATCTCCCATGAACCTGCAACCTACAATTCAATAGACCATACTCACACATGTAGATCTCCTATGAGCTTGCAACAACTTACAACTCAATGATCTTACACTTTGAAGGAACTTCCTTGCCTTCCTTATCTTGTGCCAATATAACAATACATGCCAATGGGTCTATAAATAGATCCCAGAGTTAAAAAATAACTTAGACTCTTAATTTAGACAATTATCCTCATAGCTCAAGACTCTAACTGGCCTTTACATGCAAACGCTTCGTTCACTTAACTAACTGTCCATGCAATGAACAGTTCTGGAACACACAGGCGACCGACGCCGGTCCCTGCTTGCCTGGTTCTGCCGACGTCAGCCGACTCCCTGCCATCACTGGTGGCCTTCTGCACTGGTCACGACTGATGTCGGTCTTGCTGCCGATGCCAGTGCTCCTGGATCTTGGCAACCTTCTGTTCCTTCAGTTTGCAAAGAGTTGAAGCTTTTAGCTCCATAACTTAACAATCTCCCACTTGGGAATAAACAACTACAACCTGTACCTGTACCTGTACTCCATCTAGTTTGTTCCCTTGGCTTTGTATCCCTCCTCAAGATCACTCTTGAAGACCAACCACCACAAATCCCGTAGTGCAAAACCTGTCATCCAAATCACCTGCCACATCCACATCTACAAACCATGTAGAAAATAACCTGAACCTGCATAACATGTGCACCTACTGCTAGTCCCTATAAGAATCCACTGAACTACCCTCCAATGGTTCTCTCCTGAATTGGCTCCAACTTGTGACAACTTCCACTGCTTGGGAAAACTCAGGTTTAGTACATACCATGCACTTAACCTCATTATGTGAATCAAGACACAGTTCATAGAACTGTCCAACCATTGGCGTGCTAACCGGTCTCACACAATCATCCTAAAACAAAGTCAACATATGACCTACCATGTCTCTAGAACACACTCATGCCAAAGAATCTTGCTGCTCTCAGATTCTCCATGACATCCCTCTGAACTAGCTTTACCTTTAGTTTAGCAATACCCTGTATATGTAACCCTGCAACAAGCAAATCATACAGTAATAGGATAATGTAGCTAATATTATCCAACCTGGTAAAGAGAAACACAATGATCAAACATCCATTGCCCTACAGCTAATACAAGACCATATACCCTGATCTTCCATCTCACGTATCCATTTCTGCTCTTCTTTATCCTGAACATCCATTCATCTCTCAGTGCCTACTTCCAGCTGGCAACTCTACCCAAAACACCTGTTTGGTACTCCTCCAAGGAATCACATCCTCATCCATGCCAAGCTCCCACTGTTTCCTGGATCTACCTATTTTGCTTCTTCAATAACTTCCTGGTCCTATGCCATAAGTGAACAACATGTAGTGTAAAGAAGGGAAATGATGAATTTAAGAACTTACTTACACCTTTAGTCCTCCATATGGGCGCTTGAGACACCTTGACAGCTTGCTGTCCACCCAAAATTTGTCTCAATAATCGATGCCGGTCACATCTCAGTCTGTACCCGACTGATGTTAGTTCCCTGTGACTGCCCCTTACCGACGTTGTTTTCCCCTGGCTGATGCCGGTAGTTATCTGCCCTGAGTCACCAATGTCAGGCTGCACATAGCCGATGTCGGTCCCTGTCTGGACGCTGACGCTGATTTTCCTGTCGACGTCGGTCTCTATGTTTTTCTTGTGAGACCTGACTTTTTCCCGCGAGCTCTTTTTGGATCAAGTCCTTGTCCAGAACACCCTTGCTCTGCTCAGAATTATTCTACATCTTGTGCTGAACTCTGTCCATCACCTTCTCCTTGAAAACCAAGGCTTTCCTGTTCTTGTCACTAACATCGGATTCCTCAAGAAACGTCACCTTCTTCTTCTATATATAGAAACCATGATTCATACCTTCTAAATCTGAAAGCATATCCTTTGACTCAAGAACAAGCATCTCCTTCTTATCTATGTGACCAAGCCTATCAAGCCACATCTCTGAATCTACAGCTGAAGTAGATAACCTAGAAAGAGAATCAGTAGTACAAGTAGATAGATAAAGCGTACCTACTTTCTTACCTCTAGCTACAACAAGTGTACCCTTGGTAACCTTCCAAGAGTCTGCTTTGAGAGTTACTGTGCAACCCTCATCACCCAAACTTCTAACAGAAATCAAATTCCGCTCCAGAACTTGGACATGCATGACCTCCTTTAACACCCATGTGTTACCTGTCTGCAGTTTTAGCTTCACTTTCCCTTTACCAACAATCTGACAAGGTTTACCATCCCCTACACAAATTTCTCCAAGGTCTCCCTGGACATACTCATTAAAAAATTCTCTATGTGGGGATGCATGAAAAGAGGCACCAGAATCTAAAACCCAAGATTCTACTTTATCCAAAGAACATACCAGAGCATCCCGTGCAGTGTAATCTGCAACATCTGCTTCTTCTTCATGTTCTTCATGCTGATCTTCACCTGATCTGCAATCTCTCTTTAAGTGCCCTTGCTTTCCACACTTCCAGCAGGTTATTCTGCCATACCTGGACTTGGATCTTCTGCCTATCTTGGACCTCGATCTCCCATGCTCTATCTTCTCTCTTTGCATTCCTCTGCCTTCAACACTCAAAGCATTCTCTAATGACTCACCTGTGCTTTTCTTGCGTATCTCTTCATTCAAGATCACACTCACAACATCATCCACTTTTAAGACTTTTGAAGGAGACACAGTATTAGAAACTACCATTACCAAACCTTCTCAACTTTCAGGTAATGAACACAAGATTAAGAGAGCTCTAATTTCATCATCAAATACAATATTGACTGAACTTAACTGGTTTACCAAACCATGGAAATCACTAAGATGGCTATGAACAGATCCACCTTCCAACATTTGTAAATTAAATAAATGCTTCATAAGAAATACCTTATTAGAAGCTGAGGGTTTTTCATATAAATTTGCCAAAGATTCCATCGACTCCACCATTGTCTTACACTGTGATAAGCTAGAAATCACAGATGATGCAAGATTCAATCTAATAGATCCCAGAGCCTTCCAATCAAGAACCTCCCATTCTTCATCTTTCATATCTGAGGGTTTGCAAACAACCCCACCCAACGGTAAGTACAAATCTTTCTGATATAGATAATCCTCAATCTGCATCCTCCATAATTGGTAGTTCTTGCCATTAAACTTTTCCATCCATAGCTTACTGTCTTCTGCCATTACTCAACTCCCACTCAAATGAAAACCCTGTGAGTAACCTGTAATCAAAAACACACTAACCAGATCTAATCCAATCTGTTAGTATCCCAACCAACAGCTCTGATACCACTTTGTTGGGGGATCACAAGAACAACACCTATTCTAATCCCACTTTGTTAGGATCTTGCTCCTCAGAAAGAGCACAGTATGATTACCAAATATAAGCAATTATAAATGCGGAAATAACCAGAAACACAAGTAACTAGAATTCACCAATAGCACAGAATATGAGAGACAATACACTATCTTGTATTAACACTTTACAGAAAAGAATACAATAAAGAGCCACCACAGTCTTCCACCTTACAGAGGCTTCCCACACCTTAAGTGTACAGTAATTCTTCTACAACACTCTCCTACCAAAAAAAAAGGGTCCCAACAACCAACTCACAAACAGAATTGGTGTTCACCTCTCCAACTAGTCAGTAATAACCCTGCCAGTTCACCAAGCACTCTAAAGTACTTCAAGTTGATCTCCTATGAACCTGCAACCTGCAATTCAACAGACCATACTCACACATGTAGATCTCTTATGAGCTTGCAACAACCTGCAACTCAATGATCTTACACTTTAAAGGAACTTCCTTGCCTTCCTTATCTTGTGCCAATATAACAATACATGCCAATGGGTCTATAAATAGATCCCAGAGTTAAACAATAACTTAGACTCTTAATTTAGACAATTATCCTCGTAGCTCAAGACTCTAACTAGCCTTTACATGCAAACGCTTCGTTCACTTAACTAACTGTCTGTGCAATGAACAGTTCTGGAACACACAGGCGACCGACACCGGTCCCTGCTTGCCTGGTTCTGCCGACGTCGGCCGACTCCCTGCCGTCGTCGATGGCCTTCTGCACTGGTCATGACCGACGTCGGTCCTGCTGCCGATGCCAGTGCTCTTGGATCTTAGCGACCTTCTGTTCCTTTAGTTTGCAAAGATTTGAAGCTTTTAGCTCCACAACTTAACAAAGGCCCCATTACATGAATGGCTATTCTACTTGAATAGGCTATAGAGGTATTGCAGCCAACCATTGTTTTCCATCAAAAAGATCACACTTTTGGCACTTTCATACCCAAGCATGGGTGTCTCTGAATAGAGTGGGCCAGAAGTAACCAACTCTCATAATCCTTATAGCTATAGGCTTAGGAGCAAAGTGACCACCAGTTGGGCCATCATGAAACTCGGATAAAACCTTGTCAACCTGACCTGGGTCTATGCACCTCAAGAGTAGTCCCAAAAAATATCTTCTAAACAACACCCCATCAATCAAGACATAAGGGAGAGATTGGAGTCTGAAATATCTCCTCTTGGTCCTATCAAGGCCTTACAGGCACTCACCAATAAGAAAGAAACATTTCATGTCTGATGCCCAATCCTTCATGACTGCTAGTTCTTCTACTATAGCTTCATCATGGATTAGCAAAATTTCCTCTTTCTACTGCTTAAGGTCTACGATAGGGTGTTCACATAGGCCTTTTCCCCTTACCAACTTGGTGGTTTTGATGTCCACATCATATTCCATTACTTTAATGATCCATCCCACTCTCTTTTCATTTAGATCACGACTGATCAAGAAATCTTTGACACTAGGATGTGGCACCATGAGATGAACCCTACTATTGGATAACATATGTCTAAATTTCTTTAGGCTCTATATGACCATAAGGACTTTAATTTCCACATATGTATACCTAATCTCAAAACCCTCTAGACCCTGGCTAAAAAATGTAAGCGGTTATTCAAGGTTCTCACCATTTGCTTGG
This sequence comes from Torreya grandis, assembly GCA_037957365.1. NCBI lineage: Eukaryota > Viridiplantae > Streptophyta > Pinopsida > Cupressales > Taxaceae > Torreya > Torreya grandis. Next base: position 1,711,567 of record JARHVA010000486.1, on the reverse strand, counting down.
GTAAGAATAATGGAGTTACCTCTTCATTTCTGAAGGTGTAGAGGTTGAAATCCTTGGTGAAGTTAGGACTGATAAGGGTAGGAGCCTAGGTGATAGCCTACTTGATCCCTTCAAAACTATCCTTCCTTTATGTTGTCCACGTGAATTTCTCACCTTTCTTCAGCATGGAGGTTAATGGCTTGACTACCTCAGCAAAATTTGGGATAAATCTCTTGATGAAATTTATTTTGCCAAAGAAGCTTTACAGACCTTTCTTATACTTGAGCAAGGAAAGCTCTAGGATGGAGCGAACTCTTTCTGGATCAATGGTTAAGCCCTCTCTTAAAACAACATGGCTAAGGAGTTTACCTTCATGGACAACAAACATGCATTTATTTGGGTTGAGAGAGATACCAAACTCTCTACACCTCTCAAAAAGTTGCCTAAGGTGTCTTATATGTTGGTTTGCTTCTTTAGAAAATACTGTCACATCATCAAGATATACCAGTATAATATTATTTATCAAGCCTTGAAAAGCCATGTCCATAGCTCATTGAAAAGTGGCACTAGCATTGGACAGTCCAAATGGCATTTTTTGATAAGCAAACATCCCCCATTTGGTAGTGAACGCTGTCTTGTATTGATCATAGTCTTTCACTAAAATTTGATTGTACCTTGAATACCCATCCAAGAGGGAGAAACATTCATTGCCTGTCACCATTTGGAGGATCTACTCCATTCTTGGGAGAGGGTAGTGGTCCTTCAACGAGACTCTATTGAGGTCTCTAAAATCTGCACATAATCTAATCTCCCCATTATTTTTTTAAATAGGAACAAGATTGGCTAGTTAAGAAGAGTGTTTGATTCGAAATATGATTCTAGACTCAATCAGCTTGGTGAGTTCCTTCCACATGAGAGGTTAAATCTTTGGGTTGACAAGCTTTTGTTTTTGTTTGATGGGCTTGGCACCTTCCTCCGGCTCAATAGTGTGTTGGGCCAAACTTGGTTCAAAACCCTTCAGGTCACTATACTCCCAAGCAAAGACATCAGCAAATTCCTAACACAACAAGATGAAAGCCCGCCTTTCATGATCTATACATACCTTCCCAAGTGTGAGTAGCCTGTTCTTGAATATCTCAAATTTTTCATAGTTCTCCTTCTTCATTGTGATGCTTGCTTTGTCATTTTTCAATTGGTCATCTTTGTTGAAGATACTTTCAAGAGTGACTAAGCCTTTTAGAAGTTTATTGTTCTTTAACTAAATAATCTAGCTGCCATACTAATACTGTAGCTTGGCTTGGTTTTTGGAGACAAACTTAGCCTCTTATTGCAAGAAGAGCATTATCTATTGATTGCTATCAAACATCTGCTAGTTGGTGATGTTATCAAGCATGGATGGTCTGATTACCACTTATAAATGGCACAAATTGCTGTCTCAGCCTATCTCCTTGGGGACATCAAACTGAGCACCAACTATTGCAAGTTTGTCCACCTACTTATTCTGCTCTCTTGGCATGGAAATAAAATTGAAAGTAAGGAAACTCTCCACTAAGTCCCATACTCTGTGCTTGTAATACTTTAGCAAGGAATTCTTGGTCAGATTTCAGCCTCTCACCTAATTTATGATCAACTTGCTATCCCTAAAAACCTATAGCTCTTTAATTCCTCTTTTTCTTACCCATTCCAAACCATGGATGAGAGATTCATACTCTATGACATTACAAGTACAAGAAAATTGGAACCTGAAAGTTGAGAAGTATTTTTCCTTTGAAGGGGAAATTAACACCACTCTACCACCAGCTCCTAGCTTACTTCTTGAAAAGAAGAGTTGCCATAAATCTAAGCTCTCTTGGTTTGATTTCATCAAATTTGGTAGAAGATCACCCTCTTCATGCATGCAATAAATTCTAAGACTTGCTTTTTCTATGAATTTATATGGGTCATGTTCGAAGTTGTCTCTTCCTCATTCATCTAAGAGTAAGTCAACAACTCCTTTAAGGGTAGAGGGCAGAGATTAATCCACTTGGAATTTTTATTCATCAATAATGGCATAGTTGACATTCACCACTTTGAGTGAGTATGGTTCCAAATGATCTCTATGGATTGGCTTTGACTCAATCTTGACCTTAGTCCCATATTTGGTTCTAAAAACCATGTAGGACCAATTTTCTGCTAGGTACCCACCTATTTTGGAGGTGAAATCCCTAGAAGAGCAAATGGAAAAGTAGGGAGGAACATCTTGCACCATCACATAGTGGGAATTGAGAAAGTTGGACAGGCATGGAGCATCAAGTTCAAGCCTCTCACCACTCTTACTATCTTTGCTGGTGACCCATCTAGCTGCAGGACTCCCTTAGTCATTTCTTCATATTTGAGCCCCAGTTTATTTGCTATACATTTTGGCATTACTGAGGTGCTTGCCCCAATATCAATAATGTAATTGTGCACCATGAAATCTCCTATGACTAAGGATAGATAGAAAGGGGGAACCTTTTCTTCTTTCTTTACTTGGTCTACTGTGGAATGGTGCCCATTCGTGATCAAAATATTATCAGCTTTTTTTTGAGACAACTTGTTCATTTAGCCCATGCAATTCCTTTTACAACATGTCTTTTTATCCTAGTGTTGATAATAAATCCCACAAGGAGATATTCATGTGTAGCTTATTCATCTGGTCCACCACATTAATCTGAGGGTTTCCCCCTTTCAAATTTTCTTTGGGGTTACTTATAGCCTGAGGCGCAAGTCGAGGAGCTAAGGGTGTAACTGATAGCCTAAAATTTATAAATTTTTGGTTTCCATGTGATGAAGAAGATGCGGTGGACATTTGGGTAGTAGTCTGAGCTTCCTCTATAGCTCTTCTTTTAGACCTTGTGTTGGATGCAACATAATCACCTTAGTTGTCTATACTACCCACATAGTTGACTACATAAAATTCACCTTCCAGGTGATTCATGAGAGCAGAATCAGACTGAGCTAGATTGCTATCCATGTCAAGTTACATAGATGCCTCAAAGCTTGGGAATTGGGTGGATACCTGATTTTTTTATGCATTTATGTATTGACTCAGCATCTCATTTATAGAAATAACCTGATCTTGACCATATCCCATGGGTGAGAAATTTGGCTGTTCTTGTACCAAATTATTTTGAGCGGGCACCAGAGCCTTGGATGATGGAGCACCTAGATTATAGCCTTGATAAGGTTTGGCTTGTGAAAACTGACCCTATCCTTAATTGTAATTTTGAAAAGGGGGTCTATTTGCTTGCTCAAACTACTGATATCCTTGATTTGGTTGATAGCTTTGAGCTTGCTACCTTTTAAGAACCACCAGTTCATTGGTCACACTTTGCAACAAGCTTTTAACTTCATGAAGGTCATTAGGTGAAGTATCAACCAACATTTCTATGCTAGGTAGAAGAGCTAAGGTGGGTGTAATAGTCTGGACTGGAGGTGGCAATTTAGGGAAGAGTGGCATATGAGGTCTAGGGGCTATCTTTCCTGCTTGCACCAAGTAATTCTCAACAACTATGGCTATTTCATAGGCAACGAGTAACACTTGTCCTCATATAGACTGTATCATGATATCAATGTCATTGTTTAATGCTTTCAAATAATAAAAAAAAACATAGCTGGGGTCAGCCTTACCAAAATGGGGATTCTTTCCTAGGTCTTTTAAAACTGAGCATTGAAATCCTGCATAAATTTATGTGGAGCTCTCTACATGGTGGTTAGCTGCTTGGCAAACAAGAGGTGGTCACTCTTCTCCCTAAATCTATTTGTTAATATGGTACCCAATTTGTTCCATGTACTGACTGAATTCATAGGCAGAGTCCCATACCAGTCTAGAACCTTGCCCTTAAAATACAATGCCAACAATCTGATAGCAATGTTTTCTTCAGTGACATTTTAAATATTATAGAGGTTGGAAATATTTCTCATGTGCTCAATAACAGTAATAGGCCCTTCTCCATTAAAGGGAGGCACACTCTTAAGGGTTGTCCTTGGGATTGGGTCATAATGCAAAATATTTAAAGGACTCTAACCATGAAAGGCCATAAAAGGAAAAGCCATAGCTATGACAGGATTCAATTGGGGCCTTCTTGCATAAGTGTATCTTATAACAGGTCTAGAAAAATGACTTGATGAATAAGGATGAGTCCTTGAAAACCTCAGTCTCCTTGATGAGTTTAATAGTAGTTCAACAAATTCAAAAGGGACACCCTTAGTAGCAGATCATGTGGTGACCTTAGGCATAGGATGTCAAACTAATCTTTGACCAGAGATAGATGCTCTTGATAATGGAGTCACCAAATGCTAGATTAATGGTTGATTTTTTGCTGTAATAGGACCAACATCAATCTTGAAACTTTTCTAAGTGTTAAAAATTAGTCCCACTAGGTGTGCCAAAAATTGTTGATGCTGTGGATTGCACCCTTGACAGAAGGCTGAGCTTTTGTCATCCACATAGCACAATAGATACTCCCCTCTTGCTGTGGGTCTAGTAAAGTTGAGGGGAGAATCTCTAGATAAGGGATAGCTCCCTTTGATGCATCTCTGAGTTATTTCACTACTACTACTAATATATAAAAGGGGGGGTGAAAAGAGAGAAGGATAACTAGGATAGAAACTAATCTAAGTGGTGATGCACCAAATGATTTTGGTCTACTCAATTATTCACACTTCAGAATAGAAGAGGGTAGACATACACTTTATCTGATGAAAATACTAGACTATAGGGAGCTTTAACAATAGGCTTAATGAAGACACACAGAAAATAAACTTACCACATGCACTGTAGAAAACACACTATTTGTTAACCCTTTTCTGTCTCTATGCTCCAAATACAACACTTCTTATTACCTACAAAAATGGTGCTTTATCTATACTAGGTATGTTGGTGTCAAACTTGTGAAAGCATCATGTAAAATAACTGAACATAGGGTTGATACACAGACACACTCAAAATCATAAATAATCAAATAGAGGTAAAATACGTTCTTATTGATCAAGGTGAAAATTTTGGTAGGGCTTCACCTTACAAACTGAGAGATATTCTTTCTCAAATGAGAGTTATAATATATAGAGAAGAGAAAGCAATGGTACATTTTTTCACAAGTGGCCCATGCTGCATTTAATTCATTGGGAAAAAGAAGTCTGGTAAAGGAAGCCATGCCACGGTAGTCTAAGTCTTGACTTTGGCATTTAAATTATATTAAATGTCATTATGAAATCATGGGTCATGCCTTTCTATTTGAAAACAAGACCACTTCTTAAAGAGGTTCATGTGATTGTCTGCTCATTAATGCTTAAATGGCTCATTAATGCTTAAATGAAGAAAAATAGGCCATGCTATTCACTATTTATGCTCCTTGATGACCATTTCATATGAAGTATTTCAACCACTAGCATAACTCCTCTATCGACATCTCTTTTGCCACCTAGGTTGTTCTATCTATGTTTATGCTTGGCTCTTCAGGCTCCTTTCTCAGTAGGTCACTGAGTTTATTCTTGAATTTTGTCTTTTCCTGGCTCTTTCGTCCTTGAGGCTATCTTTTGTCATTTCTTGGCCCTTTCTGGCAATCTGAGCTCTCGAGGCTATCTTCTCATTTTTTGTTGGTAATTTGAGCTCTCAAACTCTCTTCTCAGTGGTCACTAATTTTCCACACTCAGGCTCATCCTTAATTATTTCAAGATCAATGGCTATCTTATCACCATGAAATTGATGTTCATGCACCTATTTCCATTTGAAAGCCAACGACTACTCCATTGTCTTGAATTTGACATTCGTGGGGAAGTCACTGGACATTTGAATTCTAATGGCTAGTTTACAATGCTAAATTTGATGTCTTCAGGCCTGTCACCCCTTTGGTAATTTATTTGGCTTTCCATAATCCCATCGACCTTTTATATTCATTTAGCTTTTTGAAATTGAACCCCCCCAAAGGGAAGGTGTCCCTTTAGGGCTTCAAAAAGGTCCCCTTCTTGGTAGCCAAGAGTCCCCTGCAAGGGCACTTACCCTTTAGGATCCTTCGGGTTGCCTTGGCTTCTCAATTTCTTTGAACAAAATGTTTGAAGGAATTCCCTCAAACATTTTTACCAAAGGAAATCTTTACGAAGGGTAATTTTCATTTAGCTCTTTGCCTTGTGAATTTATTTGGACAAAATGTTTGAAGGAATTCCTTTGGGCACTTTGTCTGAAAGAATTCACATTAAGTTCCATTGGATTTCCTTTAGATTTATTCTTCAGACAAAAGTCTGAAGGAATTTTTTCCTTTTGCCTTAGTCTTTTCTCTAAAGAAAACCTTATCTTTTGGCCCTCTTCTTTGGTCCCTCTACAAGTGTTTTCTGCCCTTTGCAAGGGCATTTAGGCTGCAAGTTTCCCTTTAGGCCCTGCTAAAAGGCCCAATTGGTTATTTTCCTACCCTCTACAAGGGCACTTTGTCTTTGAAGCCTTGTAAAATGACTTGCATGCTTTGACCCGGCCCATGCTTTACCAAAAGGCTTGTGTAGACCGACTGCTCGAAACAAGAAAAAAACTATGGATCAACCTGAGATATATGCAAGGCTCAAGTCATTTGGCTCAAAAAATAGGCCTATTATAAAAGGGGAAAAGCATAGTAGCAAAAGGGTCAAAACATGACTAACTGCTCAAGATAGTGGTGAAGGAAGGGAGACTAATTTTTTGGCCTACAAGGCCAAAAAATAGTCAACAGGTATAATGTATATACCCTTTCCCACTTCTACCTTTTTCTCATATTTTTCCTACACCTCTATATCTATTAGGGTGATAATGGGCATCATAGATGGGAACTTTGTCTTCTTTTGATTTTCCTTTATGATGGGAGAAGTCTTTGACACAAACTTAACATGCTTATTTATCAAGGGAAAAAAAGAAGATTCATCACCTGAGGTGATCTTAAACTTTATGCACTCCTCCATATCTTTAAGTGCCTCCCCTTTCTTCTTCTTGGGAGACTTCTTTGGTTTAGCTAGAATTGGTATGCCTTCATCACTGATCTTGATTGGAGGGTTATTGGTCTGCTCAGTGCTAGAGTTAGGGCCCTTCCTCCTGGGCTTTATCTCATAGTAAAGCCTATGGATGCACGTGTGTATAGTTACTTCTTGAAGAGGGTAGATGTCAATGTGATCTGACTCATCCTTTTCATCCCTTATTGCTATTTCATCTAGGCACATGAACTAGTGCTATAACTTATTCCTTTCCATTTCTAATTCCCTCACTGGAATATCCAATTATTTTGCATTAGGGATCCTCCTAAGCACATTCCTAAAATACTTGGCCAAAAAAGCATATGGAAGCTTTAACTAACCAAACTTGTTGCCATCAACTAGTGCAAGGTGGAGTACATAAAAGTGATGCAAAACAACAAATGTTATCATCCCATACATGCTCTTTGGGAGCTCTTTGGGGATGTGCCACTCTATCCTGAATGCCTCTATGTATTTTTTTCACTACCTCATCATGCACACTTTATATTTTGTGTTTAATGAATTGAGGCAAGTGAAGTCTTTGTATTTCTATACCAGGGAGTCATTGTGCTCTAGAAAAACCTATATATTATCCTCATCCCCATCTGGGATGTTGATTTCCTTCATAACTATCATGATTATGATGGACCCCTACCTGAAGATCCACTATGTTGTGTGGCATTCTAGCATGTTCTTCAAAATCTCTTCAACAATAAACTTGGCAATGTTGAACTTCATGCCTTGTGCAATATGGTATATGATACAGAGGTAAGTTTTTATTACATCACTCTAATGACCACTAGGGTGGAGTTTTTATCTCACGAGGCATGAGTCTACCCTCGTGCTAGGGTCTTTGTAGTTTTTGATGGGGAATATAATTCCCCAATTATAGTAACTCAAGATCTTTGCCATGCACTCCACCTCTTCATCATCTCCCATCATCTCATTGGAAGGATGAATGGGCTCCAAAATGTTAGAAAGGACATCCATAAAATGTTTTATAAAACTAGGTTTTCTATTCATGGGCTTAGTCATGTCCCTACCTAGCTATCCATGTCAAAATAGGCTTGTCTTATGGGGGCATAAACCTTGATAATTCCTATGATGCTCAACATTTAACACTTAGTAGTGCTAACATCAAAATACATAAGGCACAAGCCTTATGTTCTCATATAAAGTGTGACAGAGAAGGGAGTGAGGTTTGTGTTGGGATAGTTGTGTAATGGTGTAACTCTATTCTTTAGGGGATTGGGTTAGTGCAACGATGGTTGGGCATTCATAGGCATAAGTCTTGGGTTTCATAGGATCAATGGCATTCAGGCACTTGAGGGCCGATTGGGTGTTAGGTTAAGGGACTTAGGCATGGTATTGCACTTATGCATGGGTATCATTAAGGGTGCAAGGTCTTAACCATGCTTAGAATAGTTCCTATTTTGAGTGTGGGGCTCATTGTGATCCATAGGTCCACCATGAATAAACTAGGTTAGAAGCTTGAAAGGACTCAATACATAGATTCAACAGAATGAAGTATGTAACCAAAAATCATTCTAAAACTTAGAGATTTAGCTCATTAAACATTTGCACAAAGCATTCTTCATTAATACATTAAACAATAATACATACATAGTCCATATAAATTGAGGAAGTGATCAACGTAAAGTGCTAAGGCCCAAGCTCACAGGTGAGCTTGGGAATTACTAAGGGGAGCATCAAAATGCATCCCACGTTAAAGTCTAAGCCTAAGATAATCTTATAGCAACAATTTTTTAGAGCTTCACTACTCTAGTTTGCCTCCTTTCTTCAGCTAAACTCAACTTCCTTTTATAAGCTTTAGAGTGTCCTAGGTTCATGGGGCATGCTAACTATTGAACTGGTGCTATAAGTACACATTCTACTACCCCCACTATGCTTTGTCTATAATGTGAAATCAATGTCCCATGCACCTGATTCCCAATGTTACATGATTTAAAAGGAGCCACTTATCTTTAATGTCTAATCACTGTCTTATGCACCCAATTCTTGATGCTGCTTGGAGTTGTTAGTCACCAACTAGCTAGAACCACTACAAGACAAAAATAATAACCATCCACATAGTTTCCTTGCACCTAAGTGTTTGTTGATTTGGTGCAGATACATTAATTAACATGAAATGGGGCCCAACACTACCCCATATAAAAATATTAGTCCACCCTCAAACTATCCTTCTAGCACCTTGGTTGTGCAAAATTTAGGCATGCTCTACTATAGTTCCATTTTAAAGTCATCAAATCCCTGGATCATGAGATTAATTTCTTTGATGGTGCAATTGATATCCATAGAGGCAGCCTTAAGCACAAGCACATAAGTGTTATCTAGTTCCTTATAGAAGGCTTCCAACCTTTCCTTAGCCCTTTAGACCCCACCATTTAAGATGGTTCCCTATTCACTCACCTTTGTCTGGAAGGTGCAAAACATTTCTTCTAGGTCTTGCTCCTAGGTCTTTAGATCAATGCTCAATGTGTTGACCTATGCCATTATTTATGTATGTTCAACCCTATTGATAGTGAAGGTTTACTTCATCAATACATCTTTCTCCCCCTTCACCTTTTAGAGGCATGCATTGATGAATGATGTTTGGATGGAAAATTTGTAAAATATGACATCAACATCATCTGTACACTCCTCTAGCCTTGCAAAGAGGTCCTCAACCTCATCAATATTTTTTTAAGCTATTTATTTAGGGATTCACAAGGGTCTTCTTGTTCTTCCTGCACTGGATTCATCTGAGGGAGCATGTTTTTGACCAGTGCACACATCTTATCTACTTCTAAAAGATTGGAAGTGTCAACATTGTCCAAAAGGCATGGCTCTACCTCTTCCATGCACTTGGTTAAATGCTAGAGTTTGAGATTTATTACACTAGGTTCTTCCTCTACCTTAAGTGATATATTTTTCCATTTTATGGCATGAACATCATTAATTATGTTCTTGTGCACCACCTCAAAAGCCATCTTAAGGAGGGCATTAGCCAACCTCACTAGGTTCATGTCCCAGGGGTTGACCAGTTGGTAGTCATACCCCTCTTCTAGTTTCTTGACACTTCATATTATTTTGGATGGTACCTTGAAATGAGGCTCATCCATATAAAAATCCAGTGAAAAGGACACTTGATGGTGTATCATTATTTTTTTAGCTCTGAAGGACATGTAATTTGTGGTAAACCCATTCTATGCCTTTTCCTATTAGCTTGGCTCAAATTCTTCTTTCTCAATGGCCAATTCCTTCTACTCCTGCTCCTCTTCATTGGTGTTTCTCCCTTCCTTGGTGCCTTCTTCTTCTCCTTCCTTCAAGGGTTCTTCTTCTTTGGAATTTTCCCCTTCATCCACTTCTTCTTCTTATGGATCCTTGGTGAGAACCTTTGAAGGTTCTTTCTTAGTGCTAGCATGTTCTTTTTCTACCTTTTCTATTTGTTCTTTTAAGGCACCAACATTTCTTTCTTTGTCTCTAGGTGCCCCTTAAGTACTAGGGTGAAACTATTATGTAGCTTTGTCTATTGGGCTAGTGTGGGTGCTAGGCACCTATACTATTTTGGTTTTAATGGGTTTCATACCTATGATAACCCTCTTATCTTCTTCCTCCTTCCTGGCCTTCTCCTTATGGGCCTTCTTTATTTTTGCCTTCCTCTTCTTGATGATCATGGTAGTTTTCTCCTCTTTGACCCTTATCTCCTTGACCTCTACTTAATCAATTTTTGCTTGGTTCATGCCCTTGGCCCTTATGGCCTCACTCTTGTGGTGTAACTCTAGCATCGCTTCAATGTGATCTTGATCAAGGCCCATTTTCTCCCATTTTAGCCTCAAATCCTCTTCATCCCATAGAAGTTTCATTATGAGCTCTTTGGTCAGTGTGCTTAATGGTCCTACTTCTTTAAACATGACATCAGTGCCACCTTAGAGAGCCTCATGTGTTTCCATCGTGCTAGGCTCTTCCTCTGATTCTCCTTCTACCATGTGTTTTTACTTATCCTCAACTTTCTTACTTCACTCCTCCATCATTCTAGCCTTCCTCATTTATTATTTCTTCCTCTATTGCTCTAATGCCTTCTAGATATCTATTATGCTAAGGCCAAACTTCCTTCAAGTTTTTTTATATCTTGCCTCTTCACTTTGGGGTGGTGGGGAAATTTACTCACTAGATGAGGAGTCTTCTCGGGCATAATGTAAATTCTCTTTCCCACTTCTACCTCCTCTAATTCTTCATGTGCCTATATGTCTACCATGGTGATAGTGGGCATTACAAATGAGAACTTTGGCTTCTTTTTCTTCTCCTTTATGATGGGAGAAGTCTTTAACGTGAACATCATGTGATTCTTTGTTAGGGCTGATGGAGAGGCTTCATCACCTGAAGTGATATTAAACTTTATGTACTCCTTTATCTCTTTATTTGTCTCCCCTTTATTATTCTTGGGAGATTTATTTAGTTTAGCAGGTGTCAATATGCCTTCATTGCCAATCTTGATGGGAGGGTCATCAATCTATTCAATGTTGGAGATAGGTCCTTTCCTCCTGGGATTCATCTCATAGTAAAGCCTTTGGATGTACCTAAGTATAGTTACTTCTTGAAGAGGGTGGATGTTGGTGTGATCTAACTCATCCTCTTGATCTGTTATTGCTCTTCTATCTGGGCATATGAACTGGTGTCACAACCTATTCCTTTCCATATCTAGTTCCCTCATTAGAATATCTAACTGTTGTGTATTGGGGATCTTCCTAAGTGTGTCCCTAAAATACTTGGCCAAAAAAAAATATGGGAGCTTTAACCAGTCAGACTTATTACCATCAACCAACATGAGGTAGACTATTTAAAAGTGATCTTAGGGGATGTGCCACTCTTTCTTGAATGCCTCTATGTATTTTTCACACCACTTCATCATGCATACTTTATATTTTGCATTGAAGGAATTGGGGCAGGTGAAGTCCTTATATTTTACATCAAGGAATCATTATGCTCTAGAAAAACCTAGAGATTATCCTAGTGCACCATTACAAGATCAAAATTCAATGGGTCTTGAAAATGGAACCAAAATGTTGTAGAAAAGTAGGCTTTCTGGTCATGGGCCTAGTCATGCACCTACCTAGCTATCTAGGTCAAATTTAGGATTATTCTATGGGGGTGCATACCTTGATGATTCCTATGGCACTCAACATTTAACACTTAGTCATGTTGGCATCAAAATACATAAGGTACAAGCTTTATGTTCTCACCCAAAGTGTAGCAGAGAAGGGATCAGGGTCTATGTTGGGTTAGTTGTGCCATGTCACAACTCTATTCTTCAAGGGATTAGGTTAGTGTAATAATTATTGGGAATTAATAGGTGTAAGTCTCAGTTCCATAGGCTCAATAGAATTTAGGTGCGTGAGGGCCAATTATGTGTTGGGTTAAGGGAATTAGGCATGGTCTTGTATTTATGCATGGGTATCATTCAGGGTGGAGGGTCTTAACCATACTTATCATAGTTCCTGTTTTAGGAGTGGGGCTCATTGTCATCCATAGGTCTACCATGAATGAACAAAGTTGGAAGCTCACAAGGACTCAATACACATATTTTATAGAATGAATTATGTAATCAATAATCATTCTAAGACTTATAGATTTAGCTCATTAACCATTTGCTCAAAACATTCTTCATTAATATGTTAAACAATAATACATACATAGTCCATATAAACTAAGTAAGTGATCAACATAAAATACTAAGGCCCAAGCTCATAGGTGAGTTTGGAAGTTACAAAGGGGAGTGTCAAAATGCATCTTGAGCTAAAGTCTAAGCCTAAGACAATCTTTTAGCAACAATTCGCTAGAGCTTCGCTACTCCAATTTGCCTCCTTTCTTCAGCTGAACTTGGCTTCCTTTTATAATATTCATAGCATCTTAGGTTCATGGGGAATGGGGAATGCTGACTACTGAACTAGTTTTATAGGTACACATTTCACCACCCCCACTACACTTTGTATTTAATGTGCAGTCACTATCCTATGTGCACACTTCCCAATTTTGCATGATTCAAAAGGGGCCATTTATCTTTAATGGCTAATCATTGTCCCATGTGCCTAGTTCCTGATGCTGCTTGGATTTGTTAGATACTAGCCAATTGGCATTACTAGATGATAAAAATAATAACCATCTATATAGTTACCTCATGCCTAGGTGTTTGTCAAGTTGGTGTAGATCCAATACTTGTCATGAAATGGAGCCTAACACAATTCTTCAAACAAGAACCAAAATAGGTTTTAGATGTGAAAGATATGAGAAAACATAAGAATTTCACGTCGTGCACTTGAGGTGTAAAGAGTACCTAGTTTATTCATCTAGATACATAAAATCTATGATGTTTGGGCCTCTAAAAATTGATACAAAGATGATCATTGAGATAATATATTTCTTATGATTTAGACGAACCAAAATGGAGTCTAGATGTGGAAGATATGACAAAATGTACCAAGGTTCTAGTTTCTTTATGTGGGAACCAAAATTTTAAACTTTTCATGAATTCAAATTTTGGGTATAACAATTGGCTCTAACTATGGGGCAACATTTCTTGGTGGAATGTAAGAAAAATATATATTCTTTGGTGACCAGTGCCTCATCTAATTTATGGATAATGTGCAACGCACTTTCATTCTCAATCGTATGGGAATGAACATGCATTATCAAAAAATATAATTTCTTTGTATTTGCATATTTATTTACTATAACTCTATGTAGATAATGTATAGCAAATACTGATGTCCTAATCCAACCAACTAGTAGTTAGTTCACCTTTCCCAGTCATATGAGAATGAATACACACTATTGAATCATATCATTACCTTTAAAACTCCACCTATTTGTCCAAGTTTAAATTATTGAAAATTTTAGATGCTTGTAAGGATATACGAGGACAAATTTACTTTATATTTATAAATACAAGTTGGTTTTTTTGAATACCTTTAGAAATAATATTATCTAGAATGGATCTTGGTAGAATTCATGATATCTCTGATCATCCAATAACGGGTGTGCTCATGATATAAAGATCTAACCAAGAAGTATCCTATCAAGGGATTTATGTCTTGTAATTATCTTCAACAACACCATGCCAAAATAATACTTGTCAATATTTGTATACACCCTTTCATTTTCATCAATTTTAAATTACTCTAGGTGTGTGTAGTGTAAACTACAAGAATATATTCTAAAATAACTCCAAATTTATCATGCTTTTAATTACAATTAAAAAATTGCCTTCTTCAATCAAACCTTTTCTATTATAGAACATTCTTATTTTACCATGTTAATAATCATCAAAGCTACTCTCAACACTTTCTAACTCTTTTATTTAGTGTCACCAACATTGTCACCATAGCCTTGTATAGCCTCCAAATATTTATTTCTAAAAAATGAGAGCTTTTTGACAAATAACCCAACCATAAACCTATTGTGAGAACAAAAAAAAACATGGGAAATTTTGAAAAACCATAATACTATTGCATTTATTGAAAACACACATACACACCAAAAAACAAAAATAACAAGGAAAAGAACAAGCTAACATTTTTATGCACACTATAAAACATAGCCCTAATATGGGTTTGTAAACTCAATAATAGGTTCATAAATATATGATGCTTTTATTAATGATTTGGGAGTAAATAGAAAGGTAAGGGAGACTAAGGTATCAAGAAATATGTGAAATATGAGGCCCAATTTGAATGGAAACACATGAGCATTTGGGAATAAATATTAGCTTTGTTTGCGGTCAACATTAACAAATATCTCATGCTCACATGTATGTATCTTGTGACACTCATGATTAAACTCATACTCTTGTAGGAATGTTTAAATTAAATTCTCGCTACTTCTCCTAATGATTTATGCTTCTTGATTTGGTTGTATAGGCCTTCTTCAAAGTAAAAAGAGGATATAAATGATTCATTTAATATTATAGTGTCACCCATCTTTGATAGAAATCAAATCATAACTTTCATGCATGAAAATATATGCCTCATCCTCTTGAGTTTGATCATTTTATTACAAAACTTACAAAAATGTGATTTTCTAATAAATTCAATAGGTTTGATATCCACCTTATTATTAGTCACCCAGTCTTTTATGAGTAGTATAAGCTTATTTAGTTCATGCTCCTAAAATAAACTATGCCTCAAATATTTTCTCCTTTTGGACTTTCAGGTTATCTAGACCTTATTTGAAGCATTGATTGAATGGGAATAATGTTTCCATTAATCAAGTGTTTTCCTGTACAACACAACTCAAACCATTATTTTATTACACACCACTTATGACCTCTTCTTGAACATGATAAAGTAGTTCTTGATGTGGGCAAGTCTACATTTGCTTTATTTTCATATTAGAATCATGATCAAAAGGTTTTATAGCTATGAGATCATGTTCATGTTGATAGATAACTTCATCCCTTTTACTTGCAGTTCCTCTATAGATCTCTTTCCAAATTGGGGAAATAAAGGGGGAGTATATCACTTATTCATTACTAACTTCATCTGGAATAGGATCTTTCTTAAATGTGGGTGAAAAATAATGATCATTTATGTTTTCAAACAAAAAATAATAGTAAGAGTTTTTAAAATATTTGAGTAATTTGAAATTCATGATGGTGAACATTGTCAACTTATTCTTGTTGATTTCTATTTGTTTTTTATTCAATGGCATGTAACTTGTTATGCTCTTGATTCATCTCATGTTCTTTGAAGGAATTTGAAAATCATTTTTCAATGCATTCTTTTGTAGATTATATTTCTTGTGATGAAATGCCAATATCTTATTCAGAGCACCAAATGAAAGAAGTTGATTCCTCTATGAGAGTGTTTCACCATGGTGGAATTCAAACCATTACTTTCATTATCAACAGCATCAACTTGTTGTTTTGTATTTATTCCACCTTATGCAAGTTTTGAAGTTGTTAATAGAGACATTTCAAAAAATTTACTCTCTTGGGATCATCAACAATATCATAAATTAGATTTTACTATAAAATAAATAAATAAGAAAACATTTATTTATGTATCATCATTTTCAAGAATCAAATCAACCCTTATTTTGGGTTCCTTAGATATTTTTTCATATTTATTTATTTTATTTGCCACTAACTATCCATGCTACAAATTTATAAAAAAATTCAAGCTTTGGGCAGTGATAACAAAGCTCAAAATATCAAAAAAATTAGATTGTGTTCCATCATTTCTAGGATTCATTTCAATAGAGTTTATAATATTATTTTAAAATGGGAAGATTCCCTTCAAATTTTAGAAACTGAATTCACTATTTGATCATTAGTAGAGTCACCAAAATTTGTTGGAAAATAATCATGTCACTTTGTTTTTTTGGCTTTATAACTCATTCAATGAGAAATGACACATATTTGTCAATAAATGGATAAATCATCATTGAGATGGTGATTATCCTTTGCATTTGATAAGGGTAGCTCCCTCATATGATTATGATTTTTTTTTGTGTACTTTTAACTATAAATCACAAAAAATAAATAAATTGGGAAATGGTGAAAATGGGAGAACAAAGGAGGACGATGGAGGTGAAGGTAAGAAACTCACAGTGGAATAAACTTAGAGAATCACCAAAATAACTTGAATTTAAATGAAGTGGCTAGAAATTATACCTCTCACATGAAAATTAAATTATGAGAAACAAATGTATGGGAATCAAATGGCTTTTTTGGAAGCACAAAGTTTCTTCAAAACTTGAATTAAATATACTTGGTAAAAACCCCATACACATGGTTTTCAAACACAATGTTTGGAAATTCTGTTAGTTACACAAAACCAAGAAAAATGTAAAATTTTAATGACTTCTTTATCTATGAAAAAATTACAAATTTCATAAATAAAGATCACCAAAACCCACAAAGCCAACAAATAATTTTATGAATGTATTTCTAATCCATTAAGAAACCTAGAAAAGTACATGCAACACACAAAGTTGTAATGATCCCTTCCCTAAGAGTTGAAAAAAATAAGAACCCTCTTAAAATGGTAGTCTCTCATATTTATAACACATATGAGGATGAAAATGACCTTTTTTATTATTATAACCACTATTTCCAAGATTCATATTCTATTTTTACATTCAACTTTTAGTTTTTAATAAAGTGACTTACATAGTACAAAATATAATATATTGAATTAAATAAAACATGAAGTTGGCCCTTTGAGATTATCGATTAGTTGGTAAGAGTTTGAAAATATTATGAACACTTATTCATAGTCCCACCATTCACATGACACACACTAACACTTAAAGTCAGATCTTGTAAAGAGACATTTGATTAAACATTGAGAAGCAAACCCATTTGTAAAAGTCTCTAAGAAACAAATATTTTACATCATTGTATTTACCACTAAAATAAATTTACATTGATTCAAATGGGAGTGAAATTGGAACTCAAATGTGAAAGACTTGAAAAAATAGAGGTGTGCCTATTGGATACTATTAGGATAGAAAATTTCCCTTTTTTCCAACCATAATTTTCCTCTAAGG
Organism: Torreya grandis; assembly: GCA_037957365.1. Taxonomy (NCBI): domain Eukaryota; kingdom Viridiplantae; phylum Streptophyta; class Pinopsida; order Cupressales; family Taxaceae; genus Torreya; species Torreya grandis. The sequence continues at coordinate 1,694,050 of JARHVA010000486.1, read as the reverse complement.
ATCAAATATTTTACATAATTTGATCACCTTTCAATATTTTTCCAATACTTTGAACATGTGCCAAAAAAAGTTCAAAGGTGAAAGATATAAGAAAAATGAGAGTTTATATTTTTTGCCTTTGTATTTTGGTACATTTTAAAGTTTGGTGTGCATAGTGTACCTGGTTCACCCACAAGGTTGAGCTAGATTGGTTCCTAGGGTGCACTTATTCCATATCTCTTCTTGGATTTTATGAAAAAAAAAATCATATTTTAAACCTTGACAGTTTGGGCAAAGATGATCCTTGGAATGAGCACAACACATAGAATTTTTTTTTGGATTTTGATAATGTTTAATTTTAGGAGGAGAAAAAATCACATCCAGTTGTAGATGATATTTTGTGATTATGTAGCACCTCAGTATTTTACACTTGGAAAAATATGACCTTGGCTATTCCTCTTAGTTATACACTCTCCTTATTTATACAAGCCTAACATTTTCTCTATCTTGTACCCCTTAGCTTATCTCTTAATCTGACTGATCTTATATTGATGACATATACACTCTATCTTGCCTAGAATGCTCAAAATGTACTTATCTTACACTCTATAAGTTTTGAGCATGTACCTATTTTGATGGTCCCTAAACACTAATGTCTGAGATAGACAATAGAATCAACCTTACTATCTTACCTTGACATAAGTGTTCTATGCCTTAAAAGTTATCAAATCTATAAATGAAACATATCTTAATGGTTGACCAAAGTGATTTTATGTGAGTTATTAATCCAAAGGGATTGATATAAATACAAGATAAACTCTCATTCATTCCTCACCTAGAAAATACTAAAAAGACCATGACACTTATCAAAATCACTCTATCAAGAATTTAATTGATCAAATCTTCTCTATTTCCATACCAGTCATAAGTATAACACATCTACATGTTTAAAGTACTAAATGAGTAGCCTAAGATCCTGATTTATCAATTTATAAGCTAGGTCAATATTGTACTTGATTTACATATATTACATGATTCACACACAAACCAACACATAGGGGATAACTACATTAGACTAAGGCCCTCTTCAGAGTATTGGCTATGTAGATACCATCCTTTTACAATAATGTCATTAGGGTTATCTTGAAACCATATTCCCACTAACCCATTTTACCCAAGGTTCACCATTGAAGATGGAAATCTAGGGTTTTGCCATTTTAGAAGGAGTAACTATCCATGACTTAGATTTGAATGCACTAGATCTAAGGAAAAACTAAACCCAAAAGAATTTATATGGTCATATCCCATTTCACTAGATATTTTGTACATGACACTAGTGTTAAAATCATATAATAATGTCAATACAACCATACAAAGTTGATGCAACTATCCAAATACACCATATACAGAATCTGATGACTATTCTATAACTATCTTCCCATCTAATTTTATATTGTTATAGATATAGAACTATATTAGCATAAATAGAAGCTAATTACATCTCTTCTTTGTCTTTTTTATATCTATCCTAGTTGTACTTTTTATATTTAGATTATCTCAGCATAATAAATTTAGTGTATGTTTATATTTGAGTTTAACATTTAATTGGCTTGATATAGATCTGATTATGACCCTTATACCATTCATTTATATATTATTAAACCTAAGATTAAATTGAAGTACACACTCACATTATTTCATTTTAGGGTTAAACATTTGGTGAACCTGACATATGTTATAATATCCCTAAACTCAACCTCAATCAAATCACTAAAAATATCCTAAATTAAATCATTGGAGAGTATTTATTCCTTAATGATCAAATCCAATAACCACGTAATAAAACACCAAAATCATATCACTAATGTGTAATCAAATTAATTATATACAATCAATAAATGAAATCACAACATGGGAAGTGATATATAATCAACAAATGAAAGCACAACATGGGAATTGGAGCACCATAATTAATTAATAAATCACTCATAAGAGGAGCACTGAAATAACAATAGTATTTAATTATTAACAAAAGGCACTTATATAAACAACATTAATTAATAAATCATTAATTAATACAAAATTAATTAATTAATTAGGAACTTGAATTCATTAGACAAATGGTTGACACCTTTAGAGGAGACACATCTTTTGGTGGAAGTCTATGAAGGTCTTTATATTCAACAATTGGTGAGAGAGGGAAATTATTCAATCATGTATTCAAATATATAACCATGCACAAGAAATAGCTTTACATTAATTTTAAAGATGAAACCCCTTAATTGTGTACCCCAATTTCAAGGACAAAAACCCTTATCATCACAATAACTTAAGGATGAAACCCCTCAAGGATTCACATTATATTATTTGAGATCTGAAAACTCTAAATGTAATTTCATTTTATTATCTAAATTATTATTTAAAAGTATAAAATATTTATTTATTTTAAACGTAATTCCAAGGAATCTAAATTCTTTTATAATATTCTGATTAGGGATATTACATATGTGAATGCAATTTTTCTGATTCCTAGGGTTTTAAACTAGCATGGGTTTGAAATTGATATAATTTTTAATTTCCTATTTGTATCATTTTTCATGCAACCCAGACATAGCCCTAGATTGGGGGGGTGTCTCTATTGAACATATTGAGGTTCCCTTCCACCCATCCAAGATGTTTCAAAATAATGAGGGATCTCATACCTTGGATCATGATGACACCCATGTGGAAAATGAAGAAAATGTTGATAGGGTTATCATATAAGAAGATTTTGATAATAAAAATTAAGAAACAAATGAAAATAAATAATTATAACATGATCAAGTATATGTAATTGCATTCTTTTATGAGTACATTTGATAAAAGCTAAAATATTTTGATAGGATATAAAAAATTATACTTGAAGCCAAAAATGTAAAAAATTTAGTGGAACATCCCTCCTATTGAACACACTAAAAATAAATACATCTAATGGGGGCACATATTATGTGTTTAGACCATTGTTCCCTGAAACTACTATTGATACATCTATTATGGACTTATCTATTATTTCCATATAAATACTAGTTTCAATTCCTAATAATACTAAAAAATGTTGTCATCCTCTTTGGTGACTAAACTTGATAATATATCTCCCAATGGGCCTATAGTTTAATCATCTTTCAAGTTATAAAAACCTTGGAAGAAAAAATTGCAAACATTGAAAAAAATCTTTAAAATCCCCTCATGCTATATATTCATAAGATGTATTGCATAACCCTCTTACACTTGAAATGTCTCTGCACCCTTTATAACTGGATTTGTTGCACCTATGTTCACATTTTATGATGACAAGGGTGATCCTGAACAATATATTCAAACCTCCTATTTGGCATGCCTTGAATATGCTTCTAATGATAAAAATTTGACCAAATTATTCCCAATAAGTCTCAAGGACTATGCTTTGAGGTGGTTCTATTATCGACCTCTTCAATCCATAAAAGCATTCAAACCTCTTACAGACCAATTTTTAGCACACTTTTCCATTAATATTTTGAAAAAGGTTTCCTATGCCTAAATTTTAAAAAAATAATAAGGAACCAATGAACCTATCAATGAATATGTCTTGATATATAAGATAATGCTAGATAAAATGACCAATCCTATGGTAGACAAGGAGTTACAAGATATATTAAATCAAAGTTTTCTTGCTCTTTTATATGAGTCCATTGTATTTAAGAAGTTTAAAATTTTTTATGACTTATGCCATGTTGTACAAGACCATGAAATGAAGCTTATATAGTTGAATAATCTCAATTATGTAGTAAACACACTAGATGCATCTACATTTAGTACAAAATTTACACTAAAACTAAGTTATAAGGTAAAGCCTCTTGAGATTAAAAAAGAAATAGCCACCATGATTAACATAGTTGTACAAAAAATTAATTAGCTTGTCTTATTTAATGGACCAAGGAGACAATTCACACATTTCCCTGAGTTACTAACATCATTACTCTTACAGTTACTAGAGTGCCAACTAATATCTCTCCCTCATCCTATTGAGTTTGATATGATCCAACCACTACCAAAGGATATGATGTGAATACTTATTTCCATTATCATCAAGGACTAGGACATTCTACGAATAAGTGATTTACCTTGAAGCACAATATCTAATATGTTATCAATGAACAAAATATTTCATTTGATGATCTTTGAAAGGAATCAGGTTCACAACTTGGTGATCACCATAAATATAAAATATTTAAAAATCATTTTTAAGACCATTATAAAAAGGAACCATAAGTCTAAATGGCATATAATGCACATCCTCTTCCATCACATTATACACACCCACTAGATGGGATTATTGGTACTTACACAAAACATATGCCTCTTATGTTAAGAGTCCTTTTTCATTTGATGATAGTGAAATTAAGGATGATGAATCCAATAGTAATTCCCTATTAATTTAAGCATACTTTGATAAACACCCCATATGTAGTGTTATGATTGATAATGGTGTAAGTGAAAATGTTTTCACCATGACATTACTTACACATTTGGATTATATTCATAATGATTTACAACCCTCTACCAAATTAATTATATCATTCAATAAAACCTCCCAAAAGGATCTTAGTGATATTGACTTGCCTTTATAGGTTAGTCTTGCACATGTGGTTACTTCCTTTTTAGTTTTCCATTCCATAGGCATATTTGATATGTTAATGGGAAGGCCTTGGATACACAATCTTCAAGAAGTACATTCTATAGTGCATGGGTGTGTTAAATACATTCATACCAATCAGGTAATTATAGTTTCTAAAATTCCATATGAGCATCCTTTTAAATAGAATAAATTTATACCCATACAACTAGTTATCAATACTACTAAGGCTAATACATCAAAAAAGGGTCAAAAACATGCAATCCCCTTTACTAAGAGGCTAGTACTTTAGAGATAATTACATTAGAGACATACAATGGATTTCATAGAATCCCATTCTTGTACTACACACCATGTTCATATATCTAAAACATCTAAACATGTTACTATTATTTCTATTCTAAAGAAATAAAGAACTCAATGATAGGTTCCAAAAAGCCTACTCCAATTACTCTTACTATTGATTCTTGACCACAAAGCCCTACTTTACATGCATAAAATACCATTGATACCATGGTCACATATATTACACTTATATATGTTATTTGGATGCATACACATGGAATTGTACCACATTTAAAGTGGGGAGATATCTATGACCATCAATTAGATGGAATCATAGGATGATATTTCCTATCTCCAAAAAACTTCCAAGAATACCAAAAAAACATTAAAATTGTTTTTTTTGGCACTTACCTATTGTATTGGCTCTTTAGCTCTATATGTTACTTCCATAGTGATGAATGACATAATCAGTTACTCTTACATACACATGTGTCACACTTATACATTGGTTGTGATATAGACATACACAAATACAAGATATAATCCTATTTTAGATGTTGGTATTTCCCTCTACTCATCATATGGACCATATTGAGCTATTCTTGGACCATATAGACTTAAACATGCCTATTATCCATTATTATATCTTACATAAGGTATTTAATATGATATATACTTGACATAATTTTCTAACACATTGGATCTATGAGCCATTATGACATGTTTATGTTGGTTGCTTATGCTTTACTTTATACACTCTTGAGTGTCTTGTATTGCTTGTTCAAGAATTTAAATATGATAATTAACTTTTAGCCCCCACACTTATGTATGATTTATTTGAAATTTGAATATGTAAGTCTTTCTTTCATAGACATTCAACTAAGTCAAGTCCCTTTGATTGTGTGGCATTTGAACATGCCCCTTATTTATGGTCTCATTGGACCGTTGCCTTTTACTTGCTTTTGAGTGCTCTTGTGTGTGTGTGACTATTTTATTATTGAGTTTGTAATGCTAGTATCTACATGTTTTCATGATATTTATCATGAATCTTATCCCTACATGTTATCACATTGGTTATATATGCCTCAATGATACATGGTTACATTCATAAATTTTTGTAGTTATCTTACCCTTTTAAGGTGAGATAACTCCTAGTTTTTATTTTCCCCTCACCTCAAAGGTGGGCATATTACTAGGGGTATGCTTGGGAAACATGTTTTCCACACTTTTCATAATTCTTAGATTTAGTAGGGGCATGCTTTAGTTTACAAATTACAGTGGGAGCTTGCTTGGGAAACATCTTCTTCATACTTATTTAGTGTTCAACATATCTAGTTTATAGTGGGGGCATGTTTTGGAAACATGTCCTCCACATTGATACTTATATCAGTTCTAGATTTCTCCATATATAGTGGGGTCATGTTTTGGAAGCATATCCTCCACACTTACACAATTATCTAAATTGGCTAAAATACACAGGTATATGCTTTAGATTCACAATTATGATATAATGCTATACATTAGTACCATTGTTATACAAATTTTTATCATGAGACATATATAAAGTGCATATGCTATATAATATGTGACTAATATTACAAAATCCAAATCAGTTTTAGATTCCAAAACTATTTCATAAACTAATACCCTATGGAATTTTATGGACCATATTGAGCAAATCTATTGTAGTAGTTGGTTCACATTTTGGTATCGTTGAGGTGATCAAATCACTTAATCTTTCCAAAGTTTTTAGGATGGACTTAATCATCCAACCTCACTAGGCTATAAGTATAATTGTGTTACACATTTGAGTTAATCTCAAAAACTAGGTGGCAACTCACTTTTGCTCCAAAGTTGGGGGCATTTTCCTTCCAATCTCTCTCTTTATCTCCTTGGATATATGTACTTTAACTATTAATCTATATTTATAATAATATCAGTTTCAAAGTATTATAATGATATATATTTTACAAAACAAATTAAAAATAAGTAAGGTGGTTACATCGACACACATGTGTACTCTTAAACCTTGCTCATTCATTTCAATCTATTTCAAGTACTTTAAACTTAGATTATATGCACTAATTTTACACTGTAACATGCTTTTTGTTATAGGTAAATAACCAACAAAGCACTAAAATTCAACTCAATAAAAGACACAATGTGCATAAATACCTAGGTACTTATTCCTATTTTTAAAACTATGAATTTAATTACTAGATTAAAGGGGGAAATGTAGATTATATTTTATGATTATGCATCATCTCAGTCTTGTAAACTTGAAAAAATCTGACCTTGGTTATTCCTCATCATTTTAAGATCTCTTTACTTATATAAGAATTAAATCTTCTCTATTTTATGCCCTTTGGCCTATCTTTTAGTATGACTAAGATTATATTGATGACAAAGACACTCTATCTTACCTAGAATGCTTAAAATGTACTTATATTACACCTCTACAAGTTTTGACCTTGTACCTATTTTACTACTCCCTAGACACTAATGTCTATGACAAATAGTAGCATAAACATTATTATTCTACCCTAATGCAAGTGTATAGTGACCTAAAGTCATCCAATTTTCAAGTGAAACATATCCTAATGGTCGGCCTAAGTGTTTTTATTCAAGTTATTACTCCAAAGGGATTGATATAAATACAAGATCAACCCTCATTCATTCCTCACCTAAAAAAGAATAAATAGACCAAGGCACTTATCAAAATCATGCTATCAATCATTTAATTGATCAGAACTTTCATATTTCTATATGAGTCATAGGTACACCACATATACAAGTTTTAAGTACTAAAGGAGTAGTCCAAGAGCTCGATTTGGCAAGTTAAAAGGTAGGTCACTATTGTACTTGATTTAAACATATTATATGATTCACACAAAAAACAACATGTAGGGGAAAACTACATCAGTCTAAGGCCCTCTTTAGAGCATTGGCTATGTAGGAAAAATCCCTTAATAGTGGGGTCATTACGGTCAACACAACATCATATGCCTATTAACCCATTTTTCCCAAAGGTCACATTGAATATGTAAAGCTAATGTTTTACCATTTCACAAGGATCGATTATCCATGACACAAATATAAATTCACTAGAGTGAAGGAAAAGTCAAACTTAGAATCATCTAGGGGGTTGCATCCTATTTCACTAGATATTTCGTACATGACACTAGTGTCAGAATCAAATAATAGCATCAATGCAACCATCCACCACTGAAATAATTATCCAGATAACCATTAACACTAGATACAAAATATAAAAAATATTATATAACTATCTTCCTACCTAATTTTAACCTGCTCTAGATCAAAAACTTAATTATCATCAGAACAAGATAAGTACTTCTCTTCTTTGTCATTTCTATATCTAGCCTAGTTGTACTTTTTATATTTAGACTATCTCAGCATAATAAATTCAATGTATGCTTATATCTGAGTTTAGAATTTAATTGGATTGTTATAGATTTAATTCTAACCCTTATGACATTTAATTTCTATATTCTTAACCCTATTTTTAAAGTGAAATACATACCCACATTATTTCATTTTAGGGTTAAACACCAGTGCACCCATGAAGCTTGATAGCTCAGTGCCAAATTTATGGATCCCCATTTGTGATTTACATAGTATATATAAAGTTTGATACTTTTATCCTTGGGATAAAGATAATCATTGGGAGAATATCTTTCCAAATGATTCAAAAGACACCCAAAATTAGGTATGGAAGTGAAAGATATGACAAAATAAAATAATTTCACCTGCCTCATGCTTGAGGTGCGAAAGGTACATAAATTTTCCATTTGGATTGTAAATAAAATATATGAATTTTGGGCCTCTAAGACTTTATAAAATGATGATACTTTGGAAAATATATTTCCAATTATTTAAATGAGAATCAAAACAAAGTATGGATTTGAAATAAATGACAAAATGAAATAATTTCACATACTACACACTCAAGGTGAGTGTCAACACAATTTCACAAGGGAGTTAGTTTCTTGTTAATGTGAAATCAAAATGAAATGAATATAATCTAAAACCCAAACACATGTCCTCAAATCGGACAAGGATAATAAAGAGCATAAAAAAGCATAGTAAGATAAATGACACAAATTTACCTTCTTTGGATGTCTCTCTTTTGTCCAAAAACAAGTTTTATTGGATTGGATATAGAGTTTGAGGTATTTTTCAATGGTGCATAGATATTCCAACATCTCCCCTTGTGCTATGCATGATTTGATTGAGAAATTGAATAACTTGGTGAAGCTTTTCTTAGATTTTGGCATATTAATTCTATCATAAAAATCTTGTTGAAGAAGAGGGAGGTCTCCTTAATTTATAAATTTATATGTTAAATGTGAGCCATTGATCCAAGATGAAGATCAATGGTTGAAGATCAATCCTCATTCCATAAATATTGGAGGGTGAATTTGTAATAAACTCCATTAGTGGAAGCATGGAGTATGTAAGAGTTTTAAATTATGAAGATATTGTGTGTGTAAGAGGTATGTAAGAGCATACCATAACTTGTGATTACATGCTTGCCTTGATGATGTCATATTTATTGAGGAAATAATCTAATTTTGATTTTTAGAAAATAAGAAATTCTAAAAATCTATGGAATTTCCCATTAGAAAATAATTAGGCCTAATAAATAAGGGTTAATTAGATATGGAAATTAATATGATTTTGATTTTTTTTATCAATAAAAATTCCATTTAATTATCATGCAGTAACATTCGCAAAGTGTCAACTTGATTCAGAACATTATTGATAATTTTGATGTTGTGTTATGATTCATTGCCCCAATCAGGGATGTATCATCATGATTTGGGATCAAATTTATAATTTTGTGTTTGATTTGGAGAAATTTAAGATTTTTTATTAAATTTGTGCTTTATTGAAAAATGTCATTTTGATTACAATTTAGATAGAGAAGTGATGAAATTGGAGTGTTTACATTTTTCACCTACTTGAAAGGGCATTTCAAGATACTGATGAAGTAATGAATTTTCAAATAATTAAAAAGTAATTAAAATTATTTGATAATGATTCAAGAATGATGTGTTCATATTTTGTTGATTTTTTTTCAATTTACTGAGATACAAGTTCACAATGATGTCCCAAACAACACTTGGGATACCTTGGATGCCCCATCAAAAGAATGCCCAAAAAATAGTTTTGATGGATGGGTCCTTGAAAGGAGGAAGATAACAAATTCTATGACATAAGATGTTAAGAAAAAAAAAAGATATATGAAAATGAGACTGAAAATAGACAAAGGAGAAACAAACAAGCCTCTCAAGAAGAAAAATAAAGCAATGGGAGAGGTAGGGGTAAAAATATTTCATTTTCACCCTCCCTTATTTGAAATATTTGTTATGGATTTTTTGTACGAGTGATTCAATTTCAATGATGCACATTCCTTGACATAGGCACATTAGCAAGCATGTTTAAGAGTAAAGATGACTATTGGGGAGAAAGCATTTGGTGCGTACTTTTAATTTTGTTGTTTTTAATGCCATAAATCTAGGTAGAATTAGGACAAATGATGATCTTGCCATTTTTAAGAAATGTGAAAATGGAAGGATCACCCACAAAAATAATGAGAATGTGATGAAAATAGTAGTAATGCCTAAGAAATTAGTGATAACATCGATGAAATCAATAGGTTCATTAAAAAAGGTAAAAATTTCCTAAATGACAATCTTAATAGGGTAAAAAGTGGAAATCACCAAAACCATGGGATAGACTTACAAAGTGGTGAAATTATGGAGAAAAATGATGGAAATGTTGTAGTATAACTAGGGTTTGCCAAAAATGGTGGAAACATCCTAAGAAATGGTAGTAAAATCATACTAAATAATGAGAATGCCCTGTTAAACAACATGAATATCTTACTAAACAATTACATCACTAGAAATTGTTGAGATAGTGTAAGTGTTGATTGGATGAAGTTTAGTAGAAGGCTTTGAATTGACTAGAAGTTGATTGAATTGAGTAGAATAATTGACTTGATGATTTAGAAGAAAATAATATTAATGTCTTATTTGATTTAGCATTAGTATATAGATAGATATATTAGACTAAGTGTTCTAACATGATTTACATTATAGGAGTGAGTCCTAGTGTTGATATCATGTGATTAACGATCATGCATCCTATGATAGCTTGACATATGGACCAAAGAGGTTGTGGAACTTCTCAAGGTACTTAGTTTGATGCATATAATATAAATGAAAATTATTTGAGTGGATATATATTTTCTCTCTGTGCTAGCAAGAACTGTCACTCAAATACTAGCACATTCCATTTTGCATAATGGAGAGGTGACCATGACATTGAAGTATTTTTAGTGCATTTTATGCATTCCTATTCATGGATAGGTGATACACTAGATATGATAGGGATGATAGATAGTTTTAGAGGAATTTATTAACATCAAAAACATTATGATACAAGAGGGTGTTGTATATATAGATGCATTGGAGGTCAATCTATTGATTGATTGAGATGTGGTTATCTTTATGGCTATTGTCGTTAGCATATTGCTTCCTAAAAAGAGTGGTCGATACTTCCACATGGCCCTAAGAGGGGTGATCTAAGAAATGATTTTTTATAATGTGCACTTTGATTTGGGACCTATGGTATTATCCCATTTATACAAGTATTTATATATGATGACCTATCAATGTGACAAGAGAATTGGTCCATGTACATTGTTTTAGGTCTGGGCTTGAGATCGGATTGATATTGAGTGGTGAATGGGGAAAAGATAATAATAGGGTACTAGTACTTGAGAGGAGGAGTTTGATAAGGACATAATGTAGACCTAACATTCTACCATCGAGAATTAGATGAGATGGTAGATGAATATTTTATCTAGTGTCCCTAGATGCACATTCAATTTGGATGGCTAGAGAATAAATTATGGACTCGATATATAATTACACCTTGATATATTATTAGGCATCATGACTTCACTATGGAGTGGTACTGACTTGTTTGGGTACAAAGATAGTTTGGCTTAAATAACATTTTTATAATGGGGCTCACTATTTTGTGCATGTGATGTGTGAGATTAGTTAGTGGGGGCCACCTATGTTGAGGACTGAGGTAGTTGGGAATGTTTTGATAGTATAACCAGTGGTATGGGAATATGCTAGAGGCACAATAGATGCTAGTGTTACAAGGACATATGAATCATGGTGGACATACTTTAAGATGGTTATAATGATGAGGCCTAAGCCACTAGGGGCACACATATTGAGGCAACATGTGTAGCATGTGGCATAAAAGTCAATGTAATAACAAATATGAGCTAGAACAACCTAGAGATAGGTATAAGGATAGAGGTAAGTGCATGTTGCCTTACAACTACAAGTTCCTATTTAGTATCTATTATAGGTATAATTATAGTAGGATGCTGCTATGACTATTGATTCAAGATCAAAGAGTAACAATAAAAGTAATAAAAGAAGAAGTAGAAATGAGGGGAAGTCACTTGAGCATGATGTTGATATAAGAGAGGGTCTCAATCTTGATGGAGAGGATGGGATAGATGAATGGGCAAGATTTTGAGGTGACACTTGCTACAATAGGAGGGTCCAAATAGGATATTGATAGGGGATAGACTATAGATCAGGAAAAACATTTAGGACTGAGTAGGTAAGAGGTAGACCAAGCCACCATATATGAATTATAAAGGGAGATTAATGCTAACCTATCAAATATTATAGGATTAGAGTCCTAGGTGGCCTGATTATAGATGTATTCTATTGATGCATAGGGTGAGATTTACTCATTATAGACACAAGTTTATATCCTAAGGGTAGAGGTGTCAAAAATTATGACCATTTAAGGTTAAATCATAATGAAAGATGTAAAGCTAGTGATGGTGATTGGTGAGTGGGATAGGGACTGAACATATGTATAAAGGCTATATGGAGAACGAGATGAGGCTAGATAAATCATAATGTAGCATGGATTGGCTAGGTATGTTTTAGATACTATAATATCCAAGGATGAGGCCAGTTATTACAAACATTTATATGAGGGAGTAATGTCACATAGACATAGGGCACCCTTATTCTAGGTGTATGGTCAAATCCAAATGATATCATCAAGGTCACACCACACCTTAGCCTCTCTTAGATCAGTGGTGTATCCACCTCTACAATAGATATGGATGGGTATACCATCATAACCACCACCATGTGATGATCAAAATAAGAGTTGGTTTTTGTTGTGATAACTATTTTTTGATTATGACATGTACATATCTTAATGTATATAATTATTTTTGAGATGTATATAAAAATTCATTTTGATCTCATGATTTATATGAACTCTGACATTATTTTGATATATATATATGATACAACTTTTTTCCCTTGATGTTGATTCGTGATGTAGATTAAATGGTTGACATTGATGTTGATTCTTGATGTAGATACAATGTGATTTTGATATATTTGTTCACCATGATTCTCTTTTCCATGATGATGATGCAATTGATTTAGAGAGTAAATTCAATAAATGCCTTTCATTTATTTTTTATTATGATGTGATTTGATTTGATGTGATCATGATATAAAATGTAGATCGCTCTCTTCACATGCTCATAGGTAGATGTGTATCATGATTAACTTATTTGTAGTAATATTGTTCAATTATTTTGTTTTTATTATGGAATATGTGATGATGTTATGATGATTGAATATGAGCACATTTAGCCATGCTCATAGATCTTGCAAGGGGATGTTTTCTCTTCACATGACATTATAAATAAGCCTAAAACACTTGATTTTTTATCTTTCACATGAAAATATCATCATAATTATAAAATGAATCATGATATTATTGTTGTCAAATTTTTCAAGGAATAATTCAAATATAAATTTTCACAACTCGAGATCAAGATATGAAAAATTAGGACATAAGTGTAAAAGCATAATGCATTAAAATAATATAAATTTAGATACAAATGTTCACAACTCTATATCAAGATATGAAAAATAAATACCTTAGTATAAATAATAATACACTAAAAAAAGATAAAAAATTAATAAAAAACACAAGCAAATAATAAATCAATGCACACATACACAAATACATATGAAAGCAATTAACAAACTATAGTTAATATTTGGAAGCATGCAATAATAAAGTGTTATTATTGAGTTTTTACCTAAGTCAAAGGAACATATGATAGGATATTGTGACAAATTTTGATTAAAAATGGGAGGAAATGTGATTACAAATTGATACATGACACTATTAGAGAAGCAATATAGAAATAAATTGCAAAAGAGAGAGAGAGTGTATAATAGTTAAATTTCAAAATGGTGAGAGCATAGTAGAATTAGATTATAAATCAATGAGAGTATATAATTTAATAGTGACATATATCAAAGAGGGGTAATTCTAATGATAATTTTCAAAATGAATTTATATACCCCATGTATCCAAGTGGTGCATACATAGTCTATGTGGACCTCACATCAATGTATTTCTCCCAGAAATAAGAGTAATGGAGAGATGATGATGTTAGTTAAAATGATCATGTTTTAATAGAATTTTACCTCCTAATACATAGGTAAATACTTTTTGTTACTTTTATTTTCATCCTTTGAGGAGATGTCTAGGCTCTCCTCATCCAAGTGGCACAATGGAAACACCTTTATTCTTGTGGGTAGCCTAAGCATGAGGTGAATATCTAGATAGGGATAGGTCCCTTGATGTACCACTTTAGATCACTATTACACATAAAATTTGGGGGGAAAAGGGAGAGAGATAAATGAAATCAAACTATCCTAAGGGAGGTGATACACCAGATAGATTGATGACTTCCAACTAGCTGCATGTTACACTTGAAACCAAGAGACTAACCAAACATACACTTCTCCAATCTGCATCTTCTCACATTAATATTACATTATGAGGTTATGGATGAATGTTTAAGATAGTATTACTAGACAAGAGGCCTTTAATGTCACTATTGAATATACTAGCTCACTCAACCTTGACACTTCCTAGAACACTTTACATGCCCTATAAGAAGAAGCTTCGAACTGCAAATAGATGATAGAATGAAATAATCATGCTAACAAAACAAGAGTTATCACTTATTAAAAATGAAAAATTCTAAATTAAAACAATAATAATATTCATATAAGAGGTAAAAATAATAATTATTATTGATCAAAAGGTATTCAAATGAGTATGGCTTCACCATACTTAGGTGGAGCATAAGTTACAATGGGCAAAATGGCTAGTTCTTATAAACCTTGAGAGAGAGAGGGGAAGAGATAAGTACAAGCTTCACAAGTACACTTGTAAAGATTATAAAATGAGTTAATTTTTTATGAGAAGAGGATATGGGATGAACCATGAAAGTTTATGAAGTACAAGTGTCCATACAAGGCATGAAACTCTTGCAAAGTGGCATGAAACTCCTCATTCTATCTTAGACAATTGCCTTCATGATTTGGACCTATTTGAACATCCAAAAACTGATTATTAAAATTTATGATGATTGGAATGAAGGTGAATGATTACAATCATGCCTTTCCATGCATTGGTTTTAGGCCTAGTCATCTGGAAACATCTAGGAATGAGCTATCATCATCTATAGTCCAAAAAACTCTTCTTTCATGCACCCTACACACTTGGCCTCAAATTTAGATTCATTTTTCCATGAAAATACATTTTAGGTAGTGGATTAATTTTTTTTAAATACCCGTCATGGCCTTATAATCATTAGGGACACCTTAAAATCAGCTCACTTGAAGTTTTCCATCCTTCTCAATAGCTTGGCCATTATGCCAGTTTTGACTAGCTGAGATGAAGAAACTAGTTGAGGCACTTATAATTTATTAAAAGGAATTAAATTAACATTGGGAGTTATATTAAGTCCTAATATTCCCTCTCATGTTATTGAAATCTCTTGAAACCTCTTAAAACTTGCACAATGCATAAAACTATCAAGAAAATCCTATTTTGTACCCTGTCTATATAATTTCATATGGTCCAAAAGCATGGGAAGTAGACTAAGGGAGTATCATATAATTTTCAATCATCATTCTAGGAAAAATATTCCATTATATTATATCTCCAACCTCATTTCCTCAAACTGGTCACTAGCAAGGGTTTAGGAGGGTTTAAGCTTGTTTCACCTTCTTAAGGTTCATTTATAAAGATGGGATGTTTAATATGACAAAAAAATAAACTAAAACATATTTAATTAACTTTATCAATTTTACCTAACTCCTTATATCCCAATGGACAACCTCCAAAAATATGTGAGCATCTAAACTTCTCTTATTGATCCCTTTCCTCCTTTTCATGTAGGCCTAGTGTTGTCTTTGAGCCAAAAATGGCTTCCTTAGGGTTTAATTTGCATCTATATATTGATAAAATATTTAATTATCTAAAAATAATGACTCAATATGTTGGAATTCCCATCTCATGCTAGAAGTGTGAATGGCTCCCCTTTTGGTTTTTAGGGCTAAATCTTACCTCATAGGCCTACTTGTACTCTTGTGTTTTAGACCATCCAAATAAGTTTATTTGAATTTAAATAAATTTATCACCTTTTTTATGAGTATATTAACATGTTAAAATAGGTTAAAATTCATAGCTGAGGCTAAAATTAAACTTGACCTTTCAATTGGGTACTAAGTCATAACCCTGTCTAATAGGTTGATTATAACCTTGGAGTCTTATAACACTCTACTTAGTTTAATGTCTATATTATTGGTTTCAATTATTTTACTATGTATTTTACTTCTTATCAATCCTTATTGAAAGGTCCTACCAGTCTCCAAGTCACATGATTATTCCTTTTTTCAAAATAAGTAGTTTGCATTCAAGGGGAAATGCCCTCTACTTGAGACAAAATAGAGGTTACTTCCCCTATTTTTTTAGAAAAATTAACCATTGGAGAATATTATTTAAGTGTAAAATATTCTATAAACAAAATTTTATCCCTTGGTCTTAAGCCTAGACGTTCCAACTTTAACAAAACCTCATGACAGGCTTGTTAGAGGCAGACTATGTGTAAGCCTTTCCCAAGTGGATTGTATGTTGTTTGTTTGGGTCTCTTCCCTATATATTTAAATTACATTGATGTATGAAATTATATTAAATATAATTATTTAGGTTTTAAATATTCTCACAAACATTTACCAACCATGTTTGCATCTTGGACTATATTTTTACCCAGACCAGTTAAGGTAGCTTACTGTATTTTTGTGTTCTTTCCTCAAAGGTGAATCTTGTAGGTGTTATTTGTATAAATCAAGCTTAAAATACAATTTTTTAAGGAATTTTTTAATCCTAATGTTCATGTATCTAAAATTTTACTTTTTCCTTGATGTTTGGATTACATCAACCCTAAGAATCATCACCTTCATTTCCCACTGCCCTATACACTCATTCTCAGGTTATTGTAGGTGTGTATGATTAAATTAGGCCTTGAAATAATGTTTAGAACCCTTATTTAAGTTTTAATGGATTCAAATTATACATATTTGAATTCATGTTTCACTTTGCCAAATTTAAACCATCACTTTGAACCTTTTCACATCTCACTATCACCCTATATTCATAGCTAACTGTGTTCCTTGCCGAATAAGGGTCCTAACCATATGTTACTTTGCATGGTTCAATATTTAAAGACAATGTTTTAACCTCCTTTAATCTCCCTATACATTTTTATATTTTCATTTACCTCTCATGCTTGGAAATAATTACACTATAAAAGTTGTCAAGCTTACCCTCTATGGTGACCCTATAACCAACCTCTAGGTGTTAATTTTTTGATGAGGGAGACCTGTAGGTGGTATTAGACCTTGAACATCACTAATAAACTTATATTGGTGGCATCCATTACAATTAATATGCCTTTCACATGAAAATGTCATTGATTTATGAAGAATATTCCTTACTTACACTTTAGAATGCTAAGGTCACTTGAATACTTCAATCCCTACAGATACTACTACATGAAATCAATGCATAAAAGTACAATTTGGGGCCTTTCAACAACAATCCTTCTCAAGTATTCTACCCCTAAATTTTTTTACAATACTTGTATTTTTATATGCTTCAATACAATTTCATTTAGGTGCATAAAATAAAATGGAAACCTTATTATAAATCATCCATAAAATGGTGAGGTTCTCTGTTTTAAAATTTTTGGGAACAAAGCCCTGAACTTAGTCATATTGTATCTAAAGATGGTTTACATCCCCTCCTACCCATTTTATGCTTAAAATATGTATAACTTGAGTCGATCACATGATATGACTTGAAAGTGGATCTCATCACTTATTTCAACACCATAAAAAGACTCCTCAACCCTCTACTTAGATCACCTGTAGATGCACATTTTCCTGTATAGGCAATGGGGAGAATGAGTTGGTAGAATATGTGTCTTGGGAGGTATAAAAGAGTTTTGAGATCCTTAATGATTCCAAATTTATTCATTTCATGGAATATAAACTTTATAATATCACAATCTCCTTCTCAACATGATTATTTTCATGAAGACACCACCTGTAGATGAGCATCCTGAGCTACATATGGGGAGAAAGCATAAAATAGTCAATACATTCAAAGGATATACTTTAATAACTAAATAATACCAATTAATTGTGTTTCAATGACACACACACACACACACACACACACACACACACACACACACACATGTTAAAATTTTTGAAACCATATCTCATACTCCATTTCAACATTTGGAACCTTCTTGAATGACACCTAGCTGACTATGTATGACGGTCATAAGGCAGACTGGTTGTATGTGTGGTTATGACTACCACTTCAAGGATAATGTTTATTTGGAGGATAATATTTAAAGGTGATGGGATTGAGATAAAATTTAAAACATGATAATGAACTATCCACACCTTATAAAACCATTACCAAAACATGGAGGTATTGTAAATAGTGGAAACCTGTCAACAGCACAGAATGGGACTGATCTACAAACTTGAGGTGATTGGATATTAAAATAAACTAAAAAATTAAAAAAAATTATGGGGAAAATGTTGGAGGATATTAAAATACATCTTGGATAAATTTTATTAGCTATTTTGTATGTACTTTCTCAAACTAAGGCAAAACCTATAGGGTGCATAGATTAGTAAGCAAACTAGAAAGGTCAAATTCTTAGGGATAGTTCATAAAACTCAGACCACCATTCCCATATAAAAAACATAAAATGTAATATAATTTAGTGTATAATACACACCAAGATCATTTTTATTGAAACCTTCATTGCTGACCATACCAAGTACACACATGAAGACTGATTTTCCTTACCAAGCCTAGTGGAAGGAGAGATAAGCAATTTTATTCATTTTTTGAGATTCTAATCAAAATAATAAATAAATCATGTTTTTGGGAGACCAAGTTAAACTCTTAAAACATCCCCAACTATAGAAGTTCATACAAGTCTATACAACTCAAGAAAACTCCTCTTTTTTCAAGAAAACTACCCTTTTTTTGAAGAACCTACCACTTTTTATTTATAAACTATTAATTAAGACATATGAGGACACATGAGACATTAAATAACATATTTTAACCTTCAAATTTCCAAATAAATCCATAAAAGTTATTAAATACTCAATTTTGACCCCTAAAATGACTCAAAAGGACATGTTTGCTAATAAAACTAATGACCAAGGCTAATATAACATTTAATAACATTAAATGACATATCATATACCTTATGAAAAAAATAATAAACCCATATATAACTTTAATTTCAATTTTTTAACCTATAGGTGTCTCAATTTGACCTACAGGGTCAAATTTGGTCAATAAATTGGTGACTCATAGGGTAGTATGCCTGCTATACTAACTAGACCTATAACCTTATCAGTTCATTGGGATTAGGGAGTAATATAAATTTTGATACAAATAATAATTTTTTTTACCATTGACCGTAAGGATTTGATCAAAATAAGACCACTTGACTACCTCATCCATACAAAACAAAAGACACATATGAAGTAAAGAAAACACACTAACAAGACACACATGTGCTCAAAGTACTTAGGAAAAATAGGTTGAAAACAAATATATAGAAATAATAATCAAGCATACCTCCCTTTTCAAGATCAAAAGGAAGGTTTTTTGCATCCCCTTCTTGGTGAGATGAATCATGGTGCCAAGCATGTTTCTCTTTGGATTGAAAACTTGGTAGATCAGACCTTCTTATTGGCACTTCAATTACTATGCTCTCAAGAAGACCATATTCAAATAGGTCACTAATGTAAAAATATTCCTCTTGGTCTTGTATACATAATATTTCTACCCTCTCTCTTTTTCATGATCAACTTGAATCTTCTTTATAGGCATGATTGCAAAAGGAATGATTTATTGCTTCTTTGAATATTGAGGCCAATAAAAACTTGTCTTAAACTCCAAAGGCTTATGTTGACTTTCATCTTTCTCATATATGACATGTTGGACAATGCCATCTTACTCACCATCACTTGTAATCAACTCTAAAGAAGTAGTAGACCCTTTGAGAGACTCCAACTCATTATTAATGTTTTCAAACTACTGACACAAGTCCTCATCTTATATTTTATCAGCATCATGAAAGGGAAAAATAAGAGAATCTCCTTCATCCTCTTCCTTAGAATCCAAAAGGACTTCATCCAAGATTTCCTCTTCAACACAAGAAAGGCATTCTTCACTATCAACCAAACAAGAAGACTCAACACAAGGTCTCACCTCTTCTTCAACACTTTGGACCTCTTAAGGGCTCTCAAATTATATCTCCATTATCATAATCTGATCTTTCTTCTCAAGGGATATAATATATTCAATCTCCTTCTCCTTCTTGGTGATGCCAAGACTAAGCATCTTGAAATTCGGTGACCTAACCCAATAAGGCTGCCAAGGAGTTGCATTTTCTTCAAGCAAGAGTTATAAATTTTCCTCAACCAACTACTCTTATTTAGGTTCCTATACCATAGGTCCATCAAGGAAAAGGGTGATATGATGATGGAAAGATGAATTATTTGGTGGAGGTGGAATATAGGGCTCAAAATCAAGTTAAAAATGAAAAGTAAGAGGTTATTTTGGGTGTTCTTGGGGAAGGGGATGCAAACCTTGGGCTAAAATAGCTTGGTTATTTTCCTTCCACTTGAAGATCACTTCATTCACATCTGAATTATATTTAATACTTTCTTGAGGAGGAGTATATGGGGTGTGTTTAGGCATATGATATTCTTTTGGGTCTAAACCTTCCATCACACCTTGACTTAGCAACTTCATACTTGACTCTAACTCTTCAATTTTCTTGGTTAGGTTATCTTGGAAAAGTTTTTCTTAAAGTTCATAGGAATATTCATGAGGATGAGGAGTAAAATAGGGTTGACATAGAACACAAGAAGTTTCTTGAGGAAGGGTGGGAGGGACTTGCATATAATCAACTTCATTCTTAACTTAACACTCCTTAACAATGCTTCTATCCTCTTTCTTTCCCCATGATTCCACTATCTTACTCCAACTTATGATGTTAGGATTAGAAGTATTTTCTTGAGGTGGTGATGCAATTCAAGGAGTGGATTAAATTTTCAAGGAACTTGGAATCTCCTTAGGCTTGGATTCTCCACCTTGTCTCCAAGATGGAATCTCATATCTAGAGGTCTCTCCTTGAGATGAGGATGCAATGTGAGACGGAAATGATGGCTTGAATTCCAATTAATTTTATTTTAACATGGAATAATTCATTTTCTTATTTTCCAACTCAATCTACCTATCAATATTAGCTTCAAAAACAAGGTTTCTCTTTTCAACTCTCTCTTCCAATTGTTAGGAAAAAGGATGACTTTGGTAATCTTGATTGGGCTCATAAATAGGAGTTAAGTAGGACTGAAAACAAACTTGGGGAAGTGGATATTAAGGTTGATAAGTTTGGTGAGGTTTCCTTTCATGAATTCTTAGCCTATCCTTTAAGGAAGAAACCAAGCCACTCACATCTAGCATCTCACTTGTGAGCCTTTGCTAATTAGCTCTCTCAATAGGTGCACACTCTCTTTTAACTAGCTCTAATACATATCTCACCTTATTAATAAGATAACTAGGAACCTATTGACCATATCCATTTTGTGTGTCAAGATATAACATATACCTCTCATATCCAAAAAGTGCTTGTGCTTGAATTTGGAAATGGATTAACTTGATAAGTGGCTAGGTTGACTAGGAGAAGCAAGCCATTGAGAAAGCTAGCTATACGACTGATACACTTCATGAATGGGCTGATACACTTAATGTATGTGATGATACACTTCATTTTTAATGTACACTTCATGATAGGGATGATTAAGAACTTTCTCTTGTTGATAGGGAATGTCACAAACTTGAAATGTTTCACCAACTTTTGTAAAATAAAACTCAACACCAAATTCAGCCATGAAACTTCAGTAAGAAGAAAAAACACAAGGAATGATCATCAACAATCATCAAAAGGAATAGTTGGGATCCTTGACCAGTTGTTGTAACTTCAAAGTCACCATTGATGCTTAGATAGATGCCTCTAAAAGCTAATTATTGAAAGACAACACCAAAAATATTTCAACCTCTTGGACTAAGAGTCCCATTGGGCATGTCAAAAAATATTTTCACTTGGATTTTTAACCTTTGAGGATATTTCTAAGTTCTCCTCATCCAAGTGGCACAATGGAAACACCTTTAGACATGTGGGTAGCTTAAGGATGAAGTGAATCTCTAGATAGGGCTAGCTCCCTTGATGTACCACTTTGTATCACTACTACACCTACAATTTGGGGCAAAAAAGGAGAGAGATAACTAAAAACAAACCATCCTAAGGGAGGTGATACACCAAATATATTGATTACTTCCAACCAACTGAATGTTATACTTGAAACCAAGAGACTAACCAATTATACACTTCTCCAATCTGCATCTTCTCACATTAATATTACATTATGAGGTTATCGATGAATGTTTAGGCTGTAAGGACTAGAAAAGAGACCTTGAATGGAACTAGTTAATATACTAACTCAATCAACCTTGACACTTCCTAGAACACTTCACATGCCCTTTAAGAAGAAGCTTTCCAATTGTAAATATATGATAGAATGAAACAATCATGCTAAGGAAACAAGAGTTATCACTTATGTAAAACCAAAAATTACAAATGAAAAAAATAAGAAAATCATGGAATAGGTAAAAATTAGTAGTCTTATTGATAAAAAAGTATGAAAATGAGCAGGGCTTTGTCATACTCAGAGGGACCATAAGTTACAATGGGCAAAATGGCTAGTTCTTATATAACTTGAGAGAGAGAGGATAAGAGATAAGTACAAGGGTCATAAGGACACTTTTAAAGATCAAAAAATAATTTAATTTTTATGATAAGAGGATATGGGATAAACCATGAAAGGTTAGGAAGTACAAGTATCCATACAATGCATGAAACTCTTTCAAAGTGGCATGAAAATCCTCATTTTGGCTCATAAAACTACCTTCATGATTTGGACATGTTTAAACATCTCAAAACTGATTAGGTACATGATTAATAATTTTAATGAAGGTTAATTGATTTATTCATGCCTTTAAATTCATTTTTTGTAAGCTTGGTTATCTATAAACATTTGGGAATGAGGCATCATCATCTATAGTCCAAAAAACTCTTCTTTCATGTACCCTACACACTTGGTCTCAAATTTGGATTTATTTTTCTATGAAAATACATGAGAGGGAGTGTATGGAAGTTTAAATATCCTATATGGAATTATAATCATCAAGGACACCTTAAAATTAGTGCACTTGAATTTTTCCACCCTTCTCACTAGCTTGGCCACTATGCCATTTTTGACTAGCTAAGATGAAGAAACTCTTTGAGGTACTTAAGATTTATTACAAGGAATTAAATTTACATGGGGAATTATATTAAGTCCTAATATTCCATAAAATGTGATTTTTATCTCTTGAAACCTCTTACAACCTACACAATGCACAAATTTGTCAATAAAATCCTATTTTGTACCATGTTTGTACAATTCCATATTGTCCAAAAGCATGGGAAGTATCCTGAGAGATTATCCTTAAATTTTAAATCATCATCCTAGGAAAAATATTCCATTAATTATCTCTCCAACCTCATTTCCTCAAATTGGTCACTGGCAAGGGTTTAGGAGGGTTTATACCTATTTCACCTTCTTAAGGTTTGTTCATACAGATGGAAAATTGAATTTTCAAAAATATTCTAATAGAACATAGTTAAAGACCTTTATAAACTTCCCATAACTCCTTATATCCCCATGCACAACCTCCAAAAATATGTGAGCATCTAAACTTCTCCTATCAAGCCCTTTTTTCCTTTTCTTATAGGCCTAGTGTTGTCTCTAAGTGAAAAATGGCTTCCTCAAGGTTTAATTTTCATATAAATAGCTTGAACACATATATAATGATCCTAAAATCATTCCTTAATAGGTTTTAATTCCCATATAATTCTATAAGTGTGAATGGCTCCCCTTTTGGCTTCTAAGCCAAAATCTTACTTAGTAGGCCTACCTACACTCTTATGGTTTAGATCATCCAACTGAGTTTATTTGCATTTAATTAGAATTATAATATTTTTTATGATGATATGATTATGTTACAATAGGTTTAAATTCATATCTAAGGCTAAAATTGGACTTGACCTTTCATTTGGGCATTAGGTCATAACCCTGCCTAATAGGCTGACTATAACCTTGGAGTCTTAAAACACTCTATTTAGTTTCATATCTCTATGATTGGTTTACATGCTTTTACTAGGTATTTTGTAACTTATAAATCCTTATATAAAGTTCTTACCAGTCTCCACATCACCTAATCATTCCCTTTTTCAAAATAGGTAGTTTACATTCAAGGGGAATTGCCCTTTGTTTGAGATAAAATAAAGGGTAATTCCCTAGTTTTTTCAAACAAATTAACCATTTGAGAAGATTATTTAAGTGAAAAATATTCTCTCCAAATTTTTTTCCCCCTTTATCTTAAGCCTAGACCCTCCAATTTCAACAAAACCTCAAGACATGCTTGCTAGAGGTAGACTGTGTGTAAGCCTCTCCCAAGTGGACTATATGCTATTTTTTTGGGGATATTCCCTATTTTTTTCCATGCCATTGATGTATGAAATGATATTAAATATAATTATTTAGGTTTATAATATGATCACAAACATTTACCAACCATGTTTGCATCTTGGACTGTACTTTTACCCAAACCAATCAAGGAGTTGATTGTATTTTTGTGTTCTTTCCTCAAAGGTGACTCCTATAGGTGTTATTTGCATGAGTCAAACTTAAAATATAATGTTTTAAGGCATTTTTAAATATTCATGGTTATATATCTACAATTGGACTCATTCCTTGATGTTTGTATTACATCAAAGCTAAGAATCATCACCTTCATTTCCCACTACCTGTATGTTCATTCTCAATTGGTTATAGGTGTGTATGTTTAAATTAGGCCTTGAAATAATGTTTAGAACCCTTCTTGAAGTTTTCATGGAATAACTTGATATATGTTTTAAGTCATGTTTCAATTTTCAAAATTTAGACCATCACTTTAAACCTTTTCTCATCTCAATGTCATCCTACAGTCATAGCTGATTGTGTCCCTTACAGAAGAGGGGTCCTAACTATATGTTACTTTGCATGGTTCAAGCTTGAAATACATGTTTTAACCTCTCTTATGATCCCCAAAACTTATTATATCTATGATTACCTCTCATTCTTGGAAATAATTCCATTACCAAAGTTATCAAGATTACCCTCTATGGTGACCCTATGGCTAACCTGTAGGTGTTAATTTTGTCATGAGTGAGACTTATGGGTGGTACTAGACCTTAAACATCATTGATCAACTTCCATTGGTAGCCTCCATTCCCATTGAGATGCATTTCACATGTAAATGTCATTGAATTATGAATAATATTCCTTAATTACACTTTGGAATGCTAAGGTCACCTGAATACTTCAAACCCTATACATACTACTACCTAAAATACATACATAAAAGTACAATTTGGGGCCTTTCAATAACCCTCCTTATCAAGTCTTATTCCCCTCAAAATTTGTGGAATCCTTGTCTTTAATAGAGGATTCAATAAAATTTAATTTATATGAATAAAAGGAAATGGAAACTTTATTATATATCATCCAAAAAATGGTGAGGTTCTCTATTTTGCACTTTTTGGGAACACAACCCTGAACATAGTCATATTGTGTCTAAAGATGGTTTACATCCCATCCCACCCATTTTATTCTTAAAAAATATCTACCTGTATTTTATCACATCATATGACTTGAAATGATATCTCACCACTTATTTCAACAACATAAAAATAATCCTCAACTCTTTGCTTAGATCATCTATAGATGCACATTTTCTTGTATAGGTAGTGGGGAGAATGAGTTGGTAGAATATGTGGCTTGTGAGGTTTAAAAGAGTTTTGAGCTCCATCATGATTAAAAATTTATTCCTTTCATGGAATAGAACCTTTATAGGCTCACAATATCCTTTTCAACATGATTAGTTTCATGAAGACACCACTTGTAGATGAGCATTCTGAGCTGCATATGGGAAGCAAGCATAAAATAGTCAATACACTCAAAGGATATAATTTAATAACTAACTGATACCCCTTCATGGTGTTCTAATGACACATAAATATATTTCAAATTCTGAAACCATATCTCATACTCCATTTCAATGTTTGGTCCCTTTTTGAATGGCACTTGGCTGATTGTGTATGACAGTCATAAGGTAGACTAGCTATATGTGTGGTTGTGACTACAAATTCAAAGAAAATGTTTCTTTGGAGGATAATATTTAAATGTGATTGGATTTATATGAATTTTATAACATGATAATGAACCTATCCCCACCTTATAAAACCATTACCAAAACATGGAGGTACTATAAATAGTCGAAACCTATCAATAACATAGAATGGGACCAGTCTACAAACTTGAGGTGATTGGCTCTTCAAACCAACTCCAAACTTGAAAAAAATGATGGGGAACATGTGGGAGGAGATTAAAATACCTCTGGGATAAATTTTAGTAGCTAATTTGTATGGACTTGCTCAAACTAAGGCAAAATCTATAGGGTGCATAGATTAGTAAGAAAATTAGAAAGGTCAACTTATTACAGATAGTTCATAAATATCATACTAAAATTCCTCTAAAACCAAATATTAAATGTAATATAACTCAATTTATAATGCACTCCCAATATAATTTTTATTGAAAACTCCATTGTTGACTTGCTTGCCAAGCCTAATGGAAGGAGAGATAAGTGGTTTTCTTCATTTTTTTGAGATTATAATAAAAATTATAATTTAAATAAGTTAATGGGATACCAAGGGAAACTCATAAAATGTCTCCAATTGTATAAGTCTGTACAAGTCTATACAACTCAAGAAAACTCCTCTTTTTCAAGAAAATTACCCTTTTTTTGAGGAACCTACCACTTTTCAGTTAGAAATAGTTGATTAAGAAATATGAGGACACATGGGACATTAAATAACTTATTTTAACCTTCAAATTTTCATATAAATCTATACAATTCATTAAATTCTCAATTTTAACCCCTAAAATGACTCAAAAAGACATGTTGGCTAATAAAACTAATGACCAAGGTTAATATAACATTGAATAACATTAAATGACCTATGATATACCTTATGAAAAAATATTAAACCCAATATAGACATTTAAAGTCAATTTATACCTATAGGTTCACCAATTTGACCTACAAGGTCAAATTTGGTCAACAACACCTAAGGGAATGGGATAGTTGGAATTGGAATGAAAATCATATTTGATTGAATTTGATGGAGAAGTCATGATTAGATAAGAGGTTACCTATATATGAGATGTTGAAACACAAAGGGGTTTTATCCTCATCATAATCAAATAATTCTAGCTAAAACATAACCAAGAGGAAGATCCACTAGCAAACATGATGACAAACTATACAAAGATTTTGTGGCTTTATATCTCTTTTTCAGATTTTTTGATTTCTACATTTTTAGATTTTTTTGGGTTTCTTGATGTTTTTTATATTTTTATAATAATACATGTACAAGATTATTTATAAATTAATATTTACAAGGGAACATAAACAAATGTATAAAAAACTATCTGGCAAAGGAAAAACAACTATGGGTAGGGGTTTAACGATAAATCAGGACATAAAAGGACTACCATTGAAAAACAAATTAGGATGCAAAGGAAGTGATGAATAATGGGTAAAATTATTATCAAGAAACTAGAATAAGTTTTTTCAAGGACTACCAAACAAGAGATCCATGTTAGAGTAAATATATTTTGATATTCTACATATAAAGATGTGCTGATGATGACCAAATATGATTTATTTGTTGAACTAACTTCTAAATCCACTTTTAGTACCTGTAAGTCATAATAAATATCAAGAGATTAATAGGATGTGGATAAAGGATAAGGATTGACTCAAGAATGGAAAATGGAATGAGGTGGATATGGTAAAGGATGTGGAATGGGGTGCACCCAAGCAGGGGCTCTCATAGATAATGTTCAGACAAATCAATCATAAAAGTGATTGAGATGTATAATGTTCATGCGATAATATATCTCTTATGCATATGGTTTATCCAACAAGTATGATCAAGAACCATAGTTTATTGTGATACTAAATGGACCCAACCAATTATGCTCAAAATTTCCTTTCTTTTCATTGTCCATGTTGGTTTTTTTAAATTCTCTTTCAACATAAGATCACCAACTTTGGAAATAATGCATTTATTATAAATATGATATAGATAATTATTATATACCTTGAGATGGTTTAATGCAACTTGTCATTTCTCATAGCTACTCTGTACTTCTCATCATCTATAATTTATTTCAATGAAATGTGCATGGAGGGAAACTCGATATTAATAAGTAAGATACCTTCAAATCTAAATACTTGAGAACAGGGTTTTGCGCATATAGGTGTGTAAATATTGGTATGGTAAGCCAAAAATGTGGGAAACAATTATAAATGCCAATCATGACCAACATCATTGACAATTTTATAAAGAATTATGAAAATAGTCTTATTATATACCTCAACTTGGCCATTATCTCGAGTGTAATAGGGATTGACAATCTATGTTTGATATGAAATTATACATAGAGGGATTTCACTTCCTTTTTCTTAAATGAATTTCCAATATTGGATATAGTCATAGCAGCAAATGAGGTGATTCAAAATGAATTTAGGTTTTTGCTTACAGGTTATATAAGTGAGAGGAATTTCTTCCACCCACTTAGTAAAATACTCAGTGGAAGTAAAGATATATTTATGAATATCTAAAGAAGTGGGGTTTATATTTCCTATGAGATTGAGACCCCATGTAGAAAATGGATAAGGAGATGTGATAGGTTTAAGATCTCATGAGTAAACATAGATTAGATCACCATGATTTTGATAAGTAAGACACTTCTTGACATAAGTGTATGCATATGATTCCATTATGGGCTAATAGTATCATGTTCCCTTCCTGTTGATGCACTTAATGTGCTCTTTGTGTCACTAGGGAATGAGGGGAAAATAATAAACTCAATTTTAATTATTGGAAGACTTAGGGATTGAGTTGTTTACATAACTACTACTAAAAATAGTAAAATAATAGAGATATAGACACCACTTGTAAGTCTATAAGTAGACCCTCTATAGGGATAATAGATTATACGTAGTGACATTTTATTTCTTGTTAATATTTGTGAAATTACTCTAAAATTTGCCAATTATTTCCCAAAAACAAACCATTAATATTTACAGAATGTACTAAACTAATGTGACTCATGGGGTAGATCTAAAGGTAAGCAGAGTAAGGTAAAAAAGAAAGTTTGATTCAGAGGGAAAGGGGATGCATATATATGAAAGCATATGTTGCATTAAATTTACTTATTCACATCAAATTGCACAAGCACATTAAACTACAAATAAGATGAAACAAAGCATATAAACCAGTAGATTTTTTAGCCTAGTGTTAAACTCAAACCAACAAATGAATATATTTATATTATTGCTAGATTAGTTAGTAGAAAAGAAACCATTAATTCTCTAAAATCATGAGAAGCAGAAACTATAGAACACACAATAGAGCACTCAAATAATCTCACAAATTCTTAGCTTTTTTGCATTAACTCTTTAATAGTTGTTCTTATTTTGATTACAATGAGGGGGAAAACCCCAATACATATGCTTCAAAATTAATTTGCAAGTTCAAGTGGGCCCATTAAAAGACACCCAAAATATTCAAGTGGATAAAATGTCACACATTACAAAAGAATATTCCAAATTTGAAATTACAAAGCAAAACAAAATTTTCCTCAAGGCCTTAGAGGAGGTTGCTGAGATACTTGCTGTTACAAACTTTATTTCTCTATCTCTTCCCTTGTCCAAACTTTAAAGATTTATAAGTAGTCCTGGTAAATTTAACTAAAATCTAGGATCATAGGCCAAAATAGGTCAGGTATTTCTTGAATAATCCTACCATGCTCTGCAAGTATAGGTCTCAACACTTCCTCAATCACCTCTTCTTTCTCTAGCCTTTAGTTAGCAAAAGCTACAATGCTCATTACTTCAATGATAGTCTTGGTATTAGATATGTCTTATTAGAATTTTGAAAAAAATACCTTCATTTGAGCCCTAAATTCCTGGTCATCCATGAAGCTACCATCAAGTTTGGTCACCCTAATGACCATAACATCCTTCAGCAATAGGGTAATCCTAAATTCTATTTTCTCTAAGGATGTTATTACATCCTTAACTTGTTATATCCAACTTTTTAATATTCTCTTTTTATTCATAATTATATATTGTGCTTGGATGATTTCCTCAAGTGGCAATGTCTTAAGGTCTGGGAGCTTATTGTTCCTTGCAACTCTAGCCAAGTTTGCCAATTTGGCATCATAGAGTGCATGTTTTTGGTCATATTTAATGACCACATTAAACTATAGAGTTCATATTATTGTATTCTCTTCATGACCTTATATAAATTGAAGACATTGATGACTACCTTTATTACTTGGACTATAGTATTTCCTAGCACTATATGCAATTCTTGTTCTCAATCTCCTCACCTCCTATTGTATACCTTTCATTAAGGCCACTATGAGTTTTGCATTGGTTTAGATCACATATATAGGATACTATGCATACTCATCTACTTTGCTTAGGCCAACATTCCTCTACTTTTTTAAATTGAAGAGGGACTCTTCACTTTCATGATCCATAACTGAGATCAATTAGGTCTATTCAACCTGTCTCCTCATCACTCTTTTCATGGTACTTATAGCAACATAAAATTTCATGCTAATCTATGGTGCAAAGAGGACTACCTGAGGTCTCTCTTGTCTTGATTCCAGTATAATATCTCTAACCCAATTTGGGGTAATAATATGCATTGGATTTGTTGGAGGTGGTGTAGATGATGTTAAGGTGTGGAGCCTAAAAGCTTCACCTAGGAGCAGATTTGGTAGTTTGCAGGTTTACACAGTCACCGGCATCGGTTAGGAGCGACCGACGCCAGCCAGGTGCAGTTCAGGAGACACCGGCGTCAGTAGAAATTGGCTGACGTCGATCATAGGCAAGCAGGCATGAACCAGCATCGATTACCTGTACATCTAGAGAGCTATTTTCGAGGACATAACTGAGTGTTTGCATGATGGGATTAAGTCATAGTCTTAATTCTGCATCTCTATTATTAGTAAGACTATTTTAGAGCCCTTGTTTAAGTGGCATAACTATTGGTTGTAAATTCATGCTCAAGTTTCCTAATTCTATATGTAGGATTAGATCTTCTTAGCTAATTGGTAATGTAATGTTGAAGAACAGTACATAATTGAATCATTCCAGGTTGTTGGAGTTGATTGTACTTGAGAGAGAGAGCTCTTAAGGGAAAGAGATCTAGAGAGAGATTTGTACATCTAAGAGAGGTGTGGAAGAAAGAAGTTTATTCAATTGTATTCTTTTTGTAAAGAGTTTAATACAAGTTTTTAGGGTGGTTTCTTGTATCTCTTGTTCTTTGCTATTATCTAATTCTTGTTACTTATCATTATGATTTAATTCCATGTTTATTGCTTTCATAAGTGTAATAATATTGTTGGTTGATCCCCAACAAGTGGTATCAGAGCTCAGGTTCACCAACAAGTGGTATCAGAGCATTTATGTTCTAGGTACCTAACAAGTGGTATCAGAGCATTTATGTTCTAGGTGCCTGACAAGTGGTATCAGAGCTAGGTTCACTAACAGGTGGTTCAGATCTGTGTAGTGCGTATTGATTACATGTTACTCACAGGGGTTTCTATAGGGATTTTTGTTTGAGTGGGAGAAGCAATGGCAGAAGAAAGTAAATTGAGAATGGAGAAGTTTAATGGCAAAAATTATCAACATTGGAGAATGCAAATAGAGGATTATCTGTATCAGAAAGATCTATACTTACCGTTAGGTGGGATTGCTAAGAAGCCCATAGACATGGATGATGAAGAATGGGAAGTTCTTGATAGAAAGGCTCTGGGGTCTATAAGACTGAGTCTGGCATCTACTGTGATATTTAATTTATCACAGGAAAAGTCTACGATAGAGTTAATGACTACTTTAACAAATTTGTATGAAAAACCCTCAGCTTCTAATAAGGTATATCTTATGAAGCAGTTATTTAATTTGCATATGAATGAAGGTGGATCTGTGTCTACTCATATGAATGATTTCCATGGAATTGTAAATCAATTAAGTTCAGTCAATATAGTATTTGATGATGAAATTAAAGATTTTTAATATTATGTTCTTTGCCTGAAAACTGGCATAGCTTAGTAATGGTAGTTAGTAATACTGCATCTACTTCAAACATTTTAAAAGTAGAGGATGTTGTTAGTGTTATCTTGAATGAGGAAATTTGCAGGAAAAACACAAAGAAAACATCAGGGAATGCTTTAAGTTTTGAGAGTAGGGGGAGGCAAAAAGATAAGAGCAAGAGGAGATCAAGAACTAAGTCAAAGGTGAGAGGTAGATCCAAATCCAGAAATGGCAGGAAGCCACAATGCTGGAATTGTGGAAAGATAGGGCACATAAGCAGAGATTGCTGGTCAAAGCCTAAGGAGGACAATCAACACGAATGAAAATAAGAAGCAAAGGTTGCAGGTATTGCACAAGATGCTTTAATATTCTCTTTGCATAATAATATAGAATCTTGGGTGTTATATTTTGGGGCATCTTTTCATGCTACCCCTAATAGAGAATATTTTAGTGACTATATCCATGGAGATTTTGGAATAGTGTATTTAGGGGATGATGAGCCTTGTAAAATTATTGGCAAAGGTAAAGTGTAGCTGAAAATGTAGAATGGCAACACATGGGTGTTGAGAGATGTTATGCATGTTCCTAGCTTGAAGAGGAATTTGATTTCTACAGGAAAGTTAGGGGATGAGGGTTATACAGTAACTCTCATAGCTGAATCTTGGAAGGTGACCAAGGGTGCACTTGTTATGGCCAGAGGTAAGAGAGTAGGTACTTTCTATTTATGTAATTGTGTTACTAATAATTCTCCTTCTATATTATCTGCTTCAGATGTGGATGCAAAATTATGGCACTCAAGGCTTGGCCACATGAGTGAGAAGGGAATGTCCATTCTTAAGTCCAAAGGTATGCTTTCAAATTTGAAAAGCATGGATCTAGATTTTTGTGAGCACTGTGTTTTTAGAAAATAGAAGAGAGTGAGTTTTCTTAAGACTGGGTCAACAAAGAAGAAGCATAATTTGTAGCTTGTTCACACAGACGTGTGGGGACTGGCTCAGGTTGCTTCTATTGGAGGATCACAGTACTATCTTTTGTTCATAGATGATGCTATAAGAAAGGTATGGGTCTATTGTATTAAGAAGAAATTTGATGTATTTGAGACTTTTAAGATTTGGCAAGCTATGGTTGAAAATGAAACAGGCAGAAGATTGAATTGCCTGAGATCTGACAATGGTGGTGAGTTTTGCAGCTATAAGTTCAACTGGTATTGTTATAT
Source organism: Torreya grandis (assembly GCA_037957365.1). NCBI lineage: Eukaryota > Viridiplantae > Streptophyta > Pinopsida > Cupressales > Taxaceae > Torreya > Torreya grandis. Next base: position 1,660,019 of record JARHVA010000486.1, on the reverse strand, counting down.
GCATGGAATCCATAGGCAAAGGATGGTTCTAAGGACACCTCAACAGAATGGAATTACTGAAAGGATGAATAGAACAATTATGGAGTGTGCAAGGTGTATGAGATTGCATGCTGGTTTGCCCTTAGAGTTTTGGGTAGAAGCTGTTGACACTGTAGTGTACTTGATTAACAGAGGACCCTCTACAACTCTGGATGGTGGAATTCCAGAAGAGGCATGGACAGGTAAAAAGGTAGATCTCTCTTTTCTCAAAATTTTTGGTTGTGAAGCCTTTGTGCATGTTGACAAGGAAAATAGAAAGAAGCTGGATGTTAAGTCTATGAGGTGCACATTTATTGGCTATGGCTCAGATGATTTTGGTTTCAGATTTTGGAATCTAGGAACTAACAAGATAATTAGGAGCCGTGATGTTGTTTTCAATGAAAAAGTGATGTATAGTGATTAGCTGAGGAAGCTAAATCAATTTGGGTAGAGCAATGGAGAATTGGATGAGGTGACGGTCCAAAATGAGCTCGTGGGAAGGAGAAATAATCACTTGCAGGAAAACATAGAGACCGACGTTGGCAAGGCAGGAACTAGCGTCAGTAGAACATAAACTGATGTCGGTCATACAGAGACTGACGTTGGTAGGACAAGAACCGACGTCAGCCAGTAATAGGCATGGAAGTGACCAAGGCCGGTCACTGTCAGAGAATTTAGGTGGATAGTGTGTTGTGAACGAGTCTCAGATGCCCATCAGGAGGTCAGAAAGGGTAAGTAAACCTCCAATTCAATATTCCCCTTCATTATTCTATTTATTGCTAACTGATGGTAGAGAACTAGAGAGTTTTGAAGAAGCAATATAGGTGGAGTATAAGGATCAGTGGGAGTGTGGCATGGTTGAGGAAATGGAGTCCTTGAAAGAGAACCAAACATGGGAGTTGGTTGAGTTGCCAGCTGGTAAGAAGACACTGAAGAATAGATGGACCTACAGATTGAAAGAAGGTGAGAATGGATAGATGAGATATAAGGCCAGACTGGTAGTGAAAGGATTTGCACAAAAGCCAGGTATTGATTTTGGTGAGATTTTTTCTCTTGTTGTTAAAATGACTTCTATACGGACTGTACTACCTTTAGTTGCTATTGAGGATTTGCATCTTGAGCAGCTTGATGTTAAGATAGCGTTTCTTCATGGAGATTTAGATGAGGAAATATATATGGAACAGTCGAAAGGATTTGAGGTCAAAGGTAAGGAGAAGTTAGTGTGCAGATTGAAGAAAAGCTTGTATGGCCTCAAGCAAGCTCCTAGACAGTGGTATTTGAGATTTGATAGGTTTATGACTAAGCATGGCTACAGTAGGTGTCAATCTGACCATTGTGTGTATTTCAAGAGATTGAATAATGGTAGATATATTATTTTGTTGTTGTATGTAGATGATATGTTGGTTGCAGGATCACACATGCAGGATATCTCTGAGCTTAAGGTGAAATTAGCTCAAACATTTGCCATGAAGGATTTGGGAGCAGCAAAGAAAATCCTTGGCATGAGCATTAAGAGAGATAGGAAAAATCACAAGTTGATTTTGTCTCAAGAGGATTATGTGAACAAGGTGTTGAAATGGTTCAATATGCAGGATGCAAAACCGATAAGCACACTTATGGCTGGACATTTTAAGTTGAGTAGAGAACAATGTCCTAATTCACATGATGAGGTAGAGTACATGAGTAGAATTCCATATTCTTCCACAGTAGGGAGTTTAATGTATGCAATGGTGTGTACTATACCGGATATTGCCCAAGCAGTGGGAGTTGTAAGTAAGTATATGGCCAATCCAGGGAAGGAACACTGGAAAGCAGTTCAGTGGATCCTTAGATATCTGAGAGGAACCAACAGTAGGCATTTGTGCTATGGAGGTTCAGATACTTCTCTACATGGTTATGCAGATTCAGATATGGCAGGTGATTTGGATGGCAGGAGGAGCACCACAAGATATGTTTTCACTATTGGTGGAATGGCGGTTAGTTGGATATCAAAGTTACAGAAGGTTGTTGCCTTGTCAACTATAGAAGCAGAGTATATTGCAATCACAGAGGTTAGCAAAGAGATGATATGGATGACACAGTTCATGGAAGAGTTAGGAAAGGAGCAAGAGAGTTTCAGATTGTATAGAGATAGTTAGAGTGCAATTCATTTGGCTAAGAATTCAGCCTTTCACTCAAGAACCAAGCACATACAGCTAAGGTACCACTTCATAAGACAGGTATTGGAGGATGGTGAGTTGAAGCTGGAAAAGATCCATACAGATAAGAATCTTGTAGATATGTTAACCAAGCTAGTTACAAAGGAGAAGTTGAATCTTTATTCAACTTCTGTTGGTCTTCATGATTGAGTTGAAAATGGAGGAGCTAGAAGATGTTGCTGTACAGGTACTGGTGCAGCTGTTTATCTCCAAGTGGGAGATTGTTAAGGTGTGGAGCCTAAAAGCTTCACCTAGGAGCAGATTTGGTAGTTTGTAGGTTTACATAGTCACCGACGTCGGTCAGGAGTGACCGACGTTAGTTAGGTGCAGTTCAAGAGACGCCGGTGTTGGCAGAAATCAGCCGACGTCGGTCATAGGCAAGTAGGCAGGAACCGGCATCGGTTACCTGTGCGTCCAGAGAGCTATTTTTGAGGACAAAACCAAGTGTTTGCATGATGGGATTAATTCATAGTCTTAAGTCTATGTCTCTATTATTAGTAAGACTGTTTTAGAGCCCTTGTTTAAGTGGCATAACTATTGGTTGTAAATGCATGCTCAAGTTTCCTAATTCTATATGTAGGATTAGATCTTCTTAGCTAATTGGTAATGTAATATTGAAGAACAATACAGAATTGAATCATTCCAAGTTGTTGGAGTTGATTGTACTTGAGAGAGAGAGCTCTTGAGGGAAAGAGATCTAGAGAGAGATCTGTACATTTGAGAGAGGTGTGGAAGAAAGAAGTTTCTTCAATTGTATTCCTTCTGTAAAGAGTTTAATACAAGTTTTTACGGTGGTTTCTTGTATCTCTTGTTCTTTGCTATTATCTGATTCTAGTTACTTATCATTTTGATTTAATTCCATGTTTATTGCTTTCATAAGTGTAATCATATTGTTGGTTGATCCCCAATAGATGAGGTAGAGCTAGAGTTGCAATATGAATGTGTGGAAAGTTTGTTGGGTCTATCTATCCAAGTATTCCAAATGGAATTCTTGTACGGCCTATGTTTAGAATAAATGAAGGCAATTTTTGGGGCACACTCACATTTATATCCATAAAAATATTGAATGGGGATGCAGTCAAAGGTGGCTTGGGAAAGGTGAAAAGTTTTGAAATGGGATTTAATGGGCTTGTAGATGCAGGGGAACCAATAGAAAATGTTGTACTAGTTATTACTACCTGAGAAGAAGTATAACTAATAGCTTGACTAGCACTAGTACCTAATGAAGATGCAATATTAGTAGTGGAATGAGAAATGAAATGGGGGATGGTAAATCCCAAGGAACCACTAGCTTAGCCCAAGCTAGTATCAATTGAAGATGGAGTAGTGGTAGGAGGATAAAATGTGGAAGAAAAGGTAGTTTGAGATGTAATTGTAATTAGAAAAGATTGCATTGGTGAGGTAATTACATTGGGATCCTATGCTCCAAGGGTGTCCTATGGTGTGCTAGTGGGAATAATAATAATAATAATAGTGGTCTTAGGCTCCCTTTTCCTCATGTAGACCTTATCAATGTTTCTACTAGATAGAGCTTGTAATTCTTCTATGGAGATCTCAATGCCTTGTTGCAATTCCTCAACGTCAATAACAATAAGGTTAGGTTGACCTAGGATTTATATTGTAGCTCCCATAATAGATGTAAATATTATTATAGGCCCTCAAGAGGGGTCAAGTTGATTTCTAGATCCTCCTTTCTCAAATCTTAGAGGTAAGTCCTGAATGCTTGAAGTGGCAAGCCATGGAGGTTTATTTGGCCAATTACTAATAAGAAAAAGATTGTATTCATCTTCTTCATCTTGCCCTTCATCATAGTCAACATCAAACATGTTCCCATGTACTACTACTAGCTAAAAATTAGTAATATCTTCCTTTTTCCTCTCCCTATCTAGTCTCATTTATAGTTCAATTTTATTCTTTGTATTATTCTAGAGCACCACCTCATCATTCAAAGCATCTCTATATATCCACTTGTGGACTTCTTGATGTTTGTATTCCATTGCCACATATTTTTTAAATTTGAATATATGTTTGGCAATGAAATTATTAGGATCCCATGATCTACAGTCATCTTTAGGCAATAGGTATGAATACCTATGCCTAACAACTACAGTAATATCATGCCACTTGGTAATCTTGATCCTCCCCAATTTGTAAGGAAACTTATGGGGGCCATTTTATTCTTTCTCTTAAATAATCGATCAAATCCATGCATAAGTTGATAGGCCATTTATTCTTTATCTAACTTCACTATCACAAACCTTAGTAGTCTAAGAGTTACCACTATCACTCTTTCCATTTTAATAGCCAAGCAATCTAGGTATAACCAGTATCTACCCATATCTCTCAAGGTCTACCTGACCTCAGGGGAAACCCTCTACATCTTGCATTCATTGATTGACTAGTAAACCAATAGGTATAACTCTTCTAAAATCACTCTTATATTACATCTAAATCTATGAATATGCATTACAGGGAAGAGTTAAGGCACAACCTCTTGATGCTCAGGAGACTATGAATTTTGACCTAGTTGAGTAGTTGCACATATTGCATCTAATAAGTAGCTCATCATAAAGAAGGGGGAACCATTTTTTCAAGTGTCCTATATCACATACACCAAGTTATTTATTATAGTTTCCTTAAGTGGGGCAATCTATTAGTTTTCTAGGATTATTTACAGAAACATAATAGCCCTTATGTCTACATAGGCAATGTGTGGATTGCCAAATATTCTATTCAAGAGTGCTAGGCCAATCTTGACTCCTTATCTAAATTGTTGAATGGGAATGTTTCCTTGATCATTTATGAAAATAACTTGTATTGGGTTAGTCACTCATTAAGCCAAGACCTTATCCAAGGAGTGCACTTCATACCAGTTATCAATGATGACATGGTTATATTATATCTATGGTAAGGGAAGCTCATAGTAATTTTTGAAGCTCAGTCCTATTATGAAAGAAAGTAGGATCCCTTGGGGCATTGATTTAATTAGCCCATATTTGCATTTTTATCTCCCAAAAATAAAATAAACTAGGTTAGTGCATGGCATGACCTCTAACTTAGTTGTGGCCTTGTGAAAACTAATTATGTTAATGGCAAGGATATTAGAGGATAGTTAGATTATATAAGGCATGGTTTCAATCTCATCAATAGCCTTAGTTGATTTTACATTTAAATATATGCTACTAGAATGCAAGTAATCATATGCTATAGCCTTTAAAATAAATTTAATATCTTTAAATATGCCTGAAGTACTATTCTAAAATAAAATGTCATCATTCCCAAAAGAACTGCTCTTACCTAGATTAGAAAGACCTGATTGTGCCATCTTTTTTAAAACTTTAGGTATTAATCAATGTCCTTTTATATCCTTCTACAAATTTTAAGATCCGATAATGGTGGTCAGGAGTGCAATCTGTTAATAGCTTGAGCTTTGTCAAATTGTTAGATTATAGACAATAAAGAAAGCAAATATGTATAGATTCAAAATGCAAATAATAATAACCTTGACTTAATAGCCTTTTGAATGACAAATTTGATTAATGTAATATTGATGGTCATATTGGTTCATGCCATATTAATGGTGAGCATGTCAACCTTACATATATTTGAAACAATATTTAAACTATTGCTTTTAGCAATTAAATGCACCAAAATTCAATTTAGATATAATTTGTATTCAATTTTCCATTAATTTTAGATTTAAAGTAAAATATTTCCACCTTTCAACATGTGGCTACCACCTCAGATCCAACTAAGTACTTGCATGGCCTAAATATGACTAAGTTGCCTAGCTGGCTCAAAATATGGACATGTAACACCTTTTTATTGCCTCATGGACTCTCAAAATGTAACTTTGCATGATGACTCATCTGTATCTCACCACATGCCATCTTTCAATTCATAATGAGTTCTCAGGTGGTGATTTTCAATTCTAATTGGCCATGGAAATGCCATGTATCACTGTCATGGGTAATCATAGATTTCCTTGCTAGGTGTCACCTTTGGAAGGCTTTTTGATAACTATCAACAACTTGGCACTAATCTAATGGCTCAAGTGGAGACACGTATCCCTCTTAGATTTTATCTAGTAGATCTTAGATAAAAACAACATAGTAATGATACGTGTCATCATCATGTGGGCCTAAAGGGATGCATCATTCTTGCAAGATTTTATTTTTTCTTCTACCAAGTGTCATTCTCAAAAGGCAACTTGAATAGTTATATATCACCAAACCTTGATCGAACATCTTAGGTGTAACTACATGTCTACCTTATGAGATATCATGAGCTTTGGATGGATGTAATATGGTGTAGGCATGTGATGACCTAGGATGAACCCAAGAGGGGCACACATTACCTCAAAAGGTAGCTCAAGTCTGGCTAGTTGCCATTAAGACACATGATGACATCTCATGGGATTCTGCACCATGGCAAGATGCATGGGGGACCTATGGTAGCTTGGATTAGATGAAATCACTCGTAGGGGATAATATCCTAACACGTAGCCCTAGTATTTGAATTCTAATGGCTATCTACTTGCGATCCCTCTAGATGATGCCACATAGTTTATGAACTTGGTAGATTTGTTCCTAGTGTCTCACATGGGATGCGATTTGTTGGTCCCCAAAAGTGTTAGTCATTTTTGGAATAACATATGAGCTATTCTTGGAACTGTAGGGCCAAAATTCCTCTCTTCCCATTCTCAAAATTTATTGGGGGGCTTTCAAATTCCTCATTTTCAAAGCTTTTTCAGTAAAGGGATTAGTAGGCTCAAAGGTTCAATGTCTTCAATAGGATCTAGGTGCATTTGACAAAGTTCAAATCTCAACCATTCCAAAGGTTCCACAGCCCCAAGCATTTAATGAGTCTCAAAAGCTTGAACTATTTACCCTTGAACCATTTTGGTTCATCAGTTCAATGGGTTCAATGTTCAATCGGTTCAATACACTGGGTTTAAAGGTTCAAAGATGGCCTTAGTTATGAAGAGAAACACACGCAACAGAAAGAGTCAAGCGGATACTACCAAGTGTCACTAGATGAGCCATTATGCCTTGTTCCTAAGAAGTAGCAAAAGCTACCACATGTCAACATCTGCGTTTCCTTCCTTCCATTCCACTGTATTGAGTAAAGACCATGGTGGGCTTGAGGGGTGAGTGACAAAATGGAGCTGAGGCTACCATGTGTATGCATCTGCTTTATTGTTATAGGGTCTCTTTCAATAAAGATTTTGGCAAAACTCCATGGAGGGCAAAAACTAGAAACCATAGAAGGTTTTGTTTTGTTTTCCTAAGAGCAGCAGACTGTGCCACGTGTCCCATGCAGAGAGTGGCAGAGGCTGACAAGTGTCATTATCTGCGAGAGCCCGACTGGGCCCCAAATGTTTCTACAATGTCACAAAGGCCTGAGAAGGCAGATAATGCCATGTGTCCCTGGTAATATTTAATGGAAGATGCCACATATCACTTGTTTAAAGTGGTAGAAGGCACCACATGTCAAAGGACAGAGCACTTCACAATGCAAAGGCACGCATGAAGCCAAGGAAAGGATTTCCTTTAGACAAATTGTTTGAAGGAATTCCTTTGAACATTTTGTCCAAAGGAAATAAAGGACCAATAGGCCCGTAGGCATCAAACTTGGAGTGACTGGCTAGCTATTAACCTTTAATAGAGGAAAGACACGCAAACACCAAATCAGCTACATTTAAGTGTTTGTTGATTCTAGTAGACTCAAGGCATAGACATGAATGCATTCAAAGAGCCTAAGGCCAGACCTAAGAGGAGGAAGAGACAAAGAGGGAAACTCAGTAGGAGTTATTTCTGGTGGGTGAAATAGTTCACTAGGTAGATATTTGGGGCCTACCAACATTGAAAGTGCAGCCTATTTGTCCCCTTTAAGATAAAGGCAGAATAGATAGTTGTGTAGCTAGGCAAGTGATGGAATGAGAGATTTAGACTTGGGAGGAGGCACTAGAGATGAATCGATGTGTCACAGTTAAGGCAGTCACCTTACTCCAGCGTGGCCCTTCCTGATAAGACCAAGAATGTGTCTAAGGCATTGAATGCACTAAATGGGTCACTCTATGGGACAAAGTGCCAAGCCTCCCTCAAGCCTCTATATAATGTAATCTCTTATACCATTTGAAGGAGATCTTCCCCTTACTAGAAGCAAAACTCTACCCAAATTGAAAGGCATTACTGAGACTTTGAGCTCAGATTGTAATTCATATTATTTTATCTAAATGAGAAAACAAATTACTTGTAGACTTTGTGCTGTTATAGCTTGTGCTATCTTAGGAGATTGTTCATATGTCTATTTCCTAGGAGCTTTCTTGTCCATTTGATTTAACAAGTAGAACTAGTGGAGGTGATCAGGAAGGTGTCTTGAAGGCCAACTGTGAGACAACATTGTGCCCCCATAAGTACCTTCAGTGTGTTTACATTTTCCTTTCCTGTGTAAAGAGCCTTGGGATGATGTGGTGCCCCCATTATTCTTCATTTTTCCCTCTTAGGTTGCTAGTCACTCAATGCCCTTGTTACCAGTTATTTGCTACCTGAAAGATTCTTGTTGCCTGCTAAAGAACACTTTTAAAAGAAGAGAAGTGCCTTCTGTCATTGCACCAAGATTTCTACTATTTAGGAAGGAATTTGGCTCTTGGTTGAAAGTTGCTTCTAAAAGAAGAGAAGTACCTTCCCCATCACCCAATATTTCTTCCTTGATTGTTAGCATCATCTCTAAAAAAAGAGAGATGGATGGTTTATCCTACCCCTATGTCTTACTTTCTACTTATATATATAGTATATAGCCACCACATTTCTAATAGGGAACCTCCCCTTGATGAGAGGAGAGATTTGTCCCCTTGTGATGTAGTAAACCTGCACATTTAGATGACTAATCTCCCTATGCTATGGTGATAGGAACTATTTTAAATGCTAGTTAGCTAGTCGACAAAATATTCACCCAACAGTTTTTGGTGACTCTGCTAGGGACATAGTAATTTTGTGCAATTTGGAACCTCAAGTTTTAGATTGAAACATCACCTGTCTTACCCATAATCATTATAACCCTTATCCATTATAGACTCTGATGACTTTGTTTTGTGTCTTACCCATTATCATTATAGCCTTACCATCTTCCTTCACTTTCATTATTTTATCTGGTCTGCAAAACTAGAGCTGCTGGGAAAGAGTGCGCAGTTTGAAGCCTCAAGCCTCAAGTTGAAGTAGGGCTAATTCTTTTCCATTTTTGTTCTACAATTTTGCCACTCCACCCAGATTTGTTATCCCTATTTTTCATAATTAAATCATGGCAGTTTGAGGCCCCTAGGGTAACTCTTTTGGCCCACTCAACTTGACTCCACCTTTGCATGAACTCCCACATAGTTCAAGAAAGAATTTCTCCAAATTATTTGGTGATGGGATAGTTCACCCTGATGAACACATTACAGCCTTTAGCATATCCTATGGTGTGATAGGGGTGATATTCAAAGACGTGGTAGTCAAGATTTTTATGGAGACACTACAAGGTGCTGCTATAGACTAGTTATACCATTTGCAAGCTGGATCAATGACTGACTGGGATACTCTTAAAGCCAAGTTTGAAGCTAGTTTCATGCCTGTAGAGGATGCACATGCTTTGCTGTCCTAGATCACTCAAATGAAGAAGGAACCTCATGAGCCTATGAGGGATTTTATTGCCAAGTTCAACAAGCTGAGGCACATGATTCCCATGATCACTTAGCTAACACCTCAAAATCTCAAGTGTTTCTTCATCAACTCATAGCTACCTGAAGTGAGTTTCTTGCTGAGACAGGCTAGACACATAGACCTTGAGGCTACTCAAGACTTAGCTACTGAGCTAGAATATGACCTTATTTTGGTAGGTAAGATAAAGAGAGATCCTAATGGAGGTATATCCTCTTCATCTTTTGAGTATCCACCTTCATCCACCACTAATCAAATGGTGTAAAAGCTGGTAAATGAACTGCTAGCCTTGAAAAGGCAAATGGACCAAAGTATTTCTACTCCTCCTAATTGGGATATGCTAAGGAGGACAATCCCCAATCAGCCATATTAAGGCAATGCTGCCAGAAGTCAAGGGCAACCAAATCGTCTTCCTTTCGCACATAGGAACCTTGCCCTTAAAACACCTCCAACCAACTCAGTAGTTGGATATCTAGAAATAAAACATGTTTCCTATTTCCAACCCCAGTTAGAGCAAAAAATGGTGCTGATCTCTTCAGGGAGGATCTAGAAGAATCAGCTGGTGACCCCACATTGGTTTCCTAAATTTCTAGGTTGAACCCAAAAGTGAAGGTGAAGCAGTCAAAGGATCATATGCAATATTCACCAGGTCTAAGAATTAGTCAGCCTAGCTAGTCAACAAAGAGAAGACAAAGGAGTGACCCCAACCAAAAATTTTAATTATTGATCAGAGAACCCCTCTTCCTTTCCAGTCAAAGGACCCGATGATTACCAAATAAGTAAGTACATCAAACATCTCTGCACCTTCTACTTCAAATTTGTAGATCAGTCTTCTCCCTCCCAAAAACCAAAAGGATGAACTCCCATCCTCTCTTCCAAGTCCATCTCAGTCATTTTCCATGATTGATCATGTCAAAAAATCCAAAATTCAAATGACTAAGTTTGAATCCTTGCAAGCCAATCCTAAGCAATTAAACATTGGTGGAGAAATAGGTGCGGACCTATCTAAGGCAAAGATTGTGGTTACCCAAATGTCAGCCCCTACTACTCAAATTCTGTTTGAGCCTTTAGGTAGGGGTAATTACTTCTTGACCACAGAGGATGATCATGTTCTAGCTGATGAAAGTCTTATAGCTGGGAATCTAGGATTTCATCCAAACAAGGCATCAAAAAAATTGGTAGGGCATAGTACAAATCAAGAAGGATCTTCCATCTCCCATGAAGAGAAATTTGATAGAAGATAAGCTTCTGATGATGCTTGGATCCTAGAATCTGATGGCAATAATTCTTCCACTAATGCTAGAGCTGGGACTGTGTTGATATTTCTTTAAGGAGATATTTTTCCTTCATGCAAGTTACAGTTCAGCAACACCAACAACATAGCTAGATGTGAATCTCTATTGCTCAAATTGAAGACTGCTCAGGATGAAGATATCAAACTCCTTCACACCAAAGGAGATGCTGAGCTAATGGTTTGTCAAGAGTTTGATGTTGACAATCAAAGCATGTGCTAGACTAGACCAACAAAATAACAAGCTATGGTGGTGGACCATACTACTGTACTCTAAAGTTAGCAACAGAAACTCTTTGCCAAGAGAGCAAGGAGTTATGGTTTTTAGTTTGAAGACCACATCCTACCATGGGGAAAGAAGAAGAAAGAGCCAAGAGGAAGACACAAAAATTTGGTTTCTTGGTGGAGAGTTCCATTCACTCGTCACTATTTTTGGGGAAAAAATGGTTTCCTACTGGTTTATTAGGATGGCACACCATTTTCACTATCTCACAGTGGGCGGCATCTAAAGTGCTTCAAATCTTGAGGCATCATATAAGATCATCTGTACATATGTATATCTGTATAGTCTTTAGTTCTATTTTTTTATTTTCATTTTCATTTTTTGGAGCCTTTCTTTTTGGGTAACATGACTCCATAGCCAAATGGCACACTTCAAGGCATCAGAGATTATGGTTTCTACTCCCCTTAGCTATTCCAATTTTTCATTTGAAGGAAGTTCCCCAACTGGAGCCAGTTGTTGGTCCCCAAAAGTGTCAGTCATTTTTGGAATAACATATGAGCTATTCTTGGACCTATAGGGCCAAAATTCCTCTCTTTCCCTTCTCAAAATTTATTCAGGGGCTTTCAAATTCCTCATTTTTCAAATCTTTTTCAGGAAAGGGATTAGCAGGCTCAAAGGTTCAACGTCTTCAATAGGAGCTAGGCACATTTGACAAAATTCAAAGTTCAACCATTCCAAAGGTTCCATGGCCCCGAGCATTTAACGAGTCTCAAAATCTTGAACCATTGAACCATTGAACCTTGAACCATTTTGGTTCATTGGTTCAATGGGTTCAATGTTTAATTAGTTCAATGCATTATGTTTAAAGGTTCAAAGATGGCCTCAGTTATGAAGAGAAATCTGTGCAACATAAAGAGTTAAGTGGATACTACGAAGTGTCACTAACTAAGCTATTATGCCTTGTTCCTAAGAAGTAACGAAAGCCACCACATGTCAACATCTACATTTCCTTCCTTCCATTCCACTATATTGAGTAAAGACCATGGTGGGCCAAGGGTGAGTGACTAAATGAAGTTGAGGCTGCCATGTGTCTGCATCCACACGACTGTTACACGATCTCTTTCGACAAAGCTTCTACCAGAACTCTGTAGAGGGTGACAAGTGGCAACCATAGAAGGTTTTACTTTATTTTCCTAAGAGCAACAAACCATGCCATGTGTCCCATGTAGAGAGCAGTAGAGGCTAAAAAGTGTCATTGTCTGCGAGAGCCTGACTAAGCCCCAAACATTTTTGCAATGTTGTAAAGGTCCAAGAAGGTGGATGATGCCACATGTCCCTAGTAAGAGTCAATAGAAGATACCACATATCACTTGTTTGAAGTGGCAGAGGGCACCACATGTCAAAGGATGGAGCACCTCACAATGCAAAGGCACGCATAAAGCCAAGGAAAGGATTTCCTTTAGACAAATTGTCTAAAGGAATTAAAGGACCAATAGGCCTGTGGGCATCAAACTTGGAGCGACTGGCTAGATGTTAACCTTTAATAGAGGAAAGACAAGTGAACACTAAATTAACTGCATTTAAATGTCTGTTGATTCTAGCAGACTCAAGGCATAGACCCGAATGCATTCAAAGAGCCTAAGGCCAGACCCAAGAGGAGGAAGAGACAAAGAGGGAAACTCAACAGGAGTTATTTCCAATGGGTGAAATAATTCACTGGGTAGATATTTGGGGCTTACCAACATTAAAAGTGCAGCCTATTTGTCCCCTTTAAGATAAAGGCAGAATAGACAATTACGCAGCTATGTAGGTGATGGAATGAGAGATTCAAACTTGAGAGGAGGCACTAGAGATGAATCAATGTGTCATAGTTAAGCATCCACCCTACTCTAGCATGGCCCTTCTTGACAAGACCAAGAATGCATCTAAGGCATTGAATGTGCTGAATGGGTCACTCTATGGGACAAAGTGCCAAGCCTCCCTCAAGCCTCTATATAATGTAATCTCTTATACCATTTGAAGGAGATCTTCCCCTTACCATAAGCAAAACTCTACCCAAATTGAAAGGCATTACTGAGACTTTGAGCTTAGAATGTAATTCATATTATTTTATTTGAATGAGAAAATAAGTTACTTGCAAACTTTGTGTTGTTATATCTTGTGCTATCTTAGGAGATTATTCATGTCTATTTCCTAGGAGCTTTCTTGTCCATTTGATTTAACAAGTAGAACTAGTGGAGGTGATCAGGAAGGTGTCCTGAAGGCCAACTGTGAGACGATGTTGTGCCCCCATAAGTACCTTTAATGTGTTTACATTTTCCTTTCCTGTGTAAAGAGCCTTGGGATGATGTGGTGCCCCCATTTTTCTTCATTTTTCCCTCTCAAGTTATTGGTCACTCAGCACCCCCATTATCAGTTATTTGCTACCTGAAAGATTCTTGCTACCTACTGAAGAACACTTTTAAAGGAAGAGAAGTGCCTTCTATCATTGAACCAAGATTTCTACTATTTAGGAAGGAAACTAGCTCTTGGTTGAAAGTTGCTTCTGAAAGAAGAGAAGTACCTTCCCCATCACCCAGGATTTCTTCCTTGATTATCAGCATCATCTCTGAAAAGAGAGAGATGGATGGTTTATCCTACCCCTGTGTCTTACTTTTTTCTTATATATATAGTATATAGCCATCGTATATTTAATAGGGAACCTCACCTTGATGAGAGGAGAGATTTGTCCCCTTGTGATGCAATAAACTTGCACATCTGGATGACCAATCTCCCTATGCTATGGTGATAGGAACTATTTTGAAAATTAGTTAGCTGGTCGACAAAATATTCACCGAACACGATGAATACTTAAGGCATTATGGAGCTTGATGAGGTGGACACCTATCCTTTTAGGCCATAGTCTAAACTTTGACATCTTATGAGGTGTCATAAACTATAACTTTAATTTGACATCCTAAAAGGTCAAGCAAGAAACTAAGTTAGATTCTTGAAGAAATCATTGCCTATCTTAGACAAATTTAAAAAAATTTAAAGCAAAAATTTGCATGTAAATGCATTAAATACAACATAATATTAATTTAAAAAAAACCTAGTGAATCTGGTTGTGTTTATGTCTTGTTAGAGAGCCAGGTTGAACTTTCTTAGCAAATCTTGTTTGAATATCATTGAACCATTCATGGTTAATAATTCATTACTAAATAAAACTTGAATAATAATTGTAATAATTTGAATATTTCTAAGTCTTAATCCTTATTTCAAAATGAATGATTAACCAAAAAAATTCAAAAACATAAGTTTTGATAGATCTAATTAATTTTCCATGTAGTCAAATGATTTAATATGCTTAGCATTTTGGGCAATTTTAAAAATTTAAGAAAGGGGGGTCGTCATTATGAGAATAAGGCAATGTTGATCATCAACAAATGGTGACCTCTATGGGGAAACATTGAATTTTTTAGAATCTAGATATTTTCTTCAAAGATGAATAAAAAATTAGTTATCTCATTATGATTTTTAGTCAGTACCAAAATTGTTTTTCATAACTAATGAAAGCCACATGCTTGGAATAATGTTTAAAACTTATATACAATCATACTATGTGTGTGCTTTGAGGTTCCTTAACCATTACCATTGGGTTCAAAAAATGATAACTTTCAATTTTTCAAACATCAAACATGAAATGACTTAAGTAATATTTACATTTTATATAATTATAATTTAATTAGTTAAGGATGGCTTTGGAATTTCTCTATTACTAGCCAGACATCCTTAGCCCTCATAGAGATACCTTTGGATCTACTTTAGGCCTATTTCTACTTCCAACTAGGCATCCATAGGCCTGATAGAGATTGCCTAAATCACCATTTGTGGAATCTAAAAGTAGTTTATGATTTCACATCATGGTCATTTTTTTCCTACATTCATAAACCAAAATGGTTGGGAACAAGAATTAGATAGGTGCAAGGTTTTATCAAGGCATAGTCTAGATGCAATTCACTTTTAGATATCAAGTGTTGTCCTAGAAATTTACTTGGTGAATTTATGTGATAATATAATGGTCCACATAGATTCAAACATTCATTCAAGAAAATGTTCATTTATCTGAACTATATTATAGTCTTAAAATTACTTAAGATTTTCATGAAAAAAACTTCTAATTAATCCCACCCAACTTTTATAAATTGAAACATTGCTAGATGTTTCCAAACTTTGGATGACCAATGTTTAAAACTACCAATTCATTCTTCCCATTTTTAGGACTAGACTAACAAATATTGAGCCAATGAATTCTTGTCTAAAGGACTTAATACTAAGTTATAGCACACAACATAAAATGAACATCAAGCAGAAAGCAAGAAAGAACACAAAAGGAAAGCAAATCAAGAAAGGAAACTACTCTTCTCCTGCCTACTCTAATTCTAAACAAGCTTACTATCTTTTTAGAGTTTGTGACATAGCAATAGAAAAATAATGTTTCATACATTTCCTATTGATTGGTAAGGTTAAGTCATTCCCTTGTAGGTCTTTGAGCCTAAATGCATTTTTTCCCAATATTTCTACCACTTGATATGGTCCAATCTAGAGAGGAGTGAACTTGTCATGTTATCCTTTTTTCTTGTGGGCCTTGTCCCATAGTAGGACCAAGTATGATATGAAAAATTCTTTAACTTTAGCTCATTTATCAAACCATCTCTTTACAACATCCTGATGCTTTCTAAAATTATTTAATGCTTTTTCTCTAGCATCTTTCATTTGGATGATGTTCAATATTCAGGATTGTACTCTTTCATCATCTTCCATATATTTGACCATAAACTCATAGGTGGGAAACTTTAGTGTGATAGGAGAAATATGTTGCTGCCCTATAGACTAGTAGGAATGGGGATGCCTTGAATTCCTATTCATATCTCATTATATCTACCCATAAAGCATACTTTAGCAGGGATTGTCATTCTTTAGGTTTCTTCTTTGTAGATTTCTTAATGGCACTCATCAAGTTTTTGTTGGTATATTTTGTAACTCCATTACCCTAAGGGTAATAGTCTGAAGCATACTTGATGACTATTTGATTATCAAATTCCCATTCAATGAATTCAACTGACATAAAGGCTAGGCCATTGTCGCATACCAAAGATAAGGGCATCCCAAACTTAGTGATGATATTTTATTCCAAAAATTTGATGATGTTAATTGCTCTACTATTCTTGGTGGCCATTGTTTCATTCTACCTAGTGAAATAATCTGTGATAGTGAGTATAAATTTATGCCCTGATAAGGAGTTAGGATTGATCACTCCTATAAAGTTGAGGCCCTATTATGAAAATGGATTAGTTTTAATCATTGGTTAAAAAGGCATGTCTTCCTTTGTCTCTCATTGATCAAACACTTGACATTGATGACATTTTCGAACATGTGCATGGTCATATTTGAATATTTTTTTCCAATAGTAGTCTACTCTCAATATCTTGTGCGCTATGGTACACCCTAAAGGGTTTCCACTTCCCAATTTATCATGGAAATTGTTCATGATTTTTGTGGCTTCAGTTCTAGAAACACATCTTAAATAGATTCCCTCATTGTTTTTTCTTTAGAGGACTCCCCTTTTAACCATAAAATGTGATTATCTTAGCCTATGGGCCCTTTTGTTAGGAATTAAGTGAATTTAAATCACATTTCTTAACCACCATAAAATCACAAAACCAAATTTTAAATGTGTGAAAATTAGATTTAATTATGTGGAAACAATTCCTTCAAACCACATAATAATGAAAGCATAAAAGGAGAGAGCAAAACCAAAAATAACACATAACAAAGATATACTGTGGTTCACCCAATGTGGGCTACATCCACCAAGAAAGTCTTCAATTAAACTAGTAATCTAAAACAAGATTACAATAAACTCTCACAGAGATATAAAAATCTCTTATAGAAAATGTTGCAAAAATAGTTGCACTTTCACCTGCACCTACACAATACTGTATCTCACAATATGCTAAACCATACCCTATAAATGAGCACCTACACTTTTCAAAACACAAACACAATATAACTCTCTTTCCAAAAGCAACATTTGTAAATAAGAAATATCAACAACCTCTAAAAGGTCACTCCACACCTTGTAAAAGTAATAAATGATGTAGAAAATCATCCTCCCAAGGAGAAACTCACCATCCTCATCCAAGGAGGCCTTATCCATAAGGTGACACATCAATTTTCCACCTTCCAATGCATAACAAAAGGCCCCTCCAAGAGGAACATGCCATTCTCCACCAAATGGCACAACTTCCCATGTGGAAGTCCAACACACTTCCATAATGCATCAAGGAATTATTAAATGCACCATTTAATAATTTTTCTCCCCCTAATGCATCATATAAATAGGTAAATACATCATTTAATAATTTATCCTAATGCATCATGAAAACTATTAAATACATCATTTAATAATTTTCTCCTGATGCATTACAAAAATATTAAATGAACAATTAATTCCCTAGAATAAGGAAATCAATCCCACTTCCAAAAAACATGGAATTACACATGAAAATTATTAAATAAACATTTAATAACATTCACTACATGAGGAGTGGAGGAAAATGCACTTCCCACATTCTTGGAGCTCTCTAGGACCCCAAAGTACACCAAAATGGTCATGTGATAGCCCCAAAGGGCTCCACACTCAACAATCTCCCACTTGGAGACCTTTTCTCCTAAACATAATCTATCACTGCTCCATGACCACTAAGGTCAACAAAATTTGAATATAGTCTCAACTTGTCCAATGTGACCACCTTGGTCATCATATCTATAGGATTTTGGTTAGTATGAATGTTCTCTAGCTTCACCAAGTTCTCCTCCAAAGCTGTCCTAATGAAGTGATAATGTAAATAAATATGTTTCATCCTTGAGTGGAAAGTGGAGTTCTTTGCCAAATTAATAACACTCTAACTATCACTATGTAGTCTCCCAACTTCTTGCTCATGCCCCAACTATTGAAACAACTCTTGTAACCAAATCATCTCCTTACTAGCCCCTATGAAAACAACATACTCTACCTATGTGGTTAAAAAAGCCATAACCTTATGTATCCTAAAAATTCAACTAACCATTGTATCTCTAATAGTAAATATATATCCTATCATACTCCTCTTGTTATCAATATCCCTTTCCATATTCGAGTCCACATAACCATGCAAAGTGGTATCTGATCCACCATAACATAATGCAAAATCAATGGTTCCTCTCAAATATCAAAGAATCCATTTCACTACCTTCCAATGCTCATAACCTAGATCACTCATATACCTACTCACAACTCCCACTACATGGGCAATATCTGGCCTAGTACAAACCATGACATACATCAAGCTACCAACTGCTAAAGAATAAGGTGCCTTAGACATCTTAAGCTTTTCAGATTCCATCTTGGGATACTACTCCTTTGATAATCTAAAGTGGTTTACCAAATGAGTACCAATATATTTATCATCCAACATACTAAACCTTTCTAAGAATTTCTTCACATACTCTGATTAGGATAAAACTAGCTTCCTCTCCTTCCTATCACAAGTAATCCTCATACCATGGATTTACTTTACTACACCTAAATCCTTCATAGAAAAGGAGTCACTCAGATATTTCTTAAGCATATGAATATGATGTATGTTTTTTCCTAAAACTAACATGTCATCTACTTAAAATCATAAAATAATAAAGGAACCATCATCAAAATGTTTGATGTACATGTAATGGTTAGAATTACACCTTTGATATCCTTGTTCCAACATAAAATAATCAAATTTATTATACAATTATTATGGAGCTTATTTTAATCCATACAAGCTATTCTTTAATATGCACACATATTTCTCCTTCCCTTTGACCTCATATCCCTATGGCTACGTCATATACAACTCTTTATCCAAATCACCATGAAGAAAAGTAGTTTTCACATATAACTATTCTAAGTGCAAATCCTCAACTACAACTAAACCAAGAACAATCCTAATAGAAGTCATTTTTACAACAAGAGAGAAAATATCATCAAAATCAATACCTAATTTTTGTGCAAACCCCTTGACCACCATCCTAGCCTCATACCTTTTTCTCCCTTGATCTTCTTCTTTTATTCTAAAGATCCACCTATTTGGTAATGCACTCTTGCCCTTGGGTAGCCTTAAAAAATCCCATGTTTGGTTCTTCATGAGAGATATGTGCACTTCATCCATGGCTTGTTCCCATTTCAACCTGGCATCTACCTGCATTGCTTCCTCATAACACTCTGGTTCTCCATTGTTAGTGAGTAACCAATAATTCAAAAGAGAAAAATGTTTAGGTGTTTTGCTTACCCTAGTAGATCTTCTTACCATAAGAGTTTGGGGTCTTTGTGTAGAATATTCCTAAATTGATTCATTAGATACTTTTCCATTTGTAATGTCATCCACTAATGTGTACTCTTTCTGTTCCTATTCTTATTCCTTTAACTGATCCTTATACATGACTTTTTCATTAAAGACTACATCTCTAGACCAAATTTTTTTATTATCTTTAATGCTCCATAAATGGAAACCAAATTCATCCTCACCATATCTAACAAAGGTGAATTTCTCTGATTTAGCCTCTAACCTAGTTCTATTCTCTTTCTTGATGAGGGAAAAGGCCTCACATCTAAAGACTCTAAGAAAATAATAATCAACATTCTTACTAGACCAAGATTGTTCAGGAATGCCTCCATCCAAAGGCATAGAAGGTCCTATGTTAGTCAGATATATTGCCATGCTAACTACTTCTACCCAAAACTATAAAGGCAACTCAACATGTAACCTTATGCTCCTAACATGTTCCATTATTGTTCTATTCATCCTTTTAGACACCCCATTCTGCAATGGAGTTCTTGGAACCATCCTTTGCCTACAGATTCTATTATTAGAATAATAATAAAAGAAAGCATTAATAAAATACTCACCTCCATTATCTAATCTAAGACATTTCAATTTGAGACCTATTTCATTCTCAACCAAGTCTTTCCACTTCTTAAAAGTGTTAAATACATCAAATTTATTTTTAATACAATAAACCCAAACTTTCCTAGTTGCATCATCAATAAAAGTGACAATAATTAAAACCACCAATAGAAAAAACCTGAGTTGGTCCCCATACATTTGAATATACCAACTCTAACTTGTTCTCTTTCTTTGTGGGTCTAACTTTTAGGAACTTAACCCACTTCTTTTTCCCATACACACAATCCTCATAGAAGTCTAGATCTAGATCTTTCAATATTGGCAACTTATCTTTTAATATTTCCATACCCTTATGGCTCATATGACTGAGCCTATAGTGCCCCATAGTTGCATCTCCATTTGCATCAACTAAATCACAAGAATCAACACTACTAGTCAGATATAAAGTACCAAATTTCTTACCTCTCAAAATCAGAAGAGATCTTTTGGTAAGTTTCTAAGAATATGCAGTAAACATAACTAAACATATTTCACTACCCAATTTACCCAATAAAACGAAATTTCATCTCAACATAGGCACATGTCTGACATCCCTATGTAGCCATGAGTTCCCATTTTGCATTTTCACCTAAATAGAACCTTTCCCTACTATCTCACATGGTTCATTATCACCAAGATATACATGTCCTAGATTCTCTTGAACATAATCATAAAAATAATGCCTATGTGGGGTGGTATGAAAAGAAACCCCTAAATCTAATACCTAACACTCAGTAAAATTATTCAAAGAAAGAACTAAGGCATCTTGACTAGTTTTACTTGATGTCACATTTACCTCATTCATTTCCTCCTTGTTTCCCTTCTTATACTGAAGTTACCAATAATCTTTCTTTGAGTGTCCACTCTTCCCATAATTTCAACATATCATCTTAGCTTTAGATCTTTTTGACTTTCCATGGTTGCCTTTACTCTTGTCCTTTTTCCTCCCTCTAGTATCAACAGACAACATTACCTAAAGATGATTAACCAATGCTTTTCCTTTGCATTTTCTCACTAAGAATCACACCTACAACATCCTAAAAATTCAAGCTTCCCTTGGCAGGGACTGCATTAATCATATCCATAACCAAATTATCCCAACTATTTGGAAAAGAACATAAAATTAGCAAATATCTAACTTCATCATCAAACTTAATTCCAACTAAAGTGAGCATACTTACAACCATATTAAAATCATTTAAATGATTAGTAATAGAACCATTCTCAGACATTTTCATATTAAACAATCTTTTCATAATAAAAATCTTAATTGAAGCTGAGCGTTTCTCATACAACTTTCCAAGTTTATCCATGAGATCCTTTGTAGATGTTGGATCTGTAATGTTAAATGCAAAAAAAGATGCAAGTCATAACCAAATGGCTCCCAATGCCTTCCTATCAAGCAATATCCAATCTGCATCACTCATGCTTACAAGTTGTCCTCATGTTCCCTCTAAAGGAAGTTAAAGTTCCTTCTGATACAAGTAATCCTCTATCTACATTTTTCATAAACCAAAATTCTTACCATCAAACTTCTCCACTCTAAATCTAATTTCTTCTCTCATAGCTCCCACTCAAGCTACAAAAACCTTTCCTATGATTTACCACTTCAGTTAAAATGCCACCAAATATTTGATACCAATTGTTAGGAATTAAGTGAATGTAAATCATATTTCTTAACCACCATAAAATCACAAAACTAGATTTTAAATGTGTGGAAATTAGATTGAATTATGTGAAAATAATTCCATCAAACTATAGATTAATGAAAGCATTAAAAGAGAGAACAAAACTAGCAATAACACATAACATAGATATACTATGGTTCACCCAATGTGGGCTACATCCACCAAGAAAATATTTAAATAAGTCAGTAATCTGAAACAAGATTACATTGAACTCTCATAAAGATAGAAAAATATCATATATAAAATGTTGCATAAATAACTACACTTTCACCTGCACCTGTACAATATTGTATCTCACAAGATGCTAAACCACACCCTATAAATGAACACCTACACTTTGCAAAAAAATTTCACTTTGTAACTCTCTTTCCAAAATCCACACCTACAAATATGAAATATCAACAACCTCTAAAAGGTCACTCCATACCCTGTAAAAGTAAAAAATGATGTAGAAAATCATCCTCCCAAAGAGAAACTCACCATCCTCATCCAAGGAAGCCTTATCCATAAGGTGACACATCAAATTTCCACCTTCCAATGCATAAAAAAAGGTCCCTCCAAGAGGAACATGCCATTCTCCACTAAATGGCATAACTTCCCATGTGGAAGTCCAACACACTTCCATAATGCATCAAGGAATTAGTAAATGCACCATTTAATAAATTTTCTCCCCCTAATGCATCATATAAATAGGTAAATACATAATTTAATAATTTCTCCTAATGCATCATGAAAATTATTAAATGCATCATTTAATAATTTTCTCTTAATGCATTACAAAAATATTAAATAAATAATTAATTCTCTAAAACAAGGAAATCAATCCCACTTCCAACAAACATGGAAGTCTACATGAAAATTATTAAATAAACATTTAATAACATTCACTGCATGAGGAGTGGAGTAAAAATGCACTCCCCACATTATTGGATCTCTCTAGGCCCCCAAAGTACACCAAAATGGTCATGTGATAGCCTCAAAGGGATTCACACTCAACACTTTTTTTCTCCCTTTTAAGTTGTGGGGGACACACTCTGTGCAACAAGTAGTGATCAATATCGTTGTACCAATCATCACTGGACACTTGACCTATGTCAACCTATAAAACATCAATGCATGGATCAATATTTGTAATAAGCTGGATTAGACCCTAGCCTCTAACCAACTTAGTAGATTTTATTTCTATATCATATTCTTGGAGTTTGGTCATCCACTTCCCTCTTCATTCTCCAAATTCATTCTCTCCCAACATCAACTTGGTAGCTAAATTGGACACTATGACATACATCTTATTCTTTAAGATGTAATCTTTGAAATTCTTCATGGCCTTCGCTAGAGCATAGGCTTGCTTATCTAGAATAGGATAGTTTAATTCTACATTCTTCAAGTTGGTGCTCATGAATATTATAGGGTGCTCTTTGTCATCCTCTTTTTGCATCAAGACAAAAATAATAGTGTGATAAAAATCAAAAGAGTATAGATAAAAGTATTTTCTAAAATTAGGACTTATTAGAATAGGATCTTGAATAATAGCATCCTTAATGTCCTAAAATGCCTTCTTTTCTTCAACAATCCATTATATCTTTGTATCTTTATTCAACATCATGTTGAGTGGTCTTACGATCTTTACAAAATGAGAGATAAATTTTCTTACAAAATTAATCTTTCCAAATAAATATTTCAACTCTTTTTTGTTGTTATGGATTTCTACCTTTGAAATTATACTTATCCTATCAAGATCAATATTCGTACCTTCCTGGGTGATTACATGTCCTATAATTTTACCTTTAGTTACATAAAATATACTTTTATTGGGGTTTAAAGAAATTCCATGCCTCTTGTACTTCTCTAGTACATGTTCCAAATGCATCATGTGATCACCTCTATTTTTAGAAAAAAATTGTTAGGGCATCCATGTAAACAATGATGTACTTACCTATTAATCCTTAGAATTCATGATCCATTACTTGTTGAAAATTTGTTCATGTGTTGATTAATCTGAATGGCATTCATTTATACACAAATGTTCCCCACTTGGTGGTGAAGGTAGTTTTTATTCTATCATTATTATTCATTAGGACATGGTTGTAGCCTTAAAAATAATCAAGGAATGATACCATTCTAGACCCACTCACCAACTGAATGACCTCATCTAAAGATGGCAAGGGGTAATTGTCCTTCTCTAAAGATCTATTCAAGTTTTTGAAATCAACATAGAGTCTGATTGATCCATTCTTATTTTGAACTGACACAAGATTTATAACCCATGTCAAGTGCTATATGGGAAAGATTATCCTTGTATCTAGCAATTTATTCACTTCCTTGTAAAATCAGTGGTTCCAACACTAGATTTATTGGGCTCCATCTTTGCCTAAATGGTATACAAACCTCTTTCAAGGGGATAGTGTGAGTCATCACACTAGTATCAAATAATTTAATATCATCATATGACCAGACAATGACATATTTGAACTTAATTAAAATGGTAGCGGCTTCCTTTAGCTCTTTGTCAGTGCAAACTAAACAAATGTTGACACTTTGCTCATTCCCAAGATTTCCCAAGTTGACTTGATTATAATATTTTCCACTCACATTGTGTTGTTTAGCTTCAATTCTTTGTTTATCTAGGTTAAACATCCTTTTTAAGGAGATCATACCCTTGGGTATTCGATCCTCCTTGAGTTGGATTACTTTATCTTCATTTTCCTTTGAATTTTTTTATAGAACTTTCATCTTTTTTATCAATAATGTAGGATTTGAATATGCCAAAATTACACATGAAGTCAATTATCTATTTATCATCATTGAAAACTTAGAAGTGATTGATATTGTCTGACATAGAGGGGTATGAAATTATTTCCATGGTAAATTCTTGTAATTTCAAAGCCTTTAGAGGCACCATGTTTGCTGCTATTGAGGCTAGAGAATTCACCAATTGGTTTTGCTCCTTGGATAGGGAAACAATATTAAATGAGTCAAAATACTCAATCAAGTCCTAAGCTCTAAATTTATAATTTCTTAATCAAGAGAGCTTATACTAATATCCACTCCTAACTTGATTGAAAACTAATTCTAAATCACCATAGACTAACAATTTTTTTACCTTATGTTTGATTGAAAATTGAAATCCTAAAATAAGAGCTTCATATTCTGCTAAATTATTAGTATAATCTAATTGTAATCTATAAGAAGCTAGGTATTATTTTGTTTTGGGATTTGTCAGAATAATTCCAATGCCAAAACCTTACTTAGCTCACACACCATCAAAGTGTAATGTCCAAGTACCTTTGATTTCTTCTTTCACCTTATCATCTACAACAACATTAGTGGTTTCCAAAGTGTAAACACCAAAGTTAGAGGATTTATAATTTAATTTATTGTTCTTGGCATTATATTTATTTATCGTGTATTTCATTTTGGGTTCTTGATCAATCTTTATTTGATTGGGAATCTTGTGCTAAGGTAGACACATGTGGGAATAATCAATGGACATATATCCATTCATGGATTTGGTCTAAACATGACTTAATAATAATCCTTAAGCCTCAAGTATGCCAACAACTTGAATATCAATAAACTATTAGATTCAAGGTTCATGAATGAGTTGTATGTGAATATTTAACAATTCACCGACCACTTTCACTCTTGATTTCTCTAATTGCACCACTACCTTCTTTTATTTGACTAGGTTTAATCCCAAATTTTCATATAGAAAGCACCAGAATATAGAAAGCAAATTTGAATATTTTTACCAAAAATCCTTATATTCAATAGAAACAGTAGAACTTCATGCTTACTCTTATACATTATCGCATTTGCATGAGATAGTTTAGCTTTTATGGAGCTAGGTTTTTCATTCAATGATTTCAATAGAAAATCACATTGTTCAGTGATTGGAGTGAGTTCATGTAATGTTATGTTTGCCTTGATCTTTTTCATAGATTCCACTATGTTATATCAAACTTTTGATGTTGTGCAGGGAGCTTATGTTATTGGTTAACTTTCCTTACCTTTAAGGGGTGGTGGATTATTGTTTGTCCTAACATCAAGAGGTGTATATATTTTATTAGGTGGAGTAGAAGTTGTTAGAGGTGGGTTATAACCTTTAATTCTCAAATCATAGTTTTTCCTTTAGTATTATTGGAAAGTATACACTTCCTCAACATTATCTTCAAGCTCATTTTCATCTTGACTAGGAAAATCATAGGTCTCAACCATGAGGATTGTTTTTGGAGCTCTATAAGCATCATTGGTATTGTAAAATACTTTAGCATTACTTTGATTAGTGGGATTTATCTTAGACCCTTCCATTTAGCTCTAAATAGATTCAAATGCATGACAAAAGTCAACACAATCTAGTTCTCCATGTCTAGTGGTATTGGGCACTTTGCACCACTTGAGAAAGGTTAAATCATGATGTTTATCTCATGAAATTTACTCAAGGGGGATCACTATTATTTTTAGACTTATTGAATGGTTTTTTATATCTCTAAAAGTTTTAATTTCTATTGGAACTCTCATTAGTATTTTCCATTTGTTTTTTGAGATCCAAAAATTCATTAGCAAGTTTCTGAATGATTCTCTATATCAAATATAATTCTACTTTTGGAGGATCTTAGTTATTGTTTTGGGTTAAAATTTAAACATTGGTGTTATTTATAAGCACCAATGCTTGATTGATATTATTCTAGGGATGTAATCCAACATTTTCTTGGTTGAAGAATCCTAGCTATTGGTTAGGTGTAGCATGGCTTAATGGTAATTGGTTAATTACTAGTCTTGGTTTAATGTAGGTATATTTTGATTCATGTTGGGTAGGACATTTAGAATAGGTAGTGTTGGGTCATAATTTAGTATAACAAAGGTGGGATATCCCTATGGGTGAATTTGCTCATCAATATGGATGGCTTTAGCATATGCTAAAGGCAACGCATCCATATTCAAGGCTCTTCTCAGAAAGATAATTGTCATTGGGTCTAAGGAAATTTTGTATATTTATAAAGCCAAATTTTCTACCAACCTATAGGGTGGGGATGTTAGACTATACATTTTTTGGAACTTTGCATTGAAAGTTATAATTGGTTCCTTTATGTCCCTTTTGAGGGTGGTGAACTTTTGCTTCACAACTCCTAGGCTTAATACCCTACCAAATTGGGCATTAAAAGTATCATTAAATTGATCCCATCCCATGATGGAATATTTTGACAAGTTAAAGAACTAATAATAAGCGACATTTATGAATGTAAATGGAAAAAGGCCACAATCCAAGCCCTCATGAATTACATTAAGTAGCCTCAAAGATGCTTTAAATGACTGTATATACTCTTCAAGGGTTACTCTCCTATGGGGGTAAAGAGAGGAAAATATTTTTCTAGGTTCCTTGGTAGATTGTACATAGCTCCAAGGACATTGATGGATGACCTAGCTAACCATGACATGATTTTTAAGAGGGGTGGAAAATTTGGATTAGATGGGGAATTTGGCTGGGTCCTAGACTTCTTATTTTTACCTTTATCTACTCTCACTTATGAATTTTTAGGAATGTTAAAGGGACCCTAGGTTCAAATCAAGATCTGGTTCTAATCCTAGGAAACTCTAGGATGCAGAACGCGTATTAATAATTAGAGAGCAAAATAAATTTGAAGGTGGCCTCATAAGTGTCAAATATTATAAAGATCAGTCTAATTCTTACAAAAAATCCTTTACAAACTAGATCAAATAGATTTACCTTGATCTTTGAGGATCCAAGTTTTGAAACCTCAAAGTTTTCATTAACTACATAAACACTATTAGTTCTACATGTTAGCCTATAAGATCAGTGTTAGACCAACATTCCAAAGCATTTCTATGCCCAATTTAATAACTTGAGAGTGTTTAAGCACTTCAAAATATCTTTTTGCACAAAACTATGCAAAGGTTTACTCAATCCAAGTGAATTATAGCAATTACAATCTTATATTTCTAGATTCAGTACAAATTAGGTCTCAATGATTGACCTTTTCAAAAATTCTCACAAATATTCACATTATTTACCAAATTTACATCAACCTCTATAAAGATGATCAAAACAACCTTCAATATACTTAAAGAATAGGGTATTTCACCTATCTTTAAGATTCTTCACAAATTTATACAGAAATAATTCCAAATTTAGACAAATAAATACTAACTTTGATGGGATTCTTCAAAGAATGCAAAGATTCATACAAAGAATGGAAAGATTCATGCAAAGAATCCAAAGATTCATACAAAGGATGCAAATCTCCAATGTTATTTTAACAATATTTGTGTACTTTGAAATGATTATTGATGCAAATTGGGCTTCCCAAAATTTGTCATTTATACATGAAATCAATAAATAAATTCAATCACCAACTTCTACTTACCTTTACCCCAATCTTCCCTAGCTCTTCCCTTGCATATCCTTGTTGTGTTCTTTAACTTTTTAGTTTTCAAAACTCTCTTTATACCAACTTCCTTTCTTCCTTACTATCAGGCTCCCTTTTGACCGTATACTCCTCTTCTGTTCCATATTTCTAATAAACGGTGGTTTGATTATGTGTATTTACTCAACTTGTATGGAGACAAAAAGAAATTCTAGGTCCTCAAAATGGTTTTGTGAAGGCTTCTCTATCCTTATACACAAATTATACACCTCCCTCAAACATTAAATCCCATTTCAAATCATTTGTATTGTCTCATTTCTTCTTATTCATAGTTGACTATGTGAATGGCATAAAAAACATAGTCTTGGTAGATTATATATGAGAACCTATGGGATTTAGATAATTTGAATTAAAAAAAAATCATAAAATACAATCCTCTCACCAATATGTACATTAAAATAATTTATCGATCCATAGGTGACCCCACTCTCCAAAATGCATGTTTAATTTCATTCAAAACAAGAACTAGTTTGATCTTGTTTTCTTTACCATTTCATGGTAACTGTACATGAATAATATAATTGTACACTTATGAAAAGAAAATGAATGAAATATAAGACTCTTTAAAATATTTCATTCCTCTATGTTAGTCAAATTCAACTTATGGTAGCTATAAAAATGTCTCAAAATTTAAAGATTCTTCTTTGGTGTCTCATTTTCTCTTCTACTGGTCATTTTACACCTGATTGTAGAACTGTTTGAAAGTTACAGTATGCACATGGGGTTGAGATTAATAATTTAATGAAACACATATTTAAAATAATATAAATCCACAACTAAAGCCTTACCATTCTTTCTAAGAGTATTGTCAAAAGCTTATATTCACCCCTCCAACCTTCACAAACTGTTCCTTAGTGCATTATATTCTATAGTCCACCATCTTGCCAAAAACACAAATTCACATATTCATAACCTTGTATTAGTAATGATGAACAAAGGTTTACATGCAAATATTTTAAAAAATAAACTTGGTTATCCACAACCATTCTTGTATGGAATATAGTTACCACGGTTTACACCCAAAAGGCACTCTGATCCTCTTAACTGAGAATATAGGGGACATAGGTTTGTGACCTTGATCCATTTCAAATAAGTTGGGAACCATTATGTTAAATGCTCGATGCTTTATAATAAGATAAATGACTACATACTAACAAATCATTATAAACTTGAATGATAATTATTTCCTTATAGTCATACAGAAGATGCAAGATTTATAAAAGTCTTCTCATAAAGGAATATAACATCCAATCATTGAAACACACATCACATATTCAATATTATTATTTTTATAGAATTCAGGAGTTATCTACAATTTACCTTCAAAGCAAATAACTTTTGTATTCCATTTATTAGGGATTCTCTTCATTATACCATCAAACTCATCCCATTTCTCTCTCTATCTTACATGATTGAATCTATTCAAAAACATTTACAAACTTACTTTTATTGGCAAAACTAATCTAACCACTTTTCTTATCTTTCATCTTGTGCATTGAGAGTGCACAACTACCTATCATATTCACCAAAGTGACTCACCATGTGAGTAATTTATGACCTTTTGTGCCACTAACCACTATATTATGCTATAAAGACCTCTTACTAACATAACATTACCCAATATGACTCACAAAAGATTCAAAATGAGAAATAGACTAATATTTACAATGTGGTAGGTGATGCTCCTACATCATACTACCGATGAGCAATAAAAACTTTCCAATGAATGTTATAAGTGATATAACAATCATGTTATTTTCATTATCTTCCTTCCAAGCTCATGTCCACCTAGATCCCAAGGCCTCTTTGAAACATATAGGCCTTTGTGATGCTTTCTCAAAACACAGATCTTCCTTTATTCTTCTTTCTCTTATTCCTCCTCTTTCCTTTCTTCTTACTTTGCATCTTCCCAATATTTGGAAAATTCTATTCATTCTCTTTCCTCAAATTACCTACACATAAAGCAAACATGTTAACTAAAACCACTTATTTCTTTTTCCCTTGGAGTTATCCTTGTTTATTGCTTGCCAACTCTTCTTCCTCTTGGCTCAATATTATCTCCAATGCCAACTCAGCTTCCATGATGCTCTCCTTGTCTCCTATGAGACTTATGTCATTATATTCTTCCATTATTTTCTGCCATAGATTCTTTTCTTCTATTGTGTACTCATTCTCATCACCTTTATCTTCCATTGGTGCCCAAAAAAGCACTCCATCTTTCTGCATTTCAAATCTTTCAAGCACTTCAACTTGTGCTTCCTATTCCTTCTCTACTACTACACCTTCACATGTGTCAAAAACCTCATCATATGCTATTGTACCTTCTTTTCCTTCGACAAACACATTAATTAGCCTCAATGTACTTACATAAAATTCATCTTCAACAACATCTATATCCATATATTCATCAAAAAAGACATTAAAATGAATATCTTGTACCTTTTGGCTCTCCTCCACTCTTTCTTTACTAAAACCTTCTTCATTCTGACTCACCATGAGGCATGGTGCTTATGCAACCTTTTTCCCTTCTTCACTAGTATGTTGCTCATGTTTCAATATTTCTTTTAATTCTTTACTTATATGTAAACATTTAAGTAATTCATTAGTTATAATCACTTGAGGTTGGATTGCCTCCCTATTTTTATCTCTAGGCTTCCTTGCTATCTGCTTCATCTTTTTTCTCCTATTCTTCTCCACCAATTACTTGATTAGCCACTTGAGTGGCTTCTTTCTCATGACCCATCCAAGATATGGGTTCAAAATCTCTTTCATCTTCTCTATCATGGTTAGCATCTCATCCATTTATTACCTCATCTTTTCCATCTCCTTATCCATCTCAATCTTCTTCTTGGTGTCTTCATGCACCATCTTCTAGCTATGGTGGTTTTTCTCAACCTTGACCTTTTTCCTCTTCTCTCTCTCTACCCTCATCTCAACTAAGATGCCTATCAATTATTTGGCCTCATCTAGACCTCTTATTTTTGAAAATAATTTCATCTTGTTCTCTTGACCATTCACTTGGTCTTTCACTCTTCTTTTGTCATCACTTGGGACTATTTTTCTCTTGTCCTACCTATAGGACTCTATCAAAATCACCTATGAGCTTCCATATTGGATATCTCTCTAGTTCTCTTTATGTTTTTAAGCCTTCCTAGATAAGGGATATGCTACCTATCTTATTTATACTTCTACCTCTCCTTGACATTCACCTATAACCTCTTTACCTCATTCTTGAAATCTCTATTAGCTTCTCATAACCACCTTCGCACAATCTTTCAACATCTACTCAACCACAACTATATGTACAAGTAACCAATAATATAAAATTTCAAAACATACCTAGCAACAAAATATTCCCACTTTGATACCACATGATGTAGATGGCTTCCCAAAATTTATCATTTATACATGAAATCAATAAATAAATTCATTCACCAACTTCTACTTAACTCTGCCCCAATATTCCTTGGCTCTTCCCTTAGATAGCCTTGTTATGTTCTTTAACTTTTTGGTTTTCAAAAATATCTCTATACCAACTTCCTTTCTTCCTTACTATTAGGTTCCCCTTTGACCATATACTCCTCCTTTGTTCTATATTTCTAATAAACTATGGTTTGACTATGCATATACTCAACCTGTATATACTTGTATGGAGACAAAAAGAACTTCTAGGTCTTCAAAAAGGTTTTGTGGTTTTATGAAGACTTCTCTCACCTTATACACACATTATACACCTCACTCAAATGTAAAATCCCCTTTAAAATCACTTTTATTGTCTTATGTCTTATTATTCATAGTTGACTATGTGAATGGCATAAATAACACGATCCTGGCAGATTGTATATGAGAACCTATGGGATTTAGATCAATTGAATCAAACAAAAAGAAAGCTCACAAAATACAAGCCTCTCACCAATACGTACAATGAAATATCTTCTCAATCCATAAGTGACCCCACTCTCCAAAATGCATGTTTAGTTTCATTCAAAATAAAAATTGGCTTGGTCTTATTTTCTTTACCATTTTGTGGTAACTGTGCATGAATAATAGAATTATATGCTTATGCAAAGAGACCAAATGAAATATAGCTATCTTTAAAAGATTTCATTCCTCTATGTTAGTTAAATTCAACATGTGGTATCTCTACAAACATATCATAATTCAAAAATTCTTCATTAGTGTCTCATTTTCTCTTCTATTGGTCATTCTACACTCGACTGTAGAATTGTTTGAAAGTTATAGTCTACACATGGGGCTAAGAGTAAAAACACCATGAAACATATATTTCAAACAATATAAAACCAAAACCAAAGCCTTACCATTCTTGCTAATATTATTTTCAATAGCTTATATTCTCCCCTACAACCTTCACAAACTATTCCTTAGTGCATTTTATTCTATAGTCTGCCATCTTGCCAAAACCTTGTCTTAGTAATGATAAATAGAGGTTTACCCACTCAATTATCCATAGTCATTATTGTAAGAAATATAGTCACCATGATTTACACCCAGAAGGCAATCTGATCCTCTTAACCAAGAATATAGGGGGACATAGGTCTGTGGCCTTGATCTATTTCAAAGAAGTTGGGAACCATTGTGTTAAATGATCAATGATTTACAATAAGATAAATGACTACATACTAAAAGATCATTATAAACTAAAATGATAATTCTTTCCTTACACTCATATAGAATATGTAGGATTTTTAAAAGTCTTCTCATAAAGGAATACGACATCCAATAATTGAAACACACATCACATATTTAATATTATTATTTTTATAGAATTTAGGAGTTATCTATAGTTTACCTTCAAAGCAAAGAACTTATGTATTCAATTTATTGGGGATTCTCTTCATTATACCTTCAAAATCATCCCCTTTCTCTCTCTATCTTGCATGACTAACTCTATTAAAAAACATTTACAGACTTACTTTTAATGGGAAAATTGATCTAACCACTTTTACTTTCCTCTTATGCATTGAGAGTGCACAACTACCTATGCTATTCACTAAAGTGACTCACCATGTGAGTCATTTATGACCTTAGGTTCCACTAACCACTTACACCACTAGAATATGATATAAAGACCTCCTACTAACATAAAATTACCCAAGATGACTCACAAAAGACTCAAAATGAGAAATAGACTAATATTTACACTGTGGTTGGTGATGCTTCTGCATTAATTATGCATATATTTAATGAAGTACACTAAATTTCACTAAGATACATGAAATTAATTGCATAGGGGCCCTCCTTCTAGCACCAAAATTTCCCTTCTTATTGATGTACTTAATGTGATCCCTATGTCACAAGGGAATGGGGGGAAGTAATAAACACAATTTTAAGTCTTAGAAGACTTGGGGCTTGAGTTGTTTACAAACTACTACTAAAAATAGAAAAACAATAGAGATATAGCCACCAATTATAATTCTATAAGAAGACCCTACAGTATGGGCAATAAATTATAGGTAGTGATATTTTATTTCTTGTTAATCTTTGTGAAAGTTCTCTAAACTTTGCCAATTATTACCCAAAAATAAACCATTAATATTTATAGAATGAGATAAACTAAAGTGAATCATGGGGTAGATCTAAAGGTAAGTAGAGTAAGGTATAAAATAAAGTTTGCTTTAGAGGGTTAGAGGTGTCCATTATTTAAACCTTTATGACAATAACATGTCAAACTAGCATTCACTGACCATAGTGTAATACTCAAAGCTAAATGAACATAGTTGAGACTTCAAAGGAAAGGGGATGCATATATCTGAAAGCATATGCTGCATGAAATTTACTTATTCACATCAAATTGCATAAGTACATTCAACTACAAATAAGATGAAATAGAGCACATAAACTAATAGATTTTTTAGCCTAGTGTTAAACTCAAACCAACAAATGTATATATTTATATTGTTGCTAGATTAGTTAACAAAAAAGAAACCATTAATTATCTAAAAGCATGAGAAACAAAAAATATAAAACACACATCATAACACTTAAATAATCTCATGAATGATTAGCTCTTTTACATTAATTCTTTAATAGTTGTTCCTATTCTTATTAAAATGAGGGGGAAAAACCCTACATATAGGCCTCAAAATGACTATGCAAGTTCGAGTGCGCCCATTAAAAGATGCCCAAAAATAGCCAAGTGGTTAAAATGCCACACATTACAAATTAATATCCTAAATTTGAAATTACAAAGCAAAATGAAATATTAATCAAGGCCTAGAGGAGGTTGTTGAGGTGCTTGCTATTGCAACCTTTGTTTCTCTACCTCTTCACTTATCAAAACTTCAAAGATTGCTAAGTAGTCCTAGTCAATTTGACCAAAATCTAGGATTATAGTCCAAAATAGGTTTGGCATTTCTTGAATAAGCCAACCATGCTATATAAATATAGGTCTCAGTGCTTCCTCAATATCCTCAACTCTCTCCATCCTTTGGTTAATGAAAACTAAAATTTTCATTACTTTAGTGGTAGTCTTGGCATTGGCTATGTCCTATTATAATTTTACAACAAATACCTTCATTTGGACCCTAAATTCTTGGTCATCCATGAAGTTGCCATCAGGTTTGGTTACCCTAGTGACCATAAGATCCTTCAACAATAAGGTAATCTTGAATTATATTTTCTTTATGGATGTTTTTACATCCTTAACTTGTTCTATCCACCTTTTTAGTATTCTCATTATTTTCATAATTATAGTTTATGCTGGGATGATGTCCTCAATTGGAAATGTCTTAAGGTATGCAAACTTATTATTCCTTGAAACTCTAGCCAAGATTTCCAACTTGACATCATAGAGTGTAATTTTTTGGTCATATTTAATGACCACATTAAATTATAGAGTCCCATCTTCTTGCCTTCTCTTTATGACCCTATATATATTGAAGACATTGATGACTACATTTATTACTTGGATTCTAGTATTCTTTGGTATTGTGGGCAATTCTAACTCTCTTAATATCTTCACCTCCTAATGCATACCTTTTATCAAGGCCACTGTGGATTTTGCATCGGCTTGGACCACATATACAGGCTCATCTACATACTCATCTACTTCACTCAGGCTAACCTTATTCTTCTTTTTTAAAGTGAAGAGGGACTCTTCACTTTTATGAGACACAACTGAGCTTAATATGGGTTGTTCAACCTACCTCATCACCACTCCTTTCATGGTACCTATAGTAACATCAAATTTCATGCCAATCTATGGTGCAGAGAGGACTACCTAAGATCTCTCTTATCTTGTTACTAGTATAATATCTTTGACCCAATTTGGGGAAATGGTATGAATTATATTTGATGGAGGTGGTGTAGATGAGGTAGATGCTCGAGTTGTAATAAGGATGTGTGGAAATTTTGTTGAGTCTATCTATCTAAGTGTGTTAAATAGAATTCTTGAAGGGCCCATGTTTAGAATAAATGAAGGTAAAAAGTCGCCAAAATGTTTTCTCAAAGGGTATTTTCTTGAGAAAGTGAACCATTCCAAAGTCCCAAAGGATCTTTCTGCAACAAGGTCTAAAGTGCAATTTATGAAGGGTCATTTCTCAAGAAAATGGTCTAGTTCAATTTTTTTGAAGGATCCTTTTTCAAGGAAACTATCCCAAGCAAAAGTCTAGTAGAGGTTTCAAAGGAAATAGTCCATGGAGATTGTGATCTAGACAGTTGCACGAATGTCATTTGTAGGCTACAAGAAATAGCCATTTGAATTCAAAAGTCCAAGATGTCACCAAAAGTGTTAAATTCAATCATAGGAGATGACCATTACTTTTCAAATATGTATTATTCAATGACTCAATGAGAATAAGTTTTTGGATTGAACAAGTGTACCCCAATGAGACCATGTAGAATACAAATCCTTTGAAACACTTTGAGTGATCTTAAAGTGTAAGTTATCAATATCACAAGGAACAAGTCCATAGTTTAAATATGCCCTACAGGAGGTCAAGACTACTTGGAATGAGGATGGGAATGTAAGGGATCCATTTGGTTATTCATTATGTGATCATCTTGACATTTAGGTCCAATAGTAGAAAGTCTAAATAGGCAATTTGTAGAGGCCATATCTCACATGTGTGGATGAATTAGAGAAAATTGGTCATTTGGGTTTCTTCCCATTTATACTAAGTTTATATATGCCAAATATTAAGTCCTATACTAAATCACATTAAAATATATTGAGGTCCAAAGTTTTCTCCTCAGTCATTTTCTACATGTTTTCCACACAGCCATTTTCAAGAAGTTCTAGTAGAGCCAAGTGAGCATCTTCACAAAGCTATATCTTGTATGTGTGATAGTGATAAAGGAAAGTAGTCACATGGGTTTGTTCATCTTGTTCCCTAGTTAATATGTACTAAGTTCTAGATCATATGCTAAAGAGAAAAGGAATTTATGCATGTGAAAAGTTGGCTCTTTAGTCAGATTTCACTAAGTTTTCCATACTCAGCCATTTGAGCTCGACCATCACCAGGATGTTATGTAGAAGCATTTAGACTAGTCAACTTGAGCATTTTATATCTTTAGTCATAAGGATTTTAAGATGAGTGGATCAAAAGGGTTTTTTTCTCTTGACCTCAAGAACGTCTCCAATAATTTTGATGCCTACATGATTCTACACTTCAAGTTATAGGCCTTCTAAGTGGACCTAAAACATAAGATGTTTGCATGAGAGTCAAAATAAAGCCACTATAGAAATACATATGAGCTTAAATTTCATGGTAAATGGAGCATTAGTGACATTTTATGGAATGATAAATGATGGTTGGTAGGATGTCAACTTTAAGAAAATAATCAAGATAAATCTTATTTAAGTGTAAAATTGATGGTCACATGACTATCAATGATCATATGAACATCATTTGACGGGATCAAGGACATAAATTTTAAGATCATGAATTAGCCATTAAATTTCAAATAGTGGGGCCTAGCAAATCAATAGTTGGCATTTGATTGGGCATTCATATCTAATAGTGAGTGGAGGTCAATAAGTCATAGGATACAAAGAGCAAATGCATGCATGAAAAGTGGCATAAGTGCTTTTAGTTGGTATAATATCGATGACTCATGGGCATCCATGCATAGGTATATCAACAAAGTGAGGAAAATTCAATAAGTTAATGTATCTATAGAAATAATAAGAATAAAGATAGTTAGACATGATGTAGATAGTCTGAGTTAGTTTTTGATAGCCAATAAGCAAAAACAAGCTCAAGACATTTTTGACGAAAGTTAAAAAAGTTATTCAAGACCCAAACAAAGAAAATATCAAGGATCCAAGATAAAAGGTAGGCCAAAGTTGAATCAAGGCCATAATTTAGAGACCAAGCATCACCAATAAAGATCTATATAGGTAAGATATTTCCTTTAGATCTAATATAGAAGTCAAGGGTAGACTAGTGACTGTGCGAAAACCAATGGTCTAATATTGGTTTTCACATATAGTGGACCTATGTTTCACCTCATCATGATTCACATTTTTAGGTTCTCATGGCCACCTAATGTAGATGTGGCACATTTCATCTAGTTCAAAGACATGATCCTTGTTAGCAGATCAAGTAAATAATGACATGATTTTAAGAAAAGATCTGGTAGTTGGATAAGGGCAATGGACATTTAATTCTTTTATAGAGTTGGTTCCTTGTTGATAAGATCTGAGTTAACATCTTTGAGAGTGATAATCCATAGAAAGTGGGCTGGGATTTTATAATGCATGAATCTCTCTCTCTCTCTTTTTCTTTGTTATAAATATAGGCTTCTAAGTCTTGATATTGATCCCTCTATCCCTCTGGTATGACTATACTCTATCAAAATTTGTACTATGACACCTCTTTGATGTAACAAAGACTAAATTCCATATTTTTCTAGGATAGATTGAAGTGTGTTATATGAATTAATTAACCATAGTTAAGTGAATGTATGTTCCTTGCTTATGTTTGAGTTATTCTCACCTTCAGGAAGTGCCTTAATAGTTCTCACAGGTCATTATAAGTGCAATCTACAATTTATTATCTAGTTTGAAAGTGGATATCTACCCTCTTTTGCTAATTTGGAAACTGATTAATGCCTTATTCTAAAATATTTATGTGATATTGATTTTATTTAGTCTTAAAAGTGTCTCATAATGTGTTTTGTGTTAATTAGAGTGATCAAATAATTAGTATATTACTGCTTTTACATGCTTTATAAGTTTTGTCAAATCTCTCTCCCTTTTCCAACCAAGTGCTAGTTTAAGTTTAGTATAGGTGATAGATCCATAAGGAAGCCAAACTTATTCAGAGGTCTGATCTACTTTTAGGATACCCAAAGCCTAGGATCAGTCCCATGTTGGACTAGATTTGAGTAGGAAGATCTGAATAATCCCTTCCTTAGCTAGGGTGCAAATCTAGAACCCTAACACTAACTCCTCAAACTTGACATTCCTCAAGGGAGTTACAATACAACATTGAAATAAGAAATACAAACAAACAAGTTAAACCTTAATCTCTCCAAAAATACGTTAAAATTCAAAATTTACCCTAAAATTTTCCAAACTATTTGAAAAATACTTCATGATTTATAATGTTAAGGGGACTAAGCAAGTGCCATATTTCACACTATTGACAAGAATTTATTAATACGTTGAAACAAATTAACAAGACCAAACAATGAAATTAATATGTGCATATTAATAAGATCATATACAATATTTGATAATCAACTACCTTTGACCATGTTCTATCCAAAATAGTGGACTGATTCATCTATCCTTGTATATGATCTTGTTGAGAGGCATTTCTTGAAGTCATGGTTTAGTCTTGTTAAGTTGTTTCAAGGTCTCAATAAAGTCTTGTCAAGAGTGTGAAATATGGAAATTGATAATTCACCTTAACATTATCAATCATGAAATATCTTATAAATAGTTTAACAAAGTTTAAGGTATCTTTGGAGAGTTTAAGATATTTTTAGAGAGATTAAAGTTTCACTATTTTGTTATATTGTTTGTTTCAATGTAAACCCCTTGAGGAATGTCAAGTGTGAAGAGTTAGTACCATTAATATGGGTCAATTTGGGTTATGTGGCACTTGATGAAGGTCATATTATACTTTATTATGCTTGCACACTTAGTCAAGGTGTCAATATACTTATTTTCCAATGGACACTCACATTGAAAAACTATTTTGTTCATTGCTCTAACATCCAAACATTGTATGATGTAATAAATGTAAGGAAAATAAGATAAAGAGATGTTTGGTACATTAAAAAATCACTGTAAAATCCAAAATTAACTCTACTATCATCTGATATGCTACTATAATAGGGCATTTTGATAGAATGAACAAGTTTTCTTGATGAAGGCAAGTCCAAAAGTTAATATGCAATCTCAAAATTAATCAAGAGTTATAATTAAAAGGGTTTTGAAACTTAAAATGGTATTATAATCTCTCCAAAACCTCCTCTTTCCCTGTCAAGCTCAAAATCATGTAGAGACAAAATTTGCAAATCCAAAAAAGTCATAAAACCATTCAAGGTTTCCATTGGGTCACTTGTAGGGGAAGAAGGATCATTTTCATAACATTATTTCATAAAAGAGGAGATGTATTAAATTAAAATACATTATGGGAAGGATACCACCCTTATACCCTTCAAATCCATGGTAGTATTGTTGGGATTAGGGGATAGAGCTTTATGAACCATTGTTAACAAGTTAGCTACCTCTTAAACCCCACTAAACACTATTGCCTCAGTTTTATCTTATTAAATGCATTTGTGAGCTTGTTAATGAAAATTTTAGAATGTGATGGATATTTAAATATCTAATAATCTCTCTTACACCATATATGAATAAACAATAAACACATGAATGATTCAAATGTGAAGGTATAGGTCTATAGTGTTTAAAAAGATGCAAGTTTTGGTTCAATATGATATTTTTGAAAAGTTTTGGGTTTATAAAAGAAGATAAAACACATGGAATTCATAGTGAATATTATCTCACATATCATTCCATGTTTCCCCAATATTACATTCATCTCCAAATTGGTATTCTAGTGTTGGTTCAACACACAGACCTCATGAAAGAAACACAGTCCTATGGGTAAGCATATTTGATGTTTTAGGGAATAATCCCTATGGAATGGGGGTTAAAAGAATCATAGGGAAGTGTATGGGACACTAAAAGAGAATAAAAATTATTAGACCATCCATGATCATATTTTATAGGAATTAGCAAGTGGAAGGCCATGGAGGCCATTGAGTTAAGGCTCTTGGACAAGGTTTTAAGTATGAAAAGAGAAGTAACAGACTTGCAACCAAGGATGAGGTTTCTAATGTATTCTTGATATTTTAATTTTAATTATAATACCTAAACCAATTCCATAAAACTCATTCAAGAACATTCATGGTCAAAATGGTAAAAGATCAATGTAGTCATACATACACAAGTAAAGTATGTCAAGTTTGCAAGTCTAGAATGAGAGGTTATTGACAAATCCTATGTGGTTTTTCATTGGGAAAGGTACTTAAAAAATTCCAAAAAACTCCAAGTTTTCACCAATATCATTCAAGGTAATAATAGGTAGGGATTCAAATTCAAGATTAGGTCTATAATAGATCTTGAGCTTAAAATGCACACCTATAGGACTGCACACAATAATATGGAGAGAGTGCATTTTATATGTTAAAATTGAAGTCAAAAGGTTCATAATGGGTGTGAGGGAACCTAGGGAAAGTTTATATAGTGATTATTTTTCTTGTAATGAAGAGAAAACCTCAAAACATGACAATTAGGGTCAAAACCCCTAAACTATCACAAACTCCTAGCCATGGTTAAATCAAGGATTGAGGCCATTAAGGGGGTCAAGTGTTTTAGTAATATATATGTATAAGTCATGGAAATTTTAATAAACTCAAGTTATCCATTTCCAATAAAAAATAAATCATAAAAAGGACTTTTTGCTCAAGACACCTATTCCAACCTTCATCTATAGGCCTACAATACTTGAGAAGGTCATTTTTATCACGTGAGAAGTTAGATAAGAAAATGCATGGGACAAAATGACATTAGGGTATGTTATTAATTTATATGAACTCTAGGTTTATGGCATTTTTTAATTAATCAATGGGTTAAGCTCTATGAACAATTATTAAGAAGTTGGCGACCTAAAAACTACCTTCAAAGAGATTGATGACTGTGAATGTCTCCAAATTGACTCTAATGCACATGAAATGTATTGAAAATACTTTTATGACGTTTATAAACCTCATGGACACCTATTGTAATCATAATATTGGCACATGTGGAGTGAAATCACAAGGAAATAGTCTAAAACTATAACTTTCAAGCCTAATTTCATGTTTTTGGTTGTGTGGAAGCTTCTTAACTAGTTGAAGAGACTATTTAGGCCTAGGAAAAGGTATAATATACCTAAAAAATACATTAAAGATAATTTAAAGGTTATAAGATAGGTTTCAATCAATGAAACCAAGCCAAGATGAAGACTTTCCTTGCTTACATTGAGAGGGTAAAGTTGTAGACCTTCTTAAGGTCATCAATGGAAATAAAAAACTTCATGACACCCATACAGGAATCTAATGGCACCCTTGGAAGATTGTAAAGGTTATATATAATCCAATTATAATGACTACATGCTAGTTTGAGAGCTACAATGCACAAGGAGTTTTTCCAGTTGATGATGTTAAGAGACTACAAGAATGAACACAATCCTTTGGCATCAAGCCTATTTCAAGGTATTTGCAATGTATACTAAGTTTTTTTAGATAATGGTGAAGAAGGTGGCCTAAATATAAGTCTCAATATTTTTTTTTAGATAAGTACCATATTTGACACCTTATGACAATTAAATGTGCTCTTGATGGATACCCGCAACCTTCTCCAAACCTCTTGCTAGTAGGTTATGAAGACCTAATAGATAGTTAACCACTTGAAGATGGTCTATAACCTTGACCAAAGATTACATGATATTATACAATAAATATATGAGGTTGAAAATTTATGGAAATCTTCAAGCAAAGACTAAACATTGTACAAATGATAGACTTGTGTTCATTGCATTCCTTTGGATCAAGTAAGCTTTAACATGAAAGTGTAGGTTCTAAAGACAAAGATCACAATATAAGGAGTTTTAAATCTTAAGTATCATCCTCATAAATATGAGAAATTCATTAAAAAATCTAATAATGGCATAGAAATATGATAAGGAGGTCAAGTAATCCATGTGTAAAGATATCAACTTGTAACTCCTCAATTAAGAAAGGGCAGTTTCAAGGGAATACAGATTAGTCATAGGAGGTGAAGATCCAATTTTACACCACGTCTCATGAGGC
This sequence comes from Torreya grandis, assembly GCA_037957365.1. Classification (NCBI taxonomy): domain Eukaryota; kingdom Viridiplantae; phylum Streptophyta; class Pinopsida; order Cupressales; family Taxaceae; genus Torreya; species Torreya grandis. The sequence continues at coordinate 1,617,116 of JARHVA010000486.1, read as the reverse complement.
CATTATCAAAAAAATCCAACACATGTTGAAGATGAATGATAGGACTATTTTTTCACCTTTTATTAGCATTATAATTGGTTTCATGTTAGATGATAGTCATAATAGGTTTATTACACGTCCACTTTCTCTCTATCTTTTTCATTATTCTATATATACTCCTAAACATGACATTGTAAAGGATCCTCCATGTTAGTATGGTGAAGCCATACTAAAATTAATACTTGTCATTTATTTTTAAGTGAATTCAAACTATTTTTTACCTTCTTCATATCACATTTAGTGTGTTCATGGTGAATTTTTGATGAATAATAGTGTTGACGTTCAACCTACTTGCATTTTATTTTTCATTTTTGCCTATTTATGAGTAAATTATCTTATTTTAAGTCATATGGTGTGTGTTAAGTAGTTTTGGAAAGGTTAAGTGTGGAAATCCTTCATTGGTGTCTCATTCTATGCCTCTTGAGTGTCTTTATTAATATATGTATTAACTATAACCTTCATATTGAAATACTTATGCTAGAATGAATATTTGAAGTTATGTGATGAAATTAAACTTTGTCTTAGCTTTGTTATCAACTAATAGACAAGAGGAAGAGACCTACAATTTTGTGTATCATCCATTTTTATGTTTTCTTTCAACTTTTTCTCTCTTTTCCTTGAAATTTGAGTAGGTGTAGTGATAATATAGGTGTAGCATCAAGGGTTCCAGTCCTCTTTAGAGGTTAAATTTAGTTATAGGCCACCCAAAATCTTAAATATTTCCCATTATTTCAATAAAGTGAGGAGAAATAAAACACCTCCTTAAAGGGTGTAACTCAAAGTGATAACACCTATGTTATTCACTATGTTTCACAATAAGGTATAGTTATTTCAAAATATATACAAGGAACCATTTTACTAGGGCATATAAGTGGTTGTAGGCTTAATCCTCATCACTAGTAATCTCTATTATGAATTTTTGTAAATGAGAGAGGGTGTTGAGTAACACTATGTAGTTAGAAATATTATTTAATGCTTTTTGTTTTCTATTTATTTTTAAAGGCCTAATGTGTTTTTATGGTGTGATATTTGGATTTAAACACATCAAAATGAAGTTGGAATACTCAAAATTGTAGATTGTAATTGATGTATAGAGGTATCTTGAAAGGAAGATAGCTACAAAACTATAACATGGTGGTTGACAATTAAGTCTATGAATGAGGAGCTAAAAATATAGGTACAATGAAAGGATGGTAAGTATTCATTCAAAATTGTTAATAATAATGAACTTGAGAAATTACATCTTTATTAAATTATATCATGTGATATAATGATAGGATGTCCCATAAAATAAATTAGATAAATAAAAGGATGGCATGTGACATCACCTACCTATCAATGGTTGGATAAAATGACCTAGATGAAGAAGAGTAACCACCATGTCAAACAATAATCAATTGACATAAATTTCGGATGTACACTCATACACAACCCACTCAAAACATTTAAACTTAATCAATTGATGGATTTAGGCAGTAAACACTATATAATAGAGGACACAAACAATAAATTAAAATTACATACTTTTTAAGGTGTTCAATGTAGGCCACATCAATAACCATGGATAGATCACAAATATTGATCCCACTTAAAAATGTGCATAAAGAGGAAATGAGGATTGGTTTAGGCCTAACAAAAACCAAGTATCATGATATATGCCCCTTCAATTTTATTGATACGGCTAAAACAACTCTATTTTCCCATGACCCTTAAGAAGAACCACATGTAGGGATATTAGCACTTCAACTTCAATTGTAAGGTTTAAATTCTAAACAATTGATCAAACTACCTCCTTTTGGCCTACTAGATGAGGTAATGATTACCTTAATAAGTAGGTACATTGAAGGTATAATTCACTTATCATAATATGTTCTCATATTCATTAGTGATCACCCTTAAGATTATGGATAGAGCAATAGGGCTTCCAACATGCACTAAATTTCTCCTACCTTACAAATCCATATCTCCACCAATCTACTTTGACACTAGAGATAAATATACTACAAGGATAGGTAGGGTAATCCCCATTGATTCCATAGATGATGATTTGGTTTTCATTCTTATTGAATGCATCACTAAAATATTTTGGCTAGTAAAAAACTAAATAAAGTAGGCAACAAAAAGAGTGGTAAACATTTCATATGACATGATATGCCTTCATAAATATTTTAGTTGGCCTAAGTGTGTGGCCTCTAAGTTTAAAATGAATATAGATAAGACCCTCGTTGGAACTACATAAACATTTTAGTACCAATTTTTGGTACTTCTACTCTACTTCACAATGGAAATCATTGAAAGGCCTAGTCAATATTGATGTAGATTTTAGGTCTACTGCTACATTCACCAACATTACATGGATAAAAATAAGGCAATACTATGAGAAGTTGGGTAGTTTAAATGCATGGTGGCTAAAAATCTAAGTCATGATCAATTTTCACCCAAAGGCACCCTAAAATGTGATGTAGTCTCTGGGGTAAAATACATCAGTGATCAAATTACACAATGACATATAAAACAAAGTGCATGAGTTGACCAAAGAAATAATAACACCACTATCATTATTCATCTCCGTGTTGAACATGCAAGTAAAATTTTTGAGGTAAAAATCCCTCATAGCCAAATCGGTGCAACATTTTTTGTTTCATGCCCCTAGTTGTGCAATAACCAGTGCAACCACATGCATAAACTCAATCACAACCATAACCAAAAGTGTAACTACAAGAAACACCATAAACAAAGTAACTCTATCATATGTGGATAAATGAAAATAAAAGGAACAAATGCAAATAGCTTTTCTACCAACACCAAAAAAGAGGACATGACACATAAGGTCCTATCTTGACAATAAACACATTCTAAATATTGTAGCTAAATGTGATTTGGTAGATCTTAAAGTTGGATAGAGTAAATTTTTACATTCTATACTCATATACATCAACATTGATGTTTATGATTAGGAGGAGAAATTATTATTCTTTTAGAAATCAATACGCACCTTCTAGGTGTATAATCAGGTAAGGCAAGACATGTGGGAGGACATCACCCAACCTCCTACTTCTATCATTATTGATATTATAGGTGAAGAAGCAAAAAAATAATGGTTTCAAGCCTAACTATTCTAAGAATATCCAACTACAATATACTCTATTAAGTAGTAAGTAAAACTACCAACACAAGAAATCCTAATACCACCTTTGTTACCTAAACCTCAAACACATTCTACAACTCCAACCTATCTAAAGATTAAGGAAAAAATGGTGTATTTTATAGAACCAATCGAAGAGAGTGGCATGTAGTAATCATAATAAAAACAACCACAAACATAGGACCAAGCTACAAAGAGGCAAAAGAAGAGCCTCAATCCACCTCCAACCTATAGATATAAGATAATTACATGATGGGGTACTATCCTGGAATCATCTTCTTTGAAATATTATGTCATTTATAGTAATAGATTTATCTACCCCCATGGATGCACTTGAATAAACTAGCTTACCACAACAAGAAGCTATTTAAGAATAACAAAATCGATCAAAAGCATGAAATAAGGATATGAGGAAAGAGAAAGAATAAAAGAATAAGAGGAAGTGATAAGAAAATCATAATGATATAAATGAAGAAGAACTAACAAACAATAAGTTATAAAAGAGGAGTGTAATTTTTTAAAAAAGAAGTAGAGGCTAAAAAATGAAGAGCTAAAGAAGTGGAGGATAAAAAGAAGAAATCTGAAGAAGCATAGGCTCAAAAGAAGAGAGTACAAAATTAGAGGCAAATAAGGAAGCAAAATAATAAGTGGTAAAGAAAAAAAAAGTGTAGGCCACACAAAATAAGAAAGAGAAATCAATGAAAATTATAAAAGCTCAGGTAGAGAAAAAGGCTAATCAAGAAGCTAAAGTCAAAGACAAGGCTAAAGTAGATTGCAAGGCTAAATTTAAAGCAGAAACTAAGTCTAAAGATAAATTAGATTTAAAAGCTAAAGATAAGGTTGAAGCCAAGATTAAGGCTGAATCCAAATCTAAAGTGAAGTAGGAGGCATAGGAAAAAATTAAGCATCAAACACAAAGCACAATATAACTGGCACTTACAACATAAAGAGGTGTATGAGACAAGTATTCTTAGCCTACACCAAAAATAATAAACCAATAGTTTTGGGATTGTCCCACATCATCCAACTGATGCACCACCTTTTCACTACCATTGGTATAATTCATGATGGCCCCTAAAAAACCACAAAAAAATCCATGGCTTTGATTATGACTATGTGGAAAACATATTTGGATGTTGCCACTATCCAAGAAAATAAAAAGCATAACTAATTTTCAAGATTAAATTACATGAAAGGATTTAGCCTTAGAAAAATAAGTCTTATAGTTGCAAGAGGACAATGTAGATTTGAGCCTTTGATTCATAAATGCATGGCATACCATTGATTCTAGTTTCCCTACACTGGTGACCGAAGTCTTAGTCAACTAGGTGATGTCTAAAGAAAAAAAATTATTAACTTTATTGGTATAACTCACAAAATACTAGCTATCTGCATATAAGTTGGAAAAATATGAGCACAAGGGGAAAATATT